>CM067269.1:12400000-13600000 GCA_033220335.2 Troides aeacus
CAACTGTGTAGCGATGGAAAACTCCACAAATGGATTTCAGCGAGATGTGTTCGGCAAGGTCGTTTGTTACACGCAAATCAACGGCACCATCGATTTGACACCGCTCACCTCCACTTTATTGGGCAAAGTGGAACGTGTAAATGAAGATGCGATACCCTGAAACCGTTTAACGTGCGCCAACGTTGATGTAACGTGTGTTTGAAGGTGATATTCATTATATCGAATAGATTAGACGTGAAGGGACGAAGAGTGTACTATTGTAGATACGATTGCAATACTTAAACAGTCTATTTATTTATTACTAGCTATTCCCTGCTTAGCTGATCTATACTCGGTGAAAGGAATATTCCTACCAGATTCGAATTATGCCTTATGGAGTGCAAGGGGTCCCGCACAACAACTCACGGGACCCAAGGCAACCTCACCCGGTCGTGGTGCACTCTGCTAATTAACTTACGAGGCTCTGGCTCCCACCAACCTACATTTAGCTAGCGTAATGGGAAATGGTCCAAGGCCCCCAATAGGAAAGCCTCGGAATTACTGAATGTCGTGAGAAGCTGCTGGATACGAGCGGCGTTGGACTGATTTATGTCGAGATATTTGAAGGAGGTCTATGTCTAGCAGTGGACTTCTATCGGCTCATGATGAATGACAGCCTTATGGTTCCATAGCTATCGTGATGAGTCTCTACATACGTGGAAATCTCTTATATTTATTTCATATAATCTATCCATAACAGCCAATTTACGTCCCCACTGATGGGGCACAGGCCTACCCTCAATATGAGGGCGATTGGATCATAGTCACCATGCTGGCCCAATGCGGGTTGGTGACTCCACTCACACCTTACAATAAATTCTAATTCATGTGCCAGGTTTCCACGCGATGTTTTCCTTCACCGTTTGAATTTCGCTGTTGTAACTAAAGTTCACAAATGTACATAACTTAAATATTAAAGTCATCGGTCCATGCCTAGATTCGAACCCGGGAACCTCCGGAATGAAGGCTGCACGCTCTAACCATTAGGCCAGCGAGCTACTTCTATAATCTATATATGCCAAACACTCTTATATACTAACAGCATACTGCATCCACATTTTTTTTCTTTGCTCGGTCTTATAGCAGACTGATGGTAGATTTACTATAATAGATATAGAATGCCCTTTTGCATTAAATCTGTTTTTTTGTGAATTTTTATTAAATAACTAAATAATGCCTTAAATTTAAGTTTCTGTACAATCGACAGTTTAGCACAGCTCTCGTCTTATACAACTTCGTAAGACGTTGAAGCCGCGATGTATGAGATCAACAATGTCAAGGTTTTGTTATGTCAGACTTAAGTAAGACGTTTGACTGCTCGAGGAACGGATATGGGTCTCTGTTAAAGAACGTACAGTTTAGGAGTCGTATTTTTTTTTACTGAACGAAACGACTAGATCACCGAGACGTTCATCTGATGGTAAGTGATACGCTTGTCCACTACAATATTGAGCTAGTTAGGATGATATTCAGTGTACCATATTACACTCGTCGCTTTAAGACATAACATGTTAAGTAATGTCTCTAGCTTCAACTCTATTCAAACTGGAAAATGTTAATGTTTACACACATATGTTTAGTGCGGTGGTACCAAGACCGACTGCGGCAACCGACACCTTCCATCAGACGCTAGTAGTATTCAGTCTAAGTTTAAAGTATGCAATATAATTCGCTGTTCACATTTTAAATAGTTCTCTATTAAGATTCCTCTTGAGCTTTACCTCTTTGGGTATGAGCCAGAGAATATTGGCATCGGTTAAAGTAAACGTAATTTCTTAAATTATTACATACCCGCTGAGGTCAGCACAGTATATCTTTTATCTGAGAAACATCTCCGCGGGGTGTATATACATGTCAAAAGAAACTTTGTTTATACACAAAAGCCTTAGTGGAAGATTTGTTGCGTTGCTTTCATTTGAACTTAAAAACTTGACAGGTTTCGATTTCAATTTAAAGATCATGTTTTGGGTTTTTATCTTTCTTGAAATAAAATTTAAAAAATTCAATGTTTTTGTTACTTTCTTTGTTAAAGAAGATTACTGTTTATCTCTTACGGCGTGCTTACTGTTATCTCTTCCAATCAAGTCTTGGCTATATATATACTATTCATCGTTTACTGTATTTATTTTCACTTGATGGTACGTGCCTGTTAACTACGTGGCAATCGATAGGATAATATACACAGCACTACATTGTGATCGTCGTCTTTAGACATGTCTTTTTTCCTAGTAATTTCACTAGCTACAATGCCATTCAGTAAAAACAGTACGACACAGTGCGGTACCTACTTAGAGGGTGTCTGGTAACATAGACCTACCACCAGTGAATATAATAATTCCATCATTAGTTTTTGTTGGTAATAATTTGTTATCTTAACATATGATCACCTGTAATTGATATTTTAATAGAATACTTGAAATATGACCACAGCTTATCTCTTTCACAGGACATTCGAGTTGGACAACGTTATAGTTTCAGTTGAGCAATTACTCTTATATTTATCAATTTAGATAAATCACTAATACCTGCGACATTCGGCTGCTGTTGATAATTTATTCACTCATTAAGATCTATTTGATTTGCAAATTCATTTTACAATCACGCAGCTCCCCCTTAAGTAATTATAATATACTCCGTAGCGCAGTACCTATTTGTCTTATAACACGGAGGTTCCTTGTTTGATTGCGGGTCCACTTGTTGTTGACCTTGTTTGGTCGTAGTATATTATCCGTTTTACTAACCAGGTTACACACCACCTTCATTTTATAAATTTTATGCTATAAAATCTTCGTTGGGTTCCGGGATCTAAAGTTTACATATATTAATAGCTATTCTCTGCCTGCTTTGTTGGCCGTTTCACCCTCTTCAACTCCCTTTGGATGAGGAATTTTGTAATATCCGTTATGAGCGAAGTTATAATCGTTTTTATACTCTGCGCGTTTAACGTCATATTACATTTATTTCCACCCTTACCACCCTGCACGCTCATCTGGTTCCAACTGGGAATCAATCAAAATGCTTAGAGCAGGAGCATATTGCTGACTTGGAACCCCCTTTTGCTGCTGTTTAATTTTATTTTTATTAGTTTTCTTTCATTTTAATATTTTGTTGAGTTTTTGTTAAAATTAATTCATGATTTATTTTAAGGTGTTGTTCATATACATTTGGACAGTTTGAATAAAGCATCAAGCAAGCATCTTCTTTTCAGTATTCCTACCAAACTTCAAGTTTCTAGACCTTATAGTTCCAGAAATATCTTGATGAACCTCTACATATCTTTTATGTATATATTTCGAAACATATTTATTGTATCTACACGATTTCAGAGCTTTTGCTGATATTTAGAAGTAAAACCTCAATGATTTAACATATCCCTATTATAATTTTATATTCTCATCTATGAGAAAATTTATTTATAGTAAAATTTTATGAACTATCTGAAGAACTTTGCTTATATATGGTTAACTATTGATAACGATTTTAATTTGATTCCCTATTCGTTTCTACATTATATATAAATACTTTGTATTTGCACTTGTATTAGAAAGTTTATTATGGATTTATATATTTACTGCTGAAATCGTGTCAAGTTACCCTTCTACCATATTTTTTGTCTTTAATGACAAAAAAATTGTAAGTCATTTTAGCAAGACTGTTTGATTTCATCTTCATACGTATTGGACATATACAGTGATTATTTCTTCTTCTCTGTGTGTTTCTCACGGTGCAACTTTTTGTTTAAGGTTCAATAAATGAGTTTATATCTCATAGTAAATTATATTTTACTTCTTGCGAGCTACGATTTTTTTGTGGTGGATACGGAATGAGACTGTTCTTTATTGCGCGCTCTCTCATTAAGACAATGACTGATTTAATGATGTCGACATTAAACGAATGATCGCTTAACATTTCAAAATTCACTTTTGTATTGCACCGTATTGTATAAATGTTTTCTTATAAATATTATTACTATGTTTCAATTAGGAATATGACTTGTAGATCTGTGTACGTGGGACGTGTATAGGCTTAGTACACAGGGGCACCCCTCGCAACGCACTGAGGGTGACCACCGAAGGGGATAAAAATCTCACATAACTCAGTCTTTCCCTTGGGTACAGGGTATCTTCTCAAGATTTCACCCCTCGATAACAAAAAAAGATCGATACGACATCGAAATTCTTAATCCTCAAAATTCGTATTATTTTCGTGGCAAATATATCAAGAAGTTTTCTTAATCAAAAATTTAAAAATGCGCCCCGTGGAGTTAGAACATAATAGGAATTGTAATTTTTTAATTACCTATACATACTTACACAATTTAGTACCTAGATAGTATTTTTTTAGATATAACTGTTGCGATACCTTTAAAAATTTTAATTTAATCTCGTATGAATTATCATTGTATTATATATAAGTGGTTTAGACGTAACAATCATCATCAGCTGACAGATGCCACAGCTAGACACAGGCCTCACTGAAAGATCCCCACATCATTCGGTCTACAACCAGCTTGGCCTCCGGTACCGCCTCACACTAGGGGCCGTCGTGTGTAGGGGTCCATATGTAGGGATTGGGGCCATTACCCATCACGCTGGCTTAATGCGGATTAGTGGGAGCCAGAGCCTTGTTTCTTGATTAGCGGAGTGCACCATGAGCAGATGAGGTTGGCCTTGTGTTTCTTGAGTTATACAAAATGGATAGTTTTGTTGTATATATAATATATATATATATATATGACATCTCAAATCTTCATCACAGTTCATTCTGAAATGGGGGGAATATTTTTTTGTAAGTAGCTCGCTGGCCTAATGGTTAGAGCGTGCCGCTTTTATTCCGAAGGTCGCGGGTTCGAATCCCGGCATTTACCGATGACTTAATATTTAAGTTATGTACATTTGTGAACTTTAGTTACAACAGCGAGATACAAACGGTGAAGGAAAACATCGTGAGGAAACCCGCACACTGAAATCATCTTTGTGTGTGTGTATGTGGCGGCCCCAATGAAGTGGCAACAGGCTCGCCCCCTGTTACATGGGATCTAATCTGACTACATCTGACGAAATGTGGGTGTTTTGACCTTTGCCTACCCCTACTGGAAAAAAGGCGTGATAATATAAATATATATATATATTATCAAAAAAGTTTTTATCTTTGTTATAACATATAACATCGCGATTAACTATATTATATGAACTTTATGATAATAATTTCAACATTGTAATCGATTCGACCATGATATAATGACAAATTCATATAACGATACGAAGTTTCCTTAGTGTTTTGAAATAGTTTGATAACCACGTAACTAATGATATGGTCTCTATATAAAATATATTTAGTGTTTAACGTAAAATTGGTACAGTTTTGTAATATAGTATAATATAGCAATTAATCTCGAGGGCGCAGTGTCATCGGCAACGGATTGTACCTGCTAACTCACCTTGACCGCGCGCTGTGTCCTCTCACTTATAGACACATAGACCCCCGAGCTGTAGTGCTGGGATACGCTTTATGCAACGATAAGCTTGTTTATCGATAAACTGTTTAATTTAAAAAAAAAAAAATAGAAAACATCTGAGTAACTTAATCTACGGTAAGACATGTAATTAAATTCAATTGTCTTGTACATACTTATTATAGTTTCAATCAGAGTCTCTCTTCCTCCTGCCCTTTTCCATCTATGTGGGGTGAACACAGTATTAAATACTTCGCTTCCATATCCCTCTAACAACCGTCATATATGAATTCACACTCTATTTTTTTATTTTTTTTTATAACGGAGGCAAACGCGCTAGCGGGTCACCTAGTGGTAGGTGAATTCGCCGCTGCCCACAGACGCAAATAACAACAAAAGTGTTACTAGGCCGTTGCCATCTCATAACATTTAAAAGAAGGGAGGGGTAAAATATAGGATAGGTTTCGGAGGAACAGGAGTAGGAATAAAATGGGACAAACCACCAGACACTAGTTAGTTTCTAACCAAATGCAACATCACAGCTCCTAGAACACTGCAACGTCGCACCGGTCCATCTAACAAACGTCAAAATTCAGGTGGTCTCAAGGAAAGGAAAAGGAATGGGCATCCGGCTCTCTCACTCACCAGACGAAACATGGCAGTCATTTCACGCTGATTTTCTGTGAGAGGGTAGTGTCGCACCGGTCGATCCTGCCCAATTATGTGCTACAGTGAACTATAGGCGTGGATCTACTACCATAAACATATATTTCACACAATCCATCCACACTTTCTTCTACCCTTATAACCATCCACGTCCATCATCATTACTTCCATTATTATGCTAAGTTTCGATCAAAGTGAATCCTTTAAAACGCTCTTCTCTACCAATGATTATAAAGATATCATATCTTACTATGTATATATCAAAGATAGTAAAAGAACTATTACTAGATATGACTTTTAAATATCAGAATAAGTATAACATAGTGCATCCAGAAGCGTGCGAATGCAGATACATATCTTCGTATGATTTCATATGGGGGGATTTGGGCCATTTCCCACCACGCTGGCTGGCTGTGGTTTGGTGGGAATTAGAGCCTCGTTTATTGATTAGCAGGGTGCATCATCAGCAGGCGAAGTTGGTTGGCTTGGATCCTGTGAGTTGTTATGCGGGACCCCTTACACCCCTCTGTGGTGCTGTGTATAACATCATGACTAACTGCCCATAACTAAATGGAGCTACTAATATGTTAAGGGCAGGAGTGTCGCTTTACATCAGGTGCTCGTCCAGATCTTCTAATCGATCCGTTAAATAAAAAAATTCTATACAGTAGACAGACATCACTATTTAATGCGTGTAGGCAGGCAGTTTCCAAAATTTATGATAAGTTTTGTATTCGTCTGTATGTTGTATATGTATATATACTCGAAACATTTATACTTTAATAATATCATTGAATATTTTTAACTTGTAAATTTTATATCCTCTGCATCTGTTCAGTTTTGTTATTCGTATGGTTGTTTTATTTGAATGTTCTCACTAACTTATGTACATATTTTTTTTTTCTGAATGCGCCTCATTTGTGAGTTGTTGGGCGGAATATATTATCCTAAGGTATATACACGATTTGTAAAGTGTAGGATATTTTAGCAACTAATTTTACCATCGCCTTTTTTTTTTTTTTTTTTGGAAATTTTTGGATTAAATGTTAGCACTCTGAACAACTCTAACGTGCTGTTTGTTCAGTACCATCGCAGCTCTTATTTCTACCGCCGGGCAGTAGTGTGCGACTACTGTGTTCCGGTTTGAAGGTAGCTAGTGAAATTGTTGAATTTCAATAGCAGTGACCTAACCCTGTAGGTAACGTTGCTTAACATGTTATGTGTCAGGGAGGGATGAGTACAATGAGATGCTGTGTATATCATCCTAACCAGACCACATTGTTATGGGCAAGTGTATCAGTTATCATAAGGTGAGAAAAAAAATATATTTCCTATGTGATTTTATATTATTTCTTTGTCTATAAATTGTACTCATTAAAATCAAACTTAATCGTATATGTACATTATCAACCCTCACGCCAGTAAGACTTGTTTGTTTTTTTTTTCCACCTCTGGGCTAAAGTCAAGGTGTTGCTGTGTTTTTTTTTTAATTGCTGGTTTATCGTCTTCCCCTCTACGGTTCGTATTTTTATTGTCGTTTTTCAACACACCCGTAGCTTTTCGTACATCACAACGTCTCACATTAGTAACGTCTTGTGGCTTATCTTGATGCCCCCTCTTCCCCCACGGTAACGTACGTCACATCCGATGAATTTCAAATCGTACAAATACGTCCTTTCGTCCTTCTGTTTTATGAATACGAATGTACGTACATTTGCGTGGAGTCAGTATTTTTTTTTTATCATTGTATCAAGTTTTTGATGTGGGTTGACTTCTGGACGGCCGTACGTTTTGTAATGTATTGTGAGACTACGTTTCCTTACACGTGTTTAAATTTTTTTTATATGTTGTAGTCTGTTCGTTAAATTTGAATATAGTTCTAGCCTCCCACCCCCCCCAAAAATATGGGATGCTTAGACATTTATTCTTTATTGTAAATAAGGGTAGATTACTAATGGGAGATTTGATGCCTATGTGACATTTCTCCTCTGTCAAACCTGTGTACGTTGAATTTGGAGGTTATTCAGCCTATCTCTAGTTACAGAGAGTAATAAACATTCTCTCCCCCCTTTAAGCTGGTTCCCCAATGCTGAAGGTCACGACTCCCTATCGATAACCTGTTAATAATTATGTTACGTTAATTACTTCTATCTGATGCTTTCAATGGTCTCTTTCACCTGGTCAGTTCGTTCGTTTTTGGGTTCCGTTCATGCGGCTTCTTCCCATCAATCTTGCAATAAACATTACCTACATACAAAAATTTTGTATCTGCATGATCAGCAGCTAAAACCTTTCTTATTTTTTTTGTTATGATTAAATTCTTGCTTAACTTGATTCACCTGATTAACAGCTTTTTACTTTTATCTATCAGCTGTTATTCTACAATTTTGAGTATTATTAATTGTCATATCGAATATTTCTTTCAATCAATACTAGTACGTACGTTAATATTGGCGTTGAATGATACACTGCCGCTCAATCGTTTCGAAAGATTAATGGATCGTCATTTATTGTGCTCTCATCGCGCTGCCGTCCGGCGTCGCGTACGTTTATGACTTTCATACAACATTGTAACCAATTAGATTGCCCTCAACACGCCAGACATCACCCAATCTCATAATGAAGGGATTTAGACCTTCCGGCGCCAATTTTTAACTCTTATCCATAAACGTCTTTTTAGCGAATTCAGCAGTTTTAAACCCAAATATTTGGTCAGATATTTGTTTACAAAAGTGACTCTATTTACTACTATAATAGTTAAGCAGTTATAATCTTAGATGTAAGAACCCAATCCAATGGACTAAGTAGCGGTAGATCGTATTTGTGGATTACATTACAAGATAGACTATGGTGGACGTCCATCAGTTGAGATGATGATGAAGTTAAGTGAATATCGATGTGTTAAATATCTCTATATTTAAAGACAGACTACTAACCTCTATGCTATAGTTCAAGTGAACATAGTTTTTAGTTAAAATATTAAAAGGGAGAAAGTACAGTTTTTTGTATTCATAAATTATTAATAACTTTCAGAAGAAAGTTTTCTATTTCATAAATATTTATTTACCGCATGCGAAAGTTTTGTATTTTTTTTTTGGCAGAACATCAAACAGATTTCACAAAACAACAATTTCTCAGGGTCGTCCTGAAGACGCATAGTTGAGGTCAACTGGCACGCTTAGGTTGTGTAGGCCAGTTTGTGTTAAGGTTGAACCGGCAATTTCGCTTCCAGTTATCATACCGCGATAGTGTACCGGCGATAGTCCGCGTAACTAACGTGTCAGTATCATGCATTGCACTTCCTAATACGACCAAATTGCCAATGGACGTGAAACTCAACCGAATCGCCAATCTTCGCCATCACGTTCAGACGTTACCAAACGCTGTTATCTATAAGATGGTTTTCTTTTTAAACCGGTAACCTCGCCGTCGTACGTGTCACCGGTGGTCATCGGCCCCCAGCTGGTGTTTCGCAAGTCCAGTTAACCATACGAGTCGCACTCATTAATATTCCACGGCTGATGTTATTGCGAACCTGGTGCCGCCGTCCTACGTACCGTATTTGTATCGACTGAAGTGATTTTTATTAAATTGCTCTTTAAAACATTTTACCTCTCGGCTCATGTTGTTTATGAAGGTAACGATCACTTTCGTTTTTATGGCCGTATCCTACGAGTCGTGCGTTCGAATGCATTTGAATCGCATTCAGTGTAAACAGAGTGCAGCTTTAAAAGCGTCACCAACGAAACAAAGACATTCCGTGGCGGCGAAGCGGCGAGGCGACGAGGCGAGAGGGAATCTTCCGAGGAGGGCGGCGCGCAGACGGCTTTCGTCGTGTGTAAATGCGTGCCGCACAAAAAACGGATAGGCGGCCAATAAAAACCCCGTCGGGAGAAGTCGAGGGGCGGGCTGCGGGTGCACTGCGCTGCGCCGGTAATTGCACGATGCAGTCTCACTCCGCCGGGCTGCCTGCGCGCACGCAGCCTAACCACCCCTTGCAGAGCCGGCTAGTGCCCGTGTCTGATACCACGAAGTATGCGATTCGATCACGACCGACCAATAAATCTACCAGTTTTCGAGCTCGTCGGATACTTTAGCCCGCTTTGGGACCGTTATCAGGAAACAGTTGCGGCCGGCGGAGCTCCGCGTGCGTGCCGTTTCCGCTCAGTTGGCTTTCGTTTCTAGGGGGTTGCACTGTCTGTTCACTAGCGCTTAATAACGATGGCGTGAGTGTCTACATGTTGAAAAATTATGATGTTATAATTTGGTGTATTACATTAGATGTTTCCGTTTCACAGGGCAGCTGTTGCTGCGACAGTCTCAGCGAACGGGCAGGCGGGCCCCACCAGCCCGGCCGCCGAAGAAGGCGCTATGAAAGGTGTTGAAGCGACACCAGAGGAGCAAGAGCGATTGGCGACCGGCAATAACAATGGCTCCCTCATCTGCAAGCTGCCCGCGTTGCAGGAACCGGAGCCGCGATCGGCGTTCCATTCGACTCGGGTTTTCATGCTCGTCTTCCTCTCTGGCTGGGTACTGCAGGGAATGTTCCTCACGTATTTTGTGAGTGTCACGACGACAATCGAAAAGCTATTCAAGGTAGAATCGAAAACAACAGGCACGCTATTAGCGGCGACAGAGATCGGCCAGATATGCACGGCGTTGTTCCTGACGTATCTGGCGGGGCGAGGGCACCGGCCGCGATGGATCGCCTGCATGATGCTTGTGCTGGCGGTCGGCGTCATCGGCTGCATGATGCCGCACATGTCCTACGGCACGGAACTTCTCGAGGTGCACTTGGACTCGCACACGGCGGGCGCGGGCCCGGTGTGCGCGCTCGACAAGAACTCGTCTATGATTAAATGTGACGACGCGCAAGTGAAGAGCTCCGAAACACGATCCTCTATCACCGCCGTAGTAATACCTTGGCTGTTCATCTGCCTGCTAGTTGTCGGAGTGGGACAAACCGGAATCGCCACGCTGGGCATTCCTTACGTCGACGACAACGTGGGGAGCAGACAGTCGCCTCTTTACATGGGTGAGTCTTTTTACAATTTTTTTTTATTAAACAAAAAGATTACATACAAAGTCCACGAGTACCGATCGTACTCTTTGAAATATAAATCTCCGAACCAATAAATTCCGTCAGGATTGCACGGAAGTATCGTAAATACTATTCAATTTATAAATCACTTACACCGCCCACGATACGCCTACAAGTCTTTGTGTATACTGCCCTATTATTTTATGTAATTAGGTCTCTATATCTATAAACAAACAACTCGAAAACATGATATAATATATATATTGATTTATAGCATTGTAGAGGAATCAAGTTTGATTTAGTTTTTATATGTCAGACGACTCTAGAGAAAGGATATTGTAATAGAAAAATAACTATACAATCCTAACATTTACAAATAAGGTTACACCCTAATGGATATTGATAACGCCGTGGTTTAAATGTTAGATTATTTTATCTTAAAGGATAAAAGTATATCATACAAATTGGAGGAAACGTTACAATCGACATCGGCACACTACTTAACGAAGCGTGTGGTCTAATCAGACCCAATTGCCTATTCCGGTTGTACAATTTTCGTGCTATTCAAACGCACGAGGTAGAGAATCCTCTAGAAATACATGGAGCTGCATTGTTATATAAATACAACGTTATCTCATACAATTAAGGATATTTAAGTAAACTTGTTGTTTGTCGCCGGTGACGCAAATATAGGTTGACAAACATATGTACAGAAGCGATCAATTGTAATTGAGGTGGTTTGTCGTGTAATATATTCGATCCTCATAATGAACTTCCGTTGAAATCGATCCTTCCTAAGATTAAGAGTTTTGGAGGACATGCGGAATCCGTCTTTTGGTCAGCGTTTATTATTGACTCACCATCTGAGTAAAGCCTTTAGTCTCAATCACATTTGGGATACTGTACTCGAAATCTCTGTGGTTGCCAAGAGTTAAATATAAACTTACTGATTTTAATACGGAGTAGGTTAGTATGTTTTGATTGAATTGAGAAATTATTATTTAGATAGGTTTAGGAATCTAAGGTATGCTTTTTTGGATGTATGAAGATCACGACGTTGTCAGTGGGGATATAAATTTGTCCGTCTGTAAAATTATAGAGTGCTAGTCGTATCGTTGATCGGCCCTCCTCTACTCTTTAAAACCTCGTTAATTCAGGTATAAAGCTACTCTACCCGAGTGGTTTGTATGTATCGCGTGACGTTCACTTACGATCGGGGGTCGGGCGACTGGTTCTGCCTAGTATAAAAAAAATGTATTTATGAGCTCGGTGCAGTTTGTTTTGTCTGGGCGACGTCTGTACGCGTCCCGAGCCGCGTGCGCCGCGATAACGCCAGCCCGTGGGCCCCTTTGCCAGCGGGCTAGAATAAATTTATTTGTTTCTACTAGTACTGATTCCAGTACTAGCTCTGAATATAATATCCTTACTTTATAATATTTCATTGAAATTCATTTTAAGTGTCATATCCTCGTTGTAGTAAGGTTGGCAGAGACCCTCTAATCTAAGAGACTTAATAATATTTTTAATTTTTTTAGATACTTCCGTCTATACTGTATTCATTGATACACGAATAAAAATTATGTCTAAGTTGGTAGAGTACTTTAACTGTTATCTTCAATGGATCAAAATTTAGAAAACTAATATTCAATAGTCAAACTACTAATTTTTTGATAAATTTATGTGAACCCCAAGTTTGTTCAAATAATTAAGAACTTGCGAGAGCATTTTTATATTCATCTATGACAGTATTTCTAGACATAGAATATATTTTTATTCACACGATTTTACCACACCTAACACTACATGTTATGTTTTAAGTGTAAAAAAGGGGTGGGTTTACACGCGGTAGAAATGAAACTTTATGCTCTGGTTGATTTGGAAGAGAATGACATTAATACTATATGGAAGTGGTAAACAGAGAGGGGTGAGATTCATCGTTTCTTTTAAAGATTGAAGTTAGAAAGCACGAATAGAAGTAAGAGAAATTAAATCACTTAAAGTAATATCTTAATAAACACAGAAATTGTTCGATTGAATATAATTTTTTTTTATTATATATGTATATCCAAATCCTGGTTCATATGTCCGTGTGGGGCCCAATATTCTGCTGTAGTGGGCGATTTACGAACCACAGTACAAAGAGGGTGATGAAGGTTGAGGAAACTACATACAATCGCGTTTTATCTCATTCTGTTAAATCATTTAAATATAATTTTTTTTTTTATTTCATTACAGTTTTTCGTTTCATAAAATTCAATTACCACATGAAGATTTAATTAAAAAAAAAAAACAGTTAAAAATTCTATGCCTTTGTTAATTGTATACATCTACTACTACTAAATTGCTTGGTTAGACACCATTCACACCAAGGTATAGATTAGATGAAAAAACAATCCCAAAAATGTGTCTACGTGTGTTGTAACACGTGTGATGCTGCGTGCGTGAGGGTTCAGATGCATATTTGTGTGGTGTACACTTTTTAAAAGAATACGTCCTTTCTATTTTAGTGAAGCTAAAAAAGAGCTTCGAATGATTTTAGATTTTTTTGCTTATAACTGAACATTTGACTTCGATTTCACATGATTTTAAGTGATAATTAAACCGTTTGATGGTCAAGCGTGCCCGTTGTGAATACTCTGGCTCTTATATGTGTTGATGGGACATAGTAATGCTAGTATCTCCATATATGGACAAGTGTATTAGGTAATGATAATGATGAGGACTTAATTAAATTATAAATTAATTTAAAACATCTATATGATAGAAATGGGTTGATGATATAAAGGAGTGAATTGGGTTTAAATACCATCAGTTGTAAAGAGGATCTGAAGAAAGGTTTAGTTCTTTTAATCTGCTAAAAGTTTGAAGAAGGCATCTCAAGATACTGAGGATATTATTAAGCGTGTGCTCTGTTGTAAAGGCAATAAGCAACATATGTATATTATGTATGTCTATAAATAATAGTCGACCGTTCCCTTGTATAGATTATGTAAATATTTACAAGAGCGAGTGCATTATTAATAGGGTCGCTGATAGACGCGACCTAACTTAACAAGTAAACAACTTTACGGCCTTGTGCCGGCGCTGTACCTCTACGGGCGGGCTGCGGGCCCGGCTATTTTAGTACGCATTGTAGGCGAGATAATATTACTTGTTGTACACCGATATCTCGGGAAGAGATCGGGCCAACATTTGTGGACGACCACTAACAATATCCTTTATAATAGGGGGACCGGAAAGTAATGTCGTTTCTGCGCATGCCAATACTTGATTGTCATTTGTCAGCTAATTGTTTTGTTCAGAGGCGTACCAAAGACATTGTGAGGTTATAGTGATTTCTTTACTTATAGACAATTGAATTACAATTTTTTTTTGTAATTTTGGGTAAAATGGCCAGCCAAATACCAGAAGAGGTACACATCCGGCATTGCATGCTCTTTGAGTTTCGCAAGGGAAATAACGCAACAGTTGCTACCAAAAACATTTGCGATGTTTATCCAAATGCACTGGACATTCGTAAATGCCAAAGGTGGTTTTCCAAGTTCAAATCGGGTAATTTTGATCTTTCCGACTCGTATCGATCAGGAAGACCATCAGCGTTAGACAACGACGTGTTAAGGGCGGAAGTGGAAGCAAATCCGTGTCAGACGATCGAGGAATTGTCAAACAGTCTCAACAAACCTTGGTCGACCATCCAAGAACATTTGAAGCAGATTGGAAAAGTAAGCAGAGCAGGTGTTTGGGTCCCGCATAATCTGTCCGAACAGAATAAGGCTAACCGATCAATCACATGCAACTTATTGCTTCAACGACACAACACAGAAGCGTTTTTTGATCGCTTGATCACAGGAGATGAGAAATGGGTCCTGTATGATAACCCAAAACGCAAAAGGCAGTGGCTCTCTCCAAATGAAATCCCTCGGAGTACTGCTAAGCCAGGTTTACACCCCAAAAAAGCGCTTTTGTGTGTTTGGTGGAGTATTCGCGGCATTGTTCATTTTGAATTACTGAAACCTGGAGAAACTGTTACTGCAGACCTCTACAGCGAACAATTGCAGCGAGTCAATCAATCTTTAATTGAAAAGTGGCCAGCGATTGTCAACCGAAAAGGCGTCATTCTCCAACATGACAATGCAAGACCGCACTGCGCAAGGCGAACTCTAGAAAAAATTAATGAATTGGGGTGGGAGGTGCTGCCTCATCCACCATATTCGCCCGATGTTGCACCATCGGATTTCCACTTATTCCGAGCGCTGCAACACTTTTTAAGTGGCAAAACATTTGCAAATTTGGATGATATCCAAAATGCCATCTCTAGATATTTTGCCGAAAAACCAATTAATTTTTATCGATCAGGGATTGAAAATTTACTCACTAGATGGCAAAAGGTTATTGACAATGATGGGGAATACATCATTGATTAAAAATAAAGACTCGTTAAAAATGTATGTGTTTGTATTTAGCGTAAGAAAACGACATTACTTTCCGGTCCCCCTAATATAAATACACTGACTGTAACGGAAAATAACTCATCAATTTTACACTGTATGGATGGTAAAACGTGGTCGTTTATACTGGACTCTCATATACCACAACGTGCACATATGTACTTATAGGCAGAGCTTGAACATATGTTTTATATGAAAGTCTGAAGAATTAAAAAAAAAAAACATTAATTGATTATGTAATACTATTTTTTAAAGATCACATGTGCTGCTGTGTATAATAACATGCTGTGTACCTTAACTTATCGATGATTGTCTGATGTCTACTTTTAAAGTTTTATATTATTTTTCATAAGATATACCTTTTTGGAGGAATAATCTTGAATAGAAAAAAAATGTTTTGATGGCTACACAGAAACGATGTTATGTCAACTGATTTACTATATAAGGGTGGCTAGTGAGGGGTTTCTAAAAAACTTGTACTCACAGTATCGAATCAGGAACCTCCGCGTACAATGCAGGCGCGATGAGATAAGCCGCTGATGTATTGGTAACAAGGAGTAAGGATATTTATACAACATTGCCTTGCCTTTGCCCTCTGTTGCCGGAGACTGTTTATTTAGCGCCTATTGTAGCCGACAAACAGTAGCGTAGAAATGTTGTGTTCAGGTTTGAAAGGAGTTGTAGCTAATGTTGAGTAATGACACTAAACATCTTATGTCTCAAGGCTACGAGCGTAATGTCGTGCTGTGTAGCGCAACAGTGGTTAATAAACATTAAGAATTATTTATTAGCTTTTTGCATAATATTGAATTAAAGCGTTTAATATCATAATAGTGGCTGGTTGGTTAATAATGGGTCAGTGTTAAGATCAGTTTGAACGTTATCGCTCAGGTAAGCGGCAAGTGGCTACCTCTTAGGGTCGTGACCCGCTACCGAGCGATATCATCTACGACTTACCACATTAATCACATACAATGAAACCTTTCAGTTTTAATACTCGAATAAAAAGGATCGTGGAATAATGTTATAATTTTTTTTTATCCAGGAAGCGATGAGACGAGCGGTGCGTTCACTTGATGTTAAATGATTCCTCTACTCATAACAACGTGGCGCTAGTTAGGATAATATACACTGCACCACATTGCGCCCGTCGCATTGAGACGAAATATGTTAAATCTAAATAACCTAGTAATTTTTAGTCACAACTCCTTTCAAACCGGAACACAGTAATGTCTACTCACTGCGGTTTGGCGGCTGCAATAAGAACAGATATCTAAACTGTCTCCGCCCACAGATACCTAATAGGGCACTTGTGTTACGTGCACTTTCCATCATATGATTGTGTCGTCGAATATCCGTCCAAAAAAAAAAAAAAAAAAATCATATTGACATTGCTCCAATTATAACGTCTATTATATTCAACGATATGATTCAATTTGTTGACCTTAATTAATAATTACTTAGTGATATTTATTGACCTGAATTAGACTATCACACATTCCGCCGGTTGATTTATCACAACTCGCGATATAGGTCGCCCTTGTTCGTGTGATCGCTGCTGTGCCTATTTGACCTCACTTTATATGTCAAATTAGGGCAACGGCTTTAGCTTTTATAAAACCTAAAGTCTCATTCTTAAAAGTCAGATAAGATGCTAATCAAGTTTTGTTTATTTTATGTATATTCTTCCGCTTTGTATTTACTATGATCTCTCACGGAAACAATTTCTATACTATCTACTAGCCGTGGACTGGAGTTTACTACGATCCCACCTGATGGCAACTGGCGATGTAGTTTTTGGTGGTAAAGCGCACTAATCTAGTAGTAGTCATTTCCAATCCTTTGTTGTTTGCATTAAGAAGGTCGAAGCGAACCGCTTCTTAATAATGCGCGGAAGCTCCAAAACGTAGGAATTCATCCCTACTTATATATTTATCTGTACATCGTCTGATGATGGAAAGGCGATGACGGAATCAAGTCGTAAAGGCCTCAAATCAAATTATGCTTATCGTAATATTCTCGCAACCCTTTTGAGGATAATATTTTGTAAAATCCGTTCTTAACTCACCCATACTTGGAAAAGGAATATTCCTACCAAATTTCAAGTCTCGAAGCCTTATGACTCCAGAGATATCGCGACGTGTCTCTACTTAAGTGGAAATCTCTTATACCAGATTCATCTATATCCTGACTTCAACTTCATCTCTTTCCTTCTACTTTAATTTCTATGTTGTTTAAGTTGTTCATATTTAGTATTTTATATATCTTTGTCTATTTATTAAAGCGGATATAAAATACTTTAAATTTCGATCACATGTTATAACTTTGGTTTTCCAATGGATTTCTTCATATAAACATTCGTTTATATAAAGAAATGAATTAAATCAGATTGCTTTAAGAATATACGAATTTGTACCAGCGCGAAATTTTTTATTACGTTTACTTAAGATTACGCTTTTAGATTATCTTATATCATTAATATAAACTGCAAAGGAAATTAACTCATTTTTAATGGGCCGAGTTCATTCGGATTGCTCGCTATACATTTTCGTTTCTCTTACTTGTTTGTCATTAGCCGTCTGTCCGTAAGTCTTGCTTAAAGTGTCTGGTTTTGTAATGCTTTTTTACTGCTGCATCAGAATTCATTGCAGCAAACGTATTTACGGATGCTTTAGAAATCTGGTGAGCGTCCGACGATGTCTCCAATTTCTGAGCGATTTTGTTAGAGAGATTCTTGTTTTCCATTCACTTTCAATTGTTAAGGAGATTCTAGTGCACTTGTTTATTCGCAATAAATTTGTTTCGCGTAATAATAAACAAATGAACGGTCCATAGATTCTATCAGGTCTTCTCTACCGAGGAGATAGTCAAGTTTATAGTTTACAGGTAGATCTTATTTTCAGAGATATCTGTTTCGATCATCAAAACAATATTAGTGTGTGAAAATTATTGTGTTCCTGTTTGTAAGACTAATAAAATTATTAAAGGGACTTAACATGTCTTAAGGCGATGAGGACAATATGGTACAGTGTTTATTATCCTTAATAGTGCCACATTGTTATAGACCAGATGACGAAGACGTAACTTATATATATATTTTGTTTATCTCTATTACTAAGTACGGAATGTTTATATAATATAGATTATTTCTGTTAAAATGTCATTTGTATAATTTCCTTCGTTTCAACGCTCTTCAAATCCGATGTGAAGTGTAATGTGCACTAACCTAGTAATAGCCTATTTATTCTTTTCTTGAAGATGCCTACGTTATATTTGGGCAGGAATACCGACGCTGACAAATGGTTCCATTCATTTGCTGTTTTTATTAAAAACGAGGATCTGAATCTCATTATTTGTATACGGGGGATGTACACAACATAAGGATGAGGAATTATATCATTGTCTACTACGCTGGTGAAGTACGGGTTGATAGTTATCCGTTTACAAAGCCTCTTGGTTTGTATACAAAGTAATACAGCGTTTAGAATATGCTTTGACGCGTCACAGTGTGTCTTTGTGGAGGTGTTCCGTATGAGATGACGATGTAATCTCGACGGCCGCAGCCTCGCGCCACTCGACAAAATGTGTCGGCCGCATTGCATTGCATGTAAGATGCGGTTACTATTTCAGTAGTGCGTAGCTTTATTTGTGTCAGTGGGGCGGGGCGTCTCGCCGGGACCGTTTTAGTGCCGCGGTCGTTTCGCTCCCGACGGTACAACACTTGTACTGTTCAGCGTTAAAATTGATTTAACTGATTCACAATCGCAGCATCTCGACGGAGATAGATAATCATAAATATTAACAAGATTTATTATTTTTTATGCGATGAAGCGACGAGACGGGCAAGACGCTCGACTGATGGTAAGTGATACGTCCATAACAATGTAGCGCTAGTCAGTATGTTATACATTGCACCGCATTGCGCTTCTTGCCATAAGACTTACAATATTATGTACTCCAGTAATTACATTAGCTACACCGCTTTTCAAACCGGAAAGCAGGCAGTAATGTGCGCACCCTACTGTGGTGGTGGTACCTTTTTTATCGCAGGGAAAATCTTCTTAAAATATACCTTGCTTCCGGGGAGAAGACCGGGTTATGTGAGACTTCTACCAATTAAAACCCTCTCGGTTGTCTCCGTCAGTGCATTAGGAGGCACTCCGGGATCTCCTAGGGAACACACCAGTGCCCCCCTGCACTCTGGCTAAACCATGTCGCGGAAGGGCAAAGCCATCCTTAGCACCCACGCTATACTACGGCAAATACAAGACCATCATGAATTTGTCGTCCTCCTAAGATTCGCTTATTGAGGTCTAAGCCTTCAAAGCCCGTCTGCCCAAACACCCTTTTAGTCGCCTTGTACGACAGGCAGGGAATACATTAGTCTTATTCTTAATAGCTCGAGATTACATGGCTGACGGGCCGAAGCGTCCGTTGCCATCGCCCGTAAGTCCTTGTCTATGGACGAAGTCGGCTCTCTCTCGTCTTCGCTCGGCGGACTTCTGCTCCACCATGACGGTATCACAGAAGGATACAAACGTTATCCATGCGTTTTTCCTTGCCACACTTGACGTACCTCCGGAACATAATCAAGGATCAACGTATTACCAGACAAGCGATTAGCCAATGTGCCAAGGAGAAAGTTAAAAGTTGAGATCGGAACAGAATTTCTCTTTCGTTTTGGAGCTGTTGTATTTACTAGGTAGATATCACCGCAGCTCCTATTTCTGCCGCCAAACAGTGATATAGAAACATTACTGTGTTCCGGTATGAATGGCGCTGTAGCTGATGTAATTACTGAGGTAACGAGACTTAACATTCTATATTTCGAGGCTAGAAGAACAATGTAGTAATGTTATATCAATCTAACACCACGTTGTTATGGGGTCGCGTATCATCTACCATTTTGTTTGATCATCGTGGTTAACAAGGTCTATTATCATCATCATCATCAGCCGACAGCCGTCCATTGTTGGATATAAACCTCCCGCACGATCGGGTAGGGATTCATATGAGGGGGATTTGAGCCACATCCCACCACGCTGGCCCAATGCGGGTTTGTTAGAGGCAGACCCTCGTTTGTTGATTAACAGGGTACACCAAGAGCAGGTGAGGTTGCCTTGGGTCCCATGACTTGTTATGTAGAGCCTCTTACATCTGCCTTTTCCCTGCCCATACCTTTATAGTGGTGCTTATTGGGATTTAATAGAAAGCTGTTATACAAAGGGTTTATACTTAAAACAACTGTTTAATTTCTATTGATCATTTCAACGAATTACATATAGTTTATGGGTAGGGTGTGGATCACTAGTGCCAGCTGTGGACGCCTATCGGCTGACGATGATGATGATGATGAAGCACCACTTGTAAGTTTATTTTGTGTTCAGTCAATTTGCTGAATTGTGCACTCTAACAAGTCACCGTCTCATTCCTTTTTGACTGACAAAAATTTTGTTATGTTCTTTCTTTTTCTTAGTTCTAGTTAGTATTTTATGGGCAATTTTCCTCAATATGACTCATAGTTTCTTTGGAAGTCATTCGGCAACTTGTTTGTCTGATCTAAAACTGGATATTCCACCATATTTTGCTTTTAGTGTTCTACTTTCCGACGAGAGAGATAAATGTAAATTAGATATAAATTTTATTAATACTTCATACACGTTTTTCACTGTTTCGGTTTTTTTTCTTCGCCCATCACGTGAAACCTAGTGAACGTATCGACGTGGGAATATGAGCATTTATCACGAAATGATTTGTATATGATTACTTTGAATTTTCATTTCGTATTATATATGCGGTTGCTATAGTAACGGTTGCTATAGAAAGTCATTTGCGGTCGCGGTTGCTCTCAAGGTATGTTTCAGAAAAATAAAGTCTAATTCTATATTACATTATATATACACCTTTTGTATATGTTTGAAATTTGTTGGTTAGTTGATGAAATGGATATTGATGTCAAGTATATATTATAACATACATTTTTTTTTCTTTTAACTCATATCTTGTGAATGCGATGCCTTATACTGATTTTGTAATCGTTGTTCGTAAATGTGTTTTTAATATATGATATCTAACACTATCCGGCTGGTATGCACTTACTTGTGCAAGTGTTTTGCGAGTCTATCGCATTACACCGTAGCGATTTGTTGCGGCAGTTGGCGTAGGTCAGTTTCCCAACAGCGCTCCTACAGCAGATTAGATTACCAATGAGAGATAAGATATTAGAGCCGATGATATGAACCATATAAATTTACCTCATACCCAAGAATGGCTGGAAAGTTTTAGACGTTAATGCGCGCCGGTGTTACGTGCAAGCGGAGCGATAACGCGCGGTCTGAACAGTACTTCAGTCGCCATTCAATTTGTTGATAACTTTTCTCTTTATTTAAACAAAACTGTTTCAAATAATCATTAAAACAATGTTTATAAAGATATTAACAAATAATATTGAATACAGTACCGATTAAATATCTTCTGGTTGTAGGTCTCTATTGCCCGAGACCATCTATATAGGCACCACTACAGCGTCTATTTCTGCCGACAGACAGTAATGTGCAAACATTACCGTATTCCTGTTTAAGAGACGTTGTAGGTAGTGTAATTAGGAGGGGTATTGAGGTTCAACATCTGTTGTCTGAAGACGACGAGCATAATGTGGTACAGTATCATCCTGACTAGCGCGTGCGACTTTGTTATGGGCAGGCGTATCACTTACCATCAGATGACCGTCTAGTAGTCTCCTTGCTCCCTTGAATCAAAATAATCTTTTCTGAAGATATGTTGATAGTAGATTCGATACAACTTACGTAACGGCGATGATGAAAGTACTTTTATTTACTTACTAGCTGCTCCCTGCTCGCTTTGTTTGCTGTAACACCCTTGCCGGCTCCGGGTTCTCTACCGTTATTAACACCCCCCTCAACTCTCTTTGAAGAAAGGGTTTTGTAAATACATTCTTAGCAGACCTCTAAATGACAGAAGCAATATCTCTACCAAATTTCGAGTGTGTAAATCTTATAGTTTCGTTGATTTTGTGACGTGTCAATGAATCTCTGGATATCTCCTATGTATATATCTAGATTAACCTAAAACATTGTTGTCTATTACTTATAGTTATCATATTTTACAATTAATTAATTTTATTAACATTTATCAATGCCTAATTTTTTTACTCACGTAGTAATATATTAAAGTAATGCATGAGTTGTTTCAGCTTTAAAAACGCCTATCACCCTTTGCTTACATAAAATGCTTGCAAGAACTTACATTATACTCCTTGTATGATAAATTTTATGTATACTATCAAAAAAATAAAAATACAATCTTTAGAAAAAAACCTTAAGATACGTGTTATTGTTATATAGAATTTTTTTTAGTAGTTTACTAAGAACAAAACAAGACGGTTAAAAATAACTATTAATCATGCCGTCGGTAAGTGTAATAACAAAAGGCGATGATGTCTAGGTGACCGATAGGTGATAAATAATATTACGTATAAGTATCATATATATATAATATAATATATATACTAAAGGTGTCCGAATAGAGCGGTTATTGATCTCGAGAGACGATAATACATTTCTGGAAGTATGACTAAACAGTTAGTGAATTTCGTGAATAGCTGTAGACACATCAGTTTGTGGTATTCACCTGTTAAAACAATATCCGCCGGCTTAAACAATTTAATGAACAAATACAAAGAATTAAACTGATATGATTTTGTACAGTTAGTAATTAACTGCTTGAAATTATTGGTTACTGTTTTGTATTCAAAATCTTTAGCTGATTGCGTTTGTTCGCCTGATGGTAAGTTATACGCTTACCATAACAACCTGGTGCTAGTAAGGATGATATACACTACACCAAATTGCGCTCATCGCATGAGACATAACATTTTGAGTTTCATTACTTCCATAATTGCATTAGCTACAGTGCAGTTCAAACCGGAACACGGTAATGTTTACAAACTACTGTTTGTAGGCAGTTATAGGAAATTATAGCAAAGCGGTCAGGAAACAGCTAGTAAACATTATTTAACGTTTCAATTGAAGGCAACAACGAGACCAGTGAGATCTTCACTTAATAGTAAGTAATACACATGATACTAATTAAGATGATACTCCATCAACAGAGACCTTACCATCAGTTCACCTGTTCGTAACTCAAATTCTACCTATAGCATCATGATCCCGGTACAGGTGGTGGCAACATAGCGCTCATTCTATTGAGATATAAAATCTTAAATTTCGTTACCCCAGTAATATTACTACTTGCGACGTTTATCAAATAAACAGTCATATCTGCACACTAATATCCGGTTGCAAAACGGAAGTGACAGTTTCTATTACAAAAGATATACCACAGATTATATCACATTATTTCAAAAATATTTTTTTTAATTAATGGAGTGACGACAGAGACGTTCACGTGATGGTAAGCGACATCCTAACTAGCGCTCGCTCTTAACGTGGCACTAGTTAGGATGTTATACACTACGCCATATTACGCTCGTCGCCTTGAGACATAAGATGTGTCAATACCCCAGTACTTTCACTAGCTGCAACTACCTTCAATCCGGAACACAGTATTGTTTGCCCACTACTGTTTCGTCGCAGTAAAAAAACTTACAGTAATTTATACATAGTATTAGTACTTATTTAGCCTATATTAGTATTATTAGCATTTACTCATATCAATGATAATTGCAATACATTACTACATAACGCATCCACTGTTTTTTGACCGCTAAATATATTGTGTTATATCTTTGATATTATAATGAGGGTATTAATTTTTTCTCTCAAATATAATAACTTCAGTATTCTAGTATTTAAAATGAGTGCAGTGTATATATATTATATTAGCGCTTGTGACACACGCGACCTTATTTGCAGAAGCGGACGCTGCAAGGTTATCTATACTAGCCCTGTTGCCTTTCATATCGGTTATGTACGTAGCCGGTGCATTGTACTATATGTTGGATCGAATTTAATCACTGACGCATAAATGTAACTGTAAATTACTTTTTACAACTGCATATATATTAGTATATAATATAGCGATTATATTTAAGAGCTTATTTGGAATCCGCTATGATTTATATTTAGCTACTAGCTGTTCCTATTGTATGATATACGCGCCCCGGGCCTACTCCCGTTATTAATATCCCCTCAACTCTCTTTGAGGAAGGAACTTTGTAAAACCATTCTTAGCTGACCTCTAAATGGCAGAAGCAATATCTCTACTAAATTTTGAGTGTTTACGTCTAATTGTTTTGGAGATCTCGTGAGTCAATGAATCTTTGGATATATCTTATATATACATAGAGTTGATAGTATTAGGTGTAGTTAGAATAATTATATAAACCTTTTTTTAACGTTTTTTTGATGGTTAAAGATATGACTGTCTATAGTCGTGAGATGATATACACAGCAGCACATTATGCTTGTGAATTTAAGAATGTTGTTACTCCAGTAATTTTACTATCTATAGCATCCTTTACACTAGAATACAGTAATGTCCGCACATCTACGTAGCCGGTATACGGTCATAGAGATATACCACAAGTGTGTAGATACCAGCTCTGATTTCTGCCGACCAACACAACTGTACTCCGGTTTGAAAGGCGTTATAGGAAATGAAATTACTGAAGTAACTACGCATCTTATTTCTCAAAGCACACTGTGGCTCAGTGGAAATCATTATTACCAGAGCTACGTTGTTGTATCATCAGGTGAGCGTTAAACTCGTCTCGTCTCTTCCTCAAAAAAGAGATTGTGGTATGTTAGATGGAATGGTCAACATTTTTTGGTTTAATCATTGCTATTGTCATCATGTTATAAGTTTATTTTAAATATGAGCTAGAAGAGTCAAAGTACAATGAAGGAACTTTTATCTCTTGTCAATGTTACATTCGCTTTTCCGTTAACATCAGCCGTATTAAGGTATAGGCGTCAAGCACCGATGTATACGAACCGGCATCGATCAGTGTAATCCGGTAATGGTTTTAATATCAAAAAAATATTCAGTTAAAGTTAACTGTAGGAACTTGTTTTTAATTACGCAATTCGTCATTTTTGACAATCCACAAGAGTTCGTATCGGAGATGCAAGCACTTGTGCGCGCGTCATGATGCATCGGAACCGGTAACGACGGTTATACGCTCAATCGCACTTACAATTTGACGGAGAGCTCAAGTTATTCTCAAGCTTAAATCATGTATATAAAGCTTATAATGCATTGTGCTTGTAATGTGGAATTAATGTGTGTACGGCCGCGAGGTGAATAAAAAACTTGGTTCGAGTTCGGCATGATTCGTTTTGAGAAACGATCCCGACATGAGCATTATTTATTACAGAAGCGTATGATGATGATAGGAACTTACGTCGCCGACGAGTATTCGGGACGCGTTCGGTTCAATTTTTTGGCAAGCGTTGCGGTTGATTTCGAGGAAAGATTACGTTGGCGACCCTAAGTACTTGATTGTTTTTCGGTCAGTCACCCCGGCAAGTGGTCCTTTGTTATTTTTATTATTACACGCGATATTATTTCTTAAACTGGGACAGTTCTTTCTCGTACCGTGTCATCGACCTACCCGCAGTCCGGTTTTGTAATCTCCCGTATTGCGTTCGTGGGTTAAATCGGGGCCCTGACTGTTAAATAGGAAGAGTTCAACTTCGATTTGTTGGCAACGAGACGGCCGTTGTTGTTTAATAAAGTTAACTATAGGAATTTTAATGGACACAATTACTAATAAATTGTCATGTACAGGGTTAACGGCCCTCAATTGAAAGTCAGACAGCCCTACCCAGCCCTGTATACAGGAGGACAGGCTTACTGTTTCAATCATAGACCGTTTAGATTTGAATAATTACTTACATACATCACTGCAATTAACGAGATTTATGGCTTACAAAGCGTTCAGAGAGGATTCATTGGATTAATAAAATGACTACAAGTATAGTCAACTAAGTAAATAACTACTGTTTTTATAATATGTAGACTATGTTATAAAGAAGTTAACGCGACTGAAACAGTCTAGATTCTCACTCTATTCCTTTTTTCAATCAGCACCACACCTACAGTGTTCACAGGAATTGTGTAGTCTACGCTCTCATTTTGAGCTTCAATTATATATAATTATTTTAATTACGATCCGTCTGTTACATGTTTTGCAATGAGATGTAATTGAAAGATTTAATCGCGCCTTATGTATGTATCAAACAAGTGTTCAACGGCAGATAAAGATCTTAAGGAATGTCTACAGGTTTTATAATAATATTATTCAATAATATTTTAAAAATCACCAACAACGAGTCAGACTTCTCTCGGAGTATGTTTTATTAACAAGTTATATAAAAACGTATATTGTGATAGGAAGAAGATAATTTAAATTAGAGAAAGACAACTAGTCTTTAGGGTACTATAAATTTGGGCTAACCTGAGGAAGGATATGAATATTTTTAAGGTTGACAGCGGTGGTTACTCTATTTTAGAATAAAGATAAATCAATATTCAAGTATTCGCTCTCAATGAGGATTCTCGAGGGAGGTCTATGCCCAGCAGTGGCCGTTATCGGACTGACAAGAAGATGAATATTAAAGTATATAATGAATTCAGCACCACAGTTGCCTAATCTCTCAAATCTGTTACATTTAGTTACAGCATCCTTTAAACTAGAACGCAGTAATATTTCCATGTCACGTCCAGATGATGTTTAGACTATTTTGATTGTCACTAAAAGTGGCACTAAAAGTTATCATTGAAATTAAGTACTAATTGACATATGTTTTTATCTTCAGCGATCACCATCGGTATTAGAGTCATCGGGCCAGCCCTGGGATTCCTTCTAGGAGCGCTCTGCACGAGGGTCTACGTAGACCCGCTTTCAGACCCCGGTTACGACAATACAGATCCAAGATGGGTCGGCGCTTGGTGGCTTGGTAAGTTTATCTATATTATATGCCATTTTTATTTTCATAGATTAACACATAGTTTATTAAGAACTGTATGAACTCAATTATATACTCGTTAGTTTATTTATAGGTTATTTTAGTTTCATTACACAAAACCTATATATAAATCTACGCAGTGTTTGTATCGATTCTGTACAGTCATAGCTTCGTGTTGTTCCTGCAACGAATTCGTAACTTCGAATCGAATTGATATATCTAAAAAAAAAAATAACAGCTTACATAGATACAGATTATTTTCGGTGTCTGATCGTACACGAAAACTTCATTGTGTCCAATCCAAGGTTATATCTTGTGGTTTAGGTAGATTTATCTTTTTACGAATATTAAAGCAACAGAATTAGCGGACCTTAGACATTCACCTGTATTCCGAACGAGGAATTGCTAAGCTATTACCGATACCTTTACTTCTATAGATATTCTGAAAAGATGAAAATATTTATACCGAACTATTAAAAATAACATTATTACAAATATTATTAAGTAAAGCAAGAGTAAAAAAATAACTGTATATCTGATGACTTGCATAGTTTATAATGTTTTCTCAGTGATATCTAATTTGAAAAGATTACATGCCTTATAGATTTCTTTCATGTAAAAGTATTTACAATTAGAAAGTGTTATTTCGTATGTAATTATAGTATTCATTTGCTAGTACCGAAGACTATAAATTACTTGTCTATTAAGATTTATGCCAGTTAAAAGTTACGGTTTTATGTATTGTTAATTAACTCGTCTTGGTTACATTGTTGCACCACCTCCCCCAGACAATGTAGTGCACGGTTCAAGCAACTTTATTTAGTGCTTGCAGGAATACTTGCGCTCTAAGTATCTTTTTTTTGTGACACGGTACGTAACAAGACGAGAATAATGTATATGTAGACCCGACAAGTTTATTGACTCTTAAGTTTTATGTGGCTTTATGGTCGTAAATACGTACGTTGCAGCAGCGCCGCGCGCTTGTAAGAAGGGTTCCGATCGACTATAAATCAGCGCCGCAGTGGAAAGTAACTTGCGAAATAATCGTCTTGTTACTTTGTTAACTTCGTTAACTGAACGTTTATAAACTTATAGACACTTTACTTATGATATAAACATTTTTTTCAGTACATCCCCGTTGCCGGACACCGTTTAGTTTAGATATCATAGCAGCTCCTATTTCAACCGTCAAACATAACGGTATTTCGTTTTGAAGGGCGTTTTAACTACTGATATTACTGCGGTAACAAGTTTTCACGTTTTGACATTACTGCGGCAACAATATTTTGCGACTCAAAATGAAAAAAAAAAAAAAATTCTTGTACATAACGAACGCACGTGGTAGGTCTTTGTACAGGTGGAAGGTCTCTAGTGTTAGGTCTCTGTTGCCGGAGACCTTATAGGTAGATACAGCAGCGCCTATTTCTGCTGTCAAACAGCAGTGTGCAAACATTACTGTTTTCCCGTTTGAAACGCGCTGTAAATAGTAACGAGACTTTACATATTGTCTCAAGGTGACGAACGCAATGTGGTGCAGTGTATATCGTCCTGACTAGCGCCACGTTGTGAGTAGACGTATAATTTACCATCAGGATAACGTCTTGCCCGTCTCGTCGCTGTTGTATTATAAACAAAATTACGCTTTACTATGTTTACACTGCTACATTCCAGTTGGTACGTGTCCAGTCCTGTGCAGGATATTCGAATAGGACAATGTAGCACCTATCGCTACTGCGTCATTGTGTTCGAGCCCACGAGGGTTCAGTACCGAGGCATTCCATCGCGGAACTGCCATCTACCGTTATGCAGCCGCTCGACCCAATGGATTTGCGCGCGAAATTCGCGAGGAAAGCGAGCACGTGACCGAAGTACTAATCGTACGAGTGTGGCAACACACGAAGAATAATTTGCATCTCGAAAATTATAAACCCACCCATATTGTCACAGGGACACGGTCCGAAATCCCGTATCGCCGATACACGAACGCCCGTACCGGAGAAAAGTCAAGCGTGCGTCGACTGGTAATAAAGAATTCGCAAACACTCATTGAACGGTTTCCGCGTATTTCCTTATTATTCAACATTCTCATGAATGGAGAACTAAACTTTATGAATTATAATTTTTCGATGTATGTAATGGAAATAATTACACTGTGCAATAATTGTTCCTTGAGATCTATATCCATCCTTCTGGCCTCTAAAAGCGTAAGCGCTATTATGACTATGACTCATTAAGTGAAATCATGCTCAATTTTTTGAGCTCTTTCGATTGATATACTTAAAGTTGTCAAATTCGCAAAAAGTCTTTTTGTTAGAACAAATATAATTTTTTTAAATCAGCGAGTTTAGCACTTGATCTCAATCCCACCGGGTGTTAATGGATGATGTTTTCTATGGTGGTATGGCGCAGAAACCCGGTAACGGCCTGTTCACTCTTATCATAAGACACCCACGTCATATTTGGAGAGGAACCCCGACGTCAGGAAGTTGTTCCTCACCTTTGCTGTTCTTATGAAGAACAAGGAGTTGGAATCTCTTTAGACCTAGAGATTCCAACAATATAAGGATGGTGATTATACGATTAACGTAGCACTAGTTAGGATGATATATACTGCACCAAATTGCGTTCGTCACCTTGACGCTATGTTAAGTTTCGTTACTAGGTACAGTGCCTTTCAAACCGGAAGTCAGTTATGTTTGCACACTGATGTTTGGCGGCAGATAGAGGCGTTGCTTTTGTACCTACCTAGACTTCGGCAAGTGACGCCATAGGTGGGTGTAAGAGGGTCCCGCATAAAACTCATGGGACTCAAATCAACCTCACCTGCTCGTCGTGCACCTTGCTAATTAACAAATGAGGTTCTGGCTTCCAACCCGCATTGGGCCAGCGTGGTGAAATATGGCCCAAACCCTCTCATATGAACCCCTACACACGACGTTTTCTGGTGGCTGGGTAGTACCGGAATCCATTTGGACTATGACGGACGTTAGCAAGGCGTCGGAACCAAAGCGGCACAGGACTGATCGATGTGGAGATTTATGATTGTGGCCAACATCCAGCAGACGTCTATCGGCTGATGATGAGAGATCAATGTGTTTTGTTAGAGGTTTACTTTTAATGGCAGAATGTGGTTGGTCTGTGCCGACCAGTTTGATTAAAAAGTTGCGCTACCGCGCGACGTTCTTCAATAACATTGCCAGTGCTGACTGTTTCATGGTGACTTGGCATTTTGCGTAATAACGAATTCATTGTACACTGTTATTGGCCAAATAGATCTCGTGCCGCAATATGAAAATATATTAGGCGACTATTTTCCGGTATTCGTTACCAAACCGTATTGGCGATTTTGTCATTATCTACTCACGACAATTGTTCAATGCAAAAATGTATACTTTTTAATTAAGTTATTGCTTAACCACGATCTCACCTGTTAAGTGGCGAGGTGATTACCTTACCAGCTTAGCAAGCTCATTCATTCTTTTGAACAAATTCTAGCAAGAACAAGACTTCCGCAAGTTTTTTCACTTTACCATTCATATCAAGACCGAGGAGCTATTTAATTATCACCAAAATTTTTGCTTTAAATCATTTATATGATATTAAGTGTTTTTTTTTAATTCCATTATATGATCAGACTATCGGAATGTTCACCTGATGGTAAGTTAAACACCTGCTCATCACAACGTGGCGCTAGTTAAAACGGTATACACTGCATCACATTGCTATCGTCCCCTTGAGACAAGATGTTGAGTCCCGTTTCTAACTACAGCGTCCTTCAAACAGGAACACAGTCATTCTTGCACGCTACTGTTTGGCGGCAGAAATAGGCGCGGCGGTGGTACCTACCTTCCCCCGTCCCCGGCAACAGAGATTTACCACTAGTGGAAAAGACCTACCACCAGTACAGAGATCTACCACAAAGTTAAAATTTATCAAAAATATTGATCGAGCTCAATCGGTTTAATAAGCTAGCGGTGATGCACCGCATGTTATAGAGACTCGTTTTCTCATCATCATCATCATGAGTCGATAGACTGTCTACTGCTGAAATACAGGCATCCTCTAAAAATCTCCACATTAATAATTTCTTTGTTTTCTTATTGATTTCACTAATTAACTGAGAAAGTTCAAATAAATATATAATTAGATTTACGGAAATAAATAGTCATTTAATAGGATTTCAAATAAATCTTGTGATGTGTGATGATTTAAGTAATTATATGAAAATTACATGTCAAGCGTTTTATTATAAATAGTAACTAGTTTCGATCGTATCGATGCGCATGTGCCGCGTGCGTTCGTGTATCGTTTGTGGCTACGCGAGGTGTAATTTTCACTAGGCTTTCGCTTTTCCTCGCGGTTCGTCACGCGGGGCGGTCGCGTCGCCGGCTTACATAACGCCTCTTACATCACGCGCCGTCACCGCGGCTAAAATGAGCGCTCCATCCACCGGTCACGGCCAAGGCTGCGCGCCTTGTTATAGACAATTATGCCGGCGACGCTGATAATGAGGATTTAGTGGGTGGACACGCGGCCGGCGCCACGTTCACTTTTACTTTCCAACCGGACGACGGCTCGTCGGTGACCTTTGTCACATACTCGACTACTACGCACAAATCGTAAACGATTATCTACAAAGTAGTTCTTTCACAGACTACACGCCCTCCCTGCCCTCCCCGCCCTTAGATAACAGTGATGTACGCGACAGTGGGTTTCTTTATTTGTTGAGTAAACTGCTTGTAAACGCCATGTAGTACGTCTAGCGAACGCCCTTGACTGTGCGCCGACCGGACGACCTTGTAACCGCGCAAATGTTTTCTGTTCAAATCTATCGCAAATGTTTTGTTACGTTTCAAGGTTTTAATAGTGGTGACCACGTCACCCCCCAATTTTTATGTGACCGACAGTTGTTAATAACAAAAAAAAAAAATTATCTGTATTTGCTTATGTATTAACTAAATGAATCATTTCTTATTATATTCACGGAAACAGAAATTTCAACTTGAAATTAGACATTAATGTAAATGCTATCACAATCTGGTCCGACTATCATGATACAGTTGTGATCATCATTCGCTCATTTGTAGCAAGACATTCGTGTTACTTGTTGTTACTTGATGCTCATAAACTAGCATACCAAGCATTTTTATCTACAGTGAGCTAAATTTGACCTCAATTACACAGTGGTCTAGTAACATTGAGGTCGTTAATGGAGGAATGTGTATCCTCAAAATGATCTAGCTCTTATGTGTTGATAGTTCAAACAAAAGGTGCTATGGCAGCAAATTCTTAATGTGAGGGTAGTAGTTAAAAAGGCTGATTACAAAAAAAACTCTACCACCAAGCAAACTTCATTATATATAGTTCCGAAATATCTAGCATCTAGCTATATATAATTTTCTTTGTTACTACGAAGCGTCGAGACGAGCGGTATGTTCACTTGATGGTAAGTGATGCGCCCGTAACAACGTAGTGTTGGTTAGGATGATATACACAGCACCATTATGCTCGCCGCCGTGAGGCCGAAGGTGTTAGGTCTCATTACCCTCGTAAATTACCTTCAAACCGGAACACAGTAATGTTTTCACACTACCGTTTTTCCGCAGAAATAGGCGCTGCGGTGGTACCTAGACTGCTAATGAACTTATGCTGTGTATTGAATTTATTGAAGACTCCTTTTTTTATTCGTGGTATAAGAGTTATAGTTGTTTTTTGTACTTGAAGCGAAATTATCATGATGGTATATGGTACCCCTGCTCACCACGACGTGATGCTACTTAAGATGATATACACAATATCACAAACAATAATGTATGATAAACTCCCTCTGGAGTCTACGGTAACTGCTTACCATCAGATTGTGCTCGTCGCCTTAAGACACGAGATCATCGAAGTCGGAGTCTCGTTACCTTAGTTATTTCACTAGCTGCACCGCCCTTCAAACCGGAAATTTGCCGGTAGATATATTAGTTGGGATTAGTATATTTTCGTCGAAACTGCGTTTTCTATTTAACTACATTTAATTTTTTTTTAATTTTTGACATGAGTTAGATGCGAGTCCTTTAGCCGGGTGCGATTTTTTTATGAAAAAGTGTTGCTAACTATTGAACTAATATTATAATGGTTATACTATTCACTATAGGTTTTTTTTTTATTGTTTTCTAATTAACATGTTTTTAATATTCTCTGACCATAGACAATAGGATTAGTGTGTACCTCGGTGTGCCCCCACAGCTCCGGGTAATTGGCATAATTAGTATATACCGTATCCGATATGCTGAACAATGGATAACTGGGTTCCAACGTTAGCCTCGTATTTTATATTCTCATTAGCATATTTTTTTTCGCGAAGCCTACATTGGTTATCCTCGCACGTAGACGCGGACGCTATGCGCTGAATTAATTAGATTCATTCTTACCTAGATAATGTTCGCTTGAAAATTTGCGATGTTATAACTAATTGTGCAAATCTTGCGTTTAGTTACTCTGTGCGTACATTTCGATTAGCGGATGTTGTTTAGTAACAAGTTATCGGATGCTGGTTAAATTCCATTCGGTATATATCTGACTTGATTATCCAGGAGACCGTTCAGGATTTCTCGGAGATCTCGGTTCTCGGTTACGCTACAGGACTCGTGGTAAGTTTCTATTGCCCCAAACCGTCTAAGACTGATGATAGATCTCTGTTGCCGGAGACCGTCTAGGAGTAATGGTATGTCTCTGTTGCTAGAGACCGTCTAGGATCGGTGATAGGTCTCTATTGTCGGAGACCGTCTAGGATCGATGATAAGTCTCTATTGCCGCAGACCGTCTAGGCTCGGGGAGAGGTCTTTATTGCCGGAAACCGTCAAGGATCGGGGGGTCTCTATTGCCGGAGACCGTCTAGGATCAGTGGTAGGTCTCTGTTTTCGGAAACCGTTTATGTAAGTACCACTGCAACACCTATTTCTACCGCCAAACAGTAGTGTATAATCATTACTGTGTTCACGTTTGAAAGGCGCTGTAGCTAGTAAAATTACTGGGGTAACGAGATTTAACATTATATGTCCCAAGTCGGCAAACCCAATGTGCTGCTATGTATAACTAAGGCCACGTTGTTATGGACAGGCGTATCACTAACCATCAGGTAAATATCCTGATCGTTTCGTTGCTTCGTAGAATAAAAAAAAAAATATTCAACGATTACGGATGTACGGCGCCATTGTTTTAAATAGTATCAGAAGTAACAATAATAGTATTTGTGTGATCACATAGAAAATGGCGAAGAATTTTAAACAGCATCAGAATTATTCATGTGGTCATGTAGATTATGACGAAAATTTTGGAGGCAGTAACCAGGTCAGATTTTATATTGAAACTCAAAATATCTTATTTAAAATGGATTTATACAATGGCTTTATAATTTGCTGATGCTGAAGTCTTTGTTACCGGACCTGTCTCTCAAGCGGTCTAGACGGTTCTAGATTCCACAGCTACTATTTCTACCGCCAAACAGTACTGTGATGCAGTTTGAAGCACGCTGTAGCTAATTAAACGGGGTAAACGAGACTTGACAATGATATGTGTGAAGCGACGAGGGTGTAGTGCAGTGTATATCATCCTATCCAGCGCGATTTTGTTAAGGGCAAGTGTATCACTTACCATCAGTTGAACTTCTCATTCCTCGCGTAACTATATAGAATAAAAAAAATTGTTTATTATAGTTTGCGGCAAAAGAGTATTCTAGGTAGATATCATCGCACCACTTTTTTCTGCCACGAGACAGTAGTGTGCAAGCATTATCGTGTTCCGGTTTTAAAGGCGCTGTTAGTAGTGTAATTACTGGGGTAACGAGACTCGACATCTTACGTCTCAGGTCACTAGCGCTATGTCGTGCAGTATGTAATATCCTAACTAACGTTAACAGGCGTATCACTTACCATCAGGTGAACGTCCCGCTCGTCTCATCACAAAATTGAATAATAAAAAAAAAAAAAATAATATTGCTAGATGATGATTTAATAGTTTCACGTGTTTTTGCGTGAAGCTAGAGCATTTGTCTAGTTTATTGTTTAGACAGAAGTAGTGGGCCGACCATCTGGTGAAAGTCGCGGGAAGCCACTGGATGCTAGATCTTTGGGGGAAGCCAGCAGTGGACGTCTGTCGGCCGATGATGAGGTCGATCAATGTTTTTCATCTACTCTAGTGTCAAAAGTACAGTTAACATACATATAAATATTCCGTCACGCTTAACCTACGCCTATTGTAGTTATTTTAATTATATAGTTAAACAAATACATTTCCGCTTAGTTTAGTCATTTTAGGTTTTTTACATCCTCTTAAAATATTTATTGTGAATAGGACTCGTGTAATATTATGTTTAATTAAGTTATGGTCAAGGGGTTCCGCTCAACATCTTACGGAGCCCAAGTCAACCTCACCTGCACGCGGTGAAACCTGCTAAATAACAGACGAGGCTCTGACCACTCACCAACCCACACTGGGCCAGTACGGTGAGCGGCCCAAATTCCCTCCATAAACTCTAACAAGGAGATCTTTGGGGGAAGCCTAAGTCGGCTGATGATGATGAAAGTTATAGTTATTATGTTTTATTTTACGAAGCGACGACGCGAGTGGCACGTTCACCTGATGGTAAGTGATACGCCAGCATGTAACAACGTGGCGCTAGTTAGAATGATAGCACAACGTTGTGTTGGTCGCCCTGAGACAAAAGATCTATAACTATCGTTACCCTAGCAATTTCACTAACTACAGTTCCGTTTAAACCGGAACACACGGTCTACTGTTTGGCGATAGAAACAGGCGCTGCAGTGGTACTTACCTAAACGGTCCCCGGAAATAGAGACCTACCACCGTTCCTAAATGGTCTCCTGCAATAGAGACCTACTACCTGTTCTAGACGTTCTCCGGCAATATAAACCTACCACTACTCTTAGACGGTCTCCGGCAAAAGAGACCTATCACCTCATCCTTCTCCAACTCCCTCAACCAACACCTTATGCCTCAAGGTGACGAGCGCAATGTGTTGCAGTGTATACTATCCTAACCAGGGTCTCGATGTTATGAGTAGACGTCATTTACTATCAGGTGAACGTTCCGCTCGTATCGTCGCTTCGCTGAATAAAAAAAAACACGCTTCAGCGTACAAATCGCTGTCTCGTACAGTAACAAATGTATCCATTTAAATCACTTAACTCCCGCACTCACGCAACAATTTAGAAAATGGGCGGTGGTGATCTTCAATGTTATTGCTCGGTAAACGAGCCGATTGTTGGCACCGACGGGATTCGCGTGAGAACTGCACTATACTACTTGTACACTTTTTTTTTTAATGGACGGAACGAGAAAAACGTTTACCTGTTCGTAACCTATACGTCTGGCCATAAAGTGATGGTAGGTATGATGATATACACAGCACTAAGTTCTGTTCGTCATCTTAAGTAACAACAGTCCATTGGTCTCTGTTGCACAGTATTGTAGTCTCAGGCTATTAAGAATAGGACTAATGTTTTCCCTGCCTGGCAGAAAAGGCGACTAAAAGGATCCCCGGATTCGTGGGCTTTAGGTGAGGGTGAGGACGGCGAATGAATGGTGGTCTTGTATTTGTCGTAGCACAGCGTAGGTGCTAAGGTCTTTGCCTTTCCGTGGGATGTTTTAGGCAAAGTGCAGTGAGGCACCGGTGCGTTTCGTAGGAGATCCCGGAGCCCCTGCTAATGCACTGGGGAGACTATCGATGGGGTTTTAGTGGGTAGAAGTCCCACATAACTTTGTCGCTGTAGCTGCTGAAATTATTGAGGTAACGAGATTTTATTTGTCTCATAGCGATGAGCATAATGTGGTGCAGTGTATATCATCTTAACTAACGCTACGTTATTATGGGAAGGCGTATCACTTACCATCAGATGAACCTCACGTGGTCTTGTTGTTTCGTAAAATAAAAAAGAATAGGATTTTATTTCTTTTTATCCCAGTAATTTCATTAGGCGCAACGTAGTTCAAACCGGATGACAGTAATGCCTGCACACTACTGTTTGGCGGCAGAAATAAGAGCTGATGTGTTACCTATCTAGATGGACTCCGGCAATTAAGACCGCTGGTAAACTACATAATATAGAGTATAAGTATTGTGAAGTAAAAATATTTGTTTTATTTGAATATGTTAACTCTTAACTATGACCTCACCTGATATCAAGTGGTGATGTGCTCTGTTGTGGTAAAGCTTACTAATTTAGTATTAGTCTATTCACTTTTCTATTGAAGACGCCTGTCATTTTTGTATGGGAACACCGACGCCGGTAAGTTGTGCTACTTCTTTGAGGTTTTTATGAAAAATTAGGAGCTAAATCTCTTTGTAACTAGCTGGCCTAATGGTTAGAGCGTGCGGCTTTCATTCCGAAGGTCGCGGGTTCAAACCTCGGCATGTACCAATGACTTAATATTTAAGTTATGTACATTTGTGAACTTTAGTTACAACAGCGAGATACAAAAACGGTGAAGGAAAACATCGCGAGGAAACCCGCACACTGAAATCATCTTTGTGTGTGTGTGTGTGGTGGTCCCAATAAAGTGGCAACAGGCTCGCCCCCTGTTACATGGGACCTAATCTGACCACCTCTGGCGAAATGTAGGTGGTTTATACACCTCTGCCTACCCCTACTGGGAAAAAAGCGTGACAATATAAAAAAAAAAAAATCTCTTTGTTCCCACACCGGATATATATATTAGTATGGTGACATGCCTTGCGTCTGGTCGTCCGGTGGTAAATAAGGGGTGGGAGAAATATATGTCGTGTAATAACATTGATCACTCTTCGAAACCTTTAGAGTAACGCGAGACCGTCTCATTGGCGCCTGTATTCTATCTGTTAAGTTTAGATAATACCATTACCTTACGTATGTTGTTTATCATCGGCTGATAATGATTAATTGTTTATCGACAATAAGAACATCGATCTCAATTTGACTTGACCTTAAGTGACAATGAGGCCTGATACCGAAGAGTACTTTGCCTCACATTTGTTGACACCTCAAACACAGCAACGCATTTATAGCGGCATATTTACGTTATGAGAATGGTAGGCTAATAACCAAGTGGATTTAAAAAAAACGCTACTCTGTTCCAAAGTCTACCATCAGCTGAAACGAATTGCTGAAGAGTGATATAATTTCCTCTATCACACCATTTTCTTGTTATTACTCATAGTTTACCTAGCGGTCGATAGTGCATATCGATTCAAGAAATGTATTCATTTCAGGTATGGTGTTCATAGCCGGATTCATAGTTATCCTCTCCATCTTGATGTTCTGCTTCCCTCGCCAAATAAAACAGAGCCCGCAGCCACCACCGCCGAAGAAGAGCAAGGAAAAGAGCGAGCCGTTTTTCAAAGGTGAGGAACAGACAGAGAATTTCTCTTATGATAATCCATGATTACCGTTCAGTCTATCAAAGAATGAAATTATTTCCAGTTCCTTCTTTAGTTTCCTGATCTTCAGGTTTTTGTTTTTCTAATAAAGGACTAATGGTTTACAAAAATGATTAAGAGTTTTTTTCAATACTAGATCTTTGAGTTCACATTTTACATTACTTACCTTCAGTAATAAGGTAAAGCAAATGATATTATATGAATAAATAAAATAAAGGAGTGTTTACATTTAACACTAGGATTTTATTAGAATAACATTAGGATTCTTATAATGTTATTTCAGATTTCTTCGCGACGATAAAGCGGCAGCTGACGAACGACATCCTGATGTGGCGTACTGCGAGCTCCGTGCTCCACCTGATGCCCATCAGCGGCGTTTACAGTTTCTTACCCAAGTATCTCGAAAAGCAGTTCCGGCTGCCCACGCACGACGCTAACCTTGTCTCGGGTGAGGTACTACGCTGATCACTGTATATTGATAACACATCTGGCAAAACTGTCACTAGGTCTTTTTATTGATAGGTACCACCTCATCATCTATTTCCATCGTCAAGCAATAGTGTGCATACATTACTGTGTTGCAGTTTAAAGAGGGGTACAGGTAATAAAATGACATGCTGGATTAATTTACAAATTGCTCGTTAACGAGACGATATTTGTTTCAACACTGCTTATGTGGCCCTGGTTTGATTCGGAGACAGTATATAGCAGAGTTTGGTAACCTATCTGGGCTAGTTATTACCTTAAGTACTTCTCTTCTGTTGTTGTGGACCGACAGTCAAAGTATGAGAGCTAAACTGTTCTGCGAAAGCAAGCTTCGCTATCCATAAATTTATTGTCGCTTAACACCATGAGAAATTGAAGTGGGTAACTACATTGGTGATGAAAAGCAATAAAATGTCTTGTCTCTCTCTCTCTTTTTAAGGCGGTTCCTCAATCTCCTAATGCTAGGGGCCGTGACTCCTTATCGATAATCTGTTCTTAATGATGTTACGCCAATCAATTCTATTTGATGCTTTCTGCATAGCGTCATATACAGGTGTTTCAATGGTCTCCTTCACCTGGTCTGTTCAACCTTTTGGGTTGCGTCCACTCGGCTTCTTACCATCAATCTTGCTAGTAACGATAAGTTTATCGAAGTCATTATTCTTTTTTCTGGCAATATGACCGAAAAACTAAAGGGTCCGACGCAGACAGACGGTTGAAAGATGCATTTGGGTATGAAGCTGTGTTAAAATGAAGATGTTGGTCCTATGCTCTGTCCAGGATACGTTCAGCATCCGTCCCCAGCATCACTTTTCAAACTCGTTTATTCTCTTGCGATCGGCTGCCTTTATAGTTCAAGTCTCCGCTCCGTATAAATATGGAAAAGATTAAGCTGCGAACGAGGCACTGTTTAGTTTGCAACGAGATGTTTCTGTCTCTCCATATTCTCCAAAACTGCGTCATAGCACTCTGCCATTCCTATCCGACGCCGAATTGCTTCAATGCCATATACCACCAGGTAAATGTTCGGATTATCCCATTGTATTATGCGATTCTTACTTGTATTGAGCTTATCTTGCGCTATGGAAATTTAAAAAATGATGTATGAAGCCACTTGTAGCTTTTTGCGGATTTGCTACTTGAGATCGTAGCGGGTAAAATGTGGGTGTGGTATTAAGGTGATCAAAAAAATCTATCTGTTAGAACTACAATCAACACAGCCAGATAAGCACTCTTATGGTAACCTTTTCACTTTCAGGTCTCGGTGGTATTTTGGTGATGGGGCTGGGTATAATAACGTCGGGCGTGGTGATATTGAAAGTGGTGCCGACGGCGCGGCAGGTGGCCGCGTGGACGGCTGCATCGGCCGCTATTTACAGTGCCGGTAAGTACCGAGTATCAAGTTGTTCTTACAAACATTTCGAACAAAATCTGTATACAGGACGTTTAAAAATTTTTCTTATAAAATTTCTTCCGGTTGCCAATAACAGGGAGGTTCTTGGTTTGATTTCGAGATCATATGTTATGGGGTTTGGTTGGTGGTAGGGATTTTAAACTTGCTTGACTAGCTGCCATTTTCATATTTTAAAATGGCTGCTAACATATAAGGGTAAAAGTATTCTAAGTGAGATATCTACAGCCTTGTTGTCATTTATCACGTAGTGATATTGACGTTAATTGTTAATTGTATATATGATAAATAAGTTAATAACGAAAGCTAATATAGATAATTATTTCAGGCATGGTACTACTGATGTTCGTGAGCTGCCCCGAAGAAAGTTTCAGAATGTTAAACGAGAACGGTGTGACCAGCAATCTGTCCTGCAGCTCTAACTGCCACTGCGACGGCGCACCCTACAGTCCCGTCTGTGGACAGGTCAGCTTTATTTATATCACTGAATTAATGATCACCATTTCAAACTTTATTCTTATGCATCCAAACTTAGGCCTCTCCAAGAGATTTAAAGCGCGAATGATCTCAGTCAATATACTTATAAAATTTTGTTGTCATCATCATCAGCTTACAGAAGTCCATTATTAGTCATCTCAAGTATTGAAATCATATCGATGTTGGACTATACGCGCTCAACTACTTTGCGAAAATGGTTAATTCTTTTGGTTTTTAAGGTGATAATACTGGAGTGATGTGGTTTAACATCTTATATCTGAAGGTAACGAGCGCAATCTTCTAAAATTCTTTGAAACTAAACAACGACTAGTCAATGTATACATACCATTGTCACTTATGTTTACGTGGGTGTGTGGGGCCCGTGTATAGGACTCGTTCACGTACGTGTCCGCGTGCCAGGCGGGCTGCACGGGCAGCCAGCAGCTGGACAACTCCACGTGGCTCTACTACAACTGCACATGCGTGGACGAACACGAGCGCGGCGAAAGGGCGATTAATACGTGAGGATGGATTACCTTTTTTTTTTTTAAACAGTAATTTTTACATTTTTGTTTGAAATAATGATGGTCTTTTTTTATCTGATATTCTCTACATGATTTTTAGTAACAATGAAGCCGTGTATTGTGAAGCGCACTTACCAAGATTACTCCGACTCTAATATATTGATAGCTGGATGACAGCAGTGCTGTTCCGCAATGTGTATGGCGGCAGATATACAATTTAAGTATATAGCTAGCTTCGTGGTTCCAAAACATCCCCATCACTTCCAATCTTCACATAATGTCGGCTGTGAATCGAATCCGGGACACTGATTGTATGCTTTTTTAAGCGGAATACAATTAAAGTACATATATCACTTTAGCGGATATTAAATACTAACCGTGTATAATTGTGTAAACAGGAAAGGGGTATAATGAAAATTAATTAATTGAAAACATTCAATAGTTGTTTTATTCGCGACCCAGGTAAAGGAACAGTTTGTCTGGTTTTTATTGTGTAAAATTGTTTCAGCATGGAGCGGTACTCGCTGACGAACTCCTCGCAGCTGCTGCAGGGCGGCGGGTTCGCGGTGAGCGGCGAGTGCGGCGGGCCGTGCGCACAGATATACGCCTTCGTAGCGATATTCGCGGCCGCCATGTTCGTGCACGCAACCGGCGAGGTCGGCGCGGTGCTGCTCATCATACGATGCACCGACAAACATGGTACACTATTCTTCGACGTACCACGTTACAAACTATTTTTTCTTTATCGTAAATTGTCTATGCTTGTACATCGACATGGTGCTATGTGATAATGAAGCCGTGTATGGTGTTTGTCCAGAATATACGTTGACAGAGCACTAGATGTGCTCTGTCAACGTATAAACGTCCAGGTCTTCTGGGTAAACAAGATTTTCCATTCGGCCTCATCATATAATAGTTGAAATTGAGATTAAGTTTAAGGCCGTTCAAGATCATAAATAAATTAGTTTTATTGTAAATGCTATAGATAAAGCGATGGCGATGGGCGTGATCCAGTTTGCAATCGGCGTGTTTGGCAATGTACCGTGCCCTATCGTCTTCGGTGCGGCGGTAGACGCGGCGTGCCGGCTGCGAGACGCGGCCTGCGGGATCGTTGGCGCGTGCGCATCATACGACAACGACAGCCTCAGGCACTTGTACCTAGGTAACGCTTCTATGCACTGTAATCACGGACAGTATATCAATCGACATAAGCCTTTCGAAGCTCATAAAACCGTAGCGCCCATATCCATGTTAGTCCATATCCATCTCATATTTCTCCTTTTGCCTTATTAGCGCTACGTTATTATGGGTAGGTGTAAGAGGTACCGCATAACAACTCAAGGAACCTAAACCAACCTCATCTGTTCGTGGTGCACCCAGCTAATCAATAAACGAGTCTCTGGCTGTCACCAACCCAAATTGGGCCAGTATGGTGAGAAAAGGCCCAAATATCCCCAATATCCTCCTTCCCAAATCCTTTACAAACGACGACTTCTAGTGCCTGGCGATTTTGCCGGCAGCATGGGATCAATCGATGTGGAGATCTTTGGGGGAAGCCTATGTCCAGCAGTGGATGTCTACCGGCTGATGATGATGATATACCACGTATCATTAAGTAAAGGTCGTCTCGTCGCTTGATTGAACAAAAAACATACGACTACTGTGCATTTGGTAATTCTGTGTAATCTTAAGGTACATAGTCACCAAACAATGAATCATTAAATTGTTTTTATTTAGGTATAACATTGAGATTTGAAAGACTACAACTAGTTTAAAATTATAGATAATAAGTAATCTATTACCAACATCATCTGCCGATATACATACACTGCTGGATATGTCCAGCAGTGTATACCTATGGCCCACTCTAAAGATTCCCACGTTTGTATGGGTTCATATGGGGCTTAGTGCTATTTCCCATCACTAGCTCAATGCGGATTGGTGGGAGGATCAGGACGGGCCACCACGAGCAGGTGATGCTGGCTTGGGTCCCCTGAGCTGATCTGCAGAACCCCTTACACCCCCTATAACTAGTGTAAAATATATATATATGTATATATATATTATATACTACACACTAATTTTAATAGCTTAAGTAGTCTGTATACCGAAACTTTATTAAATGGAAATATTTATCCTTTAGGTCTGTCGGCTGGGTTGATGTTCCTAGCATTCATAATGGATATGCTGGTTTGGAGCAAAGCGGGTCGTATCGACATGAATCCGGCCGAGCCAGCTCCTGACGCCGCGCCGCTCGCTCGCGCCCGTACCCCCACCGACACGCAGCTCTGACCTTTGCATAGGTACGAATCGCACGTGTAAAGGTGCGCCGGTCACGTGAGACCATAAGGTCCACAACTGCTTGCAATTACGTATTGAACAAACACGTGACACAACCCTGACCTCTGATACATGCCGGTTACGTATCGCGATAAGGCCGATTACTATTCGCATCTCGCATCTCGTCACCTCTTCAGTAAGTATCACAGACAATCAGAAGAGATCGTTAAAATTGCCTCCAACCGGATATAACTACGCAGGTCATTATTTCTTTGAAATAATTTGGAGTTTCCTATACATTTATTAAATTAAAATTTTGTTGTAACATATTTAAAAGAAAATTAATATTTTTATTGGATGCATTAATAATAATTTATGACAGTAATCAAATAAGTTTACATTGCGAAATCGATATGTTTTAGCTTTTTATATTTAAAAAGTTTTCATAGAACAAATTTGTGTTGTGTCGTTTATAATCTGTGGTTTGTAAAAAGCCCGCCATGCCAAAGTAGTCCTTATTGATCACACTAGAAATCATCACATTATAAAATATATTTTTTCGTTTTTACAAATTGAAAAAAAGTTTACGTAATGAATCATGAAATTAGTTTTTAAATGTTTTTTATTGTAAACAATATAATTTTGAGTTTTATTTTATGCTCAGTAAATATTTATAGAATCGTAATATGCAAAGAATTTATTCTTTTTTAAAATGCATTTTTTAATCTAGACCTCTTTCTTTAGAGTGAAGCCATTAATAGATTATTTCTTAGAAAAAAGTTTTTAATCAATTTTATAACAGATAAAAAAATTAAAAATTAATCAGGAGATTTTACTGTGTGTACAACAATAAGTTTTTTTTTTCGCAGAATAAGTTTAAATTTATTTTAATTAACATCATAATATAGTTATAAATAAGTTGAGTGCCTAAATATTAAATAGTTTTCACATTATCCAGGACTGAGTTTATTATAACGCTGGGCCAGCGATATATTGTGCTGAATATTTTTCTTTTACATCGGATGTGTTCAAATATTATAATGCATTTAATTTACGCCATAGTTGTGTTGCTTTATATAGTAATTATTAAACACAAACACACAGACAAACGGTACGCGATGAAGCCAAAGTTAAAATATATCTGACAATGTACCGCGGGCCCAGTTTAACATTTCGGTTATTGCGAATTACATGGCTAGTGATTAGACGTTTATATTAGCTTAGAACGAGTTTTTTTTTTCTACATTTAAAGTTACTTTATAATTGTAAATATAATGAAATATCAATAAAATATAATAATCACATAATAAAATCACATTTTACACTTTTTAGGCATTTTTTTTTGTATTAGGATAATTTTTATCTGTTGTATTTTATATTTAATAAATATACATATAATTTTACTATAATTTTTAAGTACGCTGGAGCTGTACCGGTCATTTTTAGATCGCAGTTGTAAAGGAATCATGTTCATATTTTATCTGTATTCAGAAATTATTTGGTGCCAGTATACATTTAGTATTTTCTTGTTTGTATTTCATATACTCTGGAATGACTGTATGGCTCTTGTGTGATTTTATATTATTATATCAAAGGCTGGGTCGTGTGTAAAAGAAATTTAGTGTTACGATTGGTTTTACGATAGGATAGTTTGGGATCATACAAATGGGTATCACAATGAATGTACTACGTAGATCTGTGATGTTTTATCACTTAATAAAATGTAGCGTAACTATGTACTATTTACTTTTTTAAACATTAAAAACGTTTTGTTATGCCGGAGCATGTATTTTCGCATGGTTTTAAATTAAATATAAAATACAAATTTTATTTAACCAAAAGTTTATTTACACTAACAGACTGAATATAACAGAAACACAAAAATGAATTAATACACACTGCCACGTCAAGCGGTTGATAGCTTAACTGAAATATGTCTAATGAAATAACGACAACGAAACTAATAATTAACGTGGTTACTAATTAACCGCGATCGCATAATAATTATTTAATTTTACCAATAATTCGCTGATGTGCATTAAATTTGTGCAATTCTAGACAAATATATATATATATATACATATTAAAACTAATTTTGTATTTTAAATGGTAATTTAAACTAAATTGTAATTTTCAAATTGTTAATTATTTGATGATAAAATATTAAGGCAAATAATAATATTTACATATATATAATAATCACATTTATTCGCTAATTTATAAGCTTTAGTGAATTTTTAATCTGTACTCTTTGTTGTAGCCTGTGGTTAAGTCTCAATGTTTAGGTGAATTTGTTGTTTGTTGTATGTCTCTCAGTGTAGTCGAAAAATGTCTTTTTAAACACAATTTTAAACTAGTCTACGAAATAGTTTTAATAAATAATACCTCTGGATCTTAGATATATTGAACTCTGTGGCTGAACGCCGCTTCTTTGTTAAATTTTTATTAACACTGATAGACAAGTTGCGTATGAACAATTGGTAAATAATATTATATGCTATATCTGTATTTATAGCGCTATGCCTGTTGTAGGAAATGGTATATATTTTTAAACTTTTATTATTATTTAAATTAAAATAGCATCAATTTTTTTTAAAAGAAAAATTTTACAATTTAATCATGAATGTCCTTTTCTAACATCTTTTTCCTTATTTCCCTATTGGGAAAGAGATAGGACCATTGTTATGTATGTCTTACATCAATATCGAAAATATATGTATGCCTAATTTATCAATTAAGCGAGATCTATCCAAAAATATTATAAATTTATGAGAATGAACAAGTTTTTATAATCTAATGCCAGTTTTAATGTTTATTGTAATTATAAAAATTAATATAACTAATTGTAATTTTGCATATCTTACCAAAAACGCTTGCATGTATTTATGTATTCGACTTCATACAAAGACGGTAATAATATAAAGTTTTTTTTATTATTATTATTGCAATGGTAATATTAATTTATACAGAACGATTTTGCTCTGGTACTTCTATTGTATATGTCTAATAATTAATATTTTTTAGTTTCCGCGTAGGTTTGTTACTGTGAAGTTTGTCGCATATTTTTTTTAATTATTTGTAAATAAAAACTTTATTGAGAAAATCATCGAGTTTTATTACATATTTGTCTAATTCCTTTTAACGGCTGAACTTACTTTTGAATACAATTCGAAGTCGAAGAAGTTGAAGAAAAATAACCATAATGGGTTACCGACCTTTTAACTGGAATTATTCGTATTCATTGACAATGAGACCATAGACAGTGAACTATATATGCATATTTACATTTAACATTATTACAACATTATTTACTTAAAAAAAACTCAGCAATGCTAGTATTGTTTCACTTTGACAATATCAGGGTAAGTAGCCAAAGGGTCGAGAAAATACTGCCACCAACTAAACTATTGTAGAACTTTCGTGAAATCGAAACTAGACGATTCGTCTTAAAAAGAAAATGATTGAGACTGAGTATTCTGGATTGATCTGTGATAGATTTATATTATTATATATATATCCTGAGACTGTAGATTGTATTAGTAAGTAATAATAATATTAATAATAGTTTCATAAATTTCGACCAATAAAAAATTATCTCAAAAACAAATCTATTTTTTTTTCAATAGATATGAGGAAACGAAAATTAATTGTTGATTTCATATCGACTCCTGTTTAGTTACTGCGCTGACGTAACCGTTCTACGAAATTGTAAGAGGCAGGAGTTATAATAATAGTATGTATTGACCTTGTTATTGAAAACATACGGAGTGCGCTGAGATTGTTAGATGTTATTTATCATAATAGATATTGTAAGCGTGGCCTGCAGTAAATAGATAACTTATACGCCAAGTTAATAATTGAACTACATCCGCGCAGGAATTGTACTTTAATAACAATAATTATCAACTTATAGATAACTAATAAGTATATCGAGTCCATAGACGGTGAAGCGTTTCACAGGATAATCTATCTGTTATATGTTGACTACTGGATCCAGTTATGCTGATATGGCAGTAGATATACAACAAGGTAGCTAGCTAGCCAGTTTCGAAGAAATTGCTACCAGAACCCTGCAAGTGGTTTTGGAATCCATGCATTGTCACTACGCCACAGGAATAGTTAACTTATATAGTTAATAGCTGATATACAACGTGTCCCAAAATTCAACGATAAAAATGCACCACAAGGTAGACCTGCTCATGACTAGTACAGAAAATATAGAGAAAAAAAATATCACCATTTTTTTTTAAATTACAAAAAAATACGTGAATTTTTTTGAAAATCGACACCTATAATCGTATTTGTTACTATTGTGACCACAATTTTTCAAATATTTCTGATCTTTTGTTTGTAACAGCAGTCTAAGAAGCACTTCTATCTATCACAATCCTTAAAATCATCAGAATACGTTCAGTTTTTACATAAAAAATCATCAAAATTAATGTTTTCCCTAAAATTTTAAATGATTTCAACTTTCAGTCTATTTTCACTCATCGTGGTGTAAAAAAAATACTGACACTACTATGGCAACTTTTTTAAAAAGTTTCTACAACTATCCAAGATTCTAAAATAGTATAATACTTTAGGAAAACTAGCAATAAACAAATGCCAATTTTTCTAAACAAAAAATGGATTTTTTTAATATTGATAGTAATAACTTTTACTACGTGCCGAAAATGGATATTGTGTCTTATGGAGATGGGATATACAAGGAGTGAAAAATATAAAGTAATAAAGTAGTAAAAGGTTATTCAGATATATAGGGGTTCCAGATCTAGGTTGGAGGTAATTATAAGTAAAACTGAAAAATTTCTAGTATTCATGTTTATTTTTACAATAAAAAGCGAGGATGGATATGACTTAACGTTCATCTGATGGTAGAGATAAGTTCATAAAACATGAGGTCCCATCAAGAACGATTATACATTACCGTAATACGCTTTTTGCCTTTTGTAATATCTTGTAATAGCTGTAAAGTTATTAATGAAATATTAACTCAAAGACGAACAATAATTACAAATCCATTTATTTCTCTTTTTGTGGCCGTACCATCAAATCATTGATTCAATATCAAAGATCTAAATGTATACATTGCCCTTGTGGCCGTGTTCGTATGTGTTAGCAGATGTGTCTGCGGAGGCAGCAGCAGACGCTGTGGCGGAATATCCAACGTGTCGGTTCCTGTTCCAAGAGCCGTCATTTTCATAGTCATCGTGACTATCCCTGTTTAGTTACAATCTGATTATAGATATTTATAATAGATTTCCATCTATGTAGAGACTCATCACGATACATCTGGAGCTATAAGGCCTGGAGATTTGAAATTTGGTAGGAATGTACCTTTGGCCGAGTATAAGTCACTTAAGAATGGATTTCACAAAATTTCTTCCCTAAAGGAAGTTTCGGGGGTATTACAGCCAGCAAATCGGCCTATGCCCAGCAGTGGACTGCCACAGGCTGTTGTTGGTGATGATAGAGCTGCGGCTTGCTTTATAACAAGTAGGTATTTAGTTCGAACCCGGGATTACATGTAGAGGTCGAATGGTTGCAGTTTTTTTGCTTGTCTGTATGTCTATATATACATATAGACCGTCATCCTGCATTGCTATTTCGTCTGAAAGATGAAAGTTTAGTAATAATTAGATAACATTCTGAAATTAATAATTTACCTGTTCTTCATGATTTCGCCGCATGTACCGCTCTCCTCGCCCACACTGGCATCATGCTCATTGCTTGGCTCATTGCTTTTGTCGCTATAATCACCATCTTCCTCCAGATAACCGCCTTTTTCGTATGCTCTTAGGCTCTCCTCTAAATTAATTAAAAACATTTTAATTTAGATTTTCTTATTTATTTATAAATCAGGACTGAGACTATAAGAAAAAGGATAAAGCTCACAAATGCAGTTAATGTTTATTTATTATATTTGTCAATGTTGTTCTTTCTCTTCTTGCATAAAAGATATGCCTTAAATGAAGATTTAAGAGAAGACAATCTGCAAAATTGGAGAAACGAAAAGTGTTTAAAAATCATTTCCCTAACAGATCCTTATTAAAGATTATTATACATCGATCGTTGATGGTAAAAAGAAGCATAAGAGATATAATGACGTCATAGTTCTATAAAGCTACTGCTGTTGTGAAAACTGAAAAGTTCAGTACAGAACTGAACTAATTTTGACACTGTTAGTCGTTTATGTTGTAGATAAACTAGCTCCCGAACGTTGAGCTCTTCATCCTGAATGTAAACTGAGAAGCACCATTTCTCATCAGGGAATGCTCCACGCGCAATAGTATCAAAAGGTATGATTACAATTGTTTTTAATTGTTTAAACAATTGTGACTAAAAATAGATTACACCTAGGATGTAAAGAGACAATAGCGTTGTATTTGAAAAGGTTATAATAACAAAATGGTTTCACGCTACAATATTCATGGTTCGTACATACCCTGACTAGCCGCGGCGTAGGCAGCCAAGATCGCAGCGAGGGCAACGGCAATGGTTTTTTTCATTTCGAATGACTGTGCGCTGATGAATCAGGTGTCATCTTTTATAGGAGCATATCCAACAGTTACAGGATGGACGCGTCACGTCAAATTACCATGGCCGGGTGTCATTGTCGCATTTTCGGTTTTAATGCGTGACCGACAAGGTTATGGAAACGGTTATTGTATATAGGTATACTGTTCTATGAATAAACTCAACGAAAGGTTATACATTGTTTTTTGAGTGAGAGGTTGACCTGACGGTAAGTGACACATCCGCTCATAACAACGGAACGTAAATATAATATATGCAAAACCATACTACGATTGCTACTTTGAGACTTAAGATGTATGACCTCAGTAGTTTCACTATTTACAGCGCCCTTAAAACCGGAAGAAAGTATATTTGCACACTACAGTTTGGCGGCAGAAATAGGTGCTGTGGTAAATTGGTGAGTCGCGGGTGGCCAATTTTGATGATGGTATAGGATGCATGGATTTTATTGGTGGTAAGTCTTTGTTGCCGGAAATCGTCTAGGTTTAGCTAACACCACAGGGCCTGTTTCTACCACCAAACTTTAGCGTGTAAACATTACTGTGTTCCGGATTGAAGGGAGTTGTGGCTAATACTAACCACTGAGATAACGTGATTCAACATCTATATGTTAAAGCGACGAGCGCAATGTGGTGCAGTCTATACCATCTTAACTAGCACCATTGTTACGGGCAGGCGTATCACTTACCATCAGGTGAACGTCGCGCTAGTCTCATGGCCTCCTTGAATAAAATAAAGACTTTCTTTCGTTTCCTCTGCCTCCTTTTCTCACCATTTCTTTCCAGTTTCTACTATTATGCAATCATCTTCAAGCGATAAGCTCAATGTGGTGCTGAGTACGTAAAAATCTTCTCTATTGGGAAACATGTGACCTTAGTGTTGAACCTAGGACGTCCGTGTTATATCAGATAAAAAGTAAAGCAAGTTCTCTACCAGAACCAGTGAATCGAATCAGATTCTTCATACTAATAGTCTGTGTTGTTGTTGGTGCAGTGTATATCATCCTAGCGCCACAGTGCCATGGGTAAGAGCATCACTTACAATCAGGTGATTGTCTTGTTCGTTTTGTAGAATAAAAAAAAGGATTCTCTGCTGACCTTGCATAAAGCGCAGAGCTATTTTGAGGTTTCATAAATGAGATCATTAAGCATGCAAAAACTCTGATATCAACATAAAAAGTTTCCAAGTATCAGGTTTGGTTTGTGCTTATCATTTGCTACTACTTAGCACTTATTTTAGGTATCATCGATTACTTTAGTAACAATATATATTAGACAGGATATTCTTTAAATTATGATGCAATTGAATCAATAATACACAAGGACATTAGGAATATTTTACATGTATTAAGAATATTTTTTTTTGTTATTTATTTCGTCGAGACAAAGGATTGCTGGAGTATATAAAAGTGAGGGTTCTCATCGTCTTTTGAACGACCTTGAGGAGGACAATGGCTGGACGTGGTCTCTTACTATTTGAGGTTCTCTGTAGACCTCGCGAGGGTGGTAGGGGCTGCAAAAGCACATACTTCGACGGATTATCCCAGCATAGTGTTAGAGGCCTCAGTCGCGTTCCCAACTGAGATCCCGTGACCTTCTAAACTCTGAACATGGCCACCGAGGGGGTTTTGGTAAGGGAAATCTCCACATAACTCTAGCTTTCCTTTAGAAGACAATATCTTTTCGAAGATTTTCCTCCCGAAACAAAAGGTTATGAACTATGACCTTGAATATGGAAAACATCTCGTGCGCTTATTATGGGAAGAAAGAATGAGCTATTTATCATGCTGTTAATTAGTACAATGGCTTGATACAGCGATGAAGATTGAACGTAGTATAAGATCACTTACTGTTGCAGTTAAATATTAACCGTTATAAAAAAAAGGATGTAATCATTGTTAACTCTGTGTAGATATTTGTATTATTACTTCTAAAAGTCTGTTATTAAAACTGTAGTTATAGTCAGAATTTTAGAGCTTGGCTTCGACCTTATCCGATTCGAAATGGAGATGTAACCTAAAGCATTCTAGTCTAGAAGAAGCCTAGTCACTCTTCTCTTGAAGTCTCCCACATCATAGCTGGACGAAAGAAAGAAGATAACAAATGGAGTCAATACATGTATCACATGTACTATACTGATGTACTACGTAGTACTGGTGGTATGTCTCTGTTGCCGGAGACCGTTTAATTAGGTACCACTGGATCTCCTATTGCAATCGACAAAGAGTAATGAGCAAACATTACTTTGCTCTGGTTTGGAGGGCGTTGCAGCTAATGAAATTACTGCGGTAACGACACAACGTAATAGGTACGAGGTGAAGAACATGTAGGGCAATGTATATCATGATAACTAATTATTATGATATGCTAGCGTCACATTGTTATAAGCAGGTGTATCACTTACCATTGGGCTTTCTATCAGGAGCATATATACATATATATATGCTCAACTATTTCCCATCACGAAAGGATATAAAATTATCTTTCAACGTTACATTGTATGATTTTTGTCTGCGTCTAACTTGATTGCTTTGAATGGCTTGAGGTCTTCTGCACCCCAATTTCTCATCCCTACTGGATTTTTTTTATAAAAAAATATTCCTATTCAATGCATATTATTCTTTAAGTAGGAAATGACATTTAATGTTGATCTTTAAAAAAAAATTGTGCGTTATGATAATATCAATTTTTGAAGTACAATCATGATGAAAAAGCTACGACAATGTAATATCTATGCCTACAATAGTTTGTCGGCCATACTTATGGATGTACTTGTAATTAAGCTCATATTGCTATCTAAGGAGAAGATCGACCCTGAGAATCGATCGTGATGAGGATAAACCTCTGATATTATAAACAGTGTATTTTTATCATTACGATGTGTATTTATTTATATTAATATCATTGTGTAAAATTGGACTTTGGCATTATCTACCTTTGATCTTTGACTGATGCGTTGATTTAATTAAGTGCATATATGTATAAACTATAAAAAAAATGTAATATTTATATGCATACAGCATCATCATCATCAGTTTATCGCTTTTATAGTAACTTAAATGATCTTATTGTTAACTACGGTTATTATTTTCACAGTTAAGCAATTTCATAAGTAAGATTACTTCTCAGATTATTAATTAGAATAACTTCACAATTATTAGTATTTAAATGAGGAGAAGGTGTGTGTATGTCTATGGACGAGGCTAATGACTATCAGTAGATGTATATCGGCTGATGATGAAGGTTTGAAGGTATAAAAAAACGTGTGTAATATGTAATACGTTTTATTTTACATACATGTGTAAAGGTACAAAAAAACTATCTATTATCACAATGGTATAATTCGAACCGTGCCGAGGAAACTTCTCTTCTCTTGAAGAACTTCACCGTCAAGATGGTTTAACCTCTGCAACAAAAAAAAAATTGCATGCTTTATAATAAATCAACTTCCACCAACCAATATTGGGCCAGCGTAGTGAGAAATGACCCAAACCAGGACAAGGACAGCACAGGATCGATCGATGTGGTGATGATAATGAATAAATCAACACAGGACATTTGAAGTAAACTGTAACTTGTCCAGTTAGATGGAATTAACAAGTCTCTGATCATATCTTAGTAATGTTACTAATAAGTGTCTATTTAGAATCCAGAAAAATAGGTTCCTGTGTAAAATTCAATGGGTATTTGTTTCTATTCAACGAAGCGATGAGACAAGCAGGTCGTTGATGTGATGGTAACCGATACGTTTCTACCATCAACATGAATTCATCATTCCTCATATTTAATTTATTTAGTAAGTATTCATAGCCTTGTAAACACAGAAATTAAATAATTTACCCATAACCGCCTTTGTGGCCGCCGTAGCCTCCAGAACCTGCGCTTGCGCTGGCACTGGCCTGGGCATTTGCACTAGATCCACCATAGCCGCCGCCCCCGTGACCACCATGGCCTCCGTGACCGCCGCCGCCAGATCCTCCGAGGCCGCCTCCATTACCGCCGCCGAGACCACCGCCATTTCCTCCGCCCAGTCCGCCTCCATGGCCGCCACCGAGACCACCGCCGTTGCCACCGCCGAGACCGCCTCCGTGGCCACCGCCATTGCCTCCTCCTAGACCGCCGCCGCCGCCATGGCCTCCGCCAAGACCACCTCCGTGACCACCGCCATTGCCTCCTCCTAGACCTCCGCCACCGCCATTTCCTCCGCCAAGACCGCCTCCGTGACCACCGCCGTTGCCTCCTCTCAGACCGCCGCCATTGCCTCCGCCAAGACCACCTCCGTGACCACCGCCATTGCCTCCTCCTAGACCTCCGCCAAGACCGCCTCCGTGACCACCGCCGCCTCCGCCTCCAAGACCACCTCCTTTTCCACCGCCACCGCCACCGCCACCGCCACCACCAAATCCGCCGCCGCCACCGAATCCACCCCCGCCGCCGCCGCCGCCGCCGAAGCCGCCGCTGCTTCCACCACCGCCGTAACCTGAAAACCATATTATTAATTTAAAATATATATTATAAACAAAATGGCGAGGCGTCTCTTTTTATATGTAACACATTTGATAGAAAAAGGTTTACGTAAATATATAGGCTAATATATAACTAACAAGACTACAATATATACATAAACAATGGATAAGAAGTAAAAAAAATCATGTCCAAAGGATGTGATTTAATTTATCAAAAAAAAATTAATATCTATGTATTGTTCTATATGTTACCTGGTGCGGCATGAATGCACACAAATAGACCAAGGGCCAACGCGACCACTGCAAGGCGAGCCATCTCGATTCACTGTGCTGACCGCCGCTCCAGCATCCGCTTATATACGGAGCAGCTCGTGCCGCGAGCTTGCAAGTGTTTGATTCCACACTTTTTGCCGGACCTCCCCCCTCGTTCGTCTGTTTTTGCTAACACTTGTATTAAATCACCAAATTCAAATAAAGACGAGAGAGAGATGAACGGTGTATACTAATTATCGAATCTTTGAATCTATGATCTAGTATTCCAGGACATATATAGGTAACTATCATTTAATAGATTATTTATTACATATTTTAATATGATATTTGTTAAAAAGTTTTTTTTTTTACTTATATTTGGTATATATTAACGAATAAGTTATTTAATGCTAACGACTAGATTTTGAACTAAGTATATTGTAGTAAGCTTTGATTAAAAGCCTAATTTTTATATAAAAAAGTATGTATGAAAGAGATATACTTGTCTGTTATATTGATCGATATTAAAGATAGTAATAAGTTAATTCTCAATAACTTTAAGCTGTTACGATAAGTTCAACGTACAAGAATTTTTTCGCCATAGATAATATCTTTCTTTTGCCGACAAGACGTGAAGACTTTTAACTGATGGTAAAAATGCCAAATGTTTTTCTGTCTATCATCGAAGTAATTTCATTAACTGTATCCTTCAAACCTGAATACAGTAATGTTAGCACACTGCTGTTTGACGGAAATAGATCTTGCTTGTACCTACTTGCAGGAAGACCAACGGTTGTCCATTTGTGATCATTGACTTCAGCAGTCAATAGACTAAGTACGTGATTCGATTATTTATAACAGTAAACATCGAATCGATACCAGGAAAATGGCCGCCGAAAAATCGAGAAAAAACACAGAAATAAATAGTTTTCGTACTGTCTTTAATAGTGGTTATTTACCGCGTCCAGACAAGAAATGGGTTTAACATTAGAAGTGTATATTTATTTCTCTATTCTTTTTATCCTTTGTAAGTCTATCATACTTCCCACAGCTGGGATACGGGGCCTTCTCATCCAGAGTCAAGGACATTTAAGTGCTGTGTATGAGCAGTTTTTTAGATATCGTATATCTCTGAATTCTGTTACAAGTTTGTTGTTTGACTAAACTAATAAGTAGTCCTTTATATTCCTGCTACTAGGACTAAAGCCTGGTCAAGTACAGTTTAGTAGATGTTACTTAATGTCAGCTGCTGGTCTTGGAACATATAGATTTCTTTGTTTGGCTTCTCCGGAAGCTTACGCTTAATGGGAATAGCACCCGCTCATCTATTGCCACTGCTAGTTCTTCTTTTAAATTACATACATTATTTATAGATCATCCGTTTAATTTGCATGTAAAGTGCTTTTTTTTTCAGTTCTCTACGTATAAGATAGAAGAGCTTTTTTTCTGAATTCAAGCGATGACAGAAGCAATAAGTGCTCGCGCGTTATCCTTGGCCCGAGTGAAGAACCCGAGCTGCTTTTTGTTATTGATTTTTTGTTTCGATCTTCGACTTAAAGTCGAGTGCACATCGCTTTATATCTAAACAGATATATTTACATCTATTATTGTTATAATTGTACATATTTTTTCATAATAATAATCATACTAAAGACCAATACTCTTAACACCTTTCTGGACTCTATAACTGAATCAATCCCAATTAACTGACAAGCCTCTTTCTTCTTCTTTAACATTTGGTTAGCTGTCCTCACTTAAACCGAAAATGTAGTTAAACAATATAATTAAATAATCTTCAGCATACAAAAAAATACTGCAATCCAGTAGTAGACGTCCATAGGTTAAAATAAATGATGATATCTTAGTACAATGGACTGCCTTACTGAAAGTAATTCATTTCAGATTACTCACTGCATTGCACATCAGATTAAGTTTTAGACCTTTTATTGTAATGTATGTTTTAGAAGTTTATTGTAATAATATAAGTAACAATCGCAGCTAACTGTTAAATAATGTTCATTGGTTAAACTGTTTTTAATCTCTTACATACATTAACATGTAACTATGTAGATAATGCTTAGAGTTAACTTTCAGTTTTCAGTTTGTCCTTTAGCCAAATAATGTTATCGAATAATAAAACTTAAGTAATTTTGTTATTACCCTCTCATTATATTTTTAAGTTATATATAACCTTGAAGCAAATAATCTTGTATTTGTAACCTATAAGCAAGTTCATACTATCTAAATACGTATTAATTGTAGATTGTGTCTGTTGGAATATTAGGAATAGAACTGTAGTTAATATTATAAAGCTGGAAAGTAGAAACAAAATAGAATTTCTTCTTCTTTAAGATGCCTTTCCTAGTTGAGGAATTTGACGGTCAGGTCACCATATTTCACCAGTTCACTCTGTCTCTTGCGGAGTGGAACAGTTCGGCGGTCGCGATCTCGGTGTACTCTCTGAAAATAGATTTCAATAACGGTTAATAGTAAGATTCATACTATAGGTAACTATATCTATTACGAATGGTTAAAACATACTTTACTAGACAAATCGCGATTATTGAGAAGTTAATGATTTATTTACTACAACCAAAAATGTTTAGAAGAAGCAGGTTTTGTGTGCTGCGCCTGAAATAGGAATGATAATAGAGTTGACATGATGGGAAAAATAAAATCATAATTCTATTAGAGATATATATAATTATGGATATTTGTTGTATATAATTATTATAAACCTCTAGAATATGTTATTTTTTATCTACAATGGGCAAACATTCCACCTCAACACAATATGATGTTAAATAATACTGAAGTGACCACCGTGCTCACCTAGATCCTCTCATAAGTTCGCAGCTGGAAATAGGTATGATGTTTTGGTACACGGGGATAGTACCTAGCAAGGTAGATACGATAAAGTTTCTGTACCAAACAAACTCTACCAAATCTGGAATCGATTCAGACTAACATATTAAAGGACATACGCTTTGCGGTCGCCCTAGGGATATAGTAGAAACTTTTTACTTTTATTTTTAATATGATTAAGATTCTATATCCTTATTGTATAAAAAAAATCATTATTTATAATCAGTATCATGTTGTACTCGGCCTTATTTAATAACTAGACGCACAAGGAAAGATAAGTTACAATGAATTTTTAGTTCTTCGAACTGACGGTAGTAGTGCTCGCCGTACTGCATTCGGCTTTTCCTTGAACGTTTGCGAGTGAACGTTAATTTTTAATTAAGCCCTCAACACTTTAGCTGAGAGCGGTGATGAAACTTGAAATTGAAGTGGGATGATGCTGAATATATGCCTACGAAGGTGGTGAAGTGACCAAGTCACATCTCACCAAGAAATGAATACAGATGAATAGGAACACTGTCTGAGCAAGGTAGCAACAACAAATAGCTAAACATTTTACAAGAAAAATTTTAATAAGAAATATAAAGACCTAGGAAAACGCGTCTATTCATTGAGGCGATGGATGAAAGAAGGAATGGAATGATTAAAATTAAATACAAAGATGGAAAGGATAAAAGGTGGATTGGAGTGGAAGATGGAAAAAGCAAGAAATAGTTTAAATACATGTAATAAAATTTAAAATACGGTACTGTCCCTGGAAGTAGAGGAACGATTTCAAAATCCTTAGAAGATCCTTGATTTGCATCCGAAGCCTCGTGTATAGGATGGTGCCTGCCTTTTTGGAACACGTCTGAATGAATATCATCAACCCACATATATCAAACTTTGCTGTAAAAGCATCACTGTGTTCCGACTGTCAATACTAGAGGAAGAGTATTCGGCCATATACAAACTCATTACCACTTAAGGTCAATATGAAAATTAAAATGAAGTGTTTGCCCTTTGTAAATATAAAAAAAAACTATTGTCATGCTTTAATGAACGGAAAATTTACTACTTGTTGCTGTATTTAAAAAAAAGCTTCAATATATACTTAAACAAGGAGATCAATATAGCCATTCGGCTCATTTGTTGGGGAAACTCCGTCACTTCCAGAAAACGAATTATATCCAATATTTCAAGACGAAAGTCTCCAACTGGTGCATTCTCCTCAACCTCATCTACATGACAGTAATATTGTACTCAGGTACATCGGTGGACCAGTACAATGGTCAGCCATTGTACTGGTCCACCGATTCAAAGTTCGGTTTAAAAGTCGGTGTGTACAGCGAGCGATGGAGAATACAGTGCTTGGAATTTCTTTAAGGTACTTGATCCGGAAGGTAGATATTTATTGGAGATCTAAAGCTGTCGATATAACTATCAAAATCTGCAAGTGAACGTGACAGTGGACTGGATGTATCTGTCGTGTCAGCTACGGCGGATGGGGTCTTGGAGTGGTGATCGTGTGCAGGAGATAGAAGCATGACGCTAACCGTTTAAGCATATAAGGAGTGGATACGATAGACTGACTCAGGGAAGACATACAGCAGTGGATTAATAAATGCTGATGATGATGATCAAAATAGTACAATAACAATTTAACATCAAATTCATATAAAAGATGTTATTTCTACAGATTATAACGCAAATGATTTAAAGCAAATAATGTAAGCGGATGTTTATTTAATGTACAATGGTGATAAATGTGTTAATGCAGTTCGACAAGTAATTCAAGGATAGATCCTTTTTTCACATATATGTTATACATATATACATATCTATTTTATCTAGAATTGTTATTTAATGGCCGCTTACAGTGAGTCTTGTGAAAAGGCTTAAAGTCACACAGAGATCAATTGAAAGGGCTATGCTCGGGGTTTCCCTGGGTGATCGAATCAGAAATGACGAGATCGGTAGGAGAACTAAGGTCACCGACATGGTCCAAAGGATTGCTAGCCTCCAATGGCAATGGACAGAACACATCGCTGGAAGGATTGACAGCCGATGGGGCACTAATGTCCTCGTATGGCAACCGTTTACCGGTAGACGAAGTGTTGGCAGGCCCTCCACCAGGTGGTCCGACGATCTGGTGAAGGTTGCGGGAAGCAGCTGGGTGCGGGCAGCGCAGGACCGATCGATGTGGAGATTTTGGGGGAGGCCTATGTCCAGCAGTGGACGTTTATCGGCTGATAGTGAGTATAAAATTGGATATCAGTGTCGATAAAAAAAGTAACTCATATATATATTTAGAACAATTTCAGAATTAATGTTGAATTATTGTAAAGATTTTATATAACTCTTTTGTATACAGTCATAGAGGTAGCCCATGAATATAAGGGTGTGCACAGGGGTTGCGAGTAGAGTATGCACCCGAAATCTCTTTGTACATATATTTTATATATTAAATAACCTTGCCTATCTTTTAATGATATTAAATATTATTATCTAGATAGGTCTAGAGAGCTATTTATGCTAGAAATAATACTTAATTACATGAAACAGAAGCGTCTTAGTATGAAAAGTACAACTGTTTAATTTTTTTTTTATTTGAAAAAGCCATGACACGAGCAAGACCTTTCACCAGATGGTAAGGGATACGCTTGCCCATAACAATGTGGTGCTAGTTAGGATAATATACATAGCACGATATTGCGCTCGTCGGTTTAAGACAAGATGTTAACTCTCATTACACCACTAATTTCACTAGTTACAGCGTCCTTCATACCTGAACACAGTTATGTTTACAATCTATTATTTGTCGGCTACAATAGTAGCTGCGGTGGTACATACTTAGACGGTCTCTGACAACAGAGGCCGCCAGTAAATATTACAGTAATATAAATGTATTTTATGTCATGTCAGGGGTGTAAGGGTTCATGCACAACTCACAGGATCCAAGCCAACCTCACCTGCTCGTGGTGCACTCTGCCAATCAACAAACGAGGCTCTGGCTCAGATCAAACCGTACTGGGTCATCGTAGTGAGATATGTGCAAATTCCTCTATATGAATCTCTACCCGATCGATGTGGGAATCATTGTGGTAAGCCTAAGTCCAGCCGTGGACGTTTATCTACTGATGATGATGCCATGACATTGCCTTCCTATGAAGTAATAATAAAAGATTTTTTTTTTTTTTTTTTTTTTTTTTTATTATATAGTCATGTTCCCATGTTTGTTTTTTTATTATATTGTCATTTTCCCAGTAGGGGTAGGCAGAGGTGAATAAACACCCATATTTCGCCAGATGTGGTCAGATTAGGTCCAGTGTAACAGGGGGCGAGCCTGTTGCCACTTTATTGGGACCACCACACACACACAAAGATAATATCAGTGTGCGGGTTTCCTCACGATGTTTTCCTTCACCGTTTTTGTATTTCGCTGTTATAACTAAAGTTCACAAATGACTGAAATGAATTAGACTGTTATTAATAATAATACTATTTCAGTATTCGTTTCAAGGCTTCTACATGGAAATTTAACGAAAACCCGAGATTTGATATCTTGGAATTTTTATATATTCGGAAAACCCTTGCATTACTCATTTATATACATTTTAATGAGTGTATCTAATTATTTCGGGAAATATTAACAATTAACTCCTGTTTCCTTTGTGTTTTAAAAAAAGATAGATCCGCGTGGAGTGTAACGTACCGTAACGTATAACGATAATGATAATGGATGACTCGATATTTATCCTGTTAACATTATTATTTTTCTTAGTAAATTATATATTTAAATTATTTACTGCACGTTAACTTTGTGTTTATCCATCTTACGACTTTCCAGTTTTATGTTGTTTGTTAAAAGAGTAATTAGTAACACAGCTTATTAATTAGGGCATAAAAAATTTGTTTGTTTACTGTTATCAGGGAGCAATTCATAAAAACAATAAAATGTCTACTTATTATCTTTCTACTACGAAATAGTCAGACTCTCTCAAAGTCTTTATTATGCTCAAAACTAAAATAGTTTTTTTTAATTAATAGGAAATTCTAATATGAGTGTAACATGCAGGTGTTTTATACTCGTACAAATGTTTAACCAGTCGTACTCGTATAGTGTGTTAACCAGTCGGTGATAAACCACTGATTGACTTATCTCATTTATTCGCTTCTTTACCGAACACTATTTAAATCGAAGAGAGTCCTGCAAGGATCTTAAAAATGTGAACTCCAGATCTGCTAGCTCTGTCTAAGCTAAATTGTATCAATCAGTCAAATGACGACGAAGATCAATAAAGCATAATACCGCAGAAATCACTGCTGTAAAGTTTCTTAAAGTAAAACCACATCGCAAGGAAAGGTTGAGCATAATTCTATTAAGTTCTAGTAATTTTACTACCTACAGTGCCGTTCTAGCCATAGCACAGTACTGTTTGGGTACTATCGTTTGGCGGAAGAAAACATGAATCTAAACATCTTAACCTTTATACTAATATATATTAAAGTTACGTAATAGGTAACGCTTAAAACAGATCCATATATAGGAATAGAGAAGAATTGTTTCTTTCCAACATTTTGAGATTTATTTGACACTTACAAGAATCGTTTATAGAGGATGTATAATAATATCCTGTACAGGATAAAACCTTATACATATTGAACTAGTTCTCGGCGAATAAATTAGATATCAATTGAATATTAAAATGGAGTCATTGTGTACGTTTGCATAGGTCGTGTATGGAAGTTGACGGTGTTTGGATGATGACAAAACAAACAACGATGTGAAGTACTTATAGGCTGAGGTTGTTTATTTAATTGATTTATGGCCGCCGACTCTCAATTTACTTGAAATAAAAGCGATTTAACTCGAGAATTACAGTTTTATGGTAATCTAGAAAGTTACAAATAAAGTATTGTGTACACGTAATAAAAATGTATACTGTGTATTGGTATATAATACCAAACCAGAAAAACTTTAGAATTATAGATTTCCTTAAGAATTTCTTAGAAAACAGTCTTTTTAGTTGCATTTTAAAGGCTCTGATGCTCGCTATAAAAATTAGGAATCACGTCATAATGATAGTAAAGTTAAAAAGCAACTGAAGTCGTGATTTATGAAGTGTTCATTATTCTGTTAATAATATATTATTAAGTTGCTTTATAGTAATTTTATCGTAATACACCCAAATTGAGCGATACTAGGTAATCATTAATTCAATTAGTGATTTTGAAGTCAAAGATTGCAAAGATCGTTATTACGCAGATACAATAATTTTCTAATTAATTTGTTACCACGATTTCATTATAATGGATTGCCATTTAAGAATGTTCGTGTATTGTTAGAAGCAAGGACCTCGGTAAGAAAATATCACAATCGTGGCTTCTTCAATGCGAAGAAGCCTTTAAAACTACAAATTAGATAAATACGTGTACATTATCCTTTTAATATATACGATACTAGTATAAAAATCGTCTCCCTAACTAACTTACCTGACCTCTCGCCATATTTATTCAATCTGGCCCATATACATCTTCATGTTTTTGTCTGTCTTCCTAGCTTTAACCCTTTTGGTATTTATTCTGTAGTGGTCTTTCTATAGCCTATCGATAAATTATCTACCTTATAGATTTGGTTTACTCATTTTCATTTCAAAAGACCTGTTTTCTGAATTACTTCATAAAGTATAGTTCTATGTCCTAAATTTTGTTATTAATATTCCCTACCTTTTTTGCTATATATTTGTAAATAAAACTTCTTGGTATTTTAGTATTACATATAAAGGGTGTCTGGCGGCAGATTTATATTTTAAAAAACGAATATCTCAATAAGTTATAAACAGTGCGGGAGGAAGGTGGTGTCATTAGAATCACCGATCGTGCGGATTTCTTAGTCAGGATGTCGCAGTGGTCGGGTGAGCATCGCGCGTTCGCTATTGAAGCATTTTTCAAGTGTAACGATTCTTACGTACTCGCTCGCCGACAGTTTTGTTCACATTTCAATATTCGACGGATAGGCGATGGGCCGAGTGTGAATTTAATTCGTTCGTGGGTGGAGAGGTTCCGCGCAACTGCTTCGGCTATGAACACACCATGGCCAGGACCTAGTCGATTGTCAAGGACCCCCGAAAACATTGAACTGGTTGAACGCAGTTTACGGGAAAATGCACAACTTTCGATACGGAAAAGGGCAGCTTCACTGGGACTTCCAAGAGCAATTGTGCATGAAATTGTGAAAAAAGATATGAAGTTTCATCCTTTTAAAATTCAAATAATTCAAGAATTGAAAAAAAATGACTTTGCGTCACCCAAATTTTTTTGTGAAACCATGTTGGAGCGTTTTCGCACTGTGAATTCCATTTTTTGGAGCGACGAGGCTCATTTTCATTTAAACGGACACGTAAACAAGCAAAATTGCCGTTACTGGGCTCTAAGAACTCGCAATCCTCGACTGAAGCACCAAAAACCATTACATTGCCCAAGGGTAACTGTTTGGTGCGCTTTATCCACGAATGGGATAATCGGACCATTTTCTTTTGAAAATGCACAGGACCAAGCGACGAATCTCAATGGTGAGAATTATCGGCTCATGATTTCGAATTTCTTTTTGCCGAACCTGCGAGCTCATTCATCATTCTCATCACACACGTGGTTTCAACAGGATGGTGCGACCGCACACACGGCCAGAGCTTCGATGGATTTGTTGCGAGAAAATCTCCCTCAAAAACTGATTAGTCGCTTTGGGGACATCCCGTGGCCACCGAGGTCACCCGACCTAACTCCAATGGATTTTTTTTTGTGGGGCTACCTCAAAGAGAGAGTTTACGCCAACAATCCGCGAACTGTTGTGGACTTAAAAGAAAATATTCGGCGAGAAATCAGCGCAATTGAACCAAGTTTACTGCAGCGTGTGGCACGGAATACGAGGCTCCGTTTCGAACAGTGTGTGCAACAGGATGGAAAACATTTGGATGACATTATCTTTAAAAAATGAAATCCGCATCAAACATATTATTTTTTATTTAAATTTGAAAACATAAATCTGCCACCAGACACCCTGTATAATAAAACATCTATGGTAAGAAAAAATAAAACAAAAACTAATTGAATTCATTAAACTTTCAATAGTTCCGACAAATGATTTGTATTCTCCACATTACTTGTACACGTAAGTCGGAGTGTTAACTATATATTTTTTTTTACATAGATTATTTGTTTCTTGTTAGTTATATTACATACTATATTATTTACAGTGTAGCAAATAAACGTTGTCTGAATACAAATTAAAGATAAAACCATATTATTCACATTAATAATATTTCTATAGTTTAATTAGTAAACATTTATAAATAACTTTTGTGATCAATAGGTGCAAAACCATTTATTATACATACACCTACTCCCCTCCCTTTAGATTGTTATTATAATTTTTGATACAAAAAAATATTAATTTAAATCACCTAAAAGGTTATAGGTGGTAAATAACATGAAAAAAAATCCCTGGGAATAGATCTTTATCATCGATTAATAATAGATATGCAAATCATAATAAATGTTAATGATATGACGTTATATTGTAAAAGGTTTTCACTAGATGGCGCTGAAATATAGATATTGACGCGTTTGATAAATTGTAGTTGATTGTTTGTTAGTTTGTTACACTTAGATACATTAAACATCTTTAATTTGTTTTTGGAAAGATGAGACTGAAGACGGTTGTAAGCTACTTTTTTTTTCAATTTATAGGTAATGTGATGATAGGAGGGATAAACGTAAACAGCGCTTTATCTCTATCCATACAATGAAAAAGGGGTTTCTTTGTTCGCTAATCACGTGAAAACTAGTGGTCGTATCGACATAGAAGCATGCGCTTTCGATGCGGAATTATTTGTAAACGAATATAGGGTATTGAATTTCATAAATCCTTCATAATTTTGTTTCCAATTAAGTTTGATAAACATTTTCATTTCGGATTATTTATGCCGTTTATATAGAAAGTAATGTTTTATATTACGGCTTGCAATGAGGGCATGGAATAACTAGTTGTGTCTTAACTTCTAGCTGATATGTGTATGATAGCAACTGATAAAATTTACATATAATTTTTTTTCATTACTTCTAAATAGGGTAAATTTAAAGACATTGCGCCTCTTGGAAATATTATATCGAAAAAAATAATGAAAAAAAATTGCATACTCACGATTTTGCTCTATTCACAGAGTTGAGTAACTATGATATGTACAATGTGAGATTATTCGGTTTCTTACCGTTTTGGTGTCTAGTCCTTAAAACTGGGAAAAGTTAGTTGAACCAATAATATAAAATAAATAATTTAGTGGTTTATATGTTAACATTTTCTATATCGTTCGGCAATCACAATCAATGTAAACGCAGGCGATGTCGCAATAGAATCTAGTTGTAGTGTAACCTCCCTATATATATATTGTTGTATTTATTCGTATCGAATTATTCCATTACGACAATCGTCTTAAGAATTACAGACGATCATCGCTTTTAACAATGTGATGATTACGAACGTGTTATTAACACAATTTTTTTACATATTAATAACATTGTTATGACGCTAAACATTTTATATATTACCACATTTTTCAAATTTTTCAACACACAACATTGTCTAGACGTCACTAAATGAAACCGACGTAGATGAGTTTTTAAGAGTTGGTTTGATCATCACAGAGCTTATACTTCCGGTGAAGGAAACATGGTTTAGTGACCGTTCAAAGATCAGCTTTTGTGGATTTGCGTTTTCCAGCAACCCACATTTGACTAGTGTGATGGATAAACGGCCTAGACTATTTTGTTGTCAGGGAACATCGCTGAGTAGCGTTAGGAAAGCTGAGGGTTGTTATTTTACTTAATATTAATGTAACGTATGTAATTAATAATTTAATCAAGAATATGGGGAAGAGAGGACAGATTTTAGAGTCTCTCTTGAGCTAGCTTCTGGATTGGTTTATAAACTACAGGACTAAGTGAAGACCTGACTTCCGTAATAAAACAAAATTGTTAATTAATTTGTTTTATTTCTATCTAATCACTTATTATGAAGCAATGAAGTATAATCATAGTTATATTTAATGTCACGGAAGCTCCGCGGCATTAGATTCATAAGCTGCAACATAAATCTTATTAAGATGTTTTTTTTTCTAATCACTACAGAAATAATATTATAGTCTTGTTAATTATTATTATCTTTATTTTGTAATTGTCTTATTACATCTTGTCTTAGTTTAACATTCTTCTTTACAATTTTTTGTTCTATTATAATTAGTATCTTAGTTTGTTCCATTACGTAAAATATTATATTTACATTATATATTTTTCTTCACAAGGGGCCTGCACGACAACTCACGGGGCCCAAACCAACCTCACCTGCTATTGGTGCACCCTGCTAATCAACACACGAGGCTCTGGCTCCCACCAACCCGCATCGGGCCAGCGTGATGGTAAATGGTTCAAATCAGCCCACATGAATCCTTATTAACGAAGGCCCCTGGTGCCGGACGATTCCGAAGATTATGCTGACTGTAAGGTTGCGGGAAGCCGTGCAATCGATGTGGATATTTTGGGGTTCGGCCTATATCCAGCAGTGGACGTCTGTCAGCCAATGATTGATTGATATTTGCAATAGATATTAATTAATCTCTTTATCTATGAATATTTGTGTGTTTGTTCGTATCTATTAAATTAATATATCGATAACTGTATACGGTTCGTGAACGCGGAAGACATTATTAATGTTATTAATAGATATTAATAGTTTATCTCGTGTCTTGATAAGTTAGGATTATAAGTTGTGTACCAAATTATAATGCATGAGCAGTTGCAATGGTATTACCGTTTGATGGAAGAGCATCATCAGAAGGATGATATATGAAAGTCTCTGTTCTAATGTCGTGTTTGTTTTCTTTATTTTCTATTATATTCCTTTACTAATGTCTATAAGGAATTGTAGTTTTTATATTATTATGGGTTTTAAAAAATAATCTAATGGTGGAGTTATGGTGTGGAAGTAATGGCGGGTCCTCCTTCAGCTTTTGCTATTAGGAACAGATCAACAGTACTCGCTGCCTGTTCAAAATGACGGACTGTGTAAAGGCTAAAAACATCCGTCACAAAATAAAAAAACTCAAATATATTCTAGACATTTATTAAGAATAATTATAAAAATAGATTATTATATAAAAAAAATGTTATTGTTTATATAATTCAAAGTAATTTTCGGTAGAAGCAATAATTATGTTAATTATTAATATTCTAAATTTCTAGTGGTAAGAGGATGCGCCAGCGGAAGCGGAAGCGTGGGCACTTGCGGAGGCGAATGCCCCAGGATTGTTGCTCCCTCCTTTAATTCCGTGGCCGTGTGCGTCAGACGTGGCGCTACTGCTGGCGTGGGCACTGGCACTGGCATCAGCGTGGCTCAATCCGCCTCCGTAGCCTTTATTCCCTATGTTCTCTATACCACCACTACTTCCACGTCCATTTCCAGAAGTACCATCTTTACCACGACCGTTATTAGATCCTTGTGTATGGTCTCCGGCGGTATTTCCTGATCCGCTGCCGCCATTTTGTCCAATAGAATCACCATGCCCACTGCCAGCTCCGCCACCAGTACCGGCACCGTAACCACCACCTTGTCCACCTCCATTTCCGCTTCCAGAACTGCCACTATGTCCCGCGCCCGTTCCACTTCCAGAACCAGTACCTTGTCCTTTTCCTGTTCCGTGTTCAGAACCATTGCCATGTCCACCTCCAGTCCCGCTTCCAGAACTACCACCTTGCCCACCTTTTTGTTCGCCTCCAGAACCACCAGCTTGTCCACTTCCTATTCCGCTTCCGGAACCATCCCCATGTCCACTTCCAATCCCGTTTCCAGAACTACCACCTTGTCCACCTCCTACTCCGTTTCCAGAACCACCAGCTTGTCCACTTTCTTTTCCGTTTCCAGAACCATTGCCGTGACCACCTCCAACCCCGCTTCCAGAACTACCACCTTGTCCACCCCCTACTCCACTTCCAGAACCAACATCATGCCCGTGACCACCTCCAACCCCGCTTCCGTAACTACCACCTTGTCCACCCCCTACTCCACTTCCAGAACCAACACCATGTCCGTGTCCACCTCCAACCCCGCTTCCAGAACTACCACCTTGTCCACCCCCTATTCCACTTCCAGAACCAACACCATGTCCGTGTCCACCTCCAACCCCGCTTCCGGAACTACCACCTTGTCCACCCCCTACTCCACTTCCAGTACCATCACCTTGTCCACCTCCTAAACCGCTTCCAGAACCATTGCCGTGTCCACCTCCAGTCCCGCTTCCAGAACCAACATCGTGTCCGTGTTCACCTCCAACCCCGCTTCCAGAACTACCACCTTGTCCACCCCCTACTCCACTTCCAGAACCAACATCATGCCCGTGACCCCCTCCAACCCCGCTTCCGGAACTACCACCTTGTCCACCCCCTACTCCACTTCCAGAACCAACACCATGTCCGTGTCCACCTCCAACCCCGCTTCCGGAACTACCACCATGTCCACCCCCTACTCCACTTCCAGAACCAACATCATGCCCGTGACCACCTCCAACCCCGCTTCCGGAACTACCACCTTGTCCACCCCCTATTCCACTTCCAGAACCAACACCATGTCCGTGTCCACCTCCAACCCCGCTTCCGGAACTACCACCTTGTCCACCCCCTATTCCACTTCCAGAACCAACACCATGTCCGTGTCCACCTCCAACCCCGCTTCCGGAACTACCACCTTGTCCACCCCCTATTCCACTTCCAGAACCAACACCATGTCCACCTCCTAAATCGCTTCCAGAACCATTGCCGTGTCCACCTCCAGTCCCGCTTCCAGAACTACCACCTTGTCCACCTCCTAGTCCACTTCCAGAGCTACCACCGTTGCCAGCATTGGTTCCACTTCCAGAACCACTACCTTGCCCCTCTCCTATGCCGCTGCCACCAATTGTGCCACTTCCAATTTCTGAACTTATTCCGTGTCCTGTAGATGCTTCATTTCCCTTATTTTTGAGGCCACTTGCTGAGCCTTTATTACCATTTGCAAATCCTTCACCACCACCCAATCCTGCTCCATTTCCACCATTGCTATAGCCTCCACCTCCGCCGTAACCGCCTTTTCCTCCATCGATAGTTCCGGTGAAGGCGAATCCTCCAGACTTTCCATCATCTGATTTCGTCGTAATAACTTTTCCATTTCCACCTGCAGCGTTTTGGAGATTATCGACGAGGCCACTTATGCCCTTGGAGATTTCTTCAAAACCACCGAAGCCACTGCCGAAGCCGCCACCATAGCCTCCACCAGCGCCGCTACCGCCACCACTGCCGAAACCGAATCCGCCGCCACTGCCGCCTCCAAATCCGCCGCCACTCCCGCCTCCAAATCCGCCGCCACTGCCGCCTCCAAATCCGCCGCCGCTGCCGCCTCCGAATCCGCCGCCGCTTCCTCCACCAAATCCTCCGCCGCTGCCGCCTCCCAATCCAAATCCACCGCCTCCGCCACCACCACCGCCGCCACCACCAAAACCTTCATGGCCATCGCTGCGACGGTATCTCACTAAAAACAGTTAATCATAAGTAACAATGAATTATATCATACGGTTGGTTGTGGATCTCTGTTGCGGGAGATTTTTGCTAGGTGCTATTACAATCATTACAGTGTCCGGATTAAAGAGCGCTATAGCTAAGGAAATTACTGCCACATCGAGTTTCAATATTTTATAAATCGAAGCACAAATTTGTAGTGTTTATCATTCTAACGAGATCTTTTACCATCAAGTGAAGGTCAAGCTTCTTGGAATAAAATATGGCAGGCCTAGGGTCAGTAATTATTAGAAATGAATCGGCAAACTAGTTTATGTATTATATCGTCCAAATTACTACCATCGGAATAATCATAATAATATAGTCCAGTTTTTGTTGGCAACAGACTCGAAGGTTGTCTATGCCTTTGTGTTCAATAATTAATTTTTTTTTCTCTGCTACATATTCATACTAGCTGTTCCCCGTCGGTCTTGCTGGTGGTAATATAAAATTATTTAACACGACCACAACAGCAACTTACTTTCTATAGCAACCGTTTCTATAGCGACAAAATAATATGTTACGAAAATGTAAAAGTTAATTAGAAATAAAATGAAGGAATCTATGAAATTAAAAAAAAAAAAGGACTGTGGTGGTAACTATCACGATGGTCGCCATCAACAGAGACTTACCACCAGTATGATTGTTAAAAGAACAACAAAATCATTAAAATTGATAAAAAGTAAATATATACGTATTATATTTATAATAAAGATTATTCATACATACAAAATTATAAGATGGCGGACTGTATGCCAAGGGCACTTTCATCCGCTATACTATAGGGATGAGCAGAGAAAATAGTGAAGGCGTTATTGTTAATATATAACAATAAATATAGTTCTTTGAAATATGATTAATAGATATATAGTAAGAGAGAAAACGGCGATGTTAGGGGTCCCATATAACAACTCACGGAACCCAACCAATCTCACCTGATGAACCCTGCTAATCAACAAACGTGGCTCTGGCTCTCACTACACCGCATTGAGCCAGCGCGTTGGGAAATAGCCCAAATCCCTCTCATTATAAACCCCTAGAAATGACTGAAGGATTGAAGGTATCGATCTGGAGATATTTGAGGAAAGTCTATGCCCAGCAGTGGATATCTATCGGATGATGATGAAGAGAGAATACATGTATTAACATAAATATTATAGTTGATGACAACTTAGAAAAAAATGCGAATGAAAAAGATATTTTATAATAACATATATATGGGATATTATGTTAATAATAATAAGTTACTTAATTTTTTCTTTTTAAATCAATAAATAATATATTTCTAGTAATGTCACATATATATATATATTTCAATATCCTTTTATACTGTTTTTAAATTGTTTAAATCACATGATAGCGTCTAAAATTTTATATCTTTTCCTTTATGAAAACGTTAAGTTAAATAATAAATAATAATTAATAAAGCTTCGTCCATTACCTGCCGTCTCTCCGAAAGCTATGAGGAAGCTTACTCCAAGGCAGTAGAGCGTTCGTCTCATGGCTGCTAGATGAGGAACTTGAATGCAAACAGCCGAAGGAATAACACTCTTATATACGACTACTGAATTGTGTCAGCGTTAGCTACTTCGCAGTAACTTAAGTTATCGGAACAACCTTATGACGTAAGTATTAAAATGTGTGTGGAGATGAAAAATAAAGACAACATCACGAAGCTTTTAAATTCAATATATATGTTTTTTTTTTTTAATTCAAATAAGCAACGAGACGAGCGGGACGTTTAAGTGATATGCTTGCTCATAATGTGGTGCTGATTCGGATGGTATACATCATCATGATAATTCAGAGACGTCCACTGCTAGACATAACCCCCCTCAAAGATCTCTAAGTTTGTAGGGGTTCATATGAGAAGATTTGGGCCGTTTCTCACCACGCTGTCCCAATGCCGATTGGTCGAAGCCAGAGTCTGGTTTATTTATTAGCAGGGTGCACCACGAGCAGGTGAGATTGGCTTAGAACCCGTTAGATGTTGAGCGTGATCCTTTACAACCAGGATGGTATACACAGCAACGCATTGCGCTGAGACAAGATATTGAGTCTCGTTACCCCAGTAATTACATTAGCGACGAGACAAGCGGAGCGTTCACCTGATGGTAAGTGACAAACCCGCCCATGACAACGCGGCTCTAGCTAGAATGGTCCAAACTATACCACACTGTGCTCGTCGCTCTGAGAGGTACGATGTTTAATTTCGTTACCCTATTAATTACATCAGCTACAACGCCCTTTAAACCAGAACACAGTAATGTTTGCACACCACTGTTTAAACACTGCGGTGGTACCTGCCTACCTGGTCTCCGGCAACAGAGACCTTCCACCGGTTATACTTGTTCATCTTTCTACATGTTGGTTTTGTGTCTATGCTTTTTTTTCTGGCACCTCAAGCTCATTGGTGATCGAATCGGTGGTTATTCTAACCTAAGTTATCACTGTCTCTACCTTAAGCACACGGGAGTGAAGAATCAGTACTTTAGCATGAGTACGTATCACCAATCATAATTATCATCAGCCAATAGACATCCACTGCTGGACATAGACCTCTCCCAAAGATCCCAACATCGATTAAGTGAGGATTTCGGCCATTTCCCACCACACTGGTCTAATGCGGGTTGGTGGGAGCCAGAGCCTCGTCTGTTGTCTAGCAGGGTGCACCACGAGCAGGTGGGGTTGGCCTTGTGAGTTGTTGTGCGAGAACCCTTACAACCCACGTATCACCCAATATACATCATTTCCCCTTAAAGATTCCACACCGTAATTAAATACAAACCTGTGCATTATTATTTATTAATACAATACATTAATACATTTTATGGATCCTAGCAGTCAATTATCCAATTATAGACAAGATTTCTTTGATCTAGATCTATTTTTATTGCTCTTGGAAATGATACACGGCATTTAATGACATAAATACGTTCATCATCATCATCATAATCAGTCGACAGATGTCCACTGCGGGCCTCTGGCCTTCGCCAACAGTCCTGTAGTCTTGGATTGTTAAGAATAGGGCTTAGGTATTCCCTGTCTGTCGTACAAGGCAACTAAACGGTCTTCGGGTTCGTGGACTTTGGGTGTTGGGCCCTCAGAGTACGATACGAGTGTAGGGGTCTAGTGACCGGCGGTACTAGAGCCTATGTTGACACTGCACCACATTACTCTCGTCGTCTGACGGGTAAGATGAGTCTCGATACTCTAGTAATTACACTAGCTACAGCACCCATCAAACCGGAACACAGTAATTTTTGCATACAACTGTTTGGCGGTAGAAATAGTAGCTGCTATAGTATCCACTTAGACGGTTTCCGGCATCAGAGATCTATCACCAATAATTGTCTCATTTACCATCAGGAATTTTTTTATTTAAAAAAAATGCATTATGACCTTTTGATGTTGGTTATTAATTCTATCTCTTTCAATATTTTTTATCTGTAATGATGCTGTTTATTCTTCGTAAACTTGAATATAATTAAAACAATAATCAGGTTCCCTTCGGGGAAATGCAAATGAAGGCATGGTTTCCTTAAGTATTAACACTACTCAGAATATCTGCTGCATAGGTTCCAAGATATGTACTAATTTTCCTCAAAGGAAGCTATAAAACCAAAAGCAGAAGCTTGTCGCGTTCAGATATTATCAATAGCCTAAGAAGATTGTTCTTCTTGGGGTACTCACCCCAAGTATAAAAAGAAAATATTACTCCTCATCGATAAAGAAATATAATTTAATCTCTTCCACTAATGGTAAGACTGTTGCCGGAGATCGTCCAGCGTCTCTTTCTGTCCCCAAACAGTTGTATGGAAACACTGTGTTCCGGTTTCAAGGCTGCTGCTGCTAGTGTAATTACTGCGGTAGCGAGACTACATCTTAGTTCTCAAGCGACCAGCAAAATGTGCTGCAGTGTATACCATCCGAACTACCACCGTCGTAATATGTAAGATGTATCACTTACCATCAGGTGAACGTCCTGCGCGTATCGTCGTGTTATAGAATAAAAAAAAAATTATCTTTACAATATACAGGGTGAAAGGTAATAGGTGTAAAAGATCTGTCAGGGCTAAAGTGTAGCTCGTATCCTATATGTCTATATATGGAATACCCCATCCAGAAACAATTGTACTGGAAATATTTAAAAAAAAATCACAATTTTGTTGGAAAAAATTCTATGATTTTATTTCTTAATTATTTCTACACAAATTATAATGTAATAATTATTTTTTTATCATCGTTTTATTAAATTAAATTAATAATCATCACTTTGAGGCTAAAACTTATAAATTAGGTTCTTTGAAAGTCTTGACAGTAAAAAATAAAGCACCTTACATTTTCATTTAATCTTAAAACAAAATAATATTATATATAAAAAAATGGAATAAACCACATAAATAAGTACCAGCCTTCAATAAATATCCGGAAAGGTATAAGAAAGTGCATAAAGTTTCTAAAATTTAGAAAAAAAAGCACTTATAATAAAACCAAGTACCATGAAATATCAAACTAGAGACTTACAAAAGTAGACGTCGCGCCGGCCCCTAATTTGACCCTTTTGTTGTTGTTGTAACACGTGCGAGCTTGTTGTTATAGATATTGAGTTCAGAGTAAAAGTTTAAACTAACAATCAACCTAAATTTCGCTCAAACTGCCGGCCACGGTACCTGATACAAGCACGAAGCTTTTTTCTTAAGTCAGATCAAGTGATTCGCCCTGTGAGCTGTTTCATGATGACTGATACTCATTATCTAAAAATGACATTGCACATGTTTTACAGTGATGGCTTAGCCGAGGGGGAGTAATACCCTGGCCCGCAAGGTGTCCTGATTTAACACCTTGCGATGATTACTAATGGGGTCACATGAAATCTTTAGTGTACACAACAACAATTAACTCGTGAGAAGATTTAAAGTAACGCAACATCGTCGCTGCTGTCAAAATAAAAGCTCATAGGGTTCAAAAGTCTACCGCGAGGAAAAGTCTACTGCAAAGATAAGTATACTGCGAGAAAAAGTCTACTGTGAGGAAAAGTCTACTGCAAAGATAAGTATACTGCGAGAAAAAGTCTACTGTGAGGAAGTCTCCTGTGAGCAAAACACTACTGCGAAGAAAAGTCTACTGCGAGGATAAGTATACTGCGAGAAAAAGTCTACTGTGAGGAAGTCTACTGTGAGCAAAACACTACTGCGAAGGAAAGTCTACTGCGAGGATAAGTATACTGCGAGAAAAAGTCTACTGTGAGGAAGTCTCCTGTGAGCAAAACACTACTGCGAAGAAAAGTCTACTGCGAGGATAAGTATACTGCGAGAAAAAGTCTACTGTGAGGAAGTCTACTGTGAGCAAAACACTACTGCGAAGGAAAGTCTATTGCGAGGATAATTATACTGCGAGGAAATGTCGACTGTGAGGAAAAGTCTACTGCGAGGAAAACACTACTACGAAGAAAAGTTTAATGTGACGAAAAGTTTACTGCGAGGAAAAGTCTACTGCGCGGAAAAGTACTGCGAGAATAAGTCTACTGCAAGGATAAGTCTACTGCGAGGATAAGTCTAGTGCGAGGAAAAGTCTGTTGCGAGGAAAAGTCTACTGCGAGGATGTCTACTGCGAGAAAAAGTCTGCTGCGGGAAAAAGTCTACTGTGTGTCTACTAGGTTAGCTAAGAAAATATCTTACAAATGGAGATAGTAATCCTTTATGCAAAAATATTTAAAGCTAGATCTTTTTCTTTTTGGTATCTCCAGGTAATCTAGTTGAGAATCTACATCTTCTTGGTTCCATCGCTCTTGCCATATTGGTCATTGTTATGAAGTTCTGTTTGATTGGACAGCAGACAGTCTGCTGAAAGTAAATCATAGCTTATATTAAAGCTCATTTTTACCCTTAACTTAGTATATTTTAAGTTGGTAATTAAAGCTTAAAGCCTTGAAGATGTGTTCTCATTTATTTGACTCTACACCATCATCATTGACCTTCGTTAAAACTGGTGGTAGGTCTCTGATGCCAGAGAACGTCTATATAGGTACCACGACAGCACGTGTTGCAACCGACAATCAGTAGCGTGCAAACATTACTGCGTCCCGGTTCGAACGGTGCTGTAGCTAGTGAAAGTCAGGGAGATGAGCATAAAGTGGTGCAGTGTATGACATCCTAACTACGACCACGTCTTTAAGGGCAGGAGTGTAACTTACTGTCAGGTGAAAGTCTCCTTGTCTTGTCGTATCGTTGAATAAAAAAAAAACCGGGTACACCTTTACCTTTATACTTACCACGTAGACCACCTTCATGACAGAGTGGTGCTAGATTTGTAAAACTAGGGTCCCTTATTCGATTCCGAAGCCACACATTGTGGAGTTAGTAAGTTGGTTCAGGAGTTAGTTATCTGTCTTTCTGGCTATCATCATCATGTAATTCTGCCGTCCTTACAACGTTGTTTTCCAGCTTTCAATATCCGAGGGTATGCTGGATGAGCAGGTTTCACCACCAAGTGTCTTATTGTAATTTTAACCTGATGTGAATAGGCCAGCATGGCCAGCAGGTCAGCAGGCCAGCGTGGTAGGAAATGGCCTAAATCCGCCACGTGTATCCTTACGCGATCGATGTGGGAAACTTTGGGGGAGGACTATGTCCAGCAGTGGACGTCTATTGCGAGGAATTGAAATAAGGGTCCAGTGTTGACCTTTTGTAAAAATACTACTAATTTGTAAGAAAAAGGACAATGATTGCTTTTATATTTTCTAGTACAGGATATTACTCAGATATCGTCTATTATTTGGTTGTGATCTTTCGTAGTAGGTCTCTTTTACCGATGAAGCATCATTACTACCAGAGAGTAATGATTTTACTGTGTACTGTTTAGAATGGTGCCGTAGTTAGAAATCTCTTTTATTTTTGTTTATTCAATTAAGCTACGAGACGGATGGGAAGTTCACCTGATGGTAAGTGATACGCCTGCCCATGATAACGTGGCGCTAGTCAAGATGGTATGCATTGCACCACATTGCGCTCGTCATCTGAGATATTAGATGTTGAATGTCGTTACCACAGTAATATTAGGTACAGCGTCCTACAAACCGAAATAGAGTAATGTTTGCACACGACTGTTTGGCGGCAGAAATGGATGCTGCAGTGGTATCTACCTGGACGGTCTTCGGCACCACAGACTTACCACCAGTATTCCTACCAAATTTATTTACCTTCTTAGCTAAATATCCATATATAGTTAAGGATTGCTTGCTGAACATCTGTTTTCATCGTCATCATGGTCATCAGCCGGCAGACGTCCACTGCTGGACACAGGCCTCTACAATTATCTCCATGTTTGTAGGGGTTCATATGGGGGATTTAGGCCAATTCCCACTACATTGGCCCAATGCGGGTTGGTAGGAGGCAGAGCCTCGTTTGTTGATAAGCAGGGTATACCACGAGCAGTTGAGGTTGGCTTGGGTCCCGTGAGATGATGTGCGATTTGTTCCGGATATTGAAATGGTGGTATGATATAAACATCGTTATTATGATGTTTATAGAACGATATAATATCAGCAGCCCTCATAATGTTCCCACTGCTGGGACTCTTTTGCACGCAAGAGAGTAGCAGTCAAACCTTCTACACCATTCAAAGGAGAGTTTTTCGTAAAAGGATAATTCAAATAAACTACATTAGGAAAATGTAACTAATCAAAAATTCTAAAACAAGTAATACTTAAAAAAAAAACATTTTTATTCAGAGCTTACTGTTAATCAGTAAATAACTACAATCACAGAGTAATCGTTCTATAAGTACAATGATAAACTTTTTTTTATGTCTAAGTTTAACATGAGCTTTACTTCGTGTGATAGTAAACGAAATATAAAAAATTTCCGATTCAATTCATTACATTAAGAGTACGTTCAAAACGAGATTATTATGTAAAGTTTTTCTTTATCCGTATGTGCTGGCGCTCGCTGATGCTGAGGCGTGGGCGCTGGCTGAAGCAAAAGCTCCGCTGTGACCGTGTCCTCCATAACCACCGCTACACGACCCTGATCCGCAGCCGCCTCCTTTAGATGCGTATCCTCCGCATGCACCGGATGCACATCCACCCGCGCCCTGCCCATTACCTCCTCCAAGTCCATTACCACCGCCTAATCCGTGGCCACCGCCAAGACCACCTCCCAGACCGCCTCCGAGACCACCTCCAAGGCCTCCTCCTAAACCAGCGCCTCCGCCTAAACCAGCGCCTCCGCCTAATCCAGCGCCTCCTCCAAGGCCTCCGCCTAAACCAGCTCCTCCACCGAAACCTCCGCCGAGACCTCCACTTCCACTATTTCCGTAACCGCCTTTGCCTCCTGAACCTCCATAGCCTCCTGGTCCTCCTTGGCCAGAACCTGCACCTGACCCACCTCCGAACCCACTGCCACCTCCGTGTCCACCGCCTAATCCAGCGCCACCGCCAAAACCGGCATTACTCCCTCCGCTTCCAGTTCCTCCGTAACCTCCAGCTCCTCCAAATCCACCGCTTCCTCCCGAACTTCCTCCTAATCCACTACCGCCGCCATATCCACCACCTCCACCGAGCCCAGCGCCGCCTCCAAACCCACCACTAAGTCCACCACTTCCGCTTCCTCCGTAACCTCCTTTTCCTCCTGCGCTTCCATAACTATTGCCTCCTCCGGAACCGGTGCCTGATCCAGAATTTCCACCTAATCCATTACCACCACCATGTCCACCGCCTCCTCCAAGACCAGCACCACTTTCAAAACCCCCGGATTGGCCACCATTTCCATTTCCACCATAACCCTTTCCCCCCGTAGTTCCGAATCCTCCAGATCCTCCAACACCTCCTCCGAATCCTCCACCAGCACCAATTCCACCTCCTAATCCACCACCGCTGCCTGAATAACCACCTTTTCCACTGGAGCCCAGGCCGAATCCACCGGAACTACCATAGCTTCCGCCTGAACCAGCTCCATTTCCTCCTCCAAAGTTTCCACCGTTGCTGCCTCCACTTCCTGATCCACTTCCGCCACCGTTACCATGACCTCCGAAACCTCCTCCTAATCCGCCAGAGCTACTTCCTCCAAGACCGCCGCCTCCTCCAAGACCACCGCCTCCTCCAAGACCACCGCCTGCTCCAAGACCACCGCCTGCTCCAAGACCACCGCCACCTCCAAGGCCACCGCCTCCTCCAAGACCACCAGCTCCTCCTGCACCACCTCCGTATCCATTGCCACCTTTTCCTCCAAAACCTCCTGATCCTGTTCCCGCGCCTGATGCACCGTTTCCTCCGCCGCCACCAGCACCACCACCGGCACCTCCACCAAATCCAGCGCCACCGCCATAGTTGCTACCTCCACCTCCGCCGCTGTATCCTCCACCTCCGCCGTATCCTCCTTTTCCGCCGTCCAAAGTACCGGTAAAAGCAAATCCACCGGATTTTCCGTCGTCAGACTTTGTGTATATTACTTTTTCATCTTTGCCTCCTAGTCCACTACCTGCGCCACCTCCAGCGCCTCCACCAGCACCTCCACCAACACCGGCACCGCCTCCGATTCCACCTCCGATACCTCCTCCGATTCCGCCCAAATGCGATAACCCGGAGTGGACTTTTCCAAGAATATCGTTTACTCCTTTGTGGATAACATCGAGGCCGCCACCGAGACCTCCACCGAGGCCACCTCCAAGGCCACCTCCAAGGCCACCTCCTAGGCCTCCTCCGAAACCACCACCGCCGCCGCCTCCGCCACCACCCCCACCGCCGTATCCGAAGCCACCGCCTCCGCCTCCTCCAAATCCGAATCCACCTCCACCGCCGCCGCCTCCGTATCCTCCGCTACGACGAATCCTTTCTGTAATTGAAAACGTATGACGCTTAAGAATTACTGCCTTTACTAGAAAATATTTACATATCGGTTTATATAACTTAACTTTAAACATAATATAACTGAATCATAAACGATTAGCCATTTTGTGATAACTTAAGATATAATAACAGTTATTATAATAATCATAGAACTTAAAAAAAGTCTATTGCGTCTAAAACGCAAAAAAAAACTTAGATCGTTAGTGAGGAACGTGTAATGGATACTTTGGAGCCAAAATAACCTCCACATGATCTTTACTTCATCTTGTGTAATTATCTTAAGTTAAACGTGAGTTATTAATTATAATTATAATTTATAATTAATGTTATGACTTAATAACAAAGCACAAGGATTAAAGTTGTTTTAATTAAGTATAAAAACTATTTATTGTTATAACTCCTTCTCGAGAAGGAAAATACGTATTTAATATACAGTTCAGTTTTTTCGATATGTCTGATTTAATTGATAAGCTTTTGTTATTTTATTAGATAAATAAAATATTAGAAATTGTAGTGTTAGATAATAAATACTATAGCAGGTCTAGATTATTAGTAAAACACTGGAACTCTTCATAGAGAACCTGATCAAAATCAAAATAGATTTACTTAAGTACATGTGAATAAACTATCAGAAAACAATCTCTACTATTTTGCTGATAAGCTTTATTATGATTATTATTTGATTTTTTTGTTCAAGTTAGGTTTTAAGTTTAAGTTTACTTTATCAGGGATAGTAGCTAGTAGCTAGCAACTATTATTTCCGCTTTTGAAATATTAAAAACTACATTCGCTTTATTGAAATCACATAAAACATTTGTAATTCAAAACAACGAATGTGACGTTACTCTAAATTATCCATAGTGGATGGTTCGTCGCCGATTGTTAAGTTTAAGTTTATATTCACCTGAAGCATCGCCAAGAGCGAGCAGGGATACCAATCCAAAATAGCACAGAGCCCGTCCCATGGCTGAACGTTCACTTAACTGAAGATGACTTAGTACGCATAACCCTTTTATACATCTTAACGGATTACGAGCGACGTAATAGCAAACGCTTGCGGGAACACTCGCGCGCACTCGGAAACAATTGCTCGGCGCGACTAGCCTTGCCACGCGACCGCCGCCTCCTCTTACACAATCAAATACACATTAAACAATAATACAAATTATCAATAATCGGACCTCAAACTCCTTTTTATAAAAAGTCTAATAATTAAACTCAATTTCGCACGCTGTTAAGTCACTCATAACTTAACAGCAGGAACGCGGCGATACTGCAAACACTTCACATTTACAATATGAAGTTGTTATCGAGATGTATGTCCCGTGCAACGAACGTGCGACCCCTGTGTTACGATACGAATTCTTAGCCACTGGGACATTAGACCACCAGCATTGACATTTTGTAGAGTGAGCTAGTTACGTTAGAATGAAACTATTTGTGGTTGGAGTGCGAGAAATAAAAGTGATTAAGCTAAAACACAATGAGTTGTATTGTATGCTGATTGGTTTGTGTTTGCATTCATGCTTCCTTGCTTTGTAAACAAATCCGTCTATAATGGCATTAGTATCACATAATTTAAACTCCAATATTTGCCTTAAACCCTTTCAAAGTTTAAAGCTGTTACTATATTATTTATAACTAACAAAAGTTAGCCTTTCTCTCAACTAGTAACAAATATTTAATGCTCGGTGTAAGATATTACTAGTTTGCAACGATTTAAATTTTTTCTTCAAATTAACCACAAGCAGTTAGTTCACTCGATAAGTAAGTGATATCACAATAACATGGCCCTGATTAAGCACTAAGTTGACCAACACCTTGAGAAGTAAGTTGATATGATTACTCAAGCAATTTCATTAGCTACGGTGTCTTTGAAATCGGAATATATATATAATGCATATTTGTGTGTACAGCAAAAAAAAATATTGGGCAGTGCTCCTCATAGACCCGTTTACTGATCTTCCATCAATTCCTCATGCTCTCTAATTTCTTACAATATGTGATTTTATAAATCATAATATTCCTCATATAAGTAAATGTAATACAGTTTCTCCGTAAACATAAATAAAGTGAACGATAACGACAAATACTACATTTCATATAAAAACAATTCGTAATTAACAACATTACTCTGTTATCTAGTTAAACTTAACTGATTGATGTTCGGAATAACCGTATTTATAATAATATTGCACATTTCTACATTTGATGAAATTCTTCGAAACTATTTACAATAATAACGAGTTTACTAGAAAATCTCTCAACGTGTTTGCCTGTAGTGGTTAATATATACATACTCCTTGTTACTGAGTGTTGTTTTTATTGTGAAGTATTTGTCTCATTTTCTTCAATGTATTGGGCTTTTCCTCGGTAATACTGAGAAATGTTTTATTTACATTAATTCGTTGCCGGTTGCTTACAAAACTGATAAGATTAAATTTCTTTTCGATCGTCTGCTAGTTGTTTTCACATATATATGACGGGTTCATATAACATATATAATTACGCTGATTCAGGCAGATGTCCTTTTAGACTATATTTATTTTATATAATTAACTATCTTCGAATAACTTGTGATGATTTAATATACAAATTTTTACCTGAAAGAATTTTCGTTATCGTTTTGCTAAAATTGTATTGTCCTTACATATTGGTAATGTATAGAAGTCATAAGTTATTTAGTTAAAGCGTAACGAGAGCCCACAGGACAGGGTAATCTTGTCTGTGACTATGTGATAATCTGCTTTTACTATGTTATTGTTATAAATAATTATATAAAATAAATAATGTAAACCTGCCGCCATGACTGCGCTATGTTCTAGATTTTGATACTACTTTTGGAAGAGAATGCTTCCACATATTCAGTCATCACGTCTTATTGATTATTATTATTAGTCAACCATAGATAACAAAGTATCCTTTTTAGGATTTCGATTCATATATTAGGGGGACCGGAAAGTAATGTCGTTTTCTTACGCTAAATACAAACGCATACATTTTTAACGAGTCTTTATTTTTAATCAATGATGTATTCCCCATCATTGTCAATAACCTTTTGCCATCTAGTGAGTAAATTTTCAATCCCTGATCGATAAAAATTAATTGGTTTTTCGGCAAAATATCTAGAGATGGCATTTTGGATATCATCCAAATTTGCAAATGTTTTGCCACTTAAAAAGTGTTGCAGCGCTCGGAATAAGTGGAAATCCGATGGTGCAACATCGGGCGAATATGGTGGATGAGGCAGCACCTCCCACCCCAATTCATTAATTTTTTCTAGAGTTCGCCTTGCGCAGTGCGGTCTTGCATTGTCATGTTGGAGAATGACGCCTCTTCGGTTGACAATCGCTGGCCACTTTTCAATTAAAGATTGATTGACTCGCTGCAATTGTTCGCTGTAGAGGTCTGCAGTAACAGTTTCTCCAGGTTTCAGTAATTCAAAATGAACAATGCCGCGAATACTCCACCAAACACACAAAAGCGCTTTTTTGGGGTGTAAACCTGGCTTAGCAGTACTCCGAGGGATTTCATTTGGAGAGAGCCACTGCCTTTTGCGTTTTGGGTTATCATACAGGACCCATTTCTCATCTCCTGTGATCAAGCGATCAAAAAACGCTTCTGTGTTGTGTCGTTGAAGCAATAAGTTGCATGTGATTGATCGGTTAGCCTTATTCTGTTCGGACAGATTATGCGGGACCCAAACACCTGCTCTGCTTACTTTTCCAATCTGCTTCAAATGTTCTTGGATGGTCGACCAAGGTTTGTTGAGACTGTTTGACAATTCCTCGATCGTCTGACACGGATTTGCTTCCACTTCCGCCCTTAACACGTCGTTGTCTAACGCTGATGGTCTTCCTGATCGATACGAGTCGGAAAGATCAAAATTACCCGATTTGAACTTGGAAAACCACCTTTGGCATTTACGAATGTCCAGTGCATTTGGATAAACATCGCAAATGTTTTTGGTAGCAACTGTTGCGTTATTTCCCTTGCGAAACTCAAAGAGCATGCAATGCCGGATGTGTACCTCTTCTGGTATTTGGCTGGCCATTTTACCCAAAATTACAAAAAAAAATTGTAATTCAATTGTCTATAAGTAAAGAAATCACTATAACCTCACAATGTCTTTGGTACGCCTCTGAACAAAACAATGAGCTGACAAATGACAATCAAGTATTGGCATGCGCAGAAACGACATTACTTTCCGGTCCCCCTATTATATAGACTCCATAGTGTTAATTAATATCGTGTATATTTAAAACTTTACCCAGATAATTAATTTGCAATATAGATTAACATAAAGAGTGAATAGAAAAATTTCATATTTGTATACATTCAGACGAAATATTCTTTTCGCTGTTACTTATATATATTTAATAAATATTAATAAATTAGATTATAGTTTTTAAGATCCTTTTATTAGAAGATAGATAACATAATAGATTGTATCGTGTGTGAGCGCAGCGGGCGGCACTGACTTCACCTTGACCTTATGCCACAGTGTAAACAGCAAAGCAACTTTGTGATACTTCCCCATATTAATTAAAAAAAAAAAAATACATTTGTATTAAATGTATCACAGCATCCACCACCACTCTACAGGTTGATACTATTGGAGATTATATATCAGAACAACCATATGAACACATTGATAATTTGCAATACAGTAATTATTTTTCTATGTAATCTTACATACGTTTTAAAATACTAGGTCTTATTAAACTGTTTCAAAACCAATCGATATAGTTTTTAATTATGTATTTCCAATCGCAGATAAATCATTAAAAATTGCTATGGCTACTACTGCACAAATTCATTCTTCTTTTTCTTCTTCTTGTCATGTATTTTCTTGTCAAAAAATTCTGAACAACTTCATTGAATTCTTACAATTTCATAGACAAGGAAATCTTGACACTATTTCCTTATGGTTAAGGTTCTTTTTCGCTGTTTCTTTATTCTCATAAAAATCTGAAGTTTTTTATTAAATACTCTGTACTCTTACTCTGTGTGGATGATCTTTCATAGGTTAGCCGACTGTATTGTTGTTTATGGTTAGGATTTATTTTATTTTAGATATCCTGTTGCGAATTATAAATTTACAATCGTCCTTTAACTTTTGTTTTTAATTCATCATAATTTAAGAGTTACAAGGTCAGTTATCTCATCACCATCAGCCGATAGACGCCCATTGCTAGATATGGGCGTCCCCCAAAGATTCTCACCTCGATCAGGTAGGTATTCATATGGGGAAATTTGGACCATTTCCCACCACGCTGGTTCGATGGGGGTTGGTGGATGCCAGAGCCTCGTTTGTTGATTAGCAGGGTGCACCACGAGCAGGTGAGGGTGGCTTGGATCACTTAAGTTGTAGTACGGGATCCCTAACACATTAACAAAGATTTAGTTAGAAAGAATTGTCATTAAGGTTGATGTTAACATTCGATATTTTAATCTAGTTAAAGTTAACTACTCGTCATATTGAAATCAAATAAGATTGCGAGTTAAACCTTCTGATTCTCCTTTGTTTAATTTTATTATCCACTGGCTTAATGTTTGATCTAATGATGATGTTAAATGATTATAAGGCTGAAGGTTGCAAGGCATACTGCTCACATCTCACAACTGGAACTCAGCAGTAAATATAGCGACGGATTTTATGAGGACGGTACTATGATAGACTATTTAACTACACATAGTCTCGGAATGTAATCAGAGACCATCTTCTTATAAGCAATCAAACTGTAATTGTTTTTTTTTTTTAAAAAAAAAAGATTAGCTCGTTATACAACTTTTTGCTGGATCAGTTATATACCCTCTTGTGGTTTCTGGTTTGTTTGATAAGCATTTTCATCTTTTCTTTGGACATATCTTCTTTTGTTCTTGTTGAAAAATCTCTCCTTCATTTATTTTATATATGAAGCTGATGTTGTTCGGGGGGTATATGATTTATATACAAATATATTCGTGCTAAGAGAAACTTCCACTACTTTCCAGTAATATTAATTACACTAAAACGAAATTAGTTCATAATTTTCAATGTCTAAGCTCTTTTTCGCGGTATCCTATTTTTTTTAACAAAATCAGCCTACGTCAGGCCGTGGGGAAAACCAACAACATATCTAATCACGACCTCTTCTTTCGCGATAGATTTCGCTGTCGTTTGTGGTGATACCACGTAAGCTTGTGGTAGTGGTTCGAGGAATACATTACAATAAATAAAAATCAAGTACAAATGAAGATAAGAATGGTTAAGGTCACGGGGTGGGGTGTGCGGTATTAACGTACATCCTTGAATACGAAATAGTGATGATGAGAGTTTTTATATAGGTATTACTTATACAATATATTATATTTTAAACTCTTTGATCACCCAAGGGAGTTGTGAGTTAGCGCATCCACGGAAGGTGTATAGTTATCCCTGACACCTTTACTATCCTCGGACTCCCGTTTAACGCACTTTCCAGAGGCTACCTTAGTGATGTTCTAGATAGCCAAAGACTACAGGATTAAAGAGTGACGGTATACTAAGGTATTATTATTGAGGAACTAAAAACAGACTATCGTGGAGATAGAAGCATTCCATTAATACGAACTCATTCTTTAAACAGAGTTTCGTATAATATGTTGAGAGGAAGCTTTTTTTTTAAAGAAAATTGACTAAGCACTAATCACAATCCCACCTGATGTTAAGTTGTGATGTGGTCTGTGATGGTAAAGCGCACTTTGTCGGTCTTATGAAGAAAGAGGAGCGAAACCTCTTTATTTGCAAACTCAGGATATCCACAACATATTGATCCTTGGAGGATTTGCCCGCTCGAAACATGGGAAAAGAGTTGTTATAACGTATCAACTTTATACCTAGTATTTTCATATCATATTGTAAGATTTCAGAAGTAAGTATTATGGCGCATATTGTCTTCAAACTACGACTAACGATATTCATCTAAAGACTATTCCTAGGTCTTTTTCTGTTTTATGCAGCGATGAGTATAAAGTGTTCGTGAGATCTGTTCGTAACAAAGTTTTTAATAATCTAACCGCTCACCTATTAAGGTTTCAGTAGTCACGCAAATTGCAACAGCTACAGCGTAGTTCAAGCTGAGCAACAGTATGTACGTCTACTTAAAAGCTCAGTGTAAAATCAAAGGAAAGCTGGTTTAGTGTTTTCTACCTCACTGATGTAGTGGAATGGTTTTAGAAATATTCTCTGATATCTCTATATAGAATATACATAATATCTGATTGCATTTGAACTTTTAACTTTTGGTAGACGATGATTTACGACAATAATCAAATGTATGAGCTCAGCTCCACAGCCTGACCACAAACCATTGGCGTTTATAAATAACCTGTATGACAGTTTAATGCCTTATCAATTGTATTACAAAATTGAATGGTTATTATTATAATAATACTTTGATACGATAAACTGTTTAGATATTATAAGTAAACGAAATCATCACAAATCAAGTGACGTCGAGACATCGTTTATTACTTATTAAGCTGACGGTTGGATTTTCTATGCATCAGCATTGTCCTATAATGTTGAATCTTGTCACGAAGCTGTAAGTGCATCACATTTTATGCGAAAAATACCGCATCCGGGTCCGCGCGTGGGCATCGACTACGCTGCCCACACATTTTAGAGACATTCCCTAAGAAGAAAATTGTAACATAGCTAGCTTCATTTCGCAGTAACAGAACAGTCGTTAATGAATTCTTAAAGTCGTTATTCGTCTGGTCATAGGCGGCGAGCGCGGCGCAATATTGAAATCGAGGAGCTGGTTGGCGAACCGAACATCATGGGAGAAGCCTAAGTCCACAGACTACACTGGATGGGCCACTTAAAAGCGTTCCTTGGAGCCACAATTATTCGCCTACCTATCGGCCGGCCCTGATGTCGTTGGAAGGATGCTGTAGAGAACCACTTACGCAGGCCTCAAGCAGTGGACTGGTAAGAGGTAGCGCAAGACAGACAACACTGGTGCTCTTTTCTGTCGATGGCCAAGACTCACTTCGAGACGCTGCGCCAGAGGAGTAAGTACTGAATTCTTAATATTATATAGTATTACAGTGTCTATATAAAAAATATACTTGGAGAATCATGCAACAATTATCTATAACACAATTCAATAATTTACAATCAATCCTTAACCGGATATTAATATAAATATAGAAAACAGGTTTAACTATATCATGAGACCATGAGATCTGGATTTTACCTCAACATTTCAATGCCAATTGAGTTAACTCCAAATTCGTTTAATTAGGAATATCTGTAAAACCTATATACTTGTTGCTTCATTCTAAATAATTCTTAAGAAATTAAAAACACTACAGGATTAATACCAGTTTTTTTTTTTAAATAGGAGTGGTATTAATTATACAATTCAATTGGCTTCTAACATTCTTTGATTAGCTCTAAAAGGCTTGGGTCTTGTGCTAGATGCTATAATAAATCATACTGATTTAAAAATTATCAGGCCATATATAGATAACATACTTACGTGGGAGTTGATTATTGAACAAAAGGTTCTCTAGAAGGCATCCTCAACATTGTACAAATGAAGAGTTAGGTATCGAGATGTATCTAATAACAACGCACAAGGCAGAGCAACATATTCGCATAATTATATTTATAAGTGATATCATTTGCTGATGATCATGTTGATAGCCAACAATTTTTTGGATACTTAGATAAATTCCTTTTAAGATTCTAGATGAATTTCCTTCAAGCGAAAGTTAACCATATAACAATTTTAGTAGCATTGGTTGATCTTTAGATGGAAGTTTCTAGAACAAGGCGTTACAGCAAGTAGGACGGACGTTTTCATTATATAAGACGTGATTTTATTAAAAGCTTGTTAGGATATTTACACCGGATATAAGGTTATGCACCTGATTGCAAATAAATTTCCTGATGTGTTACTATGTCCTAATATCAATTTGTGTCTAACTAGGTGTTATATTTCCGTTTATTTTAAGGCTAATAAATAATAATTATTGCACCATTGTATACGTTGTATAATCCACGAATAGATACATATTCATCTTTATCTGCTATAAAAAAAAATTAACATTTCCTTAGAAGTCGAACAGTGTGGTGACGCTAGTATCTGCCGGGCTTTCCGACGCAAGCTATATAAAGACAATGTTATTACGTGCGAAGTATGCCAATAGTACGGGTTTAACTGGATTACATTTTGGGCCATCCCACTCGCACCGTCAGGTTCTATTGACTACAATGGAAGTGGAGATGATAAAAAAAAAAATATGATAATCGTTTATTTTCGCCATTTGTATGCGCGATGGGAAAGAAGTTTTTACAGCGGTGTGTCATCGGACGTACAGCAAAATGCGAATGGAAAAATTGATGATAGAAAAGCTGTGACATTACCAAAAATATGATTCACGGAGTTCTATTTCCATCTATTGTACTTGCTAATTTTTTTTGTATTTATTACTTTGAGTAAGGGGTAGGGGTGTAAGGGTTCCCGTACAACAACTCACGGGATCCAAGCCAATCTCATCTACTCGTGGTACACATTTCTAATCAACAAACGAGGCTTTGTCTTTCATCAACCCGCGTTGTGCCAGCGTGGTGGGAAATATTCAACTCCCCACAAATAAGGTGTGATACAAACGATACGGATGATACGAATGATATAAATGACATGAATTATATGTATCCCTATCTGATCGATGTGGGAACCTTTGAAAGAGGCCTATGTCCAGCAGTCGACGTTTATTGTCTGATGATGGTGATGATGATGACTGTAAGTAATGATATATCTATTACTTAATAATATTCTGTGCTTTTAAATTATCATTCACAATATATCCGCTATCAACTCATCCGTTTGTCTATTGTTATCGCTTTTTGTGGGTGTATAAAAAAAAGGTTATACATATTTATTGTCTACTTTTGGGTGAGCGTGCATTCTTATTACCATCTCATTATTAAAGTTACTTACTACCAGGTAATCATATGGCTGGTCTTGTATAATTATAGTCAACTTTACCACCATCTTGCTTGCTACTTAGCTACTAGGTCAGCTGAAGTAATTTATCCCATTCTAAATAAGAGAGTACTTCATGTTAGTACAATTACTAGATTGTGGATCAATGATCTACGTATCAACGAGCTCGTAGTTATGAGAAGTATCAGTCAATATCAGTTGAATTTCTGTATCGTTGCATCGCTTAGTATGAAAATAATATACTACTAATAAAATGGCTGTGCTCGCTGAGTAATACAATGAATCAATATACAACTGATTATTCGAAACATGAAGGATGGGGTAAGCGACTTAATTGTGATGAGGACACTGTGCCGTCATTGTCTCGCCGTCTGCAATGGCGGATGATAAATAGACAGCGGCATCAACGCCCCGACGGCGACCTCAAGGTTATCAAGTTCTGTCTAATCTGTTTATGTTTACAGGATTGTTGTGCACTGCTCACTTATTGTTTAGTGTTCTTACAACGGTTCCAAGGTGACAGGCATTCTTGATCCTTGATCTCATCGATCGACAGAAGTGGAGGCGCTGGGATGCGAATTACACAAGCAAAGCTTGCAAGTGTCTTCCTCTACACTGGCGATAACTTAAGTAATGGCGAATGACCTACACGAAGATGAGAATATGAATAAAAAGACTGTAAAGACCTTGGTCAAGTGTTGCCAGCTGTTAAAAATATTGTCGTGAGCTGCAGGAGACCCGAGTCGAAGACACTCAACAAACTTATATATAATTATATACTGGTGACAGGTCCCTATTGTCGGAGACCATCTAAGGTAGGTACCATAGTAGCACCTCTTTCTGCCACCGAACAATAATATGCGAACATAATTGTGGTCCGGTTAAAAGGGCGTTTTAGCTAATAAAATTACTGGAATAACGAGACATGTCTCAAGACGACCTCCATGTGGTGCATTGTATTGAACTTAACGAGCGCCACGTTGTTATGGGCAGGCGTATCATTTACCATCGGGTGAACGTTCAGCTCGTCTCGTCGGTTCGTGGAATAAAAAAAGAAGAAAAATATAATCCCACAAGTACAATTTAAGTGGAAATAAAGGCTATTTCATTTAATTTTTTATGACAACAACACAACTTTACGATGCTTATGTTTTAAGTTGGAAACGAAGCATGAAACATGAAGAGCGAGGAATACTCGTAATGGTAACTGATACCCATGAACAGTATCAAGTTCCCTTGCTTCTAAACGTGTGACTTGTTACTTGATCTCATTACTTTTTTATAGACGCAGCGCCCTCCATACCGGAGCACAGTAATGTTTGCATAACTACATATATTCTACTAGCATTTGGCGGCGGAAATACGAGTTGCATATCACTTTTATGAAAACAACGGAGTTAGGTTTCAAATGTGGAAACCGTTTAGGTTTTATCCTATATTTCTTGTGAAGACCTTGACAAGATGGAACGACAATATCCACAGTGAAGATTCTCGGAAATCACTGGACGTAGTTAAAGCAAGACCGGTTGGTACGGATATCTTTTGTCCAGCAATGTCTAATTCTGAACTTTTAACGACTGCTGATGATTGAAGATTGAAATGCTTTGATAGAAGATGAGGTTAGCTATATTAATTAATAATAAGTCGTTAAAATATTCTCTACAAGAACTATTATGGTATATTTAACACGGTATCTATAAAATACTGTTTTAATACCACAAAAAAATTCTCTTGAGAGGAGAAACAATCTCATTTCTGGATTAGTGCGTAAACCATAAAAGCTACTTATCCGTTAACTATCACATTTTCTTATTCAATTAAGCAACGAGGACACGTTCACCTAATGGTAAGTGATACGTCTGCTTATAACAACATGGTGTAAAGTTAGGATAGTATATACAGCATCACATTGTGCTAAACGCCTTGAGACATGAGATGTTGAGTCTTCATACTATTGTTTGTTGGCCGCAATAGGATCTGCAGAGGTACCCAACGAGAGAGTCTCCGGCAACAGAGACCTATTACCAGAAAAATGTTGAAATAGGATAGTAGTCAAGCTCTATTGTATATAATCAAAGAAGTATATGACTTTAAAGTCTAACGCCTCGGAGATGTACTGTAGATGGATTCAGATAGATCTTATCACAGTGAACATATATTACAAGGTCGAAATTAAATGACAAGGTTCGCACCAGCACGGATCGGTCTATTCCTAGAACTAGACATACACACACGGCCTTAATGTTCAGATGTATAGAAATAGAAGCTACATATATAAATAATATAGTAACCAAAGTCTTATTATTTGCCTCAAGCGGATGTAATAAAACAAAATTACGATGGTTATAAAGCAGTCAAAGTTTATAAGAAAACTGTGTAATTATCCTTAGATTGTTATTGTAACATAAATATAAATAATTTGGTTTATAAAAATTACAAAAGTAATCGTTTTTAAATATAACATATAACTTATATGTTTATATATATGTTATTTGGATTTGTAAAGTTATAAAAAAATATTAATTGCTACAATTTTAACTGTTGCTCGGATCCGTCTGAATTTGTCCATGAGTAAGGAAATGGGAAATTAAACTATGTACTGTATTTAGTTAAAAATTGGTGCAATATATAATAGGTTGGAAAATATCTCCCTTCCGCCTTTTTGTCTTTTGAATTTCGCGGCTATGTACAAAGCGCTACAGAGCTCGTATCTGGCAATACTATACTTAATTTGAAAGGTCTTGACATAACCTACAAAACGACGCTATCCATAATTAGTTTGGATATTGCGTTCAACAGTTATAGACGTGTAAACATGCGAGTTCACTAACGCCGAATTTGCGCTATTTTAAAGTTTTCCTTCGTTAAAGGCAAATCCGCTAGAGAAACGTTCCGTGAGATTAATGGTGTTTTGGGGGATGGTACTCTATCACTTCGAACCGCGGAGGAATGGTTTCGACGATTCAGAACCGGTGAAAACGACACCATGGATAAGCCAGCCGGCGGAAGACCTGTGACGACAAATACCGATCAAATCATGGACTACATCGAGTTAGACCGGCATGTGGCATCTCGTGACATCGCCCAGGAGATGGGAGTTAGTTACCAAACCATTTTAAACCATCTGCAGAAGGCTGGATACAAAAAAAAGCTTGATGTTTGGGTGCCGCATGATTTGACGCAAAAAAATCTTCTGGACCGAATCAACGCCTGCGATATGCTGCTGAAACGGAACGAACTCGACCCATTCTTGAAGCGGATGGTGACCGGCGACCAAAAATGGATCACATACGACAATATCAAGCGAAAACGGTCGTGGTCGAAGGCCGGTGAATCGTCCCAAACAGTGGCCAAGCCGGGATTGACGGCCAGGAAGGTTTTGCTGTGTGTTTGGTGGAATTGGAAGGGAATCATCCACTATGAGCTGCTCCCATATGGCCAGACGCTTAATTCTACCATCTACTGCGAACAACTGGACCGCTTGAAGCAGGCGATCGACCAGAAGCGTCCAGAATTGGCCAACAGGAAGGGTGTAGTGTTCCACCAGGACAACGCCAGACCACACACTTCGTTGATGACTCGTCAGAAGCTACGAGAGCTTGGATGGGAAGTTTTATCGCATCCACCATATAGCCCGGACATAGCGCCAAGTGATTACCACCTGTTCCTGTCCATGGTGAACGCCCTTGGTGGTGTAAAGTTGAACTCAAAAGAGGCTTATGAAAAGTGGCTGTCCGAGTTCTTCGCAAATAAGGAGGGGGGCTTCTACGAGGGAGGTATTATGAAGTTGCCGTCTAGATGGATACAGATTATCGAACAAAACGGCGCATATTTGAACTAAATCCGATTACTGTAACACTTTTTATAAAGCATTGAATAAAGAGCAAAAAAGCGGAAGGGAGATATTTTCCAACCTTATATATATATATATATTAATTAAAATAAACCAAAAAAGAACCACCACAAAAAAGGAAGTTTAATAATTAAATACTTAATTATTGTAACTTAACGATAACGATAAATACATCACTGGTCGGCTTACTAATACTTCACTAGGCCGCAGCGCCTATTGCAGCCGACAAACAGTACTATACAAACATTACTGTGTTCCGGTTTGAAGCAAGTTGTAGCTAGTGAGATTCAGTAATCTGACTAGTCTTGGCCTCCTACACTACTATATAGGACGCTTAGCATCTTATATCTTAAGGCGACGAGCACGATATGGTGCAGTGTATTTCATCCTAACTAGCATCACGTCGTGACGAGCAGAGGTGTATCACTCACCATCAGGTGAACGTCCGGTTCATATCGTTGCTTCGTAGAATATAAAAAATAAATCAATAATTACTGTTCAATTACTTTAAAAAAATATAAGGATACTTTTTTTAATTTATAAAAAATAGTTTAATATCTACGGAAATAGAGGTTAAATAAGCACCCTATTAGGAAGGACCATTCACTTTCCTATCACTTTACTGACACTACTCACCTTATAGAGCAAGGTTTAAAAAAGTTCAGAGGTCTGTTCTCGTGATTCAGATTTCTGTTCGTATAAATATCATGGATAAATGGCGAAAAACAAAACCTATATTTAAGATATAAAACTCTTTATAGTAACGATTCAGTATGAAAAGACCACATGATCTCATTGCTCATACTTCGACCCTTACAATGGAAGTCTCGAAGCCTCGAAATAATTATACGCATTATTAATAAGTGCTCTATTAAGCGTAAATTTTTATCCAACGAAGCGACAAGACCAGCTGCCGATGAGAACGTAGTGATAGGATGTTATAGACAGCACCACATTGCGCTCATATTGAGACATAAGTTGTTGATTCTCGTTACCCCAGTCATTACATTAGCTGCAGCGTCCTTCACACCGAAACAGTAATGCATGCAAGCTACTGTTTGGTGGCAGAAATAGGCCCTGCTGTGGTATCTATCTGGACGGTCTCTGGCTACAGAGATCTAGCAGTAGTGTTCTGGTGATAGGTTTGTAAGCTATTTTCTCTTTTTCTCAAAGTGCCATCCTATAAAGGCAATAAGCTTTAAAGGTAATTATAGATAAGGTAATATAGAAAGAAATCAAATAATCATCAGATGGGTAACTCTAGAAACTGGTGGAAATGCGTGATCTTTTCAAACAGTTGTCTTAGTTTCTTCAGCTAAAATATTCGTCTTGTTAACACATTTTTGAATCATTCCTAAACTGTAGTAGTTTTTAATGTATTTGCAGGATTAAAAATAAAAGGTGTTTCCCTGTTAAATATAAAATATGAAGCTTCGCTGGGTTTTCATTGTTCTTCCGTGGTATTGTCCGTATTAATTATTGGAGCAAAAACTTAATGATGCCCGTGTACGGCTCTTGATGTTTATCATCATCTATTACTCATGTAATTAGTAGGTTTTATTAATTACTTTGTGACGTGTGGTATTTTTCTTTCTTTATACCTTAATGGAATTATTAACAATTGTTTTGTTGTAATTTGCTGTTATGCTAAAAATTTGTTATTCAATTAATTCAAACGTAATTAATAACAATACTCTCGTCGTTTTTCTAGTAACTTTAGTGTCATCTAGCAATGTAATTATTACTGTGTAAAAATCACATTCAATGATTATAATTCTTACAAAAGATGGCGTTATTTATAGTTTTTATCTGTTGTTAAATATCGTTAGATGATGATATTTTCAAAAATTACTTTACCAAAAATGGTTTTAGCTTAGATTGCTATTTATGATTTTAAAACCAGTTACAATTGTCATCACTACAACTTATATAATCACTTCTTTTTCTTTAAAAATGTTTACATATAACTATAAAAACATTATTTTGAACTTTCCAAAAGCGCCTTATATTTTAGTAGCAGCAAAATATTGAATATGATTTTTTGCTCGCTTTTTACACACGCTCTTATCATAACGAATTTATAGTTAATGCAACTACAAAATGTTCTATCCATCATGTTATTATATTTTGTGTTATAGTTATTATGTTTGTATAATACATATTTTTGTTCATTTGTAATTGACTTATTTGAGACTTCTACCAGACTGTAAATCACAATTAAATTTAGAATATCTGGTGATCTTCTAGTGTATCATAATGTACCTTGAGAGTCGAGGAGAGGCTCCGGTGGTCAGTTTGGACATAGCTAAGGCGTTCGATTGGGTCTGGCATTGCGGTCTTCTTATGAAATTACCATCGTACGGACTTCTTGAAGGACTGTGTTAGTGAATATGTAGCTTTTTGCCTTGCAGAAGCATAAGAGCCGTCGTTGACTGCAGTAGCTCTATTAGCGTGAACATAAATGCAGGTGTCCCGCAAGGCTCTGTGCAGTCGCCGACGCTGTTTTTACTTCAAATAAACGATATGTTGGCAATTGACGGCATTCATTGTTATGCGGACAACATCACCGGCGACACCTGCTACACGAGCCGTAACAACGTCCCTCAGACTGCTGTAGAAAAAAGTCGATAAAATTTGTGTCAGAAATTGGGTGTCGTGTGTCGGAAAGGGATCGCTTCAATTTAGTTCATTTTAATCCATGCAAGACCCAAGTTTGCGCGTTCACTGCAAAGAAAACTTCATTTATTATAGCATTTGGGTGGGAGCACCTAGATGTTAGCTAGGGTCTTTTGACTCGGTGCAAAACAGAGATGACACTTTCCTAACTGACGGTATAGAACCTCTTGCTTTTTGCCTTCTTATGTGTGTTCTACCGCCTCTATAAAGGGATGTGTACTGATGAGCTGTTTGACATGATGCCGACGGCCTCATTTCATCATCGCCCCGCTCGTCATCGGTAGGGAAATTATCCTCATACCCTTGAACCGCAGTGGTCACATACAGTCCAGTTCCGAGAACACTCAAATTGTGGAACGAATTACCTGTCTAGGTTATACCTAGGAGCTACAATATGAGGTTATTCAAAAAGAGCGTGAAAATGTTTTCTGCAGGGTCGGCAACACGTCCAGTGATACCTCTGGAGTTTTTGGCGGTCATAGGCTGCGGTTACATCAGGCTCAACACACGCGGGCCGCCTGCCTTTTTGCCACCTACATCGGCTTAAAAAAGTAAGGCTCTGGCAGAAGCAATATTTCAACTACATTTTGAATCAACGTCTAATAGTTTCAGATATTTCGTTTCGTTTTTTTTTTATTTATTAAAGTATAGGCGGAGTTAAATTTCTTAACTTAATAGAATGTGGTAAAAAACCGCTTTCTTCCGCTTCCGTTCGAAGGTTCAACTAGTTGATTATGAAATAAATTAAGAGAGTATTTGCCATTTCTATATAGTATCGATTTCTTGAGATTTATATGTTCAATACGAATCTGTTGGGTACAGAGATATGGTGATTTAAGAGTTATAAATCGTTCTATAAACTGCTTCCATGAAACTATATAAAGTGTTCTTTACGTAGTAATTTTCACTATCATTTTTGAGACAATTTTGTAGTGCAATATTATCTCTGTGGGGCTATAATGCACGAGACCTGTAGTCTTAGACTATTAAGAATAGGACTAAGGTAAGCCTTGCCTGTCCTAGAAGGCGACTGAAATGGTCTTTAGGTTTGTATGCCTTTAAGGTGGTATCCCCTATAACTGGATAAACGAGCCCGAAGGGGACAGTAAGTCCGAGGTAGTCATGTATTTGCCATAGCACAGTAAGGGTACTAAGGAGTACTTTACTCTTCTATGTGACTTATTTAACAAAGGTGCAAAGTGACACCCCGATGCAACGCACCGGAGTTTTGGTAAGTAGAAATCCTACACAACTCTGTCCGTTTCCAAGAGCGGAGGGCTCTTAGCGGGAGACAGAGTAGTATTTTATTGAAGATATCTCCCCAAATAAAAATAGGTGGTAGGTATAAAGTAGGTATGCTATCCGTGCATTAAATCGATCTGCAATTGGATCTCTCACATTGGATGGCCAGCTAATTGTCTTCAGTGAAACTGTTAAAAACCTTGGCGTTACCTTTAACGATTTCTTAAGCTGGAATGAGCAGGTTAGCAACTTTAGCAATAAAGTTAACTTTGCATTCCATTCACTCAAATGTCTCCAATATTTTTTGCCTTTTGAAACTAAAATTTATCTTGCTCATAGTTTCATATTACCCATTCTAAACTACGCTGATGCTTGCTACCTAGATGCCACTGAGGAGCTTCTCAATAAGCTTGAGCGTTTGCAGAATTTGTGAATCTGTGAATGTTTCTGAGTTTCGCAAAAAGCTCAAGTGGCTCCCAGTCCGTTTCCGCAGAAATACTAGAATATTGTGCCTCCTATTTAATATCCTTCATAATCCTAACTAACCGCATTATTTACGTGATCGCTTTATCTATGCCTGTCCCTTCCATGCCCCTTGTAGAACTTACATTAATACTCTTCTCAAATGCCCTGTTCATAAAACACATGCTTACGCAAAATCATTTTCTGTACAAGCAGTTATACTGTGGAATTCCCTCTCTCCAAGCATACGAGCGAGCAGAACTATAGCAGCATTCAAGAAATGTCAAAGAACAGTGAACTGTCGCACTATGTTTGTGGTCCTAATTCTTCTTACCTTCTGCGGGCCTACAGGAAGAGATTTCAACATGACATAAGCAGTGTCCTTGTACTCCGTATCCTTATTGTCGTTTCTTGTAACATCTGTGTGAACAAAATTGTTTAAATAAAAATAGCACCGTAGCGCTTGATTGTTCTAGTTTTAACGGCACAGTATCTAATGAATTTATTGGGTTAGTGAAGTTCTACATAATTAAAGATAAGTAAATTGATACCATTTGACCGGCATACCATTGTTATACCCGGAAAAGCCCAGGACATCTACTCATCTATTAAAAAAATTATATAGAAATCTTTAAGAACAAAATCCTGCGGATATCTTACAGTTTTGAAATTTTATGTTGTGAGATATGATAGCAGCAAAGATTTTTGGATTCCGCTAGGCTATGACGGGCAATTGCTGTTTTACAGTCCTTTGCTTCCGGTTGTGCTCCTTCTGTACTATATATTTGTTCTGCACCCGCCTGCTACTGAATATCACGACTATAATAGTTATGATATTGTTAATTTGCCGCCATAATAGTAAATTTGGGCTTTCAACAATTATGATCTCCAGCTTCATTATCACAATAACACAATTTGTTAGTGATTAGCGATAGTTAGATAAATATTAAGATACGAAAAGTTATCCCAAATCAAGTAGATTCCTAGGATAATAGCAAACATGGAAAATAGATAGTTAAAATTTATCCTATTAGTAATATTTTATGTGGGTTGTATGATGAACATAATTTTCAATAGGCGCTGACTGCGTAGGAAGTTGGTAGGAGGTGAGTAATAAAATTCATTAATATTTTAAACAATGATATATTTCAAGACAATATTGGCAGCTTTCCTAAAGTGAAAATGAATATTTCAATGCTAATATTATTACACTATTCCATACAACGATGTATATAAAATGTACAAACGAGAATTATAATGTGGTATATCTATCAATTACACCTACATGAGTATTATGGCAGCCCAATGATCGGTTAGAACACTCAACACATCAAATTTCACACAAAATCAATCACTGATCAACACATATCCGCTGGATTGCTCTGTCGTATTTGTGAATAATGATTTACTTATAGATCAATTCGTCAAACTGCGAAATCAATTAATGCATTGCTTATTGTAATTTGGGTTTCTCGGCTCTCGGTGGTCCGTAGGCGGTCGCGTGGCTGGTGGCGACGCCGCCGCGCCCGGTGCTGAAGGCGTTAGCGATGGCCGTAGCGCCGCTGGGTGCTCCACCAGATGAACGGCCGCCACCCCATCCGAAGAACATCGGGAAGAAAGCACCGTTGGGCATCCTGGGTGGGTAATCTTCTTCTTCGTCATCGTCTTCATCAACGGGCTTCTTTACTTGCTTCTTCTTTGTCACTCTCTTCTTAGGAGCTGGCGCGAGTTCCTTTGACTCTTTCGGTTCTTCCACTTCTTCGATTTCCGGTTCTTGTAATTCGGGCACTGCTACAGCTTTGACGGTCGTCGGTATTTCTGACTTCTCAGTGGGAAGAGGATCGGCGAGCTCGCTGGGTTCAGTGGCGAAGGGTTTTTCGGGTGACTGTGGGTAGTATACTTCGTTTTGTTGAGGTGGGACATACGCGTCCGGGGTAGTCTGGCGACGCCTGTCAGGTAGGTAGTACTGGCTGGTCTGGGCTTGGTTTTGTTCTTCGGGCTTGAACATGAAGGCCGCCATGCCACCGCCGGCGGGAGTGCGCTGGTTGTAATACGGGTTGTAGAAGCGGCTCAGCACCATGCCGCCGTGGCTGCTGTCGGCCGATCCATAGGACACTGCAAAAATATTCATTTATTGAGATCTAAGGTTCTAAAGCATGAGGTATCTTTTTAGCTTTATCGTTATTCAAAGTAGATATAATTTAAAATATATCAGTATATGAAAATGGTAAAATATTTAAGATTTAATGAAGATAATGGATGCAATAAGATAATCAAAATCTTTGGTAATAGTTTGGTTAAATTTATTTCGGTCTACTTACAAGTGTCCATGTTGCTACCATAGTAGTGGTACGGGTAACCGCTAGCCCCCCAGAGGGCGCAGGCCAGGACGAGGAGCGTTGCGTTATTCATCTTTCCGTTTCTGCACTGCTACCCTTTGTTACCAAGGGAGTTGTACTGTTCACTGCTGTTGGTTGCGAGGTTGTGATGATGATGCTCGTCCGCCGCGTTATATAGTCCAGACGGGCTGGACTCATTAGGATGCCGAACACGGCCCGTGGCGTGTGCCTGCGCATGTTACATCGTCTTGTTTGATTCGGCGTTGCTCTCCACCGTTATGGGAAATTGGACATCCTAGTATCAGACGGAGAATGCTCGACACGTCGTCCTCTCTTTGGCGGAGCGGTGATCTTTTTTTCAATTTTGACAATATTTACATCGTTTTACTTTGTACACGATGATTCACCTTCGTGGCTGCGGGAGACCGGGAAATAGATTTTTGCAATAGGTTTTTATTTATCATGTATTTATATGGGGTGCTCGTTAATAACAATTATTATAAAATTTAGCTTTCTAATCTTCCTTCACAAACATGTTTTAGTCTTATGAGCCTTAATTCTACATATATTGCATTCTACTTCACCATTCCGTCCTCTTCTTTCAACCCTTGTCTTTAACATCAATTTCCTTCAGAAACATTTATGTTTAACAAAGCGATGAGACGGGGAAAGTCGTTCAACGTTTCACCGTCGTATATGCCTACTGATAATTAACTGACTTTAGTTAGGATGAACACATTGCACTTATCACATAATAGTACGTTTAGTTACTCTTAAAAATTTATTGTATAGATGATATGTATGATTTCTGCAAGATTAAAATTAAGTAAATTTTTTCAGACTACCGTTTAGTTACAGAACTCCAATAAGGTCTTCATCAGCAAAACTACTATTCGATAGTATATTCGTCGTGTTTATTGATTTTTGTATTCTAGCAATATTTATAATCATAATATTTAAGTGTTTCTATAATTTTTGTAGAGTATTAAGTTATAACATCATCAGTATTGTTCCTATAGTTAACCGACCTATGTTCTTGATAAAAATGTAATTTCGACAATTTTCCTAACAAAGTATTATTAAGAAGTACAGCCCCGTCTTTTTGGCTGTCTGTCATGCTGTAAAGAACTAATGTGGATATCCCATATTTTTGGTAAGTTGTTAATTATTATTTAAGTAGGATAACTAATCGAGAGTGTTGATGTTTAAAATGATTGAGTTGCGATGTTCTGTTGTATAAGTTTACTTATTAGACCCTCATGATTGTGGACAGATCTTATTGTAAAAATAGCTTCATAATATGCATTTCATACAATTCAGAAAGTTATTTATATTGTTACTGAGAGTATTAACATAGACGTAACTCTTGGTAGGCGTCAGATTGCAGTAGCATGTTTAGCATCAATAAATCCAGTCAGTCTAACCCTTGGCTTGTTTATTCGGCTAGGCGCCATCCCGATAAACGAGTGATTGAGTGAAAGATTACTCACTCACCCGTCAGACTTTAAATAGAAAATGTATGCAGATGTTTTAACACTATTTTATTTGTAACATTTCTATGTATTTTATATTTGCAAAACAGATGAGATAAAACAAGGTACAATTGCAAAACTTTATTTTGTAACATACTATCTTTCAATGTTATTTCAGTCTGTCTTAAAAGCCGATAAATAAAGGAAAGGGGTTTTGAATGGATTTTGAGTATCTAAGTTCACTTATACAATACGACGGCGATATTGATCAAGATGTGAGAAGCCGAAAAAATGCAGATCGGAAAAAAATGGCGACAGGTCACTGGAACGACTTGTGATCCACGAATGCCTTGTAAGCTTAAGGGACAGATCTACAAGTCGGTCGTTAGACCAGTCCGATTGTATGGAGCTGAGTGTTGGGCCAGCAATGGTTCGAATGAAAGGAGGTTACATGTGGCCGAGATGTGAATATTAATATGGATGTGTGGTGTGAAGAGGATGAATAAAATTAGGAATCAATATACTAGAGGAAGTCTGGGAGTTGCTCCAGTGACAAAGAAATTGAGGAGCAAGGGGTTTGCATGGTACGGGCGTGTTGTGCGAAGGGATGAAGGACATACAACAATAAAAGTAATGAGAATGAACGTATATGGTTATAAAGGTAGAGGAAGACCGAAGAAAGTGTGGATGGACTGTGTGAGAGATGACATGTGTAAGAAGAATGTGAATACAGATATAACGGCTGATAGAGGGATATGGAAGAGACATACATCCTGTGCAAACCCCACATAGCTGGAAAAAGGGAGAAAAAATGTTGAATGGATGGAATGGCAGCAGCTTTCTCTAGGCCTTTTTAGTTTCTTCTTTTCTTTTTTCTAGGTATGCTCTATAGCTTGGGTACAGTTTAAACCCCTTTCTGTGAGCTTAAGTTCAGTAGTCAAGAATAGGAAGTATATCATACTTTTTGTATATCTTAATGTATTAGTATTAGATGCTGATCGACGAGAACATTTTTGTGGGAAGCTTATCCTCAGCAGTGAGCAACTATCAGCCATTAATAATGAGTTTTGTTTTTGTAACTGTATTGGACAAGATGAAGACTGTATTGGACAAGATCTTTCAAATTAGAGCCACAGCTTATGTTAACATTTATCTTTAAGAGATAGTTAAAAAGTTTTATATACAATCTATGCCAATTGATTGGGACTCTATTTAACAATATGAAATAATCTCCAAAATACGCAAAATCGCATCATCACTTCATGCATGCATTGACCAGCTCTTGACCTACACTCATGTTATTGACCGTTTCCCGTTAAATTTTGGCGTTCGTTCGTGTGAAAATTTAACACAAAGTGCTATAAATAAACAAATGTTCGTTTTCAACAGTCGTTTGTGATGTCGGCATCTCATCAATGCACGCTGCAGCCGACGTGGAATGACAAGGAGGTTCATTGAAGCCGATTTATAAAGCCTGTGATACGTTTACTCGACTTTTAACATATTCTCGGAAATGATACGTCGGAGCTGGACTGCAATTCTAATGGTCCGAGTCAGTGATATACGATATACTTCTAAATAGTTTAAATATTCAGATTGATGACCATTGGTTTCCTTCACATTTACTCCATGCGGAAGACGGTGTTGGTTCACATCTACTTACGGAATGAATATCTCATAAACAGTTTATGTCTATGATTCCGACTTTAATAATGATTGACTATTATGTATCTATGTATATATGTTGTTCACTATCATCATCATCAACATCATCAGCCGATAGACGTCCACTGTTGGACATAGATCCTCCCCAAAGATCTTCAATTCTTTCCCGCGATTCTCACCAGATCGTCGGTCCACCTTGTGGGAGACCTCCCCACACTACGTCTACTAGTACTTAGGCACCACTCGACGACCTTACTGCACCATCAGCCGTCGGTCCTTCGAGCAATGTGCCCTGCCAACTGTCACATAAGTCAACCAATCTTTTAGGCTATGTATGTTGTTACCATTAGTAATATAGTCTAAGTCAATAATTAAGTTATCGTCTAACACCACGTCTCATCTCACCGAAGGTTGGCTATTAGAGAATGCCAACAGGTATTAAGCCTACATTTTATGTACCACGCTGTAAGGTTTTAGTATAAAGAGAAAAAATAAGTAAATGTTACTGCAGATTTTGGCTCTTAAATATATCTTTAGTAACAACAATAAATCTTTAACAACAATAGTACAAGTGAAACTTTTAGGAGAAAAAACTTGTCTTAGATATCCAAAGCAAGCGCTTTTCTCAAAGAATGAACAGGTTAGGAATCATGATGCATTACTTAATTCATCATGATTGTCATCAGCCGGAAGACGCCTTATGGTACAGGCTTCTACAACTATCTCCTTACTGATCGCGCTGCTTGCTTCCAACAGTTTCCAGCGAACTTCATTCATCAGTGAGGGCTCCTTGTAAATGTATTGAACATGCTGCATCTACCTATTCAACAGTCATCACTTTTTTTATTCTACCAAGCGACGAGATGAGCGAGACTGTCAACAACAAACAGTGTGGTGCTAGTTGAGATTGTACACAGCACCAAGTACTGTGACCTCAGTAATTTCACTAGCTACAGCTCCCTTCCAATCGGAACACAGTAATGTTTGCATACCGTTGTTGGCGGTAGAAATAGAAGCTGAAGTAGTACACTTACCAAGAAAGTCTTCGGCAGCAGAGATCTCTTTTTTTTTTGTTTTGGCGGGGAAGTCTTACTTATGTGAGAGTGTTACTCGCTAAAACCTCGCGGTGGTCTGTATCAATGCACCGGAGTACACCCTCCATAGGCACCATCGCTGAGCCATACGCTGGCCCACACAGGTTCGCTTGTAAAGCGATAAGGGCCCCGACTATCAAGGCCCGCGAAACTCCTAGACCTTTTCAGTCGCTACTGTTGTATTATTTACCATCAGGTTAACATCTTGCTGAAATCGGTGCTTCGTCAAATAAGCAGTTAAGTTATGCAATTAGAATAACAGTCAAAGTTATATTGTTTTATTCGATTCCGAAAATAAAGCTTCAAAACACCTAACGAGTATAAAATCACAACGAGCATTTTTAATTAGCTTTAACGAGCTTGCAATATGGTAATCGGCCAAATCTAAGCTGCCGGCAGTGTCATGGGTGTAGTTCTTGTTATCCTGACGCTGCACGGCATTCAGGACACGCGCAGCGGCGCGCTCGTGAGCGGCATGAGCTAAGCTTACCGAAATCGGTGCAATAAAAATAAGTTTTGAATATGTGAAGATAATGAGCGCCAGTAATCAGGATCCTCAATAAATTGCCCATCTGACAATAGTCAATTTGTTATGTTAAATACCAAACAGTTCCGTCGCATATTTACAATTTTTTTCATATATATATATATTTGTTGCTAGAGACAGTTAAGGTATTTACTATTGCTGTGGCTCTTCTAACTGACCATCAGTAATAAGCAAAAAATCTAATTTTATTTGATGTTACATAATATCTACATCCTATTTGTTTATATTCTAGATTTTTTTTAACTAGGTGACGGACGTGTGATTCGTCTGATTGTAAGCGCTACGCCTGCCCGTAACAACGTGGCGCTAGTTATGATAGTATATATTCGAAACATTACATTCGACGCCTGAGACGAGATGATACGTCTCGTTACCCTAGTAATTACATTAACTATAGCATCGTTCAAACCGGAACACTGTAATGTTAGTACACTGCTGTTTGATGGCAGAAATAGGCGGTATCCACCTAGACGGTTTCCAGCAACAGATACCTACCATCACGAATATATTCTTAAACATTTCCTCTAAAAAAAAATATTCTATACAGTTCAATTAAATGTAGTGTTTTAAAAACAAGTTAATTGAGAGTATAACTAAGAAAATGTTTTTTTTTTTTATATAGGAACGGTGATCAAACTAGCGAACAGTACACCTGGTGGAAAGTGATCACTGACGCCTATGGACAGTCGCAACACCAGGTCATACAAAACAAACATCTGTTGATCTCTAATTTGTAAAATATACAAAAATAGTTTTTTTTTTTTTAATTCCAAATTAAATGCAAACGGCGCATTATAACGCATATTAATGAGCAATCCGGAGGTCTTTTGGCAGCGTGGCGCATTATCAGTGACATCGGACATTTGATTACTGTTAAATATTAATTACACTGCTACACGGTCTCGTTGTAACGTCCTTCGAGGATTTGAAGAATAACTAATGTCGGATTAAACAGTAGTCGCCACCGATTTGACCGATATAACATTGAAGTTGAACAGAAGAATTTGTATTGCGCACACGCAGCAAGCGCGTTAGGTGCCGGTGCTCGTGTTGCGATCGGTCTCTTTCTACTGGCGATACAATCAGTTGTGATGGCATAAAGTTAACTAAATGGTTCATAACAGTCAAATTTGCGGGCCCGCACGTCGTTTGGGACGCTGCCCGTGCCGGAAACGTACTGCTGTGGACATTAGTATGGCCGGCGTGGTCCACTGATTCACGAAGACGCTCTGCGCCTCTAAACTAAGATTCCATCTTAACTTTGTGGATTTATCCCACACACAACGGTCTAGATAAGATTTTTCTTTACCTCATCATCAGATTATAATCACAGCTGGATATTAGCCTCCCCAAAGATATCGGTCCTTCTCAATATTTCGTTATGTTAACTTACATAAGTAACAATTACTTGTTCAGTTAATATTATGTTGTTATATAACATGAAAGCAAATTCTTATCCATAGCTTCATCATCATCATCAGGCGAAAGATCAAAGATCAGACATAGATCAGTCCCACGTTGCCCATAGTTTAATATAACAAATTCATCAAATATTCTATTTAAGCTTTCAAGTACTTTGTTTATATGATTTAAGTAAACTTAGTTATGATTGACTTTCCTATTGTAAACAAACGAAGTACATTAAAAACTTTTATCGTTCGCTAATGGAATATTCATTAATTCTAGGAGATAGTCGTGTCGAGGAAAATCATTTGGAATCCAAGAAAAAGCGTAAAACTAAGTACTCGGTCCCTTAGCAATAAATATGTAGCACTTGATACAATCTACTGGATGTTAATTTGAGTATCCTTTCTAGAATCAAATTCCGGGATAAAGCAAAAAGCAAAATACTTTAGAGATTAAATATATTTAGAGTATCCTGTAACATATATCCTTTGTAATATTAATAAGTGAAAATTCCGAGGTAATCTAACTTTTATTAGGAATAGTCGGATAAGAATACATGCAGAAACAATGATGATGGGGCTGTGATAAGCGATGAACGCACCACCCACCCTAAAATTTACTGTCCTCTTCTGAAACGAGCGGGTCGTACATCTGATGGTTAGTGATATGCCCGCCCATTACAATGTAGCACTAGCTACAATGGTGTTCACAGTATTTCATTGCGTTCGTCGCCTTGAGACAAGACGTTAAGCCTCGTTACCCCAGTAATAACACTAGCTACAGCACCCTCCACACCGGAACACAGTAATGCATGCACACTACTGTTAAGCGGCAGAATAGGAGTTGCGGTGGTACCTACCTAGGCGGTACCAGTACAGGACCAGGACCAGTAACAGAGACCTATCACCAGTTGAGATACGTTAACAACACGTTCATCATCGTGATAAACAAGATGGTAGCTCTTACTGATATATTTATTACTTTTAAGCTGAATACATTGATATAAAACTAGCAACAAAAGTCCTGCTATCGATCTAGATGGCTTTATAGATCTGAATGATGCATAACTTTATGTATGCAGCTACTGGTGGTGTCTCTGTTGCCAAATACTGTCAAGGCAGGTACCACCGCAGCTTCTATTGCAGCCGACAAACAGTACTGTGCAAACTGTGTTCCGGTTGGAGAGGCGTTTTAGTTAGTGTCTTTACTGGGGTAACGAGATTTAACACCTTAAGTCTCAAAGCACAAGGTAGTGCTGTGTATACAACCCTAACTAGCGTCACGTTGTTACAGGCAATTCACCTGCCATGAGGTGAACGCTCATCTCGTCCATTTGTTGAATTAAAAAAAAAGCTTATTTGACGTTATTTACGTTATTGAATCTTTTTGGTATTTTCCATAGATTACGTAGAATTCCATAGTGTTACGGGCGAACGCTTTGCACTATCAACGATTTCATTGTCAATTACCAAAATGTCAAATTGAGGTCAAGTGGTAAGTAGTAAGGTAAAAAAAAAGGATAAGTGCTTAAAGTAATACATTATTTTCTTAATATTGATTTATAACTAAAAGATATGCATCAAAACGTTTTAATGTAATGGTGGTGCTTGTCTAAAGTATCCAATTCTTCCCACACGACCGAAGCCCATTAATTCATCCCACCATCATACTATAACTTGGACGTTTTATTACTACTATGTTTACTTAAATCTCGATGAATGTAAATTCGCGTCGGTTTATTGCCAGTTTTAGCGCTTCTCTGTTCCACTCCGGCGCAGAGACAAAGAGCTCCGGCGCGCCGCATACATTTACGTCGGCAGACATTCCGGCTGCGAACCGCACGTCAGATGCGACGATACCGCGCCCAGATGGCCTGATAACCGGACGATGGACACGGTGCAAGGACCTCCTAAATCTAAACCGTTACACTCCCGTATCGGATAGACTGCCCACCCACTCCTCTGAATTCGTAAACCTGTGCTATATTATAGTCTCAATTATTATTCAAATTTGTTTCTCCATTACAACTATTCTAAACAATTACAAGAATACTTATATAAACTTAGACATTAAATAAATCAAATTGTGTGACACCCAATTTGAGTCCCTGCTGTTGGGGCACAGGCCTACCCTCAATGTGAGGGCGATGAGCCATAGCCACCATGCGGGCCCAACGCGGATTGGTGACTTCGCACCCACCTAAGAATAAATTCTAATTCATGTGGAAGCTTTCGCGCGATAGATTCCTTCACCGTTTGTATTTTTCTGTTGTAATTAAAGTTCACAAATGTACGTAACTTAAATATTAAAGTCATCGGTACATGATGAGATTTAAACCTGCGACCTTTGGAATGAAGGCCGCACGCTTTAACCATTGGGCCAGCGAGCAACTTTAAAACAATTTACCTAGGTCTATCAGAAAAAATATCAAAATAGAAGCAAAAGTCAAATACTTTTCAACATTTTCCTGTAAATTGTTGTTAAATCTTTTATTAAAGTTATATAGTAAATAAGTTGATAATAAGTATATGGTTCAAGTTGTGATAGTTCAAATTTTAGGATCTGCAAAGGCGTTGAGTCAATCCTAGCTAATCCTAATCAATCCTAACTAAATCTGAAGAAGGGGAACAATACGAGAGAACCAATAATTTCTAACCCTCAGATGAAGAACAGGACGAGAGTCATGACTTTCTACTTTGTGAGAGAAGTCCAAATCCAATTAGTAGATAAAATAATAGGACTGTTTATAAAGTAGAAATAGTGGTTGTCTAAATGCACTAGGAAGGCGGCTATCAGAGAAGAAAGAAGAAGAAGAAGAAATTAAACCAGTTATATTTCATTTGTGCCCGCACAAAATTTAACTTTATGTTAATTAAGCTGTAACCTTTACTCACATTAAACAACTATATGTTATACCTTTATCTTACTTAGAAGTAGCAGCAGCCGCACCAGTGTCCAATGAGCTTTTATCGACTGATGATTATCTAAAAGCTTGATTATATCTTACACAACAAATTTACTGTAGACGTTGTGTAATTTTCCCACGGGCTACTGTCCAGCAGTTTCATTACGTCAAACTGAACACTTCGGATGTCCAGACACTGTGCGCCTATTGAATGCATATGTTTGTTGACGTCATAGTATATCATATTCAAATATTCAGCCGGCTGAACGATGCGTATGTCATCACGTATTATTTAAATCAGTATTTCGTTCATATCGTTTACAAGAACTCCAAGTTATACATTTCGCAGTGTCACAAACAATGGGACATTTAAAAAAAAATTGTTACTTGTCAAGAATGTGCGAGATTTGTTTTGGATTTGCTAAAATGTGTTCATTCCTATTTTGTATTTTCAGTTATTACCTTCCATCATTAAATTTTTGATAAGGTCACTGACAGCTGTAACCTTTGTTAGGCTTAAGTGGCAATGTACTAGATTTAGGACTGACAGCCGATGAGGTAGTAAAATACTCAGGCTTCAGCCGCATCCAGGTAGTCACAATATTAGATTGTCCACACGAGATAGATTAATGCTCTGGTCGCATTCATAAGAAGCAGCTAAATCAGGAAATCGTTTTGGAGATATTTAATAAAAGCCTATGTCCAGCAGTGACCGTGTAATGGTTCATTTGGTAATTATATTTGGAGATGTAAAAATCCTTGACGGAGGTCTGTGTACAACATTGTACGACTTCCGGCTCATGTGATTAAATTTTGGCTTGCCCGTTTTATCTCTTAAAACTTAGTAGTGTTACACAAATATTTCGAATAGATTTTAGAGCATTTTACAATAATATTTCAGATATCTTAATCATCGTAACTCAATTTGGTGTACTTCTCTTATAGACTATAATAATAGAAGATGAGAGAGAACCATAAATATACAATTTGGGATAATAAGAGGTGTGATAATTATTCGCGTCTTTTTCACTTGCAGTTTTATTGAAATCTGAGTAAGACTGTCAGCATTATCAAAATCTCCTATAATCGAATAGTGAACATGTTGCCTTAGATTTCCATCTAATACTCTTAAGCATCAGAATTTTGTTCAGTATTCATAGTATTAGATAAAGTTCATTGAGATTGTAAATTATTTAACGAACGTAATATCAAATAAAAATCTTCAGTTAGTTTATGCGTAGACGAAACGGACATTTTCCTGTTCATTGTATTCTCCTGTTACATTAACCATTGCTCGGACGTTGGCTACGTGTTGTAATTCACGATCAATATTGTTATTTACTTATTCTATATATTTTACGGGGACCGATACGATCCCTTTTGTCCTATGAGGGAGCACAAAGGATATCTATTGAGGTACATCGTCGCAACCTCATTAACCTATGTTATTCGTCTGCTGTACTAACGTGTTCAGAATCGCGAATGTCTCCAACATGTCTACTAACCTTTCATAGATTGTAAAAGGAAAATGAAACCAATATATTATTGATTTGTCTTTCACTTGCCAAAGCTATTCTTGGATTTTACTGTTTGATTTTGTTTGTAAGGTACCTTTCAAACAGACCCAGAAAGATATATGGTTAGGTAGACAGATAAAAATAAAGATATTGATGAGATCTATTGAAATCTAACTGTAAGAACATGCTTTGTGGAATACATATAATACAACAGACCTATATTCACTAGTGGAGCTTTCCATCTGTTGAGATAAGTATGATTTTGTAAACCACTTTAATATTTAGATGAACATTTGTCTTTCACGAATACTCTGTCTTTCCGTTTGTGGATGATCGGAACAAAGCAATTTTGATATGGGTAGCTAGAAGGGTTCAAAATTTATCTACCATCATCTTAAATCCATTCTTAATGTGGTCACGGATTTGAATCTAAAATTTCTATACAGTTTTACAATTTGTTTAGCTACCACACTAAATACTTTTTATGTTATAAAGGAGTTTCGCACAATCGAAGTTGCAGACGGAAACTATTGTATGTAGTAAGTGGAGTATATATGTTGTGTTTTCATTTATTGATTGTAAAAAAAACATTATGTTAATGCAAATCGTCTCACGTTAATTCACTAAAAAAAAAAAAATTGCCGTCTGCACCAGGTGTTGCCACCACGCATAATACACAGCCTATAATATGATTCAATCTTAATTTGCATTGGTTTGTTATTTCATAGACGTTCTCGATCACAATTAGACGGCTAGAATATTGCCTATCAAATTGGTATACTACACTTAGGTATGCGTATAAGAGCAGATCTAATACCAATACTGATTTTCTGTTCAAGAATTTACTATATTAATGCATTTAAAAATAGCATTCTGATTGTTTATACTACATGCGTCTGTTGCGCAGTAGAGTTGTTTGGAAGCGATTTATTTAGGACACTTATACGTTGGCATCTTTGTGGTCGAAGACCAGAGGTGATTATCACTGGTCTTATATCTACTGTTATAGCTGGTAATTAAGAGGCTGGCTGGGAAATAAGAGGGGGTGATTAGACAAAATGGATACTCGTATTAGCTATTGTGTTTCTCCAGGCGACGACCATCAAGTGTCAGTGATTCTAAGTAGCAAAATATTTAGCATGATTATCGCTTACCGGTTAATATTGTACATTTCGGCATCTATAATAACCTAGAAAAACATATTATTATTTATATTCGTATATTTATATATATTGTAATCTTTTACTTACTAAATGTCGTTTCATTTGATCTGATGGTTAATGCAGAGAAAATTTCATACTAATACACAACGCTTGGTAGCAAATGTTAATTTATTGACTTTTTCAACTTCTAATACTATATTACTTTAGAATACAAATAATCCTTATAGATTACTTTTTTTTATATGATATAGAACAAAAAATATCCTTGAAGAAATACTAGGATACGGTATAAAGTCATTTGAAAGTCGATGGACTCTTAACGATACACTTCTAGTATAATTGATCCTATTGAATTTAAATGAATCTAATTATTCCCTCTCTTTCTAACGGTACCGGGTTTCAGTGAGTGCGAAAGAGACGGACGAACATTAGCAACGAAGCACGTGTTTCGTAAGTTATACCCATTGTGGGCAGCTAAAGGATGTTGTGGGAGTTTAAGGATGCTTTTTTTGCACGTGTAGTGGGACTAGGTTGCAAATAACAATTGATGTGCGCCATTTTGGACCTTTGAACTGTTTTTTGACTACATAATTGCTAACAATTCTGACTGTTTGACTTTTATGAGCTTTTTTTTGTTGGCTAGAACTACTTAACCGTGAATCCCGATGACCTTTCAATTTTAATGTTCGGAAACTATAAATTATCTGTATTGTATTTGCGAATACCTATGGGCCTTTGCTTTTGTTTTAGTTTTAGGTGTTATTCGACATTTTAGATGACTCCTAAGGAAATAAATACTGTGTCTGAGTTCTCTGAGGTCTGAGCGTACTCTACTGAATAAATATATGACTATTAAATATTGAACAAAGTTATGTGTCATTGTATTCGAATGGCATGTATGCGTCTTTGTGACGCCAACATCGACCCAAACGCGAGCGATTATATCATCGTCTGTCAATAATCGGTACAGTCTCGAATGTTTTGCTCTTGAACCAATATGTCCACGGAAATACCAGTCGTATGACACACGTTATATATTATATCTGCTTAAGTCGTATTCCTTGTGTCCGAGCGTCGTGATTCCTTTTTGTCTTTAGGATGTTTGGTTACTCTAAGAGCATCGTAATCTGTGGAGTCGAATGAGTTGCGGATCTGATCAGACCAACGCATTGGGCTTTTTCCTTCCACTTTGTCAGTAACCATAAGTTTTTTAAGGTTATCTCCTTCTTCTCTGGAAATGTGTCCGAAGTAGTCTATGATTCGAAGTAGTCTATGATTCGCGAGGTAGATAGAAGAAAGCCTTGTTCTCGTAAGTATCTAATAATGTCATTAGCTCCAACATCTTTATAATTGGAGCATAGAAATGTTTGTCGACAGCTGGTTGGCACAGAAGTAGACGCTGCGGTGGTATTTATCTAGACAATCTTCAGGGACCTACCAACAATAACCTACAACATGTAGCTTATAGCTGATAAATAGTAATATTGAACATTAATTAATCTGTTGTCTTCGTAAAGCAGACAGTGCTGTAAGGTTTTTATGGTACATCAGCGTAATAAATTAAACTGCTACAATTGCAAACAATGTGGTGGCAGAATATAAATCCTTGCCGAGGTCGTACTCTGTTTAGGAAAAAAATATATAGAACTATGCACAGATCATGTATATTTCGTTAGAATACAAAGGCCGAGCGGAACGAGCAATTAAATGAATATTTCATTATTTTTTTTAAGCATTCAAATTTTTGAACGGAAAAAAAAACCACGCAGGTGTTTAATGTCCAAGTTATGTAAAGCGTGTTACAGGTAATTTACTTAGCGTACAAATGAACGCTTAAATTCGTCCTACGGCAAAGTTTATTACGACGTTTGTTTTGTTTATTACCTCATTTCCTCTCCTCCTCGCTTCGGCCCTTCAGTACTTGCGGAACTCTTCAAGGTGTATCTCGACACAAAGAGAATTTTACACAAAAACAATAATAAACATACCATGGCCCTATTTGACTACCGAAAGTGATGTTTGCTTAATGCAGGATCTGAAACTGCTAGGACACTTCTAATATATTAAAATATAATATAATACATTAAGAGTATTAGTAATAAAAAATCTAGCTTTTTGCATATGCAAGTTGATTTAAGATTTATACCCACTAAAAAGCCACAGTGCATATGCTCAGCACCAAAATTTTCCATTGACTCCTTGGCAATACGCGATCATACGTCCCTGGTGACGTTTAGTTGGTGATGAGGGTAAGGTCTCAGATATTGATCTCATTATTACTAAAAATATATACTTAATTAAATACTATACAGATTTGCTCCTGTTTAATGTTTTTTTTTTAATTCGACGAAGCTTGAGACGATTAAGACATACACTTGATGGTAAATCTTGGCCTTAAGACATATGATGTTAAGTCTCGTTACTCCAGTAATTTCATTGGATACAACGCAATTCAAACTGGAATACAGTAATGTATTGCGGCAGCAATAGGAACTGCAGTGGTACCTGCCTAGACGGTCTCCGGCAACAGAGAGCTTCTACTTCTTATTGTACTTCTCCAATTAATGAAGATTGGAGACCAGTTCTGGAACAGAGACCTACCACCAGTAATATGAATGAATTTTGTAGTTTGATCTCTAAAAATCACAGTCTCACAATGTGCGGCGACCATCTCCTTTTGACCGCTGTCACCTTCATAATGTGTGCAATTTAAAGACAGCTATTGAAGGATAAATCTACATGACTGCCGATCTGATGACGTCTCGCGCATGAAAATCTCATATTCCGAGAAGCTGTAACCGTATTCTGGGCATACGTATGAAATAAGTAATCGCTGATAGTGCGCGCGAGCTAACGGTGGCGCGCGGCGCTGCTCGCCTGATTGTATTCAAATATGGTATTATTCTCCACGTAGCTGACCGATCCACAGCGTGTTCTGTTTCTTCATACACTCGGCCACAGCTCGACTTCATCAGGGACATTTTTATATGATTGAAAGTAATAAATAGTTTCCTCATCATCATCATTATCAGCCGATAGACGTTCACTGCTGGATATAGGCCTCCACCAAAGATCTCCACATCGGTGAATCCTGCGCTGCCCGCATCCAGCTGCTTCCTGCAGCCTTCACCAGATCGTCGGACCACTTGGTGGCCTGCCAACACTATGTCTACCGGTACGCGGTCGCCATTCCAGGACTTTACTGCCCCATCGGCTGTCGGTCCTTCGAGCGATGTGTCCTGTCCATTGCCATTTGAGGCTAGCAATCTTTTTGACTATGTCGGTAACATTAGTTCTCCTAGTATATAAATACTATAATGCTTAAAAATTCATGATTTTTATCAAATTTTTATCGTTTCAGATGGAAGCAAGCAAATCTATATCTTTTTCTTGTAATCTTATTGTTGTAACTATGTTTTTTAAATTGTTTTCTAGGCTATGATTGTTTTCATGATTTGATCAGAATTCTAGAAAAATTTAGGAACATAAATTCATCATGAGCTTTTAGCATTTGTTAAATAATAGGTAAAATGTGTCTAGTACTATATTTTTTCAAAGTTTGATCCATTTCAGTCATTGATCATCACAACTATCATATTTTAAAGTTGTTACTATAACAAGGAGGCAACATTCAGGGCGTGCATGTTTTATCATCATCGTCGTCATCAGGCGATAGACGTCTACTGGACATAGGCCTCTCTCAAAGATCTCCATACCGATCAGTCGTGCGCTGCTCGCATCTAGCTGCTTTTCGCGACTTTTACCAGATTGTCGGTCCAACTTGTGAGGACCTCCCAATACTAAGTCTACTGATACGTGGCCACCACTTGAGAACCTTAGAGCACCATCGGCCGTCAATCTTTCGAGTAATGTACCACTCATACTGCCACTTAAATCTGGTCATTTTTGTATATGCGATATGTAGGTGACCTTAAAGGTTCCCGGATATCAACTCACGGGATTGAAGCCAACTTTACCTGCTTCTCTTGCAGTTTGCTATTTAACAAACGAGGCTCTGTCTCTTGCCAACCCGCATTGGATCAGCGTGGTGGGAAACGGCTCAAATCCTCCATATAAATCCCTACCCGATCGATGTGGGAATCTTTGGGGTAGGTCTATGTCTAGCAGTGGACGTCTATCGGCTCATGATTAGGTAACCTTAGTGAGATTCCCTTTAGGTTCCTTTGAATATTTTTATAAGGCATATAGTAAGGGATCACGTCTCAGTTCCATATGTCATCACACAGGTGTTAAAGACTTTTGCCTTCAGACAATGCGGTCTCTGAGACGAAAAGATGCTGCGCATAGAAAAACTCCGAGCATAGATAATTAACGGCTTATTATCATTTAACATCATGTGATATTGTGAGATTTAAAAAATGTCAAAAAAAAAACAACGTCCTATATAACGTCGGGGTGGCGTTTAATTCGCCACGCGTCGCCGTCTCATCGCTGCGCCCGCGCGCGTCGCGCTCTATGAATAACATTAGCTCGATTTAGCGCTTTTTTTTTCCATCTATGATATACACCGACAGGCGCATTCTTTGACGGAATATCTTATGGCATCTGATATTTGCTCATACGTTAGCAGTTCACGACCGATTGTCGTTAGACAATACTAATTCTGAGCTTGCGCTTCAAATGCTTTCCACGCGTGCACGTTTACCGTACGCTTTTTGTTGATACGCCGACTGAAATGTATTATCTAATGTACGCTTGATACGAATTCTTTCAATTCATCTGGATGTGAAGTCACCATTAAAATGACCAGATCAGTCATCTCAATTTTAACGCTAAACTTGACTTTGAAAAAGTTAACTTACGAAGACGCGACGTTATCGTATGAAGCGAGGTCGTCTTATATGAAAAAATCATAGCTTCGAAACATCATAAAGTAGACAGGAGTATCCAATGGCACTCAACTGTTCGCCTCGCGAGATGCGGCGAACATGTTCAACTGACCATCAATCATGTCTAAATGAAGACCTTAAGAAGAAGAAGATACTATGGATATCCTTTCTAAAACATTTTATAACACGGTTTCGCTTTTAAAAGATAAGAAAATCGCCGATACATTTGCACTACTTTCTCCAGGTAAGGTAATAAGCCTTAAAGAAAACTAAAAGATAGACAACGCGTAAACAGGAAGATAGACTTTTGGAGATGAACAATTTGTTAATAATTTAATAAAAAAAAATACAAAAAGGCCTAGACTTTACTGTAATATATAAGAATTTTCCTTGAATGCAGGACCTTCCGTTGACAGGAGCAGATAAAAAACTGCTACAGAAATGTCTTGCTCCACTGAGAAATTTACAACCTGGTGAAGTGATCAATCAGCAAGCTAAGTGAAACTACAAAGTTTGGGAGAGGAATAGATGCAAGAAAATAATGTCGAAATGACTGAAGATGAAGATGATTCACCGAACACGACACTGGTGATGAGACATTCCCGTATATTCAACAGTGGTGACTCTCTCATCTTCCCAGCTATTATTCCATGGGGTGGTAGATTCAGCTTTCTTTATTTTTCTTCTCCACTTAGCTTTTTATCGTAAGTCACTAAGCACTCTCGCTTATCTCCTTACAACTGGATTTTCCTACCTTGTTTTGAATGTACCTGTGGGTCTCTGACCAGAAACATTGCCATATATTAAGCTGTGGCGACTAAAGCTCTAAAATTAAAGTTGTGTTTAACTAAAAAAAAATATTGTCTTCAACTTTATAAACTTTAGTTGAAATTTTTTTTTTTTTTATTGATATAATTCTTTGAGTAACTATCAGGTTATCCATTTTTATATCCTATAAGTATTTTCTATTAAGAATGCCTGCAGTTAATAGGTTTGTAATAGATGCCCACAGCTGGACATAGACCTTCGCCAAAGCTTATAATCATTTGATGATTGATTGATAGTATCTTCATAATAATATTCAAAATTTCATAACAGTTTTCAAATAAACCGATATGCATATTCGTAACAATGTGGTGTTGGTTAGGACAGTATGCAGCACCAAATATCTCTCGTCGCCTTGAGACATAAGAAGTTAACTCCTTCGCCTCGTTACCTCAGTAATTTCACTAGCTATAACGCCTTTTAAACGAGAATACAGTTATGTTTGCACAGTAATGTTTGTCGGCTGTGGTAAATGCTGCGGTGGTCCAAGACCTAGACGTCTCCGGCAACAAAGAACTACCACCAGTGAGTTCCAGCCTTCGACCAGTTCATACATAAATCCATACAAATTGTATAGTCTATCGCAGCATGAACTGAGTAGGTTAGTAGGAGAAACTGATGATAATGGGTATCATATACTTACGAAAAATCATCATAATCATCATCGTCAGCCCATAGACGATCACTGCTGGACATAGCCCTTCCCCGAAGATTCCCACACAATCGGATAGGGATTCATAATCATTTCTTACCACGCTGATCCAATGCGGATTGGTGGGAGGTGGGAGGAAACCATGATCTGTCCTAATTCTTGCTGGTGGTAGGTCCAGGTACCAGTTATAGTGGATATTAAAATAACTACTAATTACCCAATTATCTTTATTTAATTACATTATTAGCCTCTGTTACAATTTTGGTATATTGTTAATATATCGTATAACATTGTTTATTAGTATGTTATTACTATACAATATTTGATACCAGGTTTAAATAACTTTATTCTCTGTGATTGAGGATCCGTTTTCCAGGTTCGTTTTGGTGTTGGCGCGGTAGTTGCGTGCCACGGCCGGTCTTCTCACGTGAAGAACCGATTCTACCACCACCTCCTCCACGTACGGCTTGCTTCCTACATCTGGAAATATATCAAAAATCTTCATCAATACTTGTGTTATGAGATTCGTGAGTTCGTGTATTGATTAGAGGAAATACTTTACAAGTACTTGGTTTCTATTGCTGAATCTCTAGGTGGGAACAAACGTTAGCTCTGTAGTCTCGGGTTATTAAGAATAGAACTAAGATATTCCCTGCCTGTCGTACAAGTCAACTAAAAGGGTCCTCGGGTTTTTAAGCCTTGAAAGTGGGGACTAGCAAGGCTTACGAGGACGGCAAATGCATAGTGCTCTTGTATTTGCTGTAGCACAGTATGGGTGCTAAGAAGAGATTTGCCCATCCGTGGGATGTTTTAGCTATACTACATGGGGGCACCGGTGCGTTCCGTAGGAGAACCCGGAGCCCATAATGCACTAAGGGAGACCACCGTAGAGGTTTTAGTGGATAGAAGCTCCACTTAACCTTGTCTTCCCCCTAGAAGCAGGGTATCTTTTAAGAAGATTGTCCTCGCGATAAAAAAAAGGTGTGAACAATCGCAGCTCCAGTTTTTATCGGCTAACAGTAACGTGAAAATGTTACTGTTCTGGTTTGAAAGGCCTTGTAGGCAGTGAAATTAATGGAGCAACAAGATAGCATCTCAGGTTACAAAGTTATCATCCTAATGAATCTAGAGTACTTTGAAGATTTTTTTAATACGATTCTAAACACAACCTTGAAAAAGATTTATTTTTACCAAAATAATAAATTGGGATCTAAAAGAAATCTAGGTGTTAGTAAAAAAAAGTGTTTGATAATATAATAAACCAGACTTTCTTTTAACATTGATGTCTAGATTGAGATACTCGAGCTACTTTCAAAATTGAACTGACTCTGAAAGCTTATAATAATATTCATTTATTCATCACCAGCCGATAAATGTCCACTGCTGGACATAGGCTTCCTCTAAAGATCTTCACAGAGTTCAATGACGGGATTTACGCCTTTGCCACGGCCTTGGCCCAGTGCGTATTGGTGAGTGGTCAGAGCATCGTCTGTTATTTAGCAGGGTGCACCGCGTGCAAGAGAGGTTGACTTGGGCTTCATAAGATGTTAAGCGGAACCCCTTACATCCCTATAACATAATAATATGTATAAATGTAATACTTTGTTGATAGACAATGTGCATGTAACCACGAGCAACCGGAAATAATTGACTTATGAATTTGGGAAACTTCCAAAATGAACAGCTCATATGAAATAAGAGCCTTATTTCTAACCTTCATACGTTTTGTTTAAACAAAATGTTTATATGAACTATTTATCCTTCGTCCTTGGTGAGACGGTGTCTGGAATGCGAATAAGAAATGATCAATAAAGAGGTCCTTATCCGTTACTTGTTGGACTAGTTTAGTTCTTGATACTTCATTTAGGAGTCATCTCGATCTATTTATAAGAAACTAGAACTCAGTGCGGTTAAAATGCAAGAACACTGCAGGTGCTGTCCTGCTGATATATCTGTATACATATATAGATTTCTTCTTTACCAATAATAACTAGAAAATTTAGGCTATATATAAGTTAAAGTTTATCGGATATATCTTATATTAAATTGCAACATAGACCCTGCGAACAGTATTAGAGTTTAGGAACTATGTTCATACTAGTTTTTAATGGCGAAACTTGAGCCTTACTATTAGTCTTATAAATATATATATTTTTTATATTATCACGCCTTTTTTCTCAGTAGGAGTAGGCAGAGGTGAATAAACACCCACTTTTCGCCAGATGTGGTCAGATTAGATCCTATGTAACAGGGGCGAGCCTGTTGCCACTTTATTGGTGCCACCACACACAGAAATATGATTTCAGTGTGCGGGTTTCCTCACGATGTTTTCCTTCACCGTTTGTAATTCGTTGTTGTAATTAAAGTTTACAAATGTACATAACTTAAATATTAAGTCATCGGTACATGCCGAGATTCGAACCCGCGACCTTCGGATTGAAAGCCGCACGCTCTAACCATTAGGCCAGCGAGCTACTTACAAATATCACCAGTTTTGGCGGCGATTAATGTTATAGGTACTAAGCTATTGTACATCAGGTGCATAAGTGATAGTTATAAAAAAACTTCGTTTTTGTGTATACTTTATGATATATGTATAACGTACATATTAATCACTAAATACTTCTTTATAATTAGTAAGCATACATATTTTAATACGTACCTAATTAACGCTTTAAAATGATATATAACATCTTGAACGTTTAGAAGATGAAGTGCCGTGAAGTCATATTTACATTGATGAAGTATCTTTTAAAGATTTTATAAGGATGATTATAGAAAAATTATATTATATCATTATAATTTAAAAAAGGAAGAAATAACCTTCTTTTATTTCTATAACATTATGTAAGAAAATGATGAATATGTTTACTTTCTTACAATTAAAGGTCAACAGGCAATATACTGTTTACACTAACAGCTAGTGTCATAGTAAATACAAGTTGCAACTGTAAAATCAAGTACATAACTCTTATTATTTATATTGAATGTTATATTTAATAACTAACAGCACTGTGATTTATTAAATATTTATAACTTAGAAAGATTTGTACCGTTGTTTATAGATTAAAAAAAAAAAAAACGTAAACACGATTGTAACATTACTACAGATTATTGGACCGGCGCCATCGACGCAATGTTAATGCTAAACTTCCGACGTAATATGTGAGCAACAATTAATCTGCGAACAACAATGCTGCATTTTAAAAAACTTAAACGAACAATATAAACAACAATAAAGTAACAAAGCTGCTAACAAAGGCCCTTGTATGGTAATGGGCAGCATTAATACAAGACTGTGTCGGGCTATGAATTGAATGAATGGATTTAGTGCGAATAAAGTCAGTGTGAAGTATTTTCAACTCTGATATCACCAGCGAAATGGCTTAATCGATTTTAATAGTCTTATATAATTCTACTGTATATAATAACTGATGATAATATTGAAGAGAATACGATGGAAATCTACGATCTAATTCTACCATAGCCTGTTCTTCACAGCGAGTCTCCATCCTTATGTTGTAAACGTCCCTTATTTGCGAACCTTTGTTTGGTTCAGCTCCTCATTCTCTATGAGAACAGTTAATGAGTGGAATAACTTTCCGGCATCGGTGTACCCGTACAAATAGGTGTCTTCAAGAATAAAGTGAATAGGCTAATACTAGGTTAGTGCGCTTTACTATTATCGATCACATCATCAATTAACATCAGATGGGATCGTGGTTAAGCACTAATCTTGTCGACAAAAAATTAGTTCATCGAGTCTATTTGTTGTTGTTAATTGTAGTTAAGAGACATATATTTATGTTAGTGTTAAAAATGTGTTTTTTTTAGTTACCTTGGTTCACTTGCAGCTTGGACTGGGGTGCGGCGGAAGTAACTACTATGAGGAGGATAGACAGCGTGAGCAGTAGTTGAGCTCGCATTGTGACGGACGGAATGATACTGCGCGTGCGCCGGTCATACTGCGTTGCTTGCGTAGAAGGGTCAGTCTCGATCGCCTTTCCAATCGGCTAATATAGCTATTGCAAAAGATACATATTGCACAGTAATACGTAACAAAGTATACAAGCTGATAATCACATTATTAATATACTCATATCATACTAAGTAAAAACTAAGTCGATATTTAATATAACTTACACATAATTTAGTCTTACTTCATTAAATAATAAGTTAATCTAAACTTTTATTTAAAATGTATAAGGTAAAGCTTATATTTTCAACGAAAAGACGATACGAGCGGGAAGGACATTCACCCTAAAGTATAATAAGTGATTCGTCCGCCCTTAACAACGTAGCGGTAGATAAGCTCGTCGCCTTCAAACATAAGATGTTGTCTCGTTTCCCCAGTGATTTCATTAGTTAAACTCCCTTCAATCCGGAAGATAGTCGTGTTTGGTGGTAGAAATAGTATCTACCTAGACAGACCCTGGCGATAGAGACCTACCACCAGTATATAAATAAGTAAATGTTCACGATGATTTCCTATGTTAAGGCTTCATCAATAATTGATAGGTTTGTTCTATTATAAATAAAACTAAATGTTCATTGATGATGGGGGTTAACGCGAGTCAGATTTATTATGGAGTTATTACCACACCACCAAGTTGCGCTCGTAAAAAATCTGATTTATAACTGTTATGAGGAATACCTGTTCAACTGTTATATAAGTGGCGAGTGAATGTGGCCGAAGTCTGGTCTTGATTTCTAACAGCATGATCTTAGGTAGAGACGACACGGTCTGTACGAAAGAACAGCATGTAGTAATGAAATGGATATAATCTATGTATATAATGAAAATGGATTTAAGTAGAAAAATAGACAAGAGAAAATCGGTAAGCAAAATATGGACAACGGATGTTGGGAAATGAAAATCTATAGGGAAAACGGAAAAGCCAAATAATATCTAAATAAAGATATATGTATAGATATCCAGGATTCGTTGATTCTTCATGATATCTCCGAAACTATTAGACGTAAACACTTAAAATTTGGTAAACATTGCTTCTCCTATTTAGAGGTCAATTAAGAATAAATTTTACACAATGCCTTTCCTAAAGGAAGTTGCGATGTTTCGGCGCGGAGCTGCTGATCTTCTGTATAACCTATGAATAGAATTCTCCATTCTGTGCTCTATTCGTAATAAACAATCAACAGGCATTACTGGAATTTTTATTATTGCATCACATACAGTCCATAGACATAGGCTTAGGCATTATTTCCGGTTCGTTCGTGCGAGCGAAACATTCACTTGATGGTAAGTGATACGCCTTCCTTTAACAATGTGGCGCTAGTTAGGATGTTACAGACAGCACTACATTACGCTCATCGCCTTGAGATATAAGATGTGTCTCATTACCCAAGTAATTTCACTAGCTACAGCGCCTTTTGAACCGAAACACAGTAATGTTTGCCCACTACAGTTTGTCAGCAGAGATAGGAGCTGCGATGAGAGACCTAAATATGTACCTATCGATTTTATACAGACTGTATAGTATTATTACATTTATAATTCATTGTTGTTATACGGGTTCATAAACCTGTGTTTAAAACATAAACAATATTATTAATAAACGATAATATAATCATCATTTATTTGATAGTTTATTACATAAATTATTCATGAAGCTGTAGCATATATATATTAATTGTTAATAATACTAAATCTGTATAAATTTAATACAATAGTATGTTAAAAGACGGCAACGTTATTATGTCTAATTTGAATTTGAAATAGTAGGAAACATGGCGATATTATTGCTTGTGTAAAATTTGAAAATTCGGGGTCGTTGGACGTAGAATTAAGTTTATAATAATATTTATCTTAATCGATAAAGTTTATACATTAAAAAAAAAGCGAAAAGCTTTTTGAATAGACTAATATACTTTTTGCTGCTCTAATACTAAACAAGTTGTTTATTATCAATTTTATTGCCATAAGTTTACGAACGGGTTGTAATTGGGAAACATCCATGTATTACTAAAAACCGGTTTAAACTGGCCGAAGTCATCCATCACGTATCTGAAGTACCATGGGTGTATGATTTGTGGTATGGAAAATGCCATTTGTGGCTGAACAGCGTAGTTGGTCACCATCGGCCAGTTCGTCATATGATCGTATGCTAGGTTACTCTGCTGCCAATTTGGTACCGTGCTGTAAGATGATGATGCGACTGCAACAGAACCAGGTTTCATTTGGATAATTCCTGTAGCTATTCCCCGGTTGTCGTTTATTGGGTAAGCGAACGACATGGTATCGCCATTATTACTCATAGTCATTCCAGGTATAGGAAGTAATTTACTATCACCGACTGACGTTGGACTTCCACTACTTGCTGAAACGCCTGTTACTCCATTTCTGTTTTGTATAGTTACATAGTTATAAATTCCATCCCTTCCATCTGTATCACTAAATGTATCTGTAATGACAAAAATATGTAAAATAATATAGATAATGAAATCCATTAATAAATATTGTGCTTATACTATTCATATATTATAATTATGAATAATGTTAACATGTAGTAAAGAAATTAATAATAGACATATATATGAATCAACTTCTTAATGATGTTTTAATTAATTGAAAAAAGACAAGAATGTATGTTTTCTTAAAGTAAGATATATATATACTTTGATACTTCACCACCTAGTGGTCTATTGTCCTTTAATATTATATGAAATTGAGATCAAATATTAAGCAATTGCAGACAAAAAATTTCGCTATCAATTTATCCCTTGTTAGTGTATAAAAAAAACTGTAATTATTATTACTATAGAATATAAATTTGTTCACAAATATCAGTAAGTAGAAACATAAACTAATGTATCATAAATAAATATATATACTGTGCGAATATTAATGAAACGAATAAAATGAGCATAGCGACGGGTCAATGACATTTAAATTCAATTTAAATAAACAACGCTCTAAAATGTAACAAGATGGCGGCGTTGATTATACCTGCGCACGTTGCTATGGCAACGACTAATACACAACGTAAGACGGACATCGCGGCGCGCCATAAAATGCAACCAAGTACCACATCTCTCTTTTTATATTCAAATCTAAAATGGCGACTTCACATTTATAGATCCGGGCCCCCGATACACGAACTATCGACGCCAGCTATAAATTATCATGAACATAAAAGCTGGATAATATTATATTATTCGACGAAGAGACGAGCAAGACGTTTAACCGATGATAAGTATACGTCAGCGCTTGACAACGTAGCTTTGGTTAGGATGATAAACACTACACCACATTGTGCTCGGCACCTTTAGAATTAAGAGAAGTTACGTTGCTCCGGTAAATTCAATAGATGCAACGCCCTGCAAACCAGAATACAGTAATTTTTGCAACCTACTATTTGTCGACAGAGTTACGAGCAGCAGTGGTACACACATAGTCCTCCACCATTACAATTTAAATAACTACCTATACTATATCTTTGATGTTGAGATTTAACATCGTGTGTTCCTTACCAGCACAATGTGGTGTAGTGTTTATAATTTTAACTAGCGCCTCATTGCTATGGGTGTACCATTTACCATCAGACCAACCCCTAGTCTGGTCTCTTTATGGTATTAAATGAATAGATTAAATACTTGAACTCTGTATGCGGATGGCCTAAGTATCCGTTATTTTTTAATTTATAGCTTCAGATGTAGACTTAACATCTTTAATTAATTATATATACAAAAATTACTTTATAACTAAATTACTACTAAAAAAATAACTAACAGAAAATTAATATTGATATAAAATTAGTTCTACTTCTAACTGAGGTGCTTAGGAAAAGTATGAAAATTATCACTTACTTTATATAAGTAGTCAACTTGCTACTGTTCTGATATACGTATAAAAAATCATAATTTTTTTTTATTCAATTAAGCGACAAGACGGGTAAGACGTTCACTTGATAATAAGTGATACGCTTGTGCATAACAATGTGGTGCTAATTAGTATGATATATACTGCATCACATTGTGCTCTTCGACTGTGACATAAGATATCGAGTCTCGTTACCTCAGTAATTATATTAACTACAGCGCCTTTCAAACCGGAACGCTGTAATGTTTACGCATTGTTGCTTGTCGGCTGCAATTGGTGCTGCAGTGGTACCTACCTCGATGGTAGGATCTACCACCAGTCCATAGTCATATGCTGGGTTACTCTCGTTCATTAGAGGGAATGTTACCAGAAAGAAGACTTAGTTATGTGGACGTACTCTTCAACCTCATCTTCATTGCATGCGTTGCAAGGCGCCCCGACATCTCTTACTGAATGCCTCCCTGTACTACACCTTAGAAATTATCAGGGAGATCCGTGTAGCTCAACAACACTCGCTATGTCGTGATAAATACGAGACGAGCATCTTCTAATTATACCAGGGAGGTTTTAGAAACCAAGTGATTAGCCACTGCGCCACAGAGGCTGTTAAAAATAGACTAATCTATGATCTATATATCTTATATGTATAAATTAAAATGGAATTTCTTTGTAAATCAATCACGTAAAAATTAGTGAACGTATCGACATGGGAACTGAACAGAACATGGAAGATGAATTCGACACGGAATGATTTGCAGATAGATATGGGCCATTTATTCTTTGAATTTCATAGATTCATCATTTTATTTCTAATTAATTTTTATAAACATTTTCATTTGGTATTATTTATGCGGTTTCTATAGTAACGGTTGCTATAGAAAATCATTTGTGGTTGCGGTTTCTCTCAAGGAATATTTCAAACATATTTCAAGTGTAATTTTATATTACGGCCAGCAAAGCGGACGGGGAACAGCTGGTAAACCCATTACTTTCTGTTGTCTATATATTATATATATGTCTGTATGTATATATTAAATGTCTGTTATAGATAGTTTTTTTTTATCTTTAAAAATTAAGCAAGTAATCTATTTAATATTCAATAGCTCGCATCATCGAATCAATAGTATCATATTATAAATTTCATGTTTTGTTCTCCCGGCCGTAAATCACAAAGTTTCCAAAAATCCAACATCTAAGTTATATACTTAATATGCCGAAGTGCAAAGTACAAAGTTGCCGAACCTCCTCGCCGATTTGTTATTACACGTGATCAGACTTGTTACTTCATTTGAATGTATAATGACCGGTTTGACGTATAACGGTTTTATATCATGTTTAGTTAAAATGATATACACTGCAACATCAATTCACTACACAGGTGGTAGATAACTTATGTCGGAGGTAGCAGAAAAAGAGAGAAAAAGTAGATAGTAGAAACGTTAGTGTTCCGATTTGATGGCCGCTGTAGCTAGTATAATTACTGCGGTAACGAAACTCGACATCCTATATCGAAGGCTACGAGCACAATGAAATGCTGTGTATACCTTAGTAAACACCACGTTGTTGGGCGGACGTATCACTTAATATCAGGTGAACGACCCGCTTGTCCCGCCGAACACTTTTTACATACTATTGTTTAGCGTGAAGATGTTCTTTTAAGACATTTATCACCATACTACGTTCACCAAACCTCAAGGTATCATTTTCAATAGGGGAAACCTATATTCTGAAGTAATTGCTGATAGGTTCTCATGATGATGATGACAGCACCTTAAAAACCTCAACACAGCAATACCATTGAAGCGTCATTTGCGTCAAATATCTCTGCATATTTTGGTCGCTTTGCTACCCGTAAGGTAAAATTAGAATTGAAATTTCTCTGAAATATTCCTTGAGAGCAACCGCAACCGCAAATGACTTTCCATAGCAACCGTTATTACAGCAACCGCATAAATAATATGAAATGAAAATGTTTATAAAAGTTAATTAGAAACAAAATTATGAAGGATCTATGAAGTTCAAGAAATAAATAGCCTATAACCATCTACAATCCGAATAGTTCCGCCGAACCGAAGACAGAAAGGCCTGTACCACGCTGAACACCAACCTTCACTAGTTGGAGAGGCACTTTAAGAAGAAGAAGTTCCTACAAGATTTTGCCTGACTCTCTAGTCGTACAATACGCTGAACTGCTAATAGTAAATAATGGTGTTAAAAAAAAATTGGGAACATGAATTAGACGTTGAGGAGACGTGTCCGACAGTGGCCGACTATCAGCTAATGACGATGGTGATGGAAATGAATAATGCGATAAATATTAATTTACTCTTTTATTTGTACGTATCAAAATTTTGCAAATTTACAAGTTTTTCTTAGAAAATATATTCACAAAAATGTAGTAAAGCTAGTATGACTATGTTAAAGGCTGGTGTTGTACGCGTTGGCTGACTGGACGCCGGGCGCGTTCACGCTGGTGGCAACGCTTTGTTGAACCTGGTTACCCTTCTGTTTGATGATTTGGGCGGTGCTAGACTTGTAGTTTCCGTTGTTCTGCGCCGAAGCAAACGCCGATTCATAATTGCTGTGACCGTTCAGCGTTTGTGCAGAGGAAACGGCGGAGCCTTGATTGCCCGAACTCTGCGCAGAGGATAACGCAGAGCCTTGACCAAAACCGCCGGAGTTAGCCGATGCTACAGCTGATTGGAAGCCGTTGTAGTTCTGAGCTGAGGAGACTGCTGTCTGATGCACGCCGTTACTGTTGACGCTGGATGAGGCATAACCGAACCCGTCGTGAGATTGTGCCGATGCCGTTGCCGATCCAAAGTTGCCGAAGTTTATGGGCGTAAGGTAAAAGTGTCCTGGATTGAAGCCCAGTCCACTGACATGAATGTTTGACAAGTGTTGGTTGCTACTCGGAAGTTGTACGATTTGAGAAGGTTGGTTAAGATAGATATTTGCGGTCTGTTGGTGATTAACAGGTTTTTGGAGTTGGACAGGTTGAGGAGTTGAAGAAATTGTGTCGCTGATGAGAAGATTGTTCCCTGCCTGTTGGTTGTTAACAGGTACCTGTGATACGGATTGGGGGGCTAGTGCAAACGAACCGCCGTTGACAAGGTTATTTGTTGCCTGTTGGTGGTTGAAAGGATTTTGCACTTGTATATATTGAGGAACCAGAGAAATACCGCCGCCATTAATCAAATTGTTCAATGCCTGTTGGCTGTTAACAGGTTTTTCATGTTGTACAGCTTGAGCTTGGACAATAGCACCGCCATTAACCAGATTGTTAACAGCCTGTTGGTTGTTGGAAGGTACTTGAATAGGTTGAGGGGCAAAAGCCAAAGCGCTGCCGCTGACAAGGTTGTTCAGAGCTTCTTGGTTGTTGATAGGTTTCTGCTGAAGAACGGGTTGAGCTTGAGCGATTGGTCGGCTAATGAACAGATTATTCATTGCCTGTTGATTGTTCAAAGGTTTCTCCTGTTGCACGGGTTTAGGGGCCAGAGAAATTGCGCTACCACTGACAAGGTTGTTCACTGCTTCTTGGTTATTGATAGGTTTCTGTTGTTGTGCAGGTTGAGGAGACAGGAAGATTAAGCCGCCATTGGCAAGGTTGTTCACAGCTTGTTGGTTGTTAATTGGTTTCTGCTGTTGTGCAGGTTGAGCTTGAGCGACTGATCCGCTAATAAAAAGGTTGTTCACTGCTTCTTGGTTGTTGGTAGGTTTCTGCTGTTGTACGGGTTGAGGAGACAGGAAGATTAAGCCGCCATTGGCAAGGTTGTTCACAGCTTGTTGGTTGTTAATTGGTTTCTGCTGTTGTGCAGGTTGAGCTTGAGCGACTGATCCGCTAATGAAAAGGTTGTTCACTGCTTCTTGGTTGTTGATAGGTTGCTGTTGTTGTACGGGTTGGGCTTGAGCGATTGGTCCGCTAATGAACAGGTTATTCATTACCTGTTGATTGTTCAAAGGTTTCTCCTGTTGCACGGGTTTAGAGGCTAGAGAAATTGCGCTACCACTGACAAGGTTGTTAACTGCTTCTTGGTTGTTGATAGGTTTCTGCTGTTGTACGGGTTGGGCTTGAGCGACTGATCCGCTAATGAGAAGGTTGTTCATTGCCTGTTGATTGTTCAAAGGTTTCTCCTGTTGCACGGGTTTGAGGGCCAGAGAAATTGCGCCACCACTGACAAGGTTGTTCACTGCTTCTTGGTTGTTGATAGGTTTCTGCTGTTGTACGGGTTGGGCTTGAGCGACTGATTCGCTAATGAGAAGGTTGTTCATTGCCTGTTGATTGTTCACAGGTTTCTCCTGTTGCACGGGTCTAGGGGCCAGAGAAATTGCGACACCACTGACAAGGTTATTCACTGCTTGTTGGTTGTTAATAGGTTTTTGTTCTAGTGCGGGTTGAGCTTGAGCGATTGGTCCGCTAATGAGCAGGTTATTCATTGCCTGTTGATTATTCAATGGTTTCTCCTGTTGCACGGGTTTCGGGATCAGAGAAATTGCGCCACCACTGACCAGGTTGTTCACTGCTTGTTGGTTGTTGATGGGGTTCTGTTGTTGTGCAGGTTGAGGAGACAGAAAGATTACGCCGCCATTGGCATGGTTGTTCATAGCTTGTTGGTTGTTGATAGGTTTCTGCTGTTGTGCGAGTTGAGCTTGAGCAATTGATCCGCTAATGAGAAGGTTGTTCATTGCCTGTTGATAGTTCCAAGGTTTCTCTTGTTGCACGGGTTTAGGGGCCAGAGAAATTGCGCCACCACTGACAAGGTTATTTACAGCTTGTTGGTTGTTGATAGGTTTCTGCTGTTCTACGGGTTGAGCTTGAGCGACTGATCCGCTAATAAGAAGATTGTTCACAGCTTGTTGGTTGTTCCAAGGTTTCTCTTGTTGCACGGGTTTAGGGGCCAGAGAAATTGCGCCACCACTGACAAGGTTATTTACAGCTTGTTGGTTGTTGATAGGTTTCTGCTGTTGGGCGGGTTGAGCTTGAGCGACTGATCCGCTAATAAGAAGATTGTTCACAGCTTGTTGGTTGTTCCAAGGTTTCTCTTGTTGCACGGGTTTAGGGGCCAGAGAAATTGCGCCACCACTGACAAGGTTATTTACAGCTTGTTGGTTGTTGATAGGTTTCTGCTGTTGGACGGGTTGAGCTTGAGCGACTGATCCGCTAATAAGAAGATTGTTCACAGCTTGTTGGTTGTTGAAAGGTTTCTGCTGTTGTGCGGGTTGAGCTTGAGCGATTGATCCGCTAATGAGAAGGTTGTTCTCAGCTTGTTGGTTGTTCCAAGGTTTCTCTTGTTGCACGGGTTTAGGGGCCAGAGAAATTGCGCCACCACTGACAAGGTTATTTACAGCTTGTTGGTTGTTGATAGGTTTCTGCTGTTCTACGGGTTGAGCTTGAGCGACTGATCCGCTAATAAGAAGATTGTTCACAGCTTGTTGGTTGTTGAAAGGTTTCTGCTGTTGTGCGGGTTGAGCTTGAGCGATTGATCCGCTAATGAGAAGGTTGTTCTCAGCTTGTTGGTTGTTCCAAGGTTTCTCCTGTTGCACGGGTTTAGGAGCCAGAGAAATTGCGCCACCACTGACAAGGTTATTTACAGCTTGTTGGTTGTTGATAGGTTTCTGCTGTTGGGCGGGTTGAGCTTGAGCGACTGATCCGCTAATGAAAAGGTTGTTCACTGCTTCTTGGTTGTTGGTAGGTTTCTGTTCTTGTGCAGGTTTAGGGGCCAGAGAAATTACGCCACCACTGACAAGGTTATTTACAGCTTGTTGGTTGTTGATAGGTTTCTGCTGTTCTACGGGTTGAGCTTGAGCGACTGATCCGCTAATAAGAAGATTGTTCACAGCTTGTTGGTTGTTGAAAGGTTTCTGCTGTTGTGCGGGTTGAGCTTGAGCGATTGATCCGCTAATGAGAAGGTTGTTCCCAGCTTGTTGGCTGTTCCAGGGTTTCTCCTGTTGCACGGGTTTAGGGGCCAGAGAAATTGCGCCACCATTGACAAGGTTGTTCACTGCTTGTTGGTTGTTAATTGGTTTCTGCTGTTGTGCAGGTTGAGCTTGAGCGACTGATCCGCTAATGAAAAGGTTGTTCACTGCTTCTTGGTTGTTGGTAGGTTTCTGTTGTTGTGCAGGTTTAGGGGCCAGAGAAATTGCGCCACCACTGACAAGGTTATTTACAGCTTGTTGGTTGTTGATAGGTTTCTGCTGTTGGACGGGTTGAGCTTGAGCCACTGATCCGCTGATAAGAAGGTTATTCCCAGCTTGTTGGTTGTTGATAGGTTTCTGCTGTTCTACGGGTTGAGCTTGATCGATTGATCCGCTAATGAGAAGGTTGTTCACTGCTTCTTGGTTGTTGATAGGTTTCTGTTGTTGAAGGAGTTGAGCTTGAGCGATTGATCCGCTAATGAGAAGGTTGTTCGCAGCTTGTTGGTTGTTCCAAGGTTTCTCCTGTTGCACGGGTTTAGGAGCCACAGAAATTGCGCCACCACTGAGAAGGTTGTTCACTGCTTGTTGGTTGTTGATGGGGTTCTGTTGTTGTACGGGTTGAGCTTGAGCGATTGGTCCGCTAATGAACAGGTTATTTATTGCCTGTTGATTATTCAATGGTTTCTCCTGTTGTAAGGGTTTCGGGATCAGAGAAATTGCGCCACCACTGACCAGGTTGTTCACTGCTTGTTGGTTGTTGATGGGGTTCTGTTGTTGTGCAGGTTGAGGAGGCAGAAAGATTACGCCGCCATTGGCATGGTTGTTCACAGCTTGTTGGTTGTTGATAGGTTTCTGCTGTTGTGCGGGTTGAGCTTGAGCAATTGATCCGCTAACGAGAAGGTTGTTCATTGCCTGTTGATAGTTCCAAGGTTTCTCTTGTTGCACGGGTTTAGGGGCCAGAGAAATTGCGCCACCACTGACAAGGTTGTTCACTGCTTGTTGGTTGTTGATGGGGTTCTGTTGTTGGACGGGTTGAGCTTGAGCCACTGATCCGCTGATAAGAAGGTTATTCCCAGCTTGTTGGTTGTTGATAGGTTTGTGCTGTTCTACGGGTTGAGCTTGAGCGACTGATCCGCTAATGAGAAGATTGTTTAGAGCTTGTTGGTTGTTGAAAGGTTTCTGCTGTTGTGCGGGTTGAGCTTGAGCAATTGATCCGCTAATGAGAAGGTTGTTCCCAGCTTGTTGGCTGTTCCAAGGTTTCTCCTGTTGCACGGGTTTAGGGGCCAAAGAAATTGCGCCACCATTGACAAGGTTGTTCACTGCTTGTTGGTTGTTAATTGGTTTCTGCTGTTGTGCAGGTTGAGCTTGAGCGACTGATCCACTAATGAGAAGGTTGTTCACTGCTTGTTGGTTGTTGATAGGTTTCTGCTGTTGTAAGGGTTGAGGAGACAGGAAGATTACGCCGCCATTGACAAGGTTGTTCACTGCTTCTTGGTTGTTGATAGGTTTCTGCTGTTGTGCGGGTTGAGCTTGAGCGATTGATCCGCTAATAAGAAGGTTGTTCCCAGCTTGTTGGTTGTTCCATGGTTTCTCCTGTTGCACGGGTTTAGGAGCCACAGAAATTGCGCCACCACTGACAAGGTTGTTCACTGCTTGTTGGTTGTTGATGGGTTTCTGCTGTTGGACGGGTTGAGCTTGAGCCACTGATCCGCTGATAAGAAGGTTATTCCCAGCTTGTTGGTTGTTGATAGGTTTCTGCTGTTCTACGGGTTGAGCTTGAGCGATTGATCCGCTAATGAGAAGGTTGTTCACTGCTTCTTGGTTGTTGATAGGTTTCTGTTGTTGAACGGGTTGAGCTTGAGCGATTGATCCGCTAATGAGAAGGTTGTTCCCAGCTTGTTGGTTGTTCCAAGGTTTCTCCTGTTGCACGGGTTTAGGAGCCACAGAAATTGCGCCACCACTGACAAGGTTGTTCACTGCTTGTTGGTTGTTGATGGGGTTCTGTTGTTGTACGGGTTGAGCTTGAGCGATTGGTCCGCTAATGAACAGGTTATTCATTGCCTGTTGATTACTCAATGGTTTCTCCTGTTGTACGGGTTTCGGGATCAGAGAAATTGCGCCACCACTGACCAGGTTGTTCACTGCTTGTTGGTTGTTGATGGGGTTCTGTTGTTGTGCAGGTTGAGGAGGCAGAAAGATTACGCCGCCATTGGCATGGTTGTTCACAGCTTGTTGGTTGTTGATAGGTTTCTGCTGTTGTGCGGGTTGAGCTTGAACAATTGATCCGCTAATGAGAAGGTTGTTCATTGCCTGTTGATAGTTCCAAGGTTTCTCTTGTTGCACGGGTTTAGGGGCCAGAGAAATTGCGCCACCACTGACAAGGTTATTTACAGCTTGTTGGTTGTTGATAGGTTTCTGCTGTTGGACGGGTTGAGCTTGAGCCACTGATCCGCTGATAAGAAGGTTATTCCCAGCTTGTTGGTTGTTGATAGGTTTGTGCTGTTCTACGGGTTGAGCTTGAGCGACTGATTCGCTAATGAGAAGATTGTTCACAGCTTGTTGGTTGTTGAAAGGTTTCTGCTGTTGTGCGGGTTGAGCTTGAGCGATTGATCCGCTAATGAGAAGGTTGTTCTCAGCTTGTTGGTTGTTCCAAGGTTTCTTCTGTTGCACGGGTTTGGGGGCCAGAGAAATTGCACCACCACTGACAAGGTTGTTTACAGCTTGTTGGTTGTTGATAGGTTTCTGTTGTTCTACGGGTTGAGCTTGAGCGACTGATCCACTAATGAGAAGGTTGTTCACTGCTTGTTGGTTGTTGATAGGTTTCTGCTGTTGTAAGGGTTGAGGAGACAGGAAGATTACGCCGCCATTGACAAGGTTGTTCCCAGCTTGTTGGTTGTTCCATGGTTTCTCCTGTTGCACGGGTTTAGGGGCCACAGAAATTGCGCCACCACTGACCAGGTTGTTCACTGCTTGTTGGTTGTTGATGGAGTTCTGTTGTTGTGCAGGTTGAGGAGACAGAAAGATTACGCCGCCATTGCCAAGGTTGTTCACTGCTTGTTGGTTGTTAATTGGTTTCTGCTGTTGTGCAGGTTGAGCTTGAGCGACTGATCCGCTAATGAAAAGGTTGTTCACTGCTTCTTGGTTGTTGGTAGGTTTCTGTTGTTGTGCAGGTTTAGGGGCCAGAGAAATTGCGCCACCACTGACAAGGTTATTTACAGCTTGTTGGTTGTTGATAGGTTTCTGCTGTTGGACGGGTTGAGCTTGAGCCACTGATCCGCTGATAAGAAGGTTATTCCCAGCTTGGTTGTTGATAGGTTTCTGCTGTTGTGCGAGTTGAGCTTGAGCGATTGATCCGCTAATGAATAGGTTGTTCACTGCTTGTTGGTTATTCAAAGGCTTCTCTTGTTGTACGGGTTTAGGGGCTAGAGAAATTGCACCACCACTGACAAGGATATTTACGGCTTGTTGGTTGTTGATAGGTTTCTGCTGTTGTACGGGTTGAGCTTGATCGACTGATCCGCTAATAAGAAGGTTGTTCCCAGCTTGTTGGTTGTTGATAGGTTTCTGCTGTTGTACGGGTTGAGCTTGAGCGACTGATCCGCTAATAAGAAGGTTATTCCCAGCTTGTTGGTTGTTGATAGGTTTCTGCTGTTGTACGGGTTGAGCTTGAGCGACTGATCCGCTAATAAGAAGGTTATTCCCAGCTTGTTGGTTGTTGATAGGTTTCTGCTGTTGTACGGGTTGAGCTTGAGCGACTGATCCGCTAATAAGAAGGTTATTCCCAGCTTGTTGGTTGTTGATAGGTTTCTGCTGTTGTACGGGTTGAGCTTGAGCGACTGATCCGCTAATAAAAAGGTTGTTCATTGCCTGTTGATTATTTAAAGGTTTTTGCTGTTGTTCAGCTTGAGCCTGGAAGCTTGATCCGCCATTAGCGAGATTGTTCACAGCCTGTTGATTGTTGGAAGGTTTCTGTGATTGTATAGATTGAGATGCTATAGAGATCGCGTTACCACTGACGAGGTTGTGGAATGCCTGATGGTTGTTAACAGGTTTCTGCGGTTGTTCGGGTTGAGCTTGCGCGATTACGCCGATATTCACATGGTTGTTCAGTGCCTGTTGGTTATTAATAAGTGTTTGTTGTTGTTCTGATTGAGGAGATACGGAGACCGTGCTACCACTGACAAGGTTATTTACAGCTTGTTGGTTATTGGACGGTTTTACGGACTGTGGAGCAAGAGCCAACACATTGCCGCTTACCAGGTTGTTTGCAGCATGTTGATTGTTGCTAGGTTTCTGTTGTTGTATGGGTTGAGCTTGACTCAAAGAACCACTGATGATAAGATTGTTCCAAGACTGTTGGTTGTTTACAGGTTTCTGTGGTAGTACGGGTTGCGCTTGACCGATCCCACTGCTAATAACAAGGTTGTTCAAAGTCTGTTGGCTGTTGATAGAGTTTTGTTGTTGTACAGATTGAGGGCCTATAGAATTCGCGCCGCCACTGACGAGGCTATTCCCTGTTTGTTGGTTGATGATAGGGTTCTGTTGTTGTACGACTTGAGAAGCTGATGAGACCGCGCTCCCTACCTGTTGGCCACTGATAGGTTTTTGTTGTATGGGTTGAGATTGTGTGATTGAACCAGCGCTTACAAGATTGTTTATCGCCTGTTGGTGGCTGAAAAGGGGCTGCTGTTGAACCCCAAGTGGAGCTGGATTCACTGCTCCACTGTTAACAAATATATTTGATGCTTGTTGATGGCTAATAGGTTTCTGCAATTGCGTGGATTGCAGTGCTTGTGAGATTGCACCCCCACTTATGTGATTATTCGTTGCATGTTGATGGCTAGCTGGATACTGCTGGTGTATGGGACGGGGTGCATGTGGTATCCCACCTTGATTAATGTGGGCGACAGATGCCTGGTGATGACCGAAAGGGACATATTGTTGTACGTTATTCGGTACTTGAGCGAATCCACTTCCACTAGCGCAATTGTTGCCGCTATTAGCAAATCCAGCTCCGATTGCTTGAGGATTGTAGCCTTGGTAGTAACCTCCGTATCCACTGGCCTGGCTAACTCCGCCTACGTTGCTTGCGAAAGCATTTCCATAACCATACCCTGAATTGGGCGAACGGTTATTTTGAAACTTAACTTGCGGTAATTTTGCTGTAATTAAAAAAAAATCTATTAATTTCTTTAACACTTTATCTTCAATGTACAGTTATCATCATCATCAGTCGATTGACGTCCACTGCTGGACATCATCGTACACAGTACAATACATATACAGTACAGTACACATATCATATATTTAAATAAAAAATGGTACACATTAAAGTAAGCATTTGAAGTAATAAACTTAAAAAATTCTTAAGCTGGTTACTTTAGTTAACTTACTGTTTAAGTCATATTAATTATCTGTAGTCATAATAAACTTTTTGAAAGCCCTACTAATATAATATACTCACAGACCCATGCACGTGTACCTAGACAGGCAGAAAGCACTGTCACAAGGACGAGGAGCTTAGCCGCCATTTTGTTTAGCGCATAGACGACTATTTCGATCGCCCGTACCGACAGTGACCGTGAAATTTATCTCCCGGTTTATATATATATATGGAAATTAACCCCCCACTGCTGATATTGACTGGTTCGCAGATATACAACGCGGAGACATTGACACTCATAAACATATCTCAAAACTTGCGGTATACTAATTTGATACGCCGATGCTCCTATAACGTAAATCTCTTAAATAGAATCCAATCAACATGTTAGATAAGATCAGTATTTGATATTATGAAACGACCAATTTCGCTGCTACAACATAATGGATTTTTTTATTATTCATCTTACTGAAATTTAGATGATTATCATAACAAACTGCTACTGAAGAGATACTTGAAATCACAGGACTTAAACAGCACAATACCATGTTTTCTGGAATAGATTACAAAAGACTTGTATCCACCATTACCAGACCTCTATAACTTGAAATGGCAATGACGTAAAACTTTGGCTAATTAAATATATTTAATAACTATGTCATCATAGAATGATTGGAAAAATCGGTGCAGGTCGACCTAGGCGGACATATTCCGATCAAATCGGAGATGTCCTAAAGAAAGGTCGGATCAAAAGCACACGCAACAGACGAGCGTGCATGAAGACGCTTATGAAAGTGGAGGAAGCGAGAGAGGTGTGCCAGGATCGTAGCAGGTGGAGAGAGGTGATCTCTGCCTACCCCATTGGGAACGAGACGTGATATATATGTATGTATGTATGTCATCATAAATAGCCAATGTTAGGTATCTGCTAATGAGGAGCTACGGACATCGCATGCTATCTCATTACTGAAATATGATAGTTTCATTAAGATGTCTTCATTGGACAAATCGGTGCAGGTCGACCTAGGCGGACATGGCCGATTAAATCGAAGATGGCCTAAAGTAAGGTTGGGTCAAGAGTACTCGCAACCGACGAGCATGCATGAAGACGCTCATGAAAGTGGAGGAAGCGAGAGAGGTGTGCCAGGATCGTAGCAGGTGGAGAGAGGTGGTCTCTGCCTACCCCATTGGGAACGAGACGTGATATATATGTATGTTTCCATTCACCGTAAGCTTAAACGTACTGGATTGAACCCAGGTATCTTTGAACGAAATTTTTAACAGGATCAGCGACCAAGCAATCATCCCTTAAAATATTTTACTTAATTTGTTATTAAAATAAAAAGTTAACACTTTTTTTTAAAACTGATCAACAAAACATCAAAAGCTCCATCCATTTTCAAGACATAAAATATCTTTAATTACTAACTACTTCATCAGCTATTAACTAATTTAATACAAACTGATTATTTTTTCATTATATGAAGCTCCTTTACGAGCGAGATATTCATCTGATAGTAATTGATACGCCTTCCCATTACGACGTGGCGCTAGTTAAGACCACATTATGCCTGTCGCTTGAAGACGTAAGATATTTAGTTAAGACTTACTATACATATACTTGAGGTAACGAATTACCCCAGTAACTTCATTAGGGACAACGCCTTTCAAACCGGAACACTAATGTATGCACAGTACTGTTTGTCGGCAGGAATAGAAGCGGTGGTACTTACCTAGACAGGCACCGGCAACAGAGACCTATCTGTAGTGTGTTCGACTGTAAGTGAACAAGTGTACTTGTATGGGAGACCTATGTCCAGATGTCCATCGATTGGAATGATGATGATGATGATGATGAAGTGTACTTATTATAACACCCTTCCGATGACGTCATCTACATAATAAACACTATCGCTTTTTAAATATAAATGATATTATAGTAAGTTAAGATATAAAGTGGGGAGCATAGCCACGCGAGCATATAAAATGGTCAAAGACCTGCTCGAAACATTAAGTTTTATTGGCAAGGCGAACCACAAATGTGAGAAAAAATTTATTATTTTGAACTCCGATCTCACTTATTGACACTTTTCTATGATTTTGTTATAATATAAATAAATTATAAAATTTTATCATTAACCTCTTAGGTGTTTCATTAACAACATTGATCGTTCATTTAAACCACTTACATTAACTTCACGGTTATAGCTTTCTTCTAAGATAACTTCTTTACTTCTGAACATCATCATCATCCAATAGTTTAGGATCTCCACTTCGATCAGCACTGCTCGCATCCAGTGGTTTCCCGCGATTTTACAGTCAGCACAGATTCTGGTACCACCAGAAACAGGCCGTCATTTCTAGGGGTTCTTATGGGGAATTTGAGCCATTTCCCACCACGCTGACCCAATGCAGGTTGGTGGGAGATAGAGCCTTGTTTGTTGATTAGCAGCACCACAAGTAGGTAAGCTTGGCTTGGATCCCGTGAGTTGTTGTGCGAATGCCTTATGTAATATATATAACCTAAAAAACATGTTTATAGTTACATATATGTGTTTATTTACCAAATTTGGATAGACTTTAATAAGTTTTTTAAGATTATGTTGTAAATATTTATATAATACCTATGCCCATAATGATAGGCCATACTTAAACTATTATAAACCTTCGCCATCACTGTAAGGCTTGCGTTGGCTGTAGACATAAAACGCTGAATATCTACACAGTTCATCATCGTCCACCATCGTCAATTAACTTCATATAAAATTGGGGTTCAATATCAATAACATCAAATTTCAAAGTTCTATTAAATATTCGTATTAATATCCTTATAGGTTTACTCTTTAGTGTCAAGGATGTTAATGATTTTTGTTCATCGATATCCTCTTACATAGTTATGTTAAATACAAAATATTATAATCGTTGCTGTACGTAAACATAAATCATTAAAGTCATCATTAGATTCATCATTAAAAACTATGAGGAAACTTGTTCAGTTATTTAAATATTAATGTAGGTGTATTCGTTTAAATGAATGTAATAAAAAACCTCCTTTCTTTTATATTACTATTATTAACATGAATATTATTACTAGTGTATGTATCACAGATTACAAATCATAGCAAATCTAAAAATTCTATCCTTCTAAACTTCCATCACCATCATAACTATCTCCGCGTCCGTATCCATAATTGTTTGGTACATTTTCATTGGATTCTTCATACACTGGCTTATCATCCCCGTTATCGAAATAGTTACCTGATGCTCCAAACGCTTCATGAGAATGTTCGTTCCTACCATTATAATAATTTCCATTGAACTGGTTATTATTAGACCCATAACCGTTATAGTATCCTGGTCTTTGCTGATTGCTTCCGTACGGCCCGTAACCTCCATATCCTGAATGGTAAGGGTAACCTCCGTGATAAGGATAGCCTCCGTTGTATTGATAGTTGTTCGGGTAGTAGCCAGCGCCGAAACCACCACCGCCGGTGTTCGACGAGGATTGCGATTGGCTGATGCCAATGTTTATTGGCGGGTAGGGATAACCTCCTTGGTAGTTCTGGTGGCCACCGTAGCCGTTACCACCGTTACCGTGGCCGCTGTACTCGCCGCCGCACAGGCCGAGCTTGTAGCATAATTTTTTTTTCAACAGAAAAGTACGTTTCACTCTGCTGTGGGAGTCGTCATCAGCTCCTGAAAACATGATATATAAATAGATATATGAATATTACAGATAGATATATTACAGATTGATTTCAAATTATTCTAGATGTAAGTTGAAACATTTGTTAAATTATCTCTCATACGTTCTTGTAATGATTTAAGGGTTGCTTTTAACTTTTTCATCATAACTTCAAGTTTAATATTCTGTTATGAAAACACACACACATATATATATATATATATGTTTAAGAATCAAACAGTGAATCAATTTAAATTTCAATCAATGCTCTTCGATAAAAATCGAGTTTTATTAATCAAATTCACATAACATAACGGCGATGATAGAACTAGAATTAAAACAGTAGTTTATGATATGAAAACATTTATAAAAAAAAAAAAATTACAACCTTCGGCTGAGACGAGACCTAGACCAGTAGCAAGGAGTATAAAAACAATCGAGTTCATTGTAGGTCTGGTATGCCGTTGAATCCTTCACCGAATATGTAATCCTTTGAACAGTTCAAAGCATTTTTATAAGTATAACCGAGGTCTTAACCCACGCACTTTGACATTGAACAACGAAACACACTCATTTCCGGTAAACAAAACACACTATTAATTTTAGCAACAATGCCCTTATATGGATGTTCGGAAGTAATTATAGTCTAAACGATTAGTCTTACGGAACATTCAGATGTTTATGTCTTCCGATATTTTATCTCTGGTATATGGACGGACAGGATAAAGGCGGCAGTAAATAGCTCATCATCATCACCACTATATGAATGCGCTAGGAAGGCGGCCATCAGAGAGGAATGGCGACATGTTGTTAAGCTTCAAGTGATGATCACGATCATTCTGTCAAGAGTGATACTGACGAAGAAGAATATGATATATTCCGAATAGTTTCCACTGCGTCTACCGTTAAGCATTAGTGTATATATCTGCTGAACTGCTACTATTTGAAAAAGGGGTAAGAAGTATTTGCAAAATTCAACATCAAAGCGTTCTGAGGAGTATTTTATAAATACTAGGGCTAGAACTATGTTACAAAATACTTCACAGTATTTTTAATATTCGCTAAGTTAATTAGATTTAATACCTTATAATCACTTGTAAAGTGGTAAATTACATACAAAGTACCTCTTGGAACTTAATTTTTAATTTTCTCTATTTTTATAGAGATTCTATGTTAATTGTTCTCTTATACTATGTATATTATATACTATGTAAAAGGCAGAGTATAGTAAAAAAGAAAGACGCATCTAGTAGACAGCGGTAGAAATGGTTTGACGAGATAAAGGAGTAGACCGGGTTAAAATACTATGAGTTAAAAGGAATAGCTGAGGATTGAATTGGTTTTCTCGATCTGGTCACCAAAGTTCACTTCGAAGAGGGCACATTGTGATAGTAAAAGTTCAAAATCATCATAATCATTAGGTTCCTTCTTCAAACTGAAGTTTGCCGATCAGATAGAGGAGGGTAGCTTTCTAGGTTTCTTTCTTTAGCAATACATTATATAAGAAAAATCTTCAACATATAGTACCCTTTGAAATAATATAAAATACTTTAAAGTATTAAATACCTGTAAAGTTTTTGCTCGGCATTTCGGCATAAGTAAATAAATACCTGGTTTTAAAACCTGCTCCTTTAAATACGTCTCATACGAAGGGAGCTGTAGCGTAGTTACTATATTAACTTCCCATTCCTAGTAACTGTAACAGATACAGTTAATTTTTTATCACAGTAAACTAAACTATGTGCATTACTGAATTTATTTACAATTAATCAAATAATTTGAGTTTACTTTGTAAACGTATTTCAAATATTAATAGATGCCGACATATTGGACTATTACCTAAAGAACTACGTTACGCGTGAAACTTGTTTCACTTAATTACTAAATGTCTCCTATATATAAAAGATATAATTGATTTATTAAGAAACGTATGTAAATTGAAACGGCAGCTATAAATTATTATGGTAAGGAATGTAATATTATGTTTTCAAACTCATCGTATACCATTCATTTTGTCAGTGATTATGTTACTATGCTTCTTGTCTAAATATAACTTCGATATCCTTATTAATATTCAAAACGGAGAAAGTAATTCAATAAACAACGTATCATAGGGTGTATGAGGTCCCGCACAACAACTCACAGGACCTAAGACAACCTCACCTGCTCGTGGTTTCCTTGGTAATCAACAAACGAAGCTCTGGCTTTCACCAACCCGTAACAGGCCAGTGGGGTGGGTAATGGCTCAAATCCCTCCATGTGAACAAAGGGCAGGACTAATCGATGTGATCGTTGATGGAAGCCTATGTACAATGGCCGTCTATCGATTGATGATGATGATGATTAAAATAAAATATAAACTGTTATATACTTTTACTACTAATATATACATTTCATCAATCATACTGATGATATATATCAAAGTGTGAAAGAAAAGTTTATCAGATATATAAAGATGATAATTTACAAAAAAAAATAGTGCTTCTCTTACTTTGTTAACTCCTGCATAAACTGTATAATTTATTACTAAATATCCTTATATATAAATAAAACTTAGAGTTAATGAATTGAATATTTCTATTTCAAGGCCACGATCACGAAAATCTAGATTTTAGAAATGTTGTTTGTATATGTGAGAATATCTGTGAGATATTTGAATGAGCAACTAGTAATAAAACAATCTTACTGATTCCATCTAGTTTATTTAATAAAATACTCTCTTTTAGTTTTGAATGCTTTTGCAGCCAAGGTCACAGGAGGACAGAGGTGACAGTCATCACGAAGTAACCTACAGCTTTATATGCTTGATTTAATGTATATAGAGATTCATTGACTCATCACGAGATCTCCGAATCTATTAGACGCAAACACTCAAAATTTAGTAGAGATATTGGTTTTACCATTAAGAGGTCAGATAAGGATAGATTTTACAAAATTCCGAGTTGCGGGGTTGTTAAGGTCAGCAAAGCGGGCGAGAAACAGCTAGCTTTATAAATAATGAGAACCTAAGCCTTTGTTGAGGTGGAAGGAGTCCCGCACTTCAACTCACGAGACCTCAGGCAACCTCACCTGCTTGTGGTACATCTTGCTAATCAAAAAACGAAGCTCTAGCTCCCGCCAACCCGCATTGGGCCAGCGAGGTGGGAAATGGGGCAAATCTTCCCATATGAACCCCTATATACGACAGCTCCTAGTGCCCAGCGGTACTGGATGCCATGCTGACTGTATGTGAAGATCTTTGGTGAGGCATATGTCCAGAAGTGGACGTCTCTCTGCTTATGATGATGATGAAGCCGATGGTATTACCCAAACCTTGCGAATCATCGTCGGTAGGAATCGATGATCTCTTGCATAGTATTGTGATCTTTCAAATCTGATGTAGTAATCATTACAGTAATAAACAGCTTTTTTATTTTGTCGTATCCGACCGACGACGTTAGGTACAACGTTAGGTACATTGGAAAGTCCACGAATTTCTAGAACTAATGCAAGAAACTAAATTTAGAAGTTTCCATGTTCGCCGCCGAGGCATTACCAAGAAACTCGCACTAAGAGAAGCAGTAAAATAAGAGAATAGATAATAAATATGTCTGCGTTAGCTGTTACTTGAATACAGATGTAGTGCCGGCTTCATTTTATAGTAAATTTTTTGTTTTACAACTACACAGCGCACAGAGAGGTCAACGACCGCAACTCAAATTCGTTTATAGTTTACGTGTTTCATTTGATGACACTTGAACTCATTTTGAACCTACTGTACTCCAGCTCTCATAAGGTGATGGTTAGAACAAGGCAATAGTGTTTAGGGGTTATGGATCTTCCATCAACCATACTCCCACATGTTCAGAATCGAAATAGGAACCTCCTTGTTACGAAGCAAGTGGTTAGCCAATGCAAGACAAGGGTAGTTAAATTTTACGCTAACTTAATGCTAACTTTAACGCTATAGTCATTATGATTTCTAGATAATAAATAATAAGTATTAGTTAGTGATTATAATTTTTAAGTAATTATATCGTTGCTTATAATTATAAGGAAAATAATCAAGAATATAACTTTGCGTATAGTTATACTTAAGTAAAGTTCGAAGTGGGGAAATGTTAGAGTTCATTGAAAGGAATCGGGCCTTAGGCTGTCCAGTACGGATTAGTGGATGGTCAGAGCCTGATCTGTTATTCAGAAGGGTGCACCGTGGAAGGGAGGCTGACCTGAAACTAAAATTTTATAATAATAAAGTAAATAAGATTACAATCTCCAATGGTTTCTTTGTTAGCTTGTCAAATGTGGATGTAGCAAGGTTGCTCGTGTGGAGGCGACGTTCAGATAATAAGATTGCCTGATAAAGTTATATATTATATAATAAATGATATTAACACTTCGTCCTTATATACAAATATAGCCGATTAATATTAATTGTACTTCATGCCGCACAATAATGGTATATTAGTTTTAACTTAACAGGAGAATGAACTAACAAACATATAAATAATAAATAACTTATGAGGCCTTGACTGCAGCTTATTTGTATGAAAACTTATTAAGTAATGATTATAGAAAATATTTACATGTGTTTATAACTAAATACATTACCAATAGTTAACTTATTAGTACAACTATAATTATTGCTAGTAATCTTTAAAGTATCTCATGTAATGTTATTTTTTAACTATTACTATATCTTTTAGAACTTAACATTATGCGCAAAACCTATTGTATTTAGATCCTCTTTCTAGATATTAGAAATAATATTACACATATACGTTATTACAATTCGATATATACTAAAATCAGTTTTAAGTCTTGACTAAGAACTAAAATAATAATGAGACAATTTGGATTCAAACCGGAATATGTTTGTATAGTGACGCTGGTCGCTGGATCTATGTGATACTATTAGTGTGAAATAACCCATCAATTATTATCCTTACTGCTATTAATATATCGATTGAATAAATAGAAGTGTTTTTTGCGATTTTTCAAATCCAACTAAATGATAAATATGTCTAATTCTTAACATATACTTCTGTATATATTGAACGTCAGTCTAGCTTAACTCGTTTCTACTAGTCAAGCTAGACTGTCGTTGTGCTACCATTATATATAGTTATTATTAAAATTAATTTACATATACCTATCCGTCTAGGTAGGTATCACCTTCGACAAACAGTAGTGTGCAAACATTACTGTGTAATTACTGATGTAACGAGACTCAACACCTTACGTCTCAGGCGACGAGCGTAATATGGGGCAATATATCTCATACTATCGCCACGTTATTACACAGGCGTATCACTTACCATCAAGTGAACGTCCCTGTCGTCTAGTAGCTTTATTAAAAAAAAAAAAACTTTGTTTTTTTTATTACTGTACGGAATTTCAATTGTTAATAAAACTGGGCTGTATTATATCTTCATATATACGCCAGTGAAGTCATTATGGATCCAAACATATCGCAGTATATCAGTAAATACCAGACAAGTAAATCAAAAAAATATTAATACTATTTTTTTTTAGTTTATGTAAAGTATAATTTTTTTAAAAAAAAAACACAAAAAATGATATATATATGTTATCATCGGATACTTTAGTTTTATTTATTTGAATAGATAACACTGAGTGCGAACTAGTTCATCATTGATAGCTAATTAATATTACATACAAAAACTTCACCAAATCATTAACATACATATAGTAAGGTATATTCAATATTGCTATTAGATTTATCGAAAATATGTAATTTAGATAAAAATATCGATAAGAATAATTAAAGTTTTTTTTTCAGTGTTATTGAGTAAATAGTTTTAGTGATACGTGTTTAAATATCTTAATATATCTTTATTAGGAATCTAGCTGTTCCGCTGCTCTGGCCATAATACCGCTTCAACTCCCATTGGGGAAGGAATTCTGTAGGATCCAATCTTAGCTGACCTCTAAATGCCAGAAGCAATATCTTGTCCCAATTTTATGTCATCATCATCATCGGCCGATAGACATGAGCCTTCCTGAAAGGTTTTCATAGAGTTCATTAAGGAGAATTGAGACTTAGCCCACCGTGCTAGTCTAATGCAGGTTGGTGGATGGTCAGAGCCTTGTCTGTTAATCAGCAGGGTGCACCGCGTGCAATTGAGGTTGACTTGGACTCCGTAAGATGTTGGGCGGAACCCTTTACACCCCTTTTTGTATCAGTTTTGTGTGTATACGTCTAATGGTTTCGAAGACCTTGTCAAGAGTCAATGAATCTCTGGATATCTCCTATACATATTAAATCAAACATCAAGCCTAACTTTAGAAGACTTCAAGACTTTATAAAGTTTATTCTACGTTAATTTTTAAATAATATAAAGCTCTAGATACTCCATGATGACTATGATGTCAGCACATTAACCGCTTTCTCCTGTGACTTTAGCTGCAAAGCACTTTAAACTGAAATAGCGACAACAAGCAATAACGTATTAATACTGAACAGCTTGCCATAAACAAACTAAGGCTGTAGTTTTATCATGTTTAAATATGTGTAAGGATTTAAAGATTTTTATATTGTGAAAAAGTAAGAAAAAAACAGTATTGTGTGTCAAAGACAGTGTATTACATAAATTTTGTAATAAAGAATGAAAATAAAGATGTCAAGAGTGATAGATGAGAGACGCTCTCTTTACGGTGGGGTTAAACGGTGTGCGATGCGAGATAAGTTTTTTAAGTTGTTTAAAAGTTGTTATAAGTTGAATATAGAATAAATAATAAGTGACATTTATTATTTAACGAGGCTACATATAAAATGAGAATGTATTTTGTTTGTTAGCCGATCACGTAATAACTGGTGACCGCATCGACTTGGGAACAACCATCCGTAGCGGAATGATTTGTAGATGGTTATAGGCTATATATATTTTGAATTTCATAGATCATTTTATTTCTAGTTAACTTTTATAAACATCTTCGTTTCGTATTATTTATGCGGTTGCTATAGCGACGATTGTTATAGAAACTCGTCTAATTTGATTAGGAACAGCTAGTACATAATAAAGTCATTGAGTACATCATAAATGTCGTACACGATACACGGAAGCCAAGCCAACCTCATCTGCTCGTGGTGCATCCTAAACAAAGAGGCTCTGACTTTCACCAACCCGCATTGGGCCAGTGTGGTGGGAAATAGCCCAAATCCCCTCATGTGAACCTCTACAAACGGCAGCACAGAACCGATCGATGTAAAGATCTTTGAGGGAAGACTATATTCAGCAGTCGTCTATCGGCTGATGATGATAATGATGATGATGATATTTATAAATTATTAATATGCATGTGTTGTTAATTATATATATAATATCTCATGATTGATATTGATAACTAGTAGTTATGATAATCGCTAGTCGAAGAGGCACCTCAAGAAGTAATGATAATAATGTTTAACCTTCTAACACATCAGCTGTGATACTTGAATTAGTATCGAGCCAGTTCAGGATAAAAGTCGTAAAGATGAAAAGAGAGAAGAGAAGGAGAAAGAAGACATCATAATGTAAAAGAAAATTACAAGGAGTAACAGCTTCTTGTATATATATCTGACATCGGCCAACTCACAATAGACCAGGATACCAATGCTCACTAAACGGCCTTGACCCTTTCCTTAAGCGAAGGCCCCGAATCTAAGCAATCACTTGTTTTGTAGCTTTATACCATATAAAGTAATTATTAAGTTATGCTAATAGATCCTTACTAAGAAACTTTGTATAATAAAGTTTTTTTAACTAAGTAAAATCTAGAGAAACCTAAATCCGTTTTACTAATTTTCTAGTGAATTCTTAAATTAGTCTATAACTTCGGGGCAGAGACATTTATGAGCTGACATTTAACTTGATATTTTCGTGTTTTTTTTCTTTTTTCTTTATCAATTAAATCTTTTATTTCTTATTTCTATTTACTACGAAATCTATTGAATAATTAATTAATTTTAAGCACTAGTATTGAAATTTGGTATTTTATTTTCGATTTGTTTGTTTTGTCCTGTATCCTATCCACTGTTTCCTTTAGAAACGGCAATCGCGATTGCATCTCCTGTATCGCTTTTAGCGTTGCTGACTGCCAAGTTCTTCCGGCCACATTTCTCACACGGTTGTCTGCTTCTGTCGTTGTAGTTACCGAATTGTATTTGATCGTATCCGGCACTGTAAGGTTGTGCGTCGTACTGTCCTTGATCTTCTGTGTTTCTTTCATTGTGCCTCTGCTGACGTTGGATGAACTGCTCCCATCTTAGACCGCTATTGGCTGGTATGGGATACAGGAACGACCGCGGCAGTGGCGCTGGTGGTGGTGGTGGTGGTGGTGGTGGGGGCGGTGGCGCTGGTTGAGAAGGCGGACAATAGTATGGAGAACGTTTCACTCTAGATAGGTCATCTGAAATTATCAAAGCAAATATTAATTGTAAATATGTTTAGTTTATTTTTTTCTGTACCTTTACATACAAAGATAATGGTAATACTATAGTATAATGTTATACAGCTGTAAGATTTAAAATAGTATTTAAGAATACATGAATTGTATATCTACTTTTTGTTTACTGTTAACTTCAATTGTATTATTTAGTGTTATCACTAAAATTGAGGAGGTATTAAGGTGAGGTGCGGAATCTTTGGTAAAGGACAACGTACGTAGGAATTTCAGCATTAAATTGATAATGAGCAGAGCGATTTAAAGTACAGAGCCAGTCACTAAGTACAGTAGTATTTCGAAGATCCAGAGAGATCCAGTAAATGGATATTATTACAATTGTATACTCCGTAATGACTTGTTAATCAAGTCAATCTACACAAAGATGTATGATCCTTGAAAGGATTTGCGCTATGGCAAACGATAGCGTGATCTATTGTTCATGGTGGCGCCATCTGTTGGATTGTTTGAAATCTTCTTGTTACAAAATATAATTGTTTAAGGTCTAAGACGAAAAAGTCACTGGTAAATGGTTTTAGATACCATCTTAAATGGAAAAATTAATATAGTGCTTTAATTTTCATTTTTTTTACATCTCTGTTCAAAATAAGTACTTACTTTGACGTTCCCCTGCTGAGAGTGCGATCAGAGGGATAATTACTAACAGATATGACTTCCTCACCAACATTCTGATAGACTTAATGACGGCTTGTGTTTCAATTTACAATTTATACCCGCCGTGTATCAACACGATATGGATAGACTAAAAAATACCGAGAATCGGTTCCTGAATCCGACAGGTGATAATGAGTTGTGACGACTCGTGAGGTCAGTGCCAAAAGTTGGTAGAAGTACATCAGGTTATTCCTTCAGTCAACAAGTCTTCGTGCTAATTCGATTATTTAATATTATTTCATTCGGCATAATACTAAATAATTCTCATCTTACATACTAACACAGTAGTTGTTCTATATAATAAAAGATTATTATTATAAAGATCCTAGGTCTAAACAAATTAGTACATAGAAACTAATAAATACTCTTATCTTAGTTAAAAGCTGTTAATATTATAATGTAATTATTTATTTCATTAACGTAGCAAACAACCATTATGTATACATAGATGTATATATAAAAATGATAAATCTATCAGACCTCTAGTATCAGATGAATACTACAGATGGAAGGATAGATGGGTAGCGGTCTTCAGAGAAGAATGGCGAGGTGTTGTGAAACTTGCCACCAACACCTGGAGTGATGACCACGACTACTCTATCAAGAGTGATACTAACGAAGAAGATCAGATAGATATAAAAATAGGATCAGAAAAACATCGACATAACTATTGACAAGAAAAATACTCTTTATATAGTATTGTATAGTTAATTTAATAATAAAATACAGCAATAAGTACTTGTCTTTTGATTGATAATTAAATATGTTATATTGAACAAAAGGAAAATCTTAATAAATAAGCAATTATGTATATACTATAGTATTCTATTTAGATTCAGCCATAAGATATTTTTTTTATTACAGTAGATTGTGTTATAGCAAAGTCTGAAAAGCTTACTAGTTCTCCTTAAAGTACATGGTGTATTTAAACAGTTAATTAAACTGTACTACTTAAAAACTTATTAAATAAACTGATTCTAGATAGGAAACTATTGCTATTACTACTTTCCAATATATATTCACAAATACAACTTATCATACAGTTTACCACATAGTTGTTATGCTTACAATTATTTACAGCAGCCTCAGTACGTAAGAAGACATTATTTATCCTTGACAATTATCCTACATATAACAACCTCTATATAACCTATATAAATGATAATATAATAGGTATTTCACCTTAAACATATTTTGTGTATATAATATATATATATATATATATATATATATATATATATTTGATTATCGCTTTATAGATATATATAATTGGTATATCAAGATATATCAATAGATAAATAAAAGTGTGTATGTAATACAAAACACAGCCAATTTTGTCACAAGTTCCCCATTTTTTGGAGAATAGTCTTCATCATACTTATTTGTCCAAATAAGTACGATGAAGACTAAAGGTGTATTAACAAAGGATCTCTTTAAAGGTTCCATTTAAGTTACTCAAAGGATCAGTCCATCAGTGCAAGATTAATATTCCATACATATATTCTTTCCAATTCATTTCCTTCTACAGACTTACTAAATCTATTCAATCACCAACATTATATACCTTACAATACTATATATCTAGATGTGTCGCATCTCCTCAAATCGTATTCCTCATGTCTGAAGATCGTGACCAGCTCCATTTTATATTTTTTCGTTTGTTATCCACTGCTTTTAATATTTCATTATATTCAACGGTTCAAGGTCAGAACTATACTTTAGTTATTTATATATTACTAATATATTTATTACTATTACTTTATAATCATCATCATCTCAACTGATAGATGTCCACTGCTCAACATGGGCCTTCTCCAAATTTCTAGTCAGCATGGCCTCCGTCGGGAAGTGACGACCCCACCGCCCATTTGCTGAAGTGTATATGACGATTGAGTACATTTACACTTCATCAAATGCAATCAGTCAACCGAACGATGGCGGTATATCCATCCAAGGAAGCGGAGGGAAATCCCGGACGTGGGACGGGCAGCAGCGTTTCACGATAGGGCCTCCGTAACTGCGATCGCCAAGCCGCCTGCCAAGCGTGGCGATTACGGCAATTCCCCCCTAAGATGAGATCCCAAAATAAAAAACGGCCCCTAGTCCCCGGCGGCCCCGCTATTCCTGGCTACGGTAGCGGTCACGGTAACGGCGGGGCAAGGGGTGCGAAGAATCTCCGGAAGCGGCCAGGCTACCAAAACCAACAACATCTGGCCCTGGCAACACTCAACACGCGTACACTGCGGACCGACGAGAAGATAATTGAGCTGGAGGAGGAATTGAGCAGGTTAAGATGGGATATAGTAGGGTTATCCGAAGTCCGAAGAGAGGGGGAGGACACGATAACTCTTAAATCAGGCAACCTGCTCTATTTCCGGGAGGGCGACCAGCAGTCCCAGGGTGGCGTCGGGTTTATCGTCCGCAAGTCTCTTGTGAATAACGTTGTCGACATCGTTAGTGTGTCAGCAAGGGTAGCGTACCTGATACTCAGAGTTACCAAGCGTTACTCGCTGAAGGTCATACAGGTATACGCACCGACTACGGCACACTCTGATGACGAGGTGGTAACTGTGTATGAGGATATTTCTAAAGCCATACACAGTTCCAAAACTCAGTACACCGTTGTCATGGGAGACTTTAATGCAAAACTAGGGCAGCGAAGTTGTGGAGAACTGAAAGTGGGGCAATTTGGATATGGACAGAGAAATCCACGAGGCCAAATGCTCGCCGACTTCATGGAGAAGGAGGGCCTCTATATAATGAACTCCTTCTTCAAGAAGCGGGCCAGCCGCAAGTGGACGTGGATTAGTCCTGATGGAGCTACTAAAAATGAGATAGACTTCATCATGTCGACGAAGAGGCAGATATTCAAGGATGTCTCAGTGATCAATGCTCTAAAAATGGGCAGCGATCACCGAATCGTGAGAGGCATTTTGAATATCAACATAAAGCTCGAACGATTTCGACTGGTGAAGTCCACGCTCCGGCCAGCGCCCATCCAACTCCAAAACCCCGAGAGCTTTCAGCTTGAACTACGAAATCGCTTTGCATCCTTAGGCGAGTGCATTGATGTGGACGATTACAACACCAGGTTCGTAGATGCTGTCCGTACGGCAGGACTTAAGATTTTTAAAGTCCCCCGTACCAGAAAGAAGAAGCCGATCTCTGACCACACATTAAACCTCATGACCGAAAGACGAGAACTGGTCCTGAAGTCTCCTGAAGATGCCACCAAATATCGGCAGCTGAATAGGCAGGTCTCTAAGTCTCTGACTCGCGACATACGCCGATTTAATACTGACAGTGTTAAAGAGGCAATAGAGCGGAACAAAGGCTCTAAAGTATTCGCACGAGATCTGTCTATCGGGCAAAGCCGGTTGACGTGGCTGAAGACAGAGGACGGCAGGATCGTATCGTCAAGGGCCGAGGTTCTGGAGGAGATTGAGCGGTTCTATGGACAGCTGTACACGACTACATGTTCTCCTGGTGGACTAGCATCAGATCCAAGAGCTAGTCTAGCCCGACACTACTCTGAAGATATCCCGGTTGTCAGCCTACACGAGATTAGTGTGGCTCTGAATCAGCTTAAAGGCAACAGGGCACCTGGTGATGACGAAATAACAGCTGAACTTCTGAGAGCTGGTGGAAAGCCGATCCTCGAAGTCCTGCAGAAGTTGTTTAATTCCGTCATACTAGAAGGCCGATCGCCTCGGGCATGGCACGGAGGTGTGGTGGTGCTTTTCTTCAAGAAGGGAGATAAAACCCAGTTGAAGAATTATAGACCCATCTCACTTTTGAGTCATGTCTACAAGTTGTTTTCCAGAGTCATCACGAATCGTCTCACAATCAGGCTCGACGACTTCCAGCCTCCCGAACAAGCTGGATTCCGTAAAGGCTACAGCACCATAGACCACATTCATACGCTGCGGCAGGTTATACAGAAGTCCCATGAGTATAACCAGCCCCTATGCTTAGCGTTTGTGGACTATGAGAAAGCCTTCGATTCGATTGAGATATGGGCCGTGTTGCAGGCCCTCCAACGGTGCCAAATAGACCACCGGTACGTCGATGTTCTAAGGTGCTTGTACGAGAACGCCACCATGTCAGTCCGCCTCGAAGACCAGAGCTCGAAACCGATCCGATTGCAGCGTGGAGTAAGACAGGGAGACATCATATCTCCGAAACTGTTCACCGCTGCATTGGAAGATGTCTTCAAGCTTCTGGATTGGAGAGGATATGGCATCAATATCAACGGCGAGTACATCACGCACCTTAGATTTGCCGACGATATCGTGGTTTTGGCTAAGACCATGGAGGACATCAACACAATGCTCGATGATCTTTGTAGAGTTTCACAACGAGTGGGTCTTAAAATGAATATGGACAAGACCAAAATCATGGCAAATGTCCATATTGTACCCACTCCAGTAACAGTTGGAAGCTCTACACTTGAAGTTGTTGACAGATATGTCTACCTCGGACATACAATCCAACTAGGTAGGTCCAACTTCAAGAAAGAGATCTCTCGTCGAATCCAACTCGGATGGGCAGCATTCGGGAAGCTAAGACATATCTTCTCGTCCAATATACCGCAGTGTCTCAAGACAAAAGTCTTTGACCAGTGTGTGTTGCCAGCGATGACATACGGAGCAGAGACGTGGCCGCTTACTGTGGGCCTTGTCCGCAAGCTTAAGATTGCCGAGAGGGCGATGGAGCGAGCTATGCTCGGAGTTTCCCTGCGAGATCGAATCAGAAATGAGGAGATCCGCAGGAGAACCAAGGTCACCGACATAGCTCGAAGGGTCGCCGTCGCAAAGTGGCAATGGGCAGGGCACATAGCTCGCAGAACCGACGGCCGTTGGGGCAGAAAGGTTCTCGAGTGGCGGCCACGTACCGGAAGACGTAGCGTGGGCAGACCCCCCACAAGGTGGACCGACGACCTGGTCAAGGTCGCTGGCAACCATTGGATGCGGGTGGCCCAGGACCGGTCTAAGTGGAAATCTTTGGGGGAGGCCTTTGTCCAGCAGTGGACGTCTTCCGGCTGATTGGATTGGATTGGATTGGATGGCCTCCGCTACCGCCATGTACTAGGGGCCGTCGTTTGCTGGGGTTCATTTAGGGGGATTGGAGCCATTTCCGATCACGCTGTTCCAATGCGAGTCGGTGGGAGCCAGAGCCTCGTTTGTTGATTAGCAAGGTGCACCACGAGCAAGTGACTTGGATAAAGTGAGTTGTTGTGAGGATCCTCTTACATTATAGATTAAAACAGTTCTATCTAGAAAAATTACTGAAGGATCAACATTTTAAATTTGGATCTCCAAAGGTGACGAGGGTGGGATGATGCATTGTAAATATCCTTACTGGCGACTTATTATAACGTATTGGCTTAACGTCCATACCATGAGTTGAATATGTTAACTTAATCATCTTTACTTAACGCTATGTTAATAAATAAAACTTAACGTCATCAGGAATTAATTTAATCAATAAATTAGACATTTTAATAATTATTAGATGCAAATACAGCTGTTTCAAAGTTCTACAATCTAACCAGCAACGGAGAGAGCGATAGCTGAACCACTGTGACTCTTCGCATTGCTGAGGGCGTAGCTGCTTTTGCCACAAGTACTGCAACCACTGTTCTGTTGTTGAGCTTGCTGCAGACCCTGTGACGCAAGTTCCAGAGCTCCGCCTAAGCCGGTGTGAAGGTCGCCGTAACCTCGTTGATTCGAACCGTAACCGCCTGAAGCTGAACTAGACTGACTTGCACTTGATGAACCGGATCCAGATGTGTGACCCTCCTGGCCACTTCCGACGCCTGATCCATAGCCGCCTTGCGATCCTATTTGCAATTGTTGTTGTTCGCTAGAAAATCCGTTATTTCTACCGTACGAATTGGAATCTGATCCTGAACCAGATTGACCGTATTGAGCGTTCTGACTTTCGTATCCCGCGCTTCCACCTCCATAACCTCCACTTGAACCGTGTCCAGCACCTCCACTTGAACCGTATCCAGCACCTTCAATTGAACCGTATCCAGCACCTCCGCTTGAACCATATCCGGCACCTCCGCTTGAACCATATCCGGCACCTCCGCTTGACCCATACCCAGCAGCTCCACTTGAACCGTATCCAGCACCTCCACTTGAACCGTATCCAGCACCTCCACTAGAACCGTATCCAGCACCTCCACTTGAACCGTATCCAGCACCACCGCTTCCAGCGCCTGACTCAAAACCTTTTTGTGATTCAAACTGCAGTTGTTGTTGTTGCTGTTGTTGGTTTCCGGAATAGGCGGAGCTTTTGCTGCTTGAACCGTAACCAGATCCAGAACTTATTTGTCCTTGCTGATAGTTCTCACCCCTGTAGCCGGAATCATCATCATTAAAATGTATTGCTGATCCGGCATCACCTGCACTACTACCACTTGAAGCAAACGAAGAGCTTTGAGCAGCGGAACCGCCGCCAAAACCACCTTGAATTTGTCCATTTCCATCAAATCCTCTGCTCTGCCCATAGCCGTGGTGATGGTGATGGTGGAAACCTGCGCCTTCGCCACTGCCTTGGAAACCATTTCCGTTTTGGTATCCAAAATGTTGTCCACCTCCGCTCTGGTACGAGAAATGTGATTCTTTGAAACTGCTCTTACTTCCGCTAATTTTCTCGCCGCCCCCGTATCCTGAGGATCGTCCACCGTAGCCACCGTAGCCGCCATAACCACCTGATGATTGACCGAAACCATCAAAGTCACCACCACCAAACCTGCTAGATAACTCCGGCGCGGCAGTTCCGTTAGAGGTACCAGCGCCTACAGCTGTGGAAGCTAAAGAAAAGGCTTGACTTCCAGACGACGAGTCTCCGTCTATGGAAGCGGCAGCACCACTGAATACCCCCTGCCCATCCTTGCTATGGGTCACACCGCTCCATTGTTGGGTATGAACTACTGGTGGGGATGGTGTACTCGACGCCGCTTTCTCATTTGAGGATCGCGCAGACCGACTTAAAACTATATCTGAAATAATAAATAATATATAAAACCTTTGTAGACTAGCGAAATTGAAAAAATTAAAAAGTTAAAGGATTTCTTTATTACGAAAGATCTACCTTCACTCCTTAATACAGCTCCCTGAGCAACAAATGCGTAGATTCCTATCAGAAGTAAAGATAATCTAGCCATCTTGTCCAAACTCCTAAATTATTCTGCCGTGGAATCTGCCGTGCTGGCGTTATATAACCAATGTATGATATATCTTCCAAGAATAGTATTCTCATTGGAAACAGCAAATTGTAATGTAAACATAAAAGTTAGCACTGCTTTTAAGAAAATTGTGCGGATTGTTTATTGTATACATATACGGGGGTTTAAATTCCAAGACAAAAAGTACGCGGTATAAACCAACCAGATTATTTATTGACACAACTGATATTCTGGTATATACCAGCCACCGTGCTGCAGTGGCTAATTGTTGACCTTGTAGCCTGGAAATCTCTACATTCATTCCAGATCCATCTAGCTATACCTTCATATCATTCATCCTTGAGTTCCTGTCTACGTACTAAATCCAGTGTTCAAGGCGTTATAGGCAGTTGAGCAGTAGTTCACAAAGAAACTTTTGAATATCTATTTTAGTCGACATTTAGAAAATCGTGAGTAGGTTATTACTCCAGAATATTTGACCTTCAAAGAACTACATCGTCATTTATTATCATTAAAAAGCTTGACTCGATCTGAAACAAATTATTGCCTTCATTGAGTTCTCAGCAAATTCTTTTAAGAAAGAATTTTAGTTTCGAAAGAAAAAAAAAACATCAGGCGCAGATGCTGTAGAGTTAGCCATGAAGTAAGAATATACAAATTAAATATAATAGTTAATTCTGTTTTAGACCTGGTCATAGATATAATAAAGATAAACTATTTGTTATTAATTTCCATAGCCTGACTGCTGATCTGCACCCTAATCGTAATCGATAATACGATTCCACCAGGCCAATATTGTTGAGATTTGTCAAAGTTTTTACAAAACCGCTTAGTTGGCTACAGATGTCCTATTATCTGTCATTATTATTATCATTACTAATGATATGTGTATCATTATTACCATTATTAATTGTGTACATAAATCTATCATCACAACAGTACAGCTTTGTTCCAGCTATTAAAGAATTGCGACAATTCCTCATCAACGGATAAATTAACCACATTTGACTTGGACATAATGTTTAAGTGACAAAAATCGCACTTATGATTAACTTGAATCCTTATAAAAAATACAAACACTATATTCAGTAAAGAAATAATTTATTGAAGATAAGGATAACTACACGAGGAAACTACCACGTTCTGAGGACAACTTTCATGAGCATGAAACATCCACCAACCCTCACTTGACCAGTGCAATAGCCTTGATTAATTGCTTATAAGAGGACTATTCATTTATTATTTATAATAATAAATGATAAAATAGGTCAATCAGATTTTTGGGTTATCATCATCAATCTATATATGTCCACAGCTGGATATAGACCACCGAAAATCTTTACGCCACTAGGTCCTGCGCTGCCCTTATCCAACAGCTTCCCACAACTTTCAACAGTACGATAGTCTACCTTATGAAAGGTCTTACGGCACTGGATTTACTAGTACAGTCTCCATCCGTAGAGCTTTCCACTTGGTCACTCCGACTGTCCTTCGAGCAATGTGGCCGTTCACTATCACTTAAATCTAGCAATCTTATAATTGATAAAAATTGGGTACTACCTAACTAACCAAATTCTGCGACAAGTGACCCTGAAATCGAACCCGGTAACTTCGGGTTACAAGGTAAACGCTTAGCTACTGTGTCACGGTAGCAGTTAGATATAAAACAAATGAATCCTTAAACACTGTTTGATCAATCGTTTAAACAGAATTTGCATCTGCGATTTTTCGGAATGAGGTAAGCACAATGCACTCGGCAACGAAATCAACAAACATTACGTTCTACTTGGAAATTGATAACGTCATTGTTTTTTATTGATGCTCTTATCCTTTGCCGTCGATAGTCGCCCTTGGACATAGGCCTTTCCGCAGAAACACCAATTAATCCGGTCTTTGCCTACCACCTGGATACTGCGTTTTCTAAAATGCCCTCAATCATTACCTCGAAAAGGGGTTACAAAAAATCAAACTGCACATGCAACAAAAAATAACATATTTAATTGTAAACTCTGTGATTGTTTATTAAGAAATAATGCAAATCAAAAATTAAGCTGTGATTTCAAATACAGCAATGTTCCAAATAGAGAGAAGCGAAGTGAAAGAAATAAGAAAGCAGACTCTGTCATAAGACGGGACAAATGTTAAGAAGAAGAAGAATACCGATCCAAAACAAAGGAGATTCAATTGTATGAGATGTCTAATTATAAAAACCTTTATAACAATAACTGTAGAACTATTACATGAATATATTTTCGTGGAGACTATTCATTTGTTTATACTCCCTTATAGAATATGTGTTATAAGCTATTTCTATATCATTCTACTAACTTTCATTATGACTGTTGGATAGTAAATATTCATATATATGGGTAAGAAAAAAATATTTTAAACTGGTCGGACAATGCTTGCTGGTACTGAATATAATGACAGTAATCCCAGAGAGAAATTCTCTGAACTAGGTTTAAATCAAAATTAGAGAAAAAAAAAAGCAATATCTATACTAAATTTTGAGTGTTTTCATCTAACAGTTTCGGAGATCTCGTAATGATTCTGTACATGGAAATCATTAATATAGTTCACCGGCTGTTCTTCGCCCGCTTTGCTGGCCGTGGTATAAAATTAGACTTGGAATTTGTCTGAAATATTCCTTGAGAGCAACCGCAACCGCAAATTGTTTTCTATATCAACCGCATAAATAACACGAAGTGTTTACAAAAGCTAATTACAAATAAAATGATAAAGGATCTACGAAATTTAATAAGGAAATAAATAGCCTATATCTATAAATCATTACGCGTCGAAGGTTCATGTTGCCATGTCAATACGTCCATATGTCCTTTGTTCGCCAGTCACATGAAAACTAGTCAACTTTTTCACGTGACCGGCTAACAAAGGAAATTTATTTCCATTATATATATATAGATTATATGAATTACATGAACATAACATAATTATATAGCTTAACCATAAAGCTTTTCTTAATTACCTAACAAGCGTACAGTTACGCTTGGTTCAGGCTAAACTCATAACCTATGTTTTATGTTACAATTATAACTTGACAAGGACATTCTAAAATGATGATGTGATATATTTCACAAGATTTAATAGAAATTGTTATCCTTCTTATTAATTTTCGAACACACAAGCAATATTAGTTTTTAGGCCATTCGTCATAAGGCTTTCAGTAGTATAAGACTTTTCATACTTGTTATTTTTTTCACCAGAAAATTCGTGGTCAGTCGTTCAGATATATTTGCACAATGATGTTTACTTTCGCATCCAATATTTAGGTGTGCGATATAAATTGGCAGCTATGATGAAGCTGCTGTATTAGGAGTTGGTGTTTCGGTTGTTCACGATGTTCTTTAAAGTTTGCATTCTAGCCGTCCTCGCGGTGTGCGTTGTTGAAATCAACGCAGGTGAGTTTTGAATTAAATACCCTATATTTAACTAACTAAAATAGACAGTAACCATGTTTAATGCATATTCATTATGTAGAGTATTTTCATTACTAAATGATAGAAATGCAATGTACAGTCTTTTGCTTCAGTTTTACTACGTCAATTCAATATATAATTCTAATAAAAACTCTTCTATAGAAACTCTGGTTTTTACTGAGCTTTACAAATATTTCATATAGAATAAATTGTTAATTTAGCCGGCTTAACCTAAATGGTGTATGGCTTAAAATAGAATAAAAAAAAAAAAAAATGTTAATTTTCACAATCATTTTCAGGCGTTCGAGTAGGTCGTTCACCCCAGTTCGGTTCAGCCAGTCAAGCAAGCGCGAAAGCCAGCTCTGGTTCGTTTGGCCAACCCGGTCATTTCGGTAATCCCGGCTTCGGTGGTCCCGGATTCGGGAAGCCCGGCTTCGGAGGGCCTGGATCCGGCGGACCTGTTTTTGGTGGGCCTGGATTTGGTAAGCCCGGCTTCGGCGGGCCAGGTTTCGGAGGGCCTGGAGCTGGTGGACCCGGTTTCGGTGGCCCAGGGTTCGGTGGCCCAGGTTTCGGTGGTAACAGACCAGGTTCCGGACCGACCATTAACATAGCGAAGAGTGTCAGTATAAGCAGCGGACGCGGCGGCGCTGCTAAAGCTAACGCGAAATCATCATCTGGTTAATCCATCGGCATAAGTGTAATATAGTTTTGTATGTAATGAAAAAATAAATATGTTATATAAATTACATTTTGTATTTCACTTACTAGTCTGAGTTGGTCATCATCATCATCAGCCGGTAGTTGTCCACTGCTAGACATAAACTTTCCCCAAAGATCTCCAAAAACAGCATGGCCTCCAGTACCACTGGACACTAGAGGCTGTCATATATAGAGGTTCATATAGGGCATTTGGTCAATATAACCCTTTTTCCTAATGGGTTAGCTGTACTAGCTTGGCTTGCCTTACATCCAACTTACGAGGGCTCATAAGAAAACGTGACTGTCGGAAATCTAGTCTAGAGGCTATACAGAGATCTGAACCTTACCACTAAGTAATATATATTTATATCACAATCTCGAAAGTATTCAGAGCTTAACAAATATTAATTTGTAAAATGATAATGTTTCGAAGAAATCAAAACATATAACACATTATGAGCCGATAGACGTGTACTGCTGGGCATAGGCCTCCCCCAAAGATCTCCACGTCGAACGATCCTGCGCCGCCCGCATCCAGCTGCTTCCAGCAACCTTCACCAGGTCGTGAAGTAAAAGTATATACAATAACTTCGCAAAAACATAAATAAGATAAATAATAGTCCAATAGTACGAAAATATTAAAATGGTCTTAATTTTATAATATCTGAAATATTCACTTGACTGAATAACTAAGGAAAACGTTCAACGTTTAGTCTGCAAGCAATTCTGATTAGCTGGAACAGAGTGAATAATACCTGGTTAAACTTTGTTTTTAAATTACTTAACATTTCTTTATCTATTACTATGTTATAAAGTTAATTATTACTTACAATTTTATCTACTATATATCTCTTTAAAAGATGGCAGTAAGTATTGACAATTCGAGAAGTAGTTTAACACCAATTGTTAACTAGCGGTAGCTTCCACGATTTCCTTAACTAATACTCTGTTCTTTTATTATAACATTCTACATATAATTGAGGAATCATTGATGATATCTTCAAATATTTATTATCTGTACATAAAAATCAAGTCTTATTTCCAGACAAAGAATCTTTGTCTCCTGATTTGTGATCCCATTTTATGTTATCAAAATTACTCCCATTTGATTTACCGGCCTAGATGTATTAAAAGCTTACTTTCCCATTTATTTATCTATAAAGATTAAGAGCTTCATAGTATGGAATTGTTCCCACAGGTTTACTTTTACTACAAATTCTTAATACTACAAAATGACCACTTCTCGTTCAACTGTATCTAATATACAACTTTAATCATCTGTTCCTCCCAACGTCACGTCGGTATTTCGCGTGCTTCGTCGGCTCGAGCTCAACACGGTCTTGGTTACGAACCTTCACAGGTTCAAGCTCAAGGAGAGTCCCGCGTGCCTCTGTGACCAGACCGTGGTGCACATCCTCGCTTCCTGTCACTTATTTGGGAACGAGCGAGCAGATCTGGAAATACAGATAGGAAAAAGGTTAGAAATGGTATCTATTGCCTCTCTGATGAGTGAGGACGAAAGTCGCCAAATATTCCTAAGATATTGCGAAAAAGTGATTGAAGAAGTACTAAAAAATAATAATAAATAGATAAATAAATAAATAAGCAATGCTAAAATGTAAAAATAGGAAATTAGAATAAATTAAATCTAAAGCAAAAATAAAATTAAAAAAGAAAGCAAAAAGAAGTAAATTCCGTACAAGGAAAAGGAAGAGGAAAAAGTTGATGACAAAAGGAATGATTTTTCTTGCAGATAATGTAAAGGAATGATTTCAGATATGGACGAGGCGACGGCCTTCACTCAGCGAGAGATATGAAAGAAGGAAATGGGATGGAGAATGTAAGAAGTTAATTTAGAAGTTAAGTTACGGAATGACAGATAAGAACGAATGGAAAGGAGAGAGAGAACGGAATTTTTTTTTTTAGGTTAAGGATTAGATATTAAGTGATTTGTATAATAAAGGCCCTGACCTACAACACGCAGTGGGAACTATTTAAAATAAAAAAAATCATCTGTTCTATTTCTCTCAATTTTCTTCAACTATGATGTTTTCTTTTAATCTATTTATCTAATTTTTATCTTCTTTTATGAACTGATCGTGTTTGTGTTCGTCGGGCAACTTGTAGTGAAATGAGGATGATCATTTCAAATACTTCCAATCACACTATACTTCCTAATAATAATCTGTAGAATCTCTTTATTACTTCTATAATTTTATTTACTTCATCAGTTGAATAAATGCTGTACGTGTAGGTTTGTGTAATGTTGTTTATTTTACCTTAGACCAAAGAATAAATCTTAATAGCAAACAACTTGCTTATTTCTATAGATTTAGATTTGACGTCACTGCTCAATACCAATGTTAAATATATATATATATATATGAGGAAAAAAACGTATCGGTATTAACCAAACTTTTTGCTGTGTAAACATGTGTTACCATCGCGTTTAGGAGGGGAATTACTAGTCGACATTGATAAAAAATATTATTCACGAATCTCATGCCAGTAAAATATAGTCCTTATGTATAATATAGTAAAGTATAATGTTATATGAGCGTTATGTTTGTTTACATGATTCTTGGTCATATAAGTAGCCTTTCGTGCCGGCGGTGGATTGTTAACGCGCGTCTATCAAACCCGACACGATGCTTACGAAAAGTCTTATTTTCGGTGTCCTCCTGCTGTGTGTAGCTCAATTGACTACCAGTAAGTATTTTACATCCGCTTTCGGCATCTCGTGCAACCAGCACCAGCTTAATTCCAAAGGAAACTACGCGGCAGTACATGCTACCGATTATTCTGTTTTGCTAACTAATAAGACGATACAGACAAATTTTATTTCTAGAACAATAATAAATGTTTAAGATTTAACTTTTTGCTTGATTTGTATTTAACTAATCCAAAGGAAGTTAAAATTTCATTAGTATTTAGAATCGTATTTTGTACCAAGTATGTTAAACTACACAGTATATGTTTTTCGTCTCATTCCGTGTTTTTTTATAAGTTTTATTATGTATTTGTCATCGAAAACTAAATTTATGTAATAAAAAACCAATAACATTATGCATATATTCAATAACCCTGTTTCTCCGGAAGTCGGCGAACGGAAATGAAATCGGCGTTTATTTCCGTACAAATGAAAACGACAGATTCGTATCGAATCGCAAAAATATTTATATTAGCCAATGACGATACGTATCGTTTAGAAAATCTTTTTTTTAATATTAAATTTTTAACAGGCGTTCCTGTACCTGGTGACGTTTACTCCGCACCGGACGTCGTCCCGTCGGTGGATTCTGAGTTCGGTTCCAACAGCGACGCGGGTCCTTACACACCACCACCCAATGGAGATAATTTTAGTCCAATATGCTGCAAACCTCTAGTTTGATTACATAATAATCCATAGACATGTTCTTTCATTTCATATACTTGTTAAGCATTCTTGTTTCAACCCATCACAGAGTTCGATTTGATAGGCGATTTCCTATGTGGATACTTATCACGACATCTCTGGAACCATAAGACCTGGAGACTTGAAATTCGGTAGGAATATTCTTTAAAGACGGGTGATAGCAGCTAAAGAAGGATTTTATAAAATATTACCCTCAAAAGAGGTTGCGGGTGTTACGGCCAACAAAGTTGGCAGGAAACAACTGGTATCATCGTCAGCCGATAGACGCCTACTGCTGGATATATGCCTCCTCCAAAGATCTCCACATTTTTCGGTTTCGCCTTGCTCGCAACAGCTGGTATATAAATATATTTTTTATACGCTTTGTAATACATAAAATTTTAATTGCGTAAAATTAAAAAAACCTTTCAATACGGTGGTTGTATAATCCAACTCATAGCTCGCCACTGTTTGGACCTCATTTTTCCAGTATGTACTACTTTGCACCACAAATGTAAGTCAAGCCTTGTAATAAACTATTTAATTGGCTTATTTAAATGCCAAAGTACTTGTCTATATTCGGAGCTCCATTGTACTTCAGGATCCAAGGTCAATACTAATGATTTTCTTGTATTTACCTAACCTTTTCAATCGATTTCTATTTCTATGACTTTATGTATAAGACTTAATGTCGCGTCGACTGTCATGCCTATTTGAATAAGTCAGGGTCAAGCTGTGTCTTATATTGACATTATGTTAGTATTCGCGTTTGGTTTACAATAAAAAGTTATAGTTAATATACCGAATAGGTTGTTTCTTACATTTTTTAATTAGAAAGCTATCAATAATACTTATTAAGTAATTTAAAATTAAGGGATCCCGCCAAACAACTTACGAGACCCTTTTTTTTCGGGAGGAAATCTTCGAAAAGATACTCTGTCTTCTGGAGGGAAGTCAGAGTTATGTGGAGATTTTTACCTACTAAAACCCCCTCGGTGGTCACCTTCGGCGTTTGGCGAGGTCACGGGATCTCCGTTCGGAACACAACCGCGGCCGCTATGCTGGGATAGCCCGTCCTGGGGTCTGCTTATACAGACCCCACCAGCCTCGTGAGTATTACTTCAATGACCGAGCGTGTGCGATGCGGAATCCAGCTCTTTTCCTCCGCAGTGAAAGCAATTCGCCGTCAAATTTACGAGACCCAAGCCAACCTCATCTGCTCGCGGTGGACACTGCTAATCAACAAACGAGGCTCTGGCTTCCACCAACTCGCATTGGGCCAGTGTGGTGGGAAATGGCCCAAATCCCCCTATAGAAACCCCTATGAGCGACGGCCCTTAATGCCCTGCGGTACCGAAGAACATGCTGATTGTAAAGTAGCAGTAAGCCGCTGGATGCGGGCAGCAGAGAACCCGTCGATGTGATCTTTAGGGAAGACCTATGTCCAACAGTGGACGTCTATCGGCTAATGATTGATTGACTAATTTAAATTCATATATACGTAAATCAGATTAATGTTATTGGAATCAGGTTCATCAAAGAAAAGGTACAATTCGACCGAAATATGTCTACTGCTGGACATAAGCCTCCCCCAAAGATCTTGTTATAGTTCATTGAGAGGAATTGGACCTTTGCCCACCATGTTGGATCAGTGGATTGGTGGGTGGTCAGAGCCCCGTCTGTTCTGCAGGTGAGTTTGACTTGGGCTCCGTAAGATGTTGAGCGGAACCGCTTACATCCCCTTCGAAATATCTTATAATTTATAAACCACGTTTAAGTTAAGGTTTTTCCTTTAGTAAATTTTTTTACAACAAGGCACAGTGATTTGAGTATATTTCGAGGTGGGTATAGCATGGTGCACATCATCTTGTCCTGCTTTTGAAGGCACCGCTACAGAGGGCTCGTGGGGGAACGTGGGTGGCTGGCTTTCCGGATATCTTGGCAGTGCGGGATTACATGATCCCGCTACTGGATAACCTGAATAAAATTTAAAAAGACAGAAATTATTATTTTTATCTCCACTCTCCTGGTGGTCTCAAACCTTCCTTCAGCGTTAAGAAATTGATACAAGCTTTCGGATGAACGGGTTTGAAGATTTACCTGGCTAGTTGTGTTACTGAGGTAACACGTAACAGGTGAATCTCTTTTCTTAAGTGGACGTCTAATTTCATCAACATATATAAAAGAATGAAAAAAAAACCTTACACGAGACAGAAATCATCGCGTACACCAAGAAGATGACGACGAGGTAACACTTTAAGAACATTTTAGTTCGGAGGGTTATCAGATTCTTCTAGAAGTCTGTAATAAATGAGACCATTTATATCCCCAATCATAATATTTGTAAACAAAACTTCATTAGTATGACTACGAGAAACTGTTTTTTAATATTTACACTATTCATAAGCGAAATAGATAGTTGTTTATCTAACTATACAAAGATGTTTTTTTTTATTTATTTCTACGTGGTGACGAAACGAACTGGACGTTCCCCTGATGGTAAGTGATACGCCTGCCTTTAATAACGTAGCGCTAGTTAGGATAATATACACTGCAGCACATTGCGCTCGTCGCCTTGAAACAAGATGTTAAATTAAATTACTCCTCTAATTTCACTAGCTACAGCGCCTCTCTAACCAGAACACAGAAGTGCTTGGACTAGTATCCAAACACGTCTGTGTTCTACCATCACAGTAGTCTGTGATGGTAGAAATTGGCACTGCGGTGGTACTTACCTAAACTGTCGCCGATAACAGAGACCTGATAGTCATCATCATCAGCCGATAGACGTCCACAGCAGGATATAGACTTACCAAAGATCCCCACATTGATTGATCCTGTGTTGGCCACATCGCCGGGTACCAGAGGCCGCCATTTATAAGGGTTCATATTGGAGAATTTGGGCCATTGCCCACTTCGCTACCCCAATGTGGGTTGGGAGTCAGAACCTACTTAGTGGATAAGCAGGGTGCACCCCAAGCAGGTGAGGTTGGCTCAAGTCCCGAAAGTTGTTGTGCGGGACCTCTCACATTCCATAGAGATCTACCGTCAGTAAAAACCTGTTTATCCTTTATTCAGTGTTTAATAATTACGATCTGTTGGCTAATCCTCGAGTCCTCGATTGACGCTCGCGTACAGGTAGGCATAGTTTTGGGAGGCCTCCCACAAAGTGGACCGACGAACCCACTGGATGCGAGCATCGCGGGACCGATCGATGCAGAGATCTTTGGTGGAGACCTTTATCCAGATATGCACATCTATCGGCTGGTGATGATAATGGCTAATCCACGTTCATCATCATCATCAGCCGACAGACGTTTACTGTTAGACATAAGCCTAACAAAAAGATCTCATCATAAGATGATGAGTCTCATTACCTCAGTAATTACAACAGCTACAGCGCCCATCAGACTGAAGCAATACTGTCTGCAGACTGCTGTTTGTTGGCTGCTACAGGAGCTGCGGTGGTACTTACCTAGACATTCTTCGGCTACAAAGACCTTTCTTTCTAATTTCGAGGGGAAAATCTTCGAAAGATACCCTGTTTCGGGGAGGAAGTCGTTATTACTTACTAAAACGCCCTCGATGGTCTGCATCAGTGCATTCGGAGATACTCCGGAATCTCTTATAGAACGCACCGGTGCTCTTTTACACTTTCTGTTACACGTCCCTGAGGAGGAGCCTGACCCTCCTAGACACCATCGCTGAGCCATACGCTGAACCACGCAGATTCGCTCGTTGAGCTAAAAGAGCACCCACCCTCCAGGTAACTTAAAAATTGTTAACTTATTTGTAATGCAGTAACTTTGCGGGTTACGATTATGTTATCCGCTAAGTTTTTTGCCGACATCTTACATCATTTAGTTGCCAACTTACACAGAACTAATTTATATGCATATAAAAAAATCCACCATCGCAATCAAATATAGTCTCTATGTTAAGTATACATAAAGTTCATAATGTGATTAAGTATAATTCGTTTGTTTAATTTAGTTGGCAATATAAACCGATTTCTATGTCCATAGATCGTTAAAGACTCGCACGGATCCGAGACATGATGTTGTTGAAAAGCTTCATTTGTGGTTTCCTCATGCTCTGTGTACTACAGCTGACGACCGGTAAGTATTCTACACTTTATGATATTTTTTTTTTTTTTATTCAATTAAGCGACGAGGGGTATAAGGGATACCGCACCACAAATCACGGGAGTTAATCCAACCTCACCTGTTCGTGGTGCACCCTGATAATCAACAAACGAGGCTTTAGCTCCCACCACCCGCATTGGGCTAGCGTGGTAGGAAATGGCCTATTTTCCCCCGTATGAATTCTTACAAACCACAGTCATTAGTAACTGGCGCTACCGGAGGCCATGCTGATTGTGTGAAGGTATTAAGAAGCCGTTGAACGCTGACTAAGGTATTTCCTGCCTGTCGTACAAGGCAACTAAAAGGGTCCTCGCGTTCGTAGGATTTGGGGGAGGAGTGATCTTAGAGTTCAATAAGCGAGCCTTAGAAGGACGGCAAATGCATGGTGGTCCTGTATTTGCCGTAGTACAGCGTGGGTGCTAAGGAGGGATTTGCCCTTCCGTGGGATGTTTTAGCTAGAGTGCAGCGGGGCACCGGTGAGTTCCGTAGGTAATCCCGAAGCCCCAAATAACGGTGTCTTCCCCCCAGAAACAAGCTATTGAGGAAGATTTCTCCTCGCGATAAAAAAAGGTGGTCTCTGTCAACAGATACCTTACCACCAGTAATAATAGAATTGCAGAATATCAGTCTGTAGAATAGTTTATAAGGGAGATAATGTTTACAATTTTACCCTTATTTAAAATATAATATCAGTTTGTTGTCTAAATTATGTAAACAAAGTAATAAAACCATAAATCTTTACAAGGTTTATTTACTAGCATTATTTTAAAAACGAATGGCTAAAATACAGTAGTCCTTCATAACACAGTACTCTTATAACGCATTGTCATAGGCGATTTCAATCCTCCAATAACACGGGTATTCCCCTATAACACGCGGGGATTCCCCACATAATAATTCTGTACTGTGATATTTATAATGATTGGTACAGTTTTTTTTTTTTTTTTTATTTACGTGTGTAACAAAATGCTAACGGAAATGCACACCCCGTCGCCAAATTGGGCCGGCGACGGTGGTAGTGTCGGACTCCAACCGACTAAAAAGCTTCACACGGTATTCCACTCTCATCCACGTGTTCGTGGGGTCGCGGGATAAAGTATTGCAGTTCATCCACGACCCCCCGAACGGCGCCCGAATGACCGGGCCCACCTCGAGGAGGGGTGTGAAGCACCCCTCCTGTTAAAAAATCCCTACGTGGCGACGCGTCGGAATACGAGACGCATCACCATATCCACCCCAGGAACCCTCTCCAAGGGGGGCACCGGCCCGACGGCCCTTGTCGGTCGCGGCGCCAGGTTCCTGCCGAGGAGCCATTCGGCGGTCGTGCGCTCGGTCCCGCCTTGCGGCGGTGAGCTGTCATCGCGCTCCGACCGCGTCCTGTCCCCTCGGCGCCCGCTCTCGGATACATTCGGTCTCCCGCTTCTGCGTCATAACAGAGTCGCAGAATCGGGATACCGCATTCCATGACGCCTCGCCACTGACCATGGTCTGGACCACGGACGGTAGCGAGAGGTCACTCCCTATCGCCGCTACGAGCGCGGCCCTGTCCCCCCACCATCGCGGGCAATCGGCCAAGGTGTGGGACGATGTGTCCACCGGGTGGCCACACTCGTCGCACGCCTCGTCCGTCCTACTCGTGCAGTTCCGCCGGTGCAGATAGCTCCCGAAGCAACCGTGCCCCGTGAGTACCTGCACCAGGCAGAAACTGAGGACTCCGAAGTCCCGGCCCAGCCAGTCACCGATGACCGGCCGGACGGCCTCAACGGTGAGGCGACCGTACGACGGTTCGAGGAGTCGCCGCTCCCATCCCCGAAGCACCTCTCGACGCGCCTTTCGGCGCCACTTCTCCACCTCGTCGGGCGACGGAAACGAGCCCTCCCGCTCGAGGTCCCTCTTCCGCCGCCAGTAGAGGCGCGCCAGCGACTCCGCTTCGAGTTCCCACGGCGGTGTCCCAGCGAGGACGCACGCCGCCTCGAAAGAGATGGTACGGTAACCTCGTACGATCCGTATGGCCATGACGCGCTGCGGCGAGCGCAGCAGCGTCACGCCACGGGTCGACAGGTGTTGCGCCCATATGGGCGCACCGTATAGCGCCATAGAACGCACCACCCCCGTGTAGAGTCGCCGATGATTGGTACAGTTCATAATTACTAGTTAATTGAAATTAACTCTTTTTTTAGTTTATAAGCTTAAGTTTTTTTATTTATAATGTTCTTAGTTTTTTTTTAATATTCGATTTAAACCCCCTTTAGCGAGAAAAGTAAAACGTGAATAATTTATACGTAACGCGTTATGCGTGGTCGCAAAAACGCGTTATACGGGAATACTCTTACAACGCGTTTTCCTTTAACGCGGATTCCAATCCACCGTGTTATATGGGAGATTACTGTATATATTTTTCTATATGATTAACAAAATAATTTAGTATTATATAAAAAAAAACAATTCTTAATACGAAGGTATTTACTTAACTAATGGTAGGTCTCCCTCACCGAAGACTATCTAGGTAGGTACTACGGTGTTCCTCTTTCTGTCGCCTAACAGTAGTGTGCGAACATTACTGTGCAGATTTGAGGGGTGCTGTAGCTAATATAATTACTGGGGTAACGAGGCCTAACATGTCTCAAAGCGACGAGCAAAATGTGGTGCTGTGAATACCATTCTAGCTAGCGCCACGCCGTTATAGGCGTATCACTTTTCATCAGGTGAACTACCAGATAAACTCATCGCTTCATTAAATATAAATAAAATACAATGTATAATTAAAAAAAAAAATTATCATTATTTATACAAATTACTAATATATCACAAAGATATGCAGTTGTAGTTGCTGCTCTTAACCTTCTTATTAGGTAAAGAAAAAAAAATGCGAAAAGTGAGAATAGAAAATTAGTCATACCCTCATTTCTGTGGGACACGAGGTATTTATTGTAATATATAAACATAGTTAATGCAATAGTAATTTCGTTTACAGGCGCTCCAGCACCGGATGTCGTGTACAGCTCTCCGTCGTACTATCCCATTTACGACCCCAACGCTAAAATACCTGTTACTCAGGCCCCGTCCCAGGATGATATATTAAGGCCTGTGCCTTGTTGTAAACGATATAATCCTGAAATAAACTAATATACAATAAACAATATATAGTTTTCTTTTGAGATGGCAATCATGATGGTAGGTCTCTATTGCCGGAGGCGGTCTAGGTGGATACCACCGCAGCGCCTGTTGCAGCCGAGAAACAGTGCTGTGCAAACATTACTGCGTTCCGGTTTGAAAGGCGCTATAGCTAGTGTAAATACTGCGGTAACGAGATTCAACATCTTGTCTGCGACGAGCGCAATATGATACAGTGCATACTATTCGAACGCCACGCGGTTTTGCACAGGTTATCACTTACTATCAGGTCAACGTCCCGCTCGTCTCGTTGTTTGAATACATAAAAAAGAATTAAAATCAGTGCCAAATTTTTAAATATGTAACTAACTTACACCTCCGTTCAATTATATATATATCATCAACATCAGCTGATGGATGTCCACAGCTGGACATATGCCTTCCCTAAAGATCTCTACATCGATAAGTCCCGCGTTGCTCACCCTCAACTATTTCGCCTCGCAAGAAACAAAGTTAAATTTAGAGAACTGACCGCCAACCTTCGCTAGTCGGAGAGGCACCTTAAGAAGAAGAAGCTCACCTCCAGTGGGTACCCGCGATTCTCATCAGATCGTCGATCCACTTTGTGTTGGTCCTTCCATATATATGAGATTTCCACTTATGTGGAGACTTATCACGATATCTCTGGAACCATATAGGCTGGAGACTTGAATTTTTTTTTTTTATATTATAACGGAGGCAAACGAGCTAGCGGGTCACCTGGTGGTAGGTGAGTTCGCCGCTGCCCACAGATGCAAATAACAACAAAAGTGTTACTAGGCCGTTGCCATCTCATAACATTTAAAAGAAGGGAGGCGTAAAATATAGGATAGGTTTCGGAGGAACAGGAGTAGGAATAAAAGGGGACGGACCACCAGACACTAGTTAGTTTCTAACCAAATGCAACATCACAACTCCTAGAACACTGCAACGTCGCACCGGTCCATCTAACAAACGTCAAAATTCGGGTGGTCTGAAAGAAAGGAAAAAGAATGGGCATCCGGTTCTCTCACTCACCAGACGAAACATGGCAGCCACTAGGAAGCCAGCCATTTCACGCTGATTTTCTGTGAGACGGTAGTGCCGCACCGGTCGATCCTGCCCAAAAGAAATTGGATAAGACTATTGCTTTCTCGAGTATAGGTCAGCTAAGAACGGATTCCTTCCCTAAAGAAAGACTGCGGGGATGTTATAGCCAGCGGGCGAGGAACAACTGATTACCTATGTATAGTTACGATACAGATGAATTTTGTTTATATGCTATATTATGTAATAAATATATATATAAATGAATGATATTATAGTTTGTTTATGACAAAATGAAAGTTTTTGCAGGAGAACCAAGGTCACCGACATAGCTCGAAGGGTCGCCGTCGCAAAGTGGCAATGGGCAGGGCACATAGCTCGCAGAACCGACGGCCGTTGGGGCAGAAAGGTTCTCGAGTGGCGGCCACGTACCGGAAGACGTGGCGTGGGCAGACCCCCCACAAGGTGGACCGACGACCTGGTCAAGGTCGCTGGCAACCATTGGATGCGGGTGGCCCAGGACCGGTCTGAGTGTAAATCTTTGGGGGAGGCCTTTGTTCAGCAGTGGATGTCTTCCGGCTGATTGGATTGATTGATTGAAAGCTTTTTACTTAATTCGTACTAATTAACTTGTAAGATGATGTAGTACTTAAACGGAAAAACCAATTTGATGTACTGGTTTCTTTTATTGATTGTTTGGTAAAGTTCTCAAGTAGATTGTTAAATTTGTGATTAACCATTTATGTTGATTTTAACACCAATTATAATGTTTATATTAATACAATAAATATATAACGTCTGTCTGTCACTTAGTTATGGAGCTGACTAAAAATAAGGCTCTATTACTAGGAGGGTCTGTATAAACGTAATACAGACAATCTATGTAAATACTGATATTAACGTCATCATACATCCAGTATTCTTACTGTATTATATCAGTCGAGGAGTGTAAGGGTTCCTGCATAACTTACGGAATCCAAGCCAAACTCACCTACCTGCTCGTGCTGCACCCTGATAATCAACAAACGAGGCTCTGGCTCCCACCAACCCGCATTGGGCTAGCGTGGTAGGAAATCGCTCAAATCCCATATGAATCCCTACCCGATTCCTTTGTGGGGCTTATGTCCAGCCGTAGACGTCTATCGGCTGATGATGATGATACATCAGTCAAGAATGAAAATATTGTACTATCTATAAGTACCGCTGTTCTGTAGTAATCGCCATGTTTTAGGAGTTTATTATTTAAAGGAATTCTAGCAGTAAACAAGTTGTGAAGAGTAGCCAGAGAAAGAGAAGAATACCAAAGGTCTCTGTCTAACAAATGCAATCAGATATTCAAACCAAAGCAATGTGATATTGGAGATAAAGATGTTTTCGCGAGAATTGCTGCTGGAGTCGGCGCAGTAAGGGCCACAGCCGGCCGGCTCCTGTCCATGCGGAAACTATGACCTATATTATGATCACTAAATAAGATCTTAAATATTACCCTAAATAAATATGCTAACGTAGGGTGAGAAATATGTAAATACAATCACACCGTCATTTAACTTTGAAATTAAGAACCAGTGAGCGTGACTCGCTGAGTGATAGGCCAGGGTAATAGGATTCGAGGGGACGTCTTACCGGGAGATCATGAGCTCCCTGGTGAAGACGTCCGCCCTCGAGGACTTGGGCCTCGTGGGCCAAGTGCGGGTGCGGCCCACTATGGCGGGGGCCCGCCTGTTCGAGCTGGGTGTCAGCCACGGCCACGACGTTGCAGACCAGCTAGCGGAGAAGATGAAGACTTCGCTGGCTGGGGTGGCCGACGTCGTCCGGCCGGTCAAAACCGCGGATCTACGGGTGACCGAGCTGGACGACTCGGCCACCAAAGAGACGGTCGAGGCTGCGGTCGTCGCAGCAACGGGCTGCCCAGCCGGGCAGGTGAAGGCCCTGTCCGTAAGGGACGGGCCCGGGGGGATGGGCACCACCATCGTAACGTGTCCGGTCGCCGCCGCGAAGCTGCTGGCGGAGAAGGGCCGCGTCCTGGTCGGGTGGACCTCGGCCAGGATCGTGGCTCTGGAGCAGCGCCCCTTGCGCTGCTTCAACTGCATGGCGATCGGGCACACCTCCGCTACGTGCCCATCCCCCAAATGCCGGAAGGATCAGTGCTTCCGATGCGGGAAGGTGGGTCACAGGGCCGGCGAGTGCCAGTCGGAGTTCCGATGCTCCGTCTGCGCCGACTCTGGTCGGAAGTCCAACCACTTGATGGGGGGGAGAACTTGTCTCCCCCCCAGGGTCAAGGGAAAGGCTGCGGCCGGGACACCTTCCCGCGTCGCGGAGAAGAATAGTGCGCCTGCAGGAGGTGAGAACATGGTCATCAATTAATTGATGGCCCACATCTCACTCCTGCAGGCGAATCTCAACCACTCCGCCGGCGCTCAGGACTTGTTCCTGCAGTCGTTGGCGGAGTGGGGATGCCACATTGGCGTGGCATCAGAGCCGTACAGGATTCCCGCCCAATCATCCTGGGTTGGGGACCTGGACGGCACGGTGGCGGTGCTGGCGAGAGCGGGCGCCTGCCCCCTCTTCAAGTCACTAGAGAGGGGGCACGGCTACGCGGCGGCAGGTTGGGGGAGGTACGCTGTCATCGGGGTGTACTTCTCCCCCAACCGATCCCTGGCAGAGTTCGAGGTGTTTCTCGACTCTGTCAGGGCCGCCGCGGGCAGGTTGTCACCGAGGGAGATCTTGGTCCTCGGCGACTTCAACGCCAAGTCTCGCTCTTGGGGCGGCACCGCCACCGACGCGAGAGGGAGAGCAGTTGAGGCATGGGCACTGCTCTCCGGTCTGAGCCTCCTCAACGAGGGAAACGCGCTCACGTGCGTGCGAGGGTCGGGGGGGTCCATCGTGGACCTCTCCTTTGCCTCACCGGCGCTCGCGCGCCGTGTGGCAAATTGGCGGGTGGAAGAGGAGGTGGAGACCTTATCGGATCACCGATATATCAGGTTCGAGGTCTCCCCTCCTCAGGGGCGCGGCACAACATCATCGCGCCCCGGGTTCCACTTCCCTCGTTGGGTCCTCGGCAAGTTCGACAAGGAGCTCGCCGAGGAGGCGGCGCTGTTCCAGAGATGGAACATGCCCCGAGGCTCAGACGACGTCGGCGTCGACGAGCTGGAAGGTCGCATCCACAGCGCTCTTCAGGAGGTGTGCGATGCGGCCATGCCTAGGATGCGGCGACGTCCTGCGGACCGCCGCCAGCTGTACTGGTGGTCGGAGGAGCTCTCCGGCCTCCGGGCGGCGGCCCAGGCTCGTCGCCGGGCACTGCAGCGTTGTCGGCGTCGGCGCACGCAGGTGACGGGGGAGGAGGAGCGGCTGCAGGTTCAGTATGCCGAAGCCCGCAAGACCCTGCGGCTCGCCATAGTCCGGGCGAAGACCCTTGCCTGGGAGGAACTACTGGCAGGGGTCGACAGGGATCCATGGGGGCGCCCGTTCAAGACGGTACGGAAGAAGCTCTGTGCCGCAGGCGCCCCCTTAACGGAGGCCCTGGACCCGGACTTCCTCCAAGGGGTGGTGGACCGGTTGTTCCCGGGGGCTGACGCGTCATTCCAGCCCCCGGTTATGTCCACCACCGCCCCCGCGGCGGCCACAGAGGAGGGCCCTCCTCTGACGGAAGAGGAGCTGGACGTGGCCCTGGGTCGTCTCCGGGGTCGACGTACGGCTCCGGGGCCCGACGGGGTCCCATCGAGGGCCCTCTGGGTGGCCGCGAGTCACCTGCGCGAGGAGCTCCGGGGACTGTACGACGCCTGCATTCGGCACGTGCAGTTCCCGGAGCGCTGGAAGACGGGCAGGCTTTGCCTGCTGCGGAAGGGGGACCGTCACCCCGACTCCCCTTCCGCGTACAGACCGATCGTCCTTCTGGACGAGGCGGGTAAGGTCTTCGAGAAGATCTTGGCCGGCCGTCTCGTTCGGCACTTCGCCGAGGTGGGACCGGGCCTCCATGAGGCCCAGTACGGATTTCGGGCAGGGCGATCCACGTTGGACGCCCTGCTCGACCTGAAGGGCCTCTGTCTGGAGGCCTTCGGTGACGGCGAGGTGGTCCTGGGGGTGTCCTTAGATATCGAGAACGCCTTCAACAGCCTGCCATTCGCGACGATCAGGGGGGCGCTGGAGTTTTTCCGGCTCCCCCCCTACATGGTCGGGCTGTTGGGGGCGTACCTCAAGGACAGGACGATCGTCTGGGTTGATGGCAGCGGCGAATTACATCGGCGGCGCGTGGAGAGCGGGGTTCCACAGGGGTCGGTCTTGGGCCCCTTGCTGTGGAACCTCGCGTACGACTGGCTGCTGCGGCAGCCGGTCCTCCCCGGGACGAGGGTACTATGCTACGCGGACGACACCCTCGTCTCGGCCCGGGGGAGGAGTTACGACGAGGCTGCTCGTCTGGCCGCCACTAGCACGTCGCTGGTGGTGGACCTGATCGAGCAGCTGGGTCTGAGGGTCTCCGTCACGAAAACGGAGGCCCTCCTCTTCCACGGACCCCGCAGGGGTCCACCCCGGGGCGCGATCATCCCCGTCCGGGGCGAGAGGGTCCCAGTGCGGGGAGCCCTCAAGTATTTAGGGCTCACTCTGGACGGGCGATGGAGCTTCGGGGAGCACTTCGAACGGCTTCTCCCGAAGCTCACCGCCACCGCCGCTGCGCTGGGCAGATTGCTGCCCAATGTCGGGGGGCCGGGTCATTTGTGTCGGCACCTATACTCTGGCATCCTGCGGAGTATGGCACTGTACGGAGCGCCCGTATGGGTGGATAGGTGCGACACCGCCAGGAACGGGCCCGTGTTGAAGAGGGCCCAACGTATCCTGGCGAACCGAGCCTGTCGGGCGTACCGTACGGTGTCCTGGACGGCGGGTACGCTTCTCGCGGGCGATGCGCCTTGGCATCTACAGGCGCAGTCGCTCGCGGAAGTGTACCTCTTCCTGCGGGATGCCGGAGAGCGTCGGCCGGACCCGGCCACGGTCCGCCGGATCAGGCGCGTTGCCCATGACGCCCTGATCCGGCGGTGGGAGACGGAGTTAGGTAACCCTGCCGCCGGCCGAGACACGGTGGAGGCCATCAGGCCCCACCTGTCCCGGTGGATGAGCCGGCGGTACGGGGCCTTGACGTTCCACCTGGTGCAGGTGCTGACAGGCCATGGATGTTTCGGCAAGTACCTGCACCAGGTGGCTCGTAGAGAGATGACGCAGGAATGCGTCGAGTGTGGTGCGCCGATTGACACGGCGCACCACACTCTGGCGGAGTGCCCGGCATGGGGGCCGCAACGCCACGCCCTCGTCGCGCAAGTCGGCAGTGACCTCTCGCTGCCGACTGTAATCGATCGTATGTTGAGCAGCGAGAGGTCTTGGAGGGCGGTGGCCTCCTTCTGCGGCGCAGTGATGCGTCAGAAGGAGGCCGCCGAGCGCACGAGGGAGGCCGACGCCGCTGCCGCACCTTGCAGGCGGCGGCGGGCCGGCGGGAGAGCGCGGCGGCAGAACCACGCCGTCCGCTTCCTCCCGCCGTGAGCGATGGGCCCCTAGCCGGGCACGGTGTGAGGGGGCGTTCGGGCCGTTGGGCGTGGCCCTTTGGGCCTTTTGTCGTGTTTCCCCTGGGGGTGCGTCCCCCGGGGGAGTCTTGGTTTTTGTCCCCCCCTCCCACTTCGACGAGGGGGGGGAGTCTGGAGGGAGGAGGCCGCCGCCCAATTCCTTCACGGGAGGGCGGCGGCCGGGCATGCGCTCCGTCGTGGGCGCGCGCGGTCGTCTGTGGGGTCGGGGGGCCCCAACGTGCCGGTCCCGCGAGGGGCCGGTACGGGACGGCAGGTGGGTGCCTTTGCTCCCCGCGGGCACCCACCAAGAGGAGTTTTATACGCGGAGGCGCCCGGAGAGTTGCTTGGCTGAAACCCGGGCGTCTCCAGTATGCGTATTGCGGGACAAGCGGTGGTGGTTTTAGTGGGTATGGGGGTCACGCACAACATCTTAGTGGCCCCGAGCCACACATAACCCGGCGTCCCCCCCCTTGAAAAGGACGCTGGGTATGCGTTAACAGCATTTCCAACACCGATATCAAAAAAAAAAAAAAAAAAGGGTAATAGGATACACCCGGCGAGAGAGCGCGGCGGCAGAACCACGCCGTCCGCTTCCTCCCGCCGTGAGCGACGGGCCCCTAGCCGGGCACGGTGTGATGGGGCCTTCGGGCCGTTGGGCGTGCCCCTTTGGGCCTTTTGTCGTGTTTCCCCTGGGGGTGCGTCCCTCGGGGGAGTCTTGGTTTTTGTCCCCCCTCCCTCGTCGAAGTGGGTGGGGTAGTCTGGAGGGAAGAGGCCGCCGCCCAATTCCTTCACGGGAGGGCGGCGGCCGGGCGTGCGCTCCGTCTTGGGCGCGCGCGGTCGTCTGTGGGGTCGGGGGGCCCCAACGTGCCGGTCCCGCGAGGGGCCGGTACGGGACGGCAGGTGGGTGCCTTTGCTCCCCGCGGGGACCCACCAGGAGGAGTTTTATACGCGGAGGCGCCCGGAGAGTTGCTTGACTGAAACCCGGGCGTCTCCAGTATGCGTATGGCGGGACAAGCGGTGGTGGTTTTAGTGGGTATGGGGGTCACGCACAACATCTCAGTGGCCCCGAGCCCCACATAACCCGGCGTCCCCCCCCTGCAAAGAACGCTGGGTATGCGGTAACAGCATTTCCACCACCGATATAAAAAAAAAAATAAATAAAATAAAATAAAATAAAAAAAAAAAAAAAAAAAAAAAAAAAAAAAAAGGGTAATAGGATACATCGATCGTATGTTGAGCAGCGAGAGGTCTTGGAAGGCGGTGGCCTCCTTCTGCGGCGCAGAGATGCGTCAGAAGGAGGCCGCCGAGCGCACGAGAGAGGCCGACGCCGCTGCCGCATCTTGCAGGCGGCGGCGGGCCGGCGGGAGAGCGCGGCGGCAGAACCACGCCGTCCGCTTCCTTCCGCCGTGAGCGATGGGCCCCTAGCCGGGCACGGTGTGAGGGGGCCTTCGGGCCGTTGGGCGTGGCCCTTTGGGCCTTTTGTCGTGTTTCCCCTGGGGGTGCGTTATGCGTATGGCGGGACAAGCGGTGGTGGTTTTAGTGGGTATGGGGGTCACGCACAACATCTCAGTGGCCCCGAGCCCCACATAACCCGGCGTCCCCCCCCTTGAAAAGGACGTTGGGTATGCGGTAACAGCATTTCCACCACCGATATCAAAAAAAAAAAAAAACAAAAAAAAACAAAAAAAAAAAAAAAAAGGGTAATAGGATACAACCCTAGGGTCCGTTAGTTCTCGCAGGCCAAGACTTCAGCCTGAGAAGCCTTGCGTATGGCTTTATAACTAACTAAAGGTGTTTTTTACCATTATTATAATAAATGTAAAGTAGCAATGAAAGACAAAAACCATTTTCAAACCCAATAAATATATATATACATGTACATTTATTCATGAGTACTACTGAACAATAATATAGTGGTAGTCGACCTCTATCGGCTGATGATGATGGTGACTGAACAATATTATATTTACTTTGACTTTATGACTTCAGATGAACCTATAAATAACTTTGGATAGTTATATGTTATAACTAGGTATATTTAATTTTTATTGAGAACTATTACAAATAATCATTATACAAAATTCTTATCGTTTTCCATAGGAATCCGAATTCGCACTAGATTGCGCGGCACTGCGACCTGGACCCCCCGCATTGATGCTAACACTCTTGGAGATACTTAGCGATCCCTGAGGTAATAGTCCGAGCCCGGACCCTCCAAAGCCGCCGGGACGACCGCCAAAACCTCTGCCACCGAAACCACCGTATCCAGGGCCTCCGCCGAAACCACCGTATCCAGGACCTCCGCCGTAACCACCGTATCCAGGGCCTCCCCCAAAACCACCGTATCCCGGACCCCCGCCAAAACCACCATATCCAGGACCTCCTCCGAAACCGCCGTGGTGGTGATGGTGATGGAAGTAGTAAGGATCATCGCCGCCGTAAGATCTTGCTTGAGCGTTCGCCTCACTAAATCCAAACTGCGGTGACCGCTGAACACGAACACCTGGAGAATTTTTTTTTTAACAATATAGTCCTTTAAAGACTCCATTCTAACAAACCATTTTAAAAAGGGACTAAATGATAATTATGTAGTCATATCCGGCAGTTCGATTACCTCGTGACCCTGGATACTGTACAGCACCAGAAAAGAACAGGTAATAAATTGAACAAAGGAGAACCATCTCTTTAAATTTAGTTTTGTTTAATGTGTTATATTCACGTAAATAATAAAAACGATTACTACAGTTAATATACAAATTCAGTGTATTATAAATTATACAGGAATTTTAATAATGATTATCGTCATCATCATCAGCTGGAAGAGATCCTATTGGATATAGAACTCAACACCGATTAATCCTTATGAAGGGATGTGTTCTGAAGAACTGTTTGATATGATGCCCACAACCACATGCCAACATTGCCGGGAACTCATCCTCAAATCCTTGAACTGCAATGGTCACATACAATCCGGTTCCAGAGATGTTATCCCCCGAGAACATTCAGATTGTGGAATGATAACTCATTCTAGATTTTTCCTGCACACTTTCCACAATATGAAGTTCTTCAAAACGCTAGTGTTACTAGCGATAATAGGCAGCTGTGCTCTCTCAACCCCAATAGCTGCAAGTTATTTACCACCTAAGTGGTATAAAAAAAAAACCTTTGCTATCCACGACCTTCACTAGATCTTCATTTCACCTCATACACAAAAGCTTAACTGTTTCGTCACAACAAACTTTGAAGAGTTTTTGCAACTAATACGTTGACCTTTATTATTGTTTTAATATGTAAATGTGCAGACGTACCCGCTTCGACCCTCACCAGTACGAAGACCAGTGCAATAACTAGAAGCCAAATTGTCCGAATCATCTTGATTCTGGGTAGACCACTATTCTAATACTGGAGCTATTACAGCATAAATTCATTTTATACATGACAACAAAACCACATCGCTTCAAATTTAACTAATGCATTAGCACAATTCATACCTTTGCGGTTAAATAGAGTAATAACATAACAGAGACGTCAAATACTATTTTTGTTCTACCTGGTGGTAAATGATACGCCTGCACACAACAACGTGGCGATAGGTTCATATATACAGCACCACATTGCACTCGTCGCCTGAGATATAAGAATTTCAGTTTTGTTATCCTAGTAATTTCACTACCTACAACACCTTTCAAACCAGAACACAGTAATATTTGCACGCTACTATTTGACGACAGGAATAGGCGCTGCGGTGATACCTACATAGTAGGAAATCATCTAAAAAGATGCCAAGCTTCTCGGGGGAAGACTAGGTTATGTAGGATTTTTACCCTCTAAAACCCCCCAAGGTGGTCATCCTCAGAGCGCGGTGGGCGGCCCTTAGTCTCTTACGGAACACACCGGTGTCTCCCGGCACTAAGCCTAAATCACGCCCCAAGGAAGTAGCCGTCCTCAGCACCCTCGCTTTGGTACGACAAGCACTAGATCACCTCGTATTACATTCAACTCGGTCTTGCATAGTGGATAATAAAGACCTCACCTCCAAAGCCCAAGAAAAAGAAAATCTTTTTAGTCTCCGTCTACGACAGACGGGGCTTACCTTACTCCGATTCTTAAGAGCCCGAGACTAAAGACCTACCACCAGTGAGACCACCATCATCATGGTATAAATGTAAAATAAAAATAAAACAGAAAATAGGGTGTAAGGGGTCTCGCACAGCAATTTAAGGAATCCAAGCCAACCTCACCTGCTCTTTATGTACTCTGCTAATCAACAAACTAGGCTCTGGATTCCACCAACCCTCATTGAGCCAGCGTGGTGGGAAATAGTCAAAATCCCTAGTGACTAGTTGAGGGCCCGTCGTTTTTAAGTGTTCATATGGGGGAGTTTAGGCTACTTCCTACCACGCTGACCATATGCTGGTTGTTGGGAATCGCAGCCTCGTTTGTTTACTAGCAAGGAGCTCCACGAGCAGATGAGGTTAGCTTGGATCCTTTAAGTTCTTGTGCGGGGTCTCTTACTAAGAATTAGTAAGATCATAAAATATTATTTGTAAGGAACAAGTAAGCTATTGAAAAAACAAAACTACTAAGCAATATATTTAACATACACTATGATTAGATCACAACTTTGTGTAGGGGAATACCATACATTAGTATTTATATTTGCTTGTCATATTGATTCAGGAAACAGAAGTGTTGATACGTAAATCTATGCTCATGAAGAAGATTTTTAAACAACACAAATTTATTTGATATATCAATATACATTTGTTAGTTCATTCATTAACATCCTACGGCCCCAAGATGGGGCAATGGGCTTCCACAGTGATTCTCCATCGAGTTCGCTCTTGGGCTTCATCTTTAATCACCACGTCCTCTCGATCTTCTTTGCCTGGTCTGCTATATACTATTGATTGGTTATTAAAGTAAAATATAAGTAAAACAGGAAATTCATCAGCTTACATATGTAACATACGTTATTATTTTTTCTAACTTATCAAGGAGTTCGGAGACATGAGGAACAACTTTCAGTAAACTAGTTATATTGATACAATTAATCAGGAAAGTACTATAATAAAGGTGGGGAGAAAGAAAAAGTAATGGTTGAGGAATATCAGGGAATGGATTGGCATATCTGAGGCGTACGAACCGTTCCGCTGAACCCGGGACAGAAAGGACTGTACCAAGCTGATCGCCAAACTTCACTAGTTGAAGAGGCACTTTAACAAGAAGAACAAGTAACTAAGTTTTCGATAAAGATGATTGGAGAACGGACCCGAGCTAGTCTTCGACGACCGAGTAGGTTCGCTAGATATCTAAAAATCCAGACACAAAAACTGAAAATCCGTCTTCGGAAAACCACATCTTAAGTAGCACATTAATTTTAAACAGGCCATGGACCCGTGTCCACTTGCCCAGCATCAGATGAGCTGTAAGAGTCAAAATGAGTACCAAGAGACTGACCTCAATATGTGTCATCAGTAGCTCTAACATTCACTGGTGGAAGCTCTCTGTTGTCAGACACCGTCTAGGTAGGTACCACCGCAACTACCATTTTAGCCGCCAAATAGTACTGTGCAAACATTAATGTGTTCCGGTTTGAAGGGCGATGTAGCTAATGAAATTACTGGGGTAACGTGACTTAGACGACGAGCGCAATGTGGTGTAGTGCATATCGTCTTACTATAACTAACACGTTGTTATGGACGAGCTTATCACTTAAAATCAAGTGAACCCCCTCGTCGTATCGCTTAATTACATAAAAAAAAAATTAAAATTAAAGCGAATTTTTTAAAGATGTAACTAACTCACACCTCCGTCCACTCAGTATTCAGCTATATATATAAATCAACATTATCATGGACAAGATCTCCTCGGCAGGAACCTGGCGCCGCAACCGACAAGGGCTATCGGGCCGGCCCCCCTTGGAGAGGGTTCCTGGGGTGCATATGGTGATGCGTCTCGTATTCCGACGCGTCGCCACGTAGGGATTTTTAACGGGAGGGGTGCTTCACACCCCTCGTCGAGGTGGGCCCGGTCATTGGGGCGCCGTTCGAGGGGTCGCGGAGGAACTGAAATACTTTAACCCGCGACCCCACGAGCACGTGGATGAGAGTGGAATACCGTGTGAAGCTTTTTAGTCCGTTGGAGCCCGACACTACCACCGACGCCGGCCCAATTTGGCGACGGGGTGTGCGTTCCGTTAGCATTTTGTTATACACGTTAATGAAAAAATAAAAAAACATGGACAAGCTTATCACTTACTATCTGGAGATGATTTCGCTCCGTTGAATAAAAAAAAATCTAATTACATAATTACTACATATAATTGCATACATAATTTTATCTAATACAGCTGAGAAAATGGTTGATACCTCAAGGACTCTTTATAATATGTCTCCTACATTTTATTCTTGTAATAAAACCTCACACTTTTTGCAAAGCTATTAAAAAAGTTAAAGCCGAATTTCATATCAAACGTCTTCTAATACTGTAATATAGTCACGCTACATAATATTACAGAATTCTTTGAAAACGAGTAAATATATAAAAAAAAAATATTCTGTAGTATTTAATGTATCCAGTGTTCTGTCGTGGTGATGTCGTTCGAATACAGGAAGAATGTTCACAGCCGCACGCAGCGACAAATAAAGCTCCTCATCTGGAAGTCGTATATGCAGAGACAGTGAGACAATATATTTTAAAAACATGCAGTCATTATTATCAATCGACAGTCGTCCACTGCTGGGCATAGGCCTCCCCCACATTGATCGATCCTGCGCTGCTCGCATCCAGCTGCTTCCTGCAACCTTCACGAGATCGTCGAACCATTTAGTATGGGCCATAATACCCCATCGGCTGTCAGTCCTTCGCAGTGTCCTGCCCATTGCCACTTGAGGCTAGCAATTTTTTGGACTATGTGGATTACCTTAGTTCTCCTGAGGTTCTCTTCATTTCGGATTCAATTACGCAGGGAAGCTCTGAGCATAGCTCTTTCTTATTCAAGCAAAATATGCATGTATTCATTTGAAATAGAAGAAAAAATGAAGAAAAAGGAGATTTTAGACATAGCCAAACTCCTCAAATACTAAAAATTGTCCAGAGATGAAGAATGTGGTTATTTCACTACATGGCCATAGAACGATTGTTTCCTTTTATATAACACCGTATCTAAAAATTGATTTCAAAAGCATTTTCCTTTATTCGATATAATAATTTGTTATACGCTTCCAGAAGAAGATGGCCTATCTTGGTGCTGGAGACATTATTCGCCGGAGTATTCTTCCTCTCGTCGGTATTCATTGCGAAGCCGGTATTCCTTGCTCCGATAGAAGCCGAACCCAATGCACCACTGAAAACTGATGATATATTAACCTCTTTGAGTAACAACACGATCCTCGGGTTCGCTCCTAATACGTCACCATACGACAAGATCATGAAACGAGCCGAGTATTTACTGAATGTTGGTAAGAAATTCAAATATTAGTTTAATTATTTTTTTTTTATACACAATGGTCTCTGATTCCTATACACCATTTATTAATGAAATACTACATTATGTGGATGAAGGGAGAAGCTTTGTCCTTCTATAACAACTATCATACATAAGGATAAATCCCCTCTTTCTGCTGGTGAAAGAGCGATGGCAGTGTAAAGTATTATTTACCGAGCTTGAAATATTTATTCTTAACACATTTGGAGGGACAATCTTTAACAATATCAGATAACAAACAATTGTCTTTGTCTCATTAAACTCATTAAGCAGTCCCAATCAACATAAATTTCCATTTTGTTAGACAAACCAATTTTCTAAAGCATGTAACTTATACTTAAAAACCAGATCTCCAACAGCCAATAAAAAAAATATGAAATGTATAGAGGATATATTTTATATTGTTCATAGAGGTCACATAGAGGACTTGTTCATTAAGTGTATTAATTTTTTTAGAAATCCTTCAGGGTAGCAATGAAGACGACCTTAACAGTAAGTTATACAAACTATCCAGGGGCTCGCCTTTAAACAAAAAGGTCATATGGATTATATGGAAAGAAAAAGTAAGTTAAACAGTTAAGATTTTTAATATAGCATATAAGGTGACCTAACCTAAAAAACAATACGTTTTCAAACAAAGCATCTAATCAAGGTTCAGTTTGGACTCGTTACATTACTATATTTATCTTACAGCGGCGTGTTTTTACTCCTACCACAGTATAGTTTATTTACTACTACCTGTACACAGATAACATATTCTAGTACAGCGGTTCCTACCAAAACAAATTTCAGTAGGATAGACAATTTTTTTGTCGCGAGGAAATCTTCTTAAAATATACCTTGCTTCTGGGGTGAACAGATTATTATGTGGGGTTTCTACCAACTAAAACCCAATCGGTGGTCTCCCCAATGCATTAGGAGGGAGTAGGATAGACCTACCACATAGTAAATAAACTACAGTAATAAGTTAAGTATCTAGTGCACTTTACATTACTCGAGGAGCTACACTTATGAAGAGATCTATTCTTACAATGTCGTGTCATGATAAGTACTGATGAATAACAGACGAGGCTCTGATCACCCTTTAACCTGTACTAGGTCAGAATGGTGGGCTAAGGACCAATTTCACTCAATGAACTCTTACAAAAAGTCGAGATCTTTATGAGAGGCCTACGTCCAGCGGTGGACTATCAGCTGATGATGATATTTAAGAGGAATATTTTAATGCTTCAGTTTTTTATAAAATACTCCAAACTATGGAAGAGTTGATAAACTTAACTGCTAAATAAATTTTATTATGTTACACTCTATAAAGTTTATAATGGAATTGTTAATGAAATAAAAAACTGAAGTATGTATTGATACAGCTTGTAATTATGACGCCGTAGACCTTCGTGTTAAGCCTTGAACACATTCCTCCTATATCTTCATATAAAACATATAATGTTTCATTTATGTATGCACACAAAAATATAAAAACTGTATAGAAGTAAGTTCATGGACACTACTTAGCCCATTATAGAATTTCTTCCAATAGGAATTTTATACGTCGAGAGGAAATCTTGAAAAGATTATGGGGAGAAAGACAGGGTTATGTGGGATTTGTACCCAGTAAAACCACCTTGGTGGTTATCCTTAGTGCTTTGCGAAAGATATCGGGATTTATAACGGAACACACCGGTGCCTATCTCCACTGCGCTTAAGCACGTCTTGGGGAGTACTGCAACCCTCCCCAAAACCCTCTCTTTGCTACAGGAAGCACTATTCCACATCATAATTCCCGTTCACCCCATATTCGCTTAAAGAGCAATGATAGCTACTACCACATTTTTAATCGCGTTATACAACAGGCAAGCCTTACCTTAGCCCTAGCCTAACGTAAGCCTTGCCCTAGACTACAAAGCAGCCTTCCAGTAGAGCTATCTTTGGAAGATATACTCATACACATACTCCAACAAAACTTATATTTTTATAGGTGAAAGACGTTTGGCGGTTTAACGTGAAGAGTACGGAACGGGCGCGCCTGGCCATCGAGCCCGAGGCCAACTATTCTCCGAACCAGTACCTCAGCACCGGGTTCCTGGCCGTGCAGATGGCGGTCAGCCACGCCGTGCTAGAGCACGTTTCTATGACACCGCCCAAACTGGATGTAATTGATAGCACAGTTTCACTCAATACAGTAGAGTACAGTAAAGACGGATAACCACTCGTGGTAGATCTCCGTTACCACCCCTCCGACTATTTACGTAGTTACCACAAAAGCTGCTATTTTCACCGCCAAATATCACTGTGCAAACATTACTACATTCCGATATAAAGGATGTTGTAGTTAGTGAAATTACTGTAGTAATGACACAACAACTGAAGTGTCTAAGCAACATGCATAATATGTTGCTATGTATACCATCGAATCTAGCACCAAGTTGTCTAGGGCAAGGTTAGCACTTACCCTCACGTGAACATCTCACTCGTCCTGGAGTTTCCTAGAAAAAAAACAAAAATATCTAGACAGGCAACGATCTAGAAGCACTTTAACGAAAGTCTTCGATGAAAGTCTCGTGGCAACGCATGATTATTGGCTTAAGGACAAGGAAAGACAACCCCAAATAGCTAGGAAGGAAAGCAAAGGAAGGTAATAGTAATAATAAGGAGAGAGGAAAGGAAGGATAACTTTTAAAATATCCTACGCCTGTATGAAGGAAGTTAGAGTTGTGGAAGTTTTTTACTCTGTTGTTGTTATCCTTCAAATTATAAAAAGGCTCAAATTTCTTTACAAGACGAGGTTATATTTAACTATGGTAGGTAATCGCTTGTCTTATAACACGGTTAATAAAACCTGGTTCTACTTCAGAGATATTTATGGTGGAGTTTAGTTGGTGTTAGAGTGTTTTTGAACTAGTCTAGCTAACTACAACCTTCATAAAAGAATTGTTGTATTCCTACCGTCAACTATAGCCGGAAGCATGTACCATGTTATTGAGGTCAAGTGTTGGCTAATTGTAGAAAAAAAATTAATATATACAAAATATAATATATATATCAAAATATCTTAAAAATAATAAATTAAAATTAGATTATTAATAAAGGAAAATATAAAAAAAATTTAGTTGCCGAAACCCGGGATTGAACCGGGGACCTTTAGATCTTCAGTCTAACGCTCTCCCAACTGAGCTATTTCGGCCGATACAAGTCAAATGAAATTATATAACTTTCTATAAGATTTTTGTACTAAAAAAATATATAAGATATTACATATATATAAAAATTTTATTCTTATATAGTACACTTTAATTCAATCAAATTATATATTTTTACAAGAGTATATTGAAAAAAAAAAAAAAAAACAGTAGTGTCCTATGTATATTTGCACGTATAGAGCTACACATGATTTATTTTTTATCTATGGTCCGCGTATTGCGGATGTAAACGGATAATATTGGACAAACCGCTTATCAATTTACATGTCGACCGCAGTCATTGCACCGGCGTCATCGGTACATTATATCATCACTTGACATCGCGTCACTAAATGGAGGCACTAAAATAGCACATAAATAGTCATACCAAGGTCAAAGCGAATGACTTTTTCCAATATCTGAAAAACAACTTCAATATTCTCACTTCGCCAGAAGAGAGGAAGAATATAAATTTTCCTTCCCTCTAGTGGGGGAAGGAGAAAGTCGGTTATGGTTTTGATATTTGATGTTAAAGATATCCTCAACCTAAAACCAATTTGGTGTTATCCTTTACTGCGTTACGAGGCATACAATACCTCCTAAGTAATGCAATGGTATCCCTTTTTACATTGGCTTAGTATGGGGCAAATATGAAACTACATAGAATTTATCTTCCCTCTTGGATTCCCGCCTTAATTCATCAAGAAGAGAGAAAACCTGAAGAGTCTTTTATCATCTCACTAATCCTATTCTCATCATCACTAAATTACCTATATTTAAATAAATATATAACACGAACAAGTGATGTTCCGTTGACAAGTTAACGTAACTTATCTCCTCCAGATGTGCTTAGTTTCGATGCCGACGTCCCCGCTGATGCAGCAGCCGGCTGTGAAGAAGGCTCTAGCGGGTATACTCCTGTGTTTCACAATAGCACTGCTGCCTCCTGTGCTGGAGGTGGAAGCGCTGGTTGTTACTGAATCACTAACACGCTTTAAGGTAATATAAAACATTGGATCTAATTATTGCAATAGTTTCTATTCTCCTAAGTTTTAAATATACCTGTCTAGTTCATTGTATTCTCCTTGTACTATTATCTATTTTATAATATTTCTAACTTAATCTATTTGTGTGCCTTTTGTATATATATATATAGGAGATAACCGGAGATTTATTGACTCATCACGAGATCTTTGATACTATTAGACATAAAATTATAATAGAGATATTGCGTCCGTTGTTGAGCGATCAGCTAAGAATGAATATTACAAAATTCCTTCCTCAAAGGGAGTTGCGGGGATGTTAATCAGGGACAAGTGGTGGCTGAATATTTCTGACAAATTTCAAGTCTAAATTTCAAATCTAATTCTATACTACAGCCATTAAAGTGGACGAAACAACTAGTTTATATATAATATAAATAAAACAAGTGCGTTTTATTAAAACTGTTCCTGCTCACTTACTGATGTAGCGGTACTTGATGTAGAGGTCTCTAAGATCCGCTGTAAGTGATACATGTTCCAATAACAATACCCTCGTTAGAATAATATACCCTTTATTACATTGTGTTCATTGTCTTAAACATTAGACGTTGTCTCGTTACGTCACTAATTTTACTATGTGGTAGGTGAAGTATGAGCTATGATTGTATTTAGACTACCTAGACGATCTCCGGCAACAGACTTATTATACCAGTAAACGGTTTACGTATAGGCATTTACAAAATATTTTTTTCAGATATTATGAACCCGTTTACTGGTAAGAGATTTAGGTATTATAGATCTGATGTTTATTTTCTTATTTCTCATATGTAAAATATTCTTAAATTAAGGGATACCAGGAAAAGAGTTACACAAGTTACGTTTCCAGCGCGCGCTGCGAATCCGCCACGTGTCCTTCTCTTCCATTTACATCGGCTGGATGATGTACGCTTATTTCACCGCGCTACCGATCTGCGTCCTCGCCGGCATCACTCTCATCCTCATCTTCCGCTGGGTTCACCTTCTCTACGCGCTTATCACCGTACTAGCGTACAAGACCGTACTGATGCTACTTTCTTTCATCATGGCTATGTTTCATAATAAAGGTAAACAACGTGCGATATCTATATAAATATATATTATTTAGCTTTCACCGTAAAAAAAAACAGAAATTTGATTGTAATAATCTCATTAGTTCACTGTATTCCATTACCTAGATGTCTTTTTAAGTTTAAACACGTTAAGACAATTTCGACAGTAGATAGGAACCTTGCTTTAAAAAGCGTTGTAAATAGTACATTTACTGGTTAACGAGACTTAACATCTTGTTTATTAAGGCAACGAGCGCAATGTGGTGCAGTGTATATCATCCTACCCAGCGTCACATTGTTAACGGCGGAAGTATCTCTTAACTCGGAACGTCCTATTTGTCTAGTTCTTACATTGATTAAAAAATTAACACTACTATCTAAATCTCTCGTTTCAGCCTGCGTGGCGTGCGCGTGGACCATGCTGTTCACCCTGATGCAGACAATCATATCCGAGTTACTGGTTTACCATAAGTTCGACATAGAAAACAAAGTATTCACCTTCGCCCTCCAGGTCATTCTGCCGCCTTTGGGGCTAGTGCATGCTTTCAACGAGTTTGCTTTACTGCAATCCGGTCGTAAGTCCCCTTCTAACTGTTCATCAGTGGTGTGGATAGATTTTTATTTTCATTAAAATTTGCTAGCACTTGGTATATGGAATATTCATGTATGTTGGCAGTGTATATAGGTTTTAACATTACAGTTCAAATTTGAGGGCCTCCGTAACTAGTTAAAACTACTCTGGCTAACGAGACATAAAACATAAATATAGAAACGTCTTGAATAATTTTTAACTGTTGTTAGTAGACACAGATCACATATGGAACATGTTGATGGATATTTTGTAAGGTTTGCCGTGTCCAAACTAACGAAAATGTTCTAACCTCGAAGTTATACCATATCCTTGGGATCTATTGCTATTTTTAGACCGGACTTATTATTAAAACCTTTTACAGATCCTGCAGCCTTTACAGCTTTTGCTTATGCAGCAACATTAGATTTTATGATTACATTTGATAGTAATTAAATAGTTATTTTTTAATGCGTTCAATATTTTAGGTTCTTTAATCATTTTTGGCATATCGCAGGTGAATTCGACAATTTGAGGTCATTGGCTTATCCCACTTTGTCTTGGCTGTTTATGATTATCTTTTACTATTTGATTCTGATGCTACTGCAACGAACTATTGGTTACGAAAAGGCGATCGGTGGTCAAGTGTCGTGGAAATCTATCATCTTTAAAAAAAGCGTCGTGAGTGTTCTTTCTTTAAAATTATCATCACCCTCTCAACCGATGAAGTCCACTGCCGGTCTCTTTTGAAATGTTCATCGCCATCATCATCGTTATCGCCATTGTTGTCGTCATCGTTGTCATCATCAGTTGCTTTCTCTTTGTAGTTTGTTAGTCTAGCGACAGTTTTATTTATATGTGTTATTTAAATATCGCCAGACTTCAATATAAAGCCTTATGTACTATTTACTGCTTCAGCAGTTTCCATTACAAATATTTTTAACATTCAAGGATTTGAATAGGCTGTGTCGTATTGAATCTCTGTCGGGAAACGAGAGATCTCCCCTACAGGAAGTGGACGAACTTGTCGCTAAAGCCATCAGCTTTAGAAATGTTTCAAAGGTATTTAATATCTTTTTTTCATTTTCAACTTGTCCTTTATTATTACTATATAGTGCTTTGCTTATATAAGCAAGACACTGGAGTCTTGATACTTCTACGTCAGACTTACAACGCTATTTATAGGCTGTTAAGGTTTACCATTGTGTTACAATAACTACGATTTAGTAACATTTATATTGTCTGTACGGTCTCATCAGATATTTACACTTGACTATATTTTGATTTCACAGTCATTGTACTTTTTAGAGCATAATGGGAACCTTTATACTGAACAACCTAACCTTTGATATATATCGAGGAGAGTTCACGAAGCTATTCGCAGATCGAATTCACCAGAAGTTAATTTTTACAATAGAAGATTTAATAACGGGTAAATATATCGCTTTACCGATGTAGTCTGACTTTTTCTGGTATCACTAGAAGGAAACAAACAATAATGGATACCTATTAAAAAGGTACTTCATATCGTGAAGTTATGGACTATTCAGGTAGACTGTTTATTGTTGGGTGACGAGCGCGATATGATGCCGTGTAAATACAACAACAGCACTACACTGTTATGAACAGACCTGGTGACTACCGCCAGTTAAGCGTCGTACTCATCTGTTCGTTGTTTTATTTTATTCTATAAATCGTCGAGATGAGCGAGGCGTTCACTCCTTCAAGGATTCGCTCAAAACCACGTAGCTCTAGTTACGATAATATAATATACACTGCTCCACATTGTGCTCTTACTTTGAGATATAGGATAGTAAGTCTCGTTATTCTAATACTAATAAAAGCCTGGAAGTCAACCTAATTGACTGCGGTTCAAGTAACAATAAAATCTTGTAATTACATATTTTGGTGATATTTTGGAAATTGAATTAATTAAGTATAATTGCATGCATGGTATCAGTTTATATGGACTGTTTGAATTCCGTGCCAACTTCACTCCGTTGGCTGGTACTGTTATACAAAAAACCTACAAACTGTCGGCTACAAACTGAAATACAATCTGCTTATGAATAGTAAGATAATTTCACTAGCTACAGCGCCCTTGAAGGACCTAGCCTAAAAGATATCCTCATCACTGTAGTATCTATAGAAATATAGAAATGACTATTCACTATCCATTTTCTACTCCTTTTAACAATAGATTTTGATTTTGATTGCTTGAAGCGAAAGAAATTTTGATGATAGGAAGCCTTTTCGCAATTGTCTACATGCCAATGATATATACCTATATAATAATAATGATGCTTAACAGGTTTGACTTACGCCGATAGAGGATCGATCACAGTGCTCGGCCATGAGCTCAGACCCAATACTAGTTTCATGAACATGCCTTACATGACCGGTTTCTGTCACCGCAACGAATTCCTGATCCAGGACCTCACCGTGGAGGAACATCTTATATTTTTCCTCGAGGTAAAGTTATTTATGAACGTATTTATTATGGTGGAGTTGTTAACATTTCCGCTTCTTAAGCAGATATTGTCTTACAACTAAAACTAATTTTAATGCCAAACAAGTACAAAGCACTTGGTGAGATAGAGGATGTTAATTCTGTAGATGCTGTTTCGTAAGTGGTAACAAAACCAAATATTTATTATTAAACTATGTATTAGACAAATTTATTGAGATTATTTTAATACCATTGTATTAAATCTTACAATATTAGGAAAGCAAGTATTTTTAGAGACCTTGTTTATTTAAGTGGTTACTATTGAAATAGAAAAGAACTCCTTTTTGTGTATTTTGTACCGATTGTTTCCATCATTTACAGAAGCCTAAAGAAAATATCAAGTAGATAAGACCTTTTTTTTTAATTTCCAACAGATCTGTCTGTGGTACGAGTGCAGTGAGAGCATCACCAATTACAGTCAAATACGTCTGCCGCGGCTATTGAATGATTGTGACCTTAAGAACGTGAAAGATAAAAAAATAAAGGAACTAGATATATACTATCAGGCTCAATTGTGCTGGGCGATAGCGCTGCTATTGGAACCTAGGGTACATCATCATATTATTATTACCTTTTTTTTTTTTCTTTGATATCGTGGAGCATGCTTTTCTTTTCTCTTTTTGATCCTTTTTATTTGATTTCCTTTTCACGTTATTATCTAACATACTCTCCGTCTCCTTTCATTCTTCCTATTTGCTTCCATACTTTACTGTTAACAATTATTCCTTTTTTCTATTCTTTCATACATCGCCTCTGAGACTTCACTCACAGCATTTGTTATTACTTATTTAACTTTATGTTACATTTCGGCTTATTCTACATTATCGAACTAGTTTAATTTTTGGTATATTTGATTCTTATCTCCTCATTATCATGATCATCATCTGCCGATAGATGTCCACTGCTGGACATAGGCCTCCCCAAAGATCTCCACATCGGTCGGTCCCGCATTGCTCGCATCCAGTGGATTTTCGCGATTCTCACCAGATGTCGGTCCACCTTGTGGAAGGTCTCCCAACACTACGTCCACCGGTACCCGGGCGTCACTCGAGGTCCTTACTGCCCCATCGGCCGTCGGTCCTTCAAGCAATGTGCCCTGCCCACTGCCACTTAAGTCTAGCAATCTTTTGGGCTATGTCGGCAACCTTAGTTCTTCGGCAAATCTCCACATTTCTGATTTGATCACGCAGATAAACTCTTATCTCTTATTAGTTGTACTCTATATTCAATTCCTTTTACATTTTCGTCTTTGATTACATAGCTTATTAATTATTACATTATTTACATCTTATTTCTTTTAATGACTTCCACAATAACTATCCTGGAATGTTCTTAAAATACGGGGAGGCGATGCTATCACCGTTAATCCGTTTCTCTAGTTGAAATTTTAATCTAAATTCAATCTCCCATGAAAGAGACTACTATCTTTTGCTCAATTCCGTTAGGAAAAATAATCATCATTGTTAATATATGCTATTTGACCAGATTTACACTATCAAAATATTTTTGTTATTCCATAATCATTGTTATATAGTACGTATTTCAGATTATCATCGTGGACAGTATCGCAACTACAGCGATGTACGAAGCGGTGATCATAGATAAGATAATGGTAAAACGAAATTACAACAAATTTTGACTTTATTTTATTCTAGAAATATTTATCGGTGGAAATAGACAACTCATAGCATTTATAAATGTACACACGGTGGTTATTGATTACATAAATAAAAAAACTACCCTATTGCCGAGACCTGAATCCTTCTTCTACAAAGCTGTCTTTGATTTGATTCTGTTTTCAAGGGCACTTGTTAACGAAAGCGGTCTCTCTTAAAACTTTTCGCTTTGCTCGCAATGTTTCCTTTTAGCTTATACTATAAATATATAATATGCTATAAAAAATGTATGAATCTAAGAACTGTGAACAAAAAGTAAACTTCATATCAATTGTTTTTGCAAGGTTTTCCTTTGTTTACTCATCCAGTGGAGAAAGTAGATCTTACCTAAGAATCCTTCTCAAACTCCCCTTCTAGCTTTTTACTTATAAGCGATTCTAGGTTATATTTAGTTTATAACTTCTGATTTTCTCTCTTTCTCTCTTCTGTTCTTAATATTACCATAGTGCACCGGGTTCACTGGCACTATAATCAAAATTTTCCACCCACAGGCCTACTGAAACAAATTCTATATTGGAATAATTAGTGCCTTTGCACTTAATTCTTTACACTAATTGTAATTTCTGTGTGTAAATCGGTTCATAAATAAAAAAGTAAATGTAATGCTCATTATACTCCAATCAACCAACTATGCCTGAAATGTCGTGTTAAGTGAAGCAATACTAAAAATATTAAAAAAGATGTACTGTACCATATCTGAATTAACAATATCAAAACGTTATTTCAGCGTTACAAGAAATACATAACCATTGTGAAGTTTTGCTTCTCCAGCATCAAACTGGAATTCGGTGACCGCGTTTTCTTATTTGATAGCAAAATGCTGATATTTGGGGGCACTCCTGCTTACTTATTCTTCAAATATGGTAACACTTACATTATAAGTTATTGAAAAAAACAGACCTTAGCACACTTGTCCGCTTTTAATAAATTTAACTGTATGTTTTGATCTACCAGCTTACTTTAAACTACTAAGCTCTCTATTGCTTCCGGAGACAAATGTTTAAAACTTAGGATAAGAGTTTAAGTTTAGGTTTGTGAAGCGGTATAGCTAGCATCCATTATTATATTGTAAGTCAACCGCCATAATAGCACTGGATTATTTCGGATATATAAGAACCTGATTATTCCGTGTAAGAATATATTATTGAAATTGTGGACAAGCAAATGCTTATTTTCGCTGCCTTACAAAACATAAGAAATGTAAGGAATATTAGATTCAGATATCATCTGGAATGAAAACTTTGCCCACGGATTTTCACATTTTATTAAGTGGGCTCCTTACAAACTAATACAAAAGCGTTCATATATCATCGAAGACAAAAGAATGTTGTGTAAACATTGTGCACAGCGCCTTTGTGTTATGGGCAGAAAGATTTGCCTGTAAAATTGATTTTTTTTATTGATACGATTAAGATTATAACTTTGTTTTACTGTTACTATCACCCTAATTATATGCTAAAGAGGTATAAAGATTTTAGAAAGAGATTTTAAATTTGATCTAAAATAAATCTTAAATAATTTAAATGTTGACAGGTCGTGAGTACAGATTGAGACTAACATTCAATTGTGGAAGTTTGGACAATGAGGCCATGCCGAAAATACTTACCAAAGCGCTGGCAGTCGGAGCCAAGGTTCGGGCACATCTGGGCTCCTTGTTGATACTCAGGGTGCCCGCTTTCCCCACCGCCAACATCGCTGCCCTGATCAAAGACCTGACCGTGAATTCCGACGTGTACGGTATCACTTCTATGAACATCAGCGTGCCGGACTCGCAGGAGATTTGCAACAGGTAGATTTTATCATTATCTAGTAAACAGCTACTCATAAATTCAAAGATGTATTGAGCAGAACCGTTGCAATACGGAGGTCCTTGTGACAATTCCGAAGCTATATATATATATATTAGATTACTGTTGGTTAAATTTAGTTGACTACCTCTACAGCTACAATTTCATGTTGTAAATCAACATATGAGAACCAGAGTATTCCAGCAAAGCACGCTTAACCATGAAGGGTCTCATTTAAAACAATGAAAATTTGACGTAAGATCATTATAGATTAAAAATTCTAAAATTTAGGATAATTCATAGGGCTATCCAAGAATCTAAACCCCGGCAACGTATTGACGAAGCGACACTGCTGCAAAACGTATCTAAAAGTGCATTGGTACAAATCGCCGGTAATTTTTTTTATTTATCTATTCATAGGATACAATGTTAACAAAATCTTAATTATAATTAGAAGCAATTCCACTGCCTTTACCAGCAAAATATCCACGATTAGATCATCACAGTTGTGTGAACATATCATTTTCTTCACAATAGTTTTAATAAACTGATCTTGGATAGACTATTCTAATAGATTTCTCTAATATTTTTATAAATATTACAAGCGTGTGATGAAATGTATTAGCATCAATAAGGTTATTGTTATAAGAAATACATGCTCGATCTACAAAAGAGGTTCTTGTACAATTAGTCCTTGCGATTGGTAGGAGTAAGTTTATATTAGAATAACTAATTTCTATAAGAACAGGAAATTTATTATAGTTGTTAATTATTTTATACAAAAAAATTTGATCTCTTATCAAAAGACGGCTTGCCAGGCTATTAGATCTGATCTTGTATAAGAATCGGAATGTTTAGAATGTTTTATATTTAATATATTTTACACAATTACTACTCCGTACTGGTCTGGTGTTTCGAAAACTTTCAAACTAAATCACGATGATATCAATGGGCCAATTACAAAAATCCAGCAGCGGCTATAGTTTCAGTTGTAATTTTTTGATTAAGTACTTATCAAGGTTATATTAAAATCTTTGAAGTCACTACAAAAATAATCTGTACTTTCTGTATTACGAACTATTGGTTTGAAGCTTTGTTTACAAAATATAAAAGCGCCGATTTGATGTCAAGTAATTTTTATATGTAGAAAACAATTGCAATTATATAGCTTATTATAATACTAATACTATACTTCGTGGAAGAAGCTAATTTAATTTTTCGGAGAAGCAAGGGCACGAGGTGAATATAAACCTTATAGTATGTGATACATGTACGGATACTGATGACGTTCCAGTAACAACAATAACAAAAATTTAAATGAAAACATTGAAAGATAAGATCCGTTTTATTTCAATGACATACATTTTTTTTTCAAATTGGAATAATCTTAATGTTTGATGGAAAAAAAAGAAGTCGTGGTGGCACCTAAACAGTCTCTCTAAACCAGTTAAAATTCTCAAATATACACATATTTACGTATATATTATATAAACGTTTGCCTGCAGACTTTCCAGATTGGAAAAGGAAGACAAAAGGGTGCTGCGGCGGCGCTCAATTTAAAGTGTTCGGAAAGAAATTTCTTACATTTTACGCTTACTATAAGATCTATCTTATAATGATGGTAAAGTACCAATTGATTTTATAACACATTCCAATAAAAGAAAGATTGACATCCGCTAAATGCTGTAGAACTCCTTATATTAAATGCATGTCTCGTTTTTAGACATCAAAAGAATAACTCAGTGGCAATCACATAACTCATTATCATCATCATTGGCCGTAGACGTCCACTGGTGGACATAGACCTCGCCAAAAGATCTTCTCACCAATCGGTCCTACTTTGCCCGCATCGAACGTTTTCCTATGACCTTCACACAGTCAGGATTGCCTCCGTTACTGCCGGTTATAACGGCTGTGGTTTGTAGGGTTTCATATGGGAGAATTTGGCTCATTTACCAGCACGTCGGCTTTGGAAAAATCGGTGCAGGTCGACCGAGGCTGACATGTTTAGATCAAATCGAAGATGTCCTAAAGGAAGGTCAGGTCAAGAGTACTCGCAACCGACGAGCATGTATGAAGATGCTCATGAAAGTGGAGGAAGTGAGAGAGGAGATGGCCAGGATCGTAGCAAGTGGAGAAAGGTAGTCTCTGCCTACCCCACTGGGAACGAGGCGTGATTTATATGTATATGTTGGCCTAATGCGGTTTGGTGGGCGATAGAGCCTCGTTTGTTTATAAGCAGGGTGCACTACGATCTAATGGGATTGGCTAGTATCTCGTGAATTGTAGTGCGGGAAACTTGCACCCTTTGTCTTATTATCACCTTTTAATTAATTTAACTTTTTAAAAAAAAAAGGTATAAATTAAATTCCAGTGTTAATGTATATGCGTTGGCTATTTAACAGATGACATCCGCCGTACTAGCTGGTATTACAATAGGAATATCTCAGTCCAACCTATTGATACATTTGGAAGAGGACCACGCCACCGGCAGGATTCTTCACGGCGAAGTAAGTGCTTTAACACATTTCCTATGATTTTCATGTAGATATATCTAAAACTGAAAATACCATTTTGAATTTTATTAAAAAAAATATCAGGTTTCTTGATTTACCTCTTGATATTTTGGAAATCATTCAGAGTGATTTTATTAGTTTGAGATGTGAACTCGAATGACAAATATTGCTCCGTGCTTTGTTCTCTCTTCATGTGGGATAGATATTATATGACATCTATGGAACTGGAGAATGGGTGGATGATTCATTACCGTTCTATAATATGTTAACTCACAATCCATTTCCTTAACCTTTTTAGTCTCTATCCATTCTTCTACCAGCTCATTCATATATCCATTTATCGTTCTTCTATTATTGTTCCTTACCTCCGTATTATGTGCCAATATATAATAAGAACCATAAAAAAATTATTGGTTAAAATATAACTGTTCATCCTTTTCAGTAATTTAAAAATTTAACCCCTTTTTCAGTTTTATAAATTTGTGTTACTCTAGAAGTAAGCTTATAAACTGTACCATCATTTGATGATTAGCTGTGTCTGTACTATATCTTTTCTTAAGTGCTAAACAGGTCATCTAAATTGATCCTTGTAAACTTTTAGCTTTTGACTGTAGAGGCCAGGAAAGAGAACACTACGTTGGTGCTACATTTGGATAACTCGAGCGCCGCTGTCTCCATCGCTGACAGGTTTGATATTGTTCTAAACGAATAACATCCGTTTTCAATGGAGGAGTAAATCTTTAAACTTAGGTAACGTTTAAATATTTCAGCTACGTCCTTTCTGAAACAAAGTCTACAGCTAAAGACATTGAAAAAATCAAGTACACAGCGCTTGCGATGAAAGAGGTAACATGGATTTATATATTTTTTCTATACAACGACGACTTACTAAAATAAAATGTTTGTTGTCAGAGTTTAACGGAGTACCTGGTGACGCGGGCGATCGACTCACCGCAAATGTTTGTCCGTCTGTTTGCTTACGGCATCGACATAATGAGCAATGAAAACGGCAATCTAAGCGTACGTACAAACGGTGCATTCATTGATTATGAAAAAAATTACTTCATAAATCACTGGCGGCAGGTCTCTGTTGCCGAAGACTGTCGAGGTCATTTTAGACAAAAATATTTTAACTAAAGCTAATTTGCTCTGTAACGAGTTAAGTTGACTAAACTTAGATATTGTATGTTATATCAATTATAGATATTCATAATATTACAGTTTATTTAGTATGAAGAGTTCTGTGTAAACAGGAATTACACCTTTAGTATAAATTGAACTTATCATTATCTGAAGATGGGTTTCTCTTGTTGGAGACCGTCTATGTAGGTATCACCGCAATTCCTATTTCTACCGATACGTCGTAGTGTGTGCATTGCTGTCATTGTATTTGTGTAATAGACTGGATTCTGGATAAATGAATGTGATTCACAGGTCCGCGTCCTCTACAGCCCTCTCCACCACGACTCCTGGGCGGCGCCTCGGGCTATGGCCCGTGCCTACATGGCCTTAATCCGGCACTACACCGGGGTCCTCGACGCAACCATACAAGTCACCGATGATCCACTCGGTTTAGATTTAACTCAAGTAAGTGTTTTTTTTTATATACCAGTAAAAGACCACCTGATCCTGATGCTAGTAACAACGGTTAAGATATAATGCAACATATATATGTGTGCGTCGAAATGACTATTTTTTTTATTTGTCGAATGAAATGATACGCGCACCCATAAAAAATACGAAGCACCACATTGCGCTCGTCGCCTTGAGACAATATGTTGTCCCCATACCCGAGCGAGTTCACTGGCTACAGCGCCTTTTGAACCGGAACTACCATTTAGCAGCAGATATAACAGGCAGCTAGTTTATAAGGCGGTCAGATATGACCATATAGTATCTTTCATGGCCATAAACATTACAAATCAAAAAGAGATAATTTTTTTAATTAAAAATTAAAACCTTTTTATACCATTTACAGTGGTTGATTTACGCGGGTGAACCACCACTGCTGACGCAACTACTGCTCACCCTGACCATCCTGCACATCACTCACATGCCGTCGAAAGAGCACGGCCTCATACGGCATGTACAGGTAAGTGGTCAGTTGTGTACGTTTTTGATGAAATCCGGGTTAAAACTCCCAAAGATTATGGATATGCCCATCATCTATAATTTACTAGGGTCAGAAATACCAAACATCTCTCTTCATGTATATAAAAATATTATCAAGACACATGAATAGTTCCCCGTCATGTATTCAATTATATGTCCTATATATATTTGATAGAGATATCATCATCAGCCCATAGACGTCCACTGCTAGACATAGGCCTCCTTCATAGATCTCCACATCGAAGAGTTCATTGAGCGGAATTGGGCCTTAGCCCACCACACTGATCTAGTGCGGTGGTGGGTGGTCAGAGCCTCGCCTGTTATTCAGCAGGGTGCACCGCGTGCAGGTGAGGTTGACTTGGGGCCCCATACGACGTTGAGCGGAACCCCTTACACCCCATATGCCCATAGAGATATTGCTTTATCTATTTCGAGTGCAGCTAAGAATGGATTTTACAAATGGCGTTGCGGGGGCAGTTTATAACGAGAAGCAGCCCAGGGGCCGGTGGGTTGCAGCCGGCTGTGAATAGTTGTGAAAATTTTTGTCTAATTATATATTATGGTCAGCAAAGCGGGTGGGGCACCGTTATTGTGTATATACATTATATATCATCATCATCACATTCACTGCAAGACATAAATCTCATATATATACATACATACATATCACGCCTCGTTCCCAGTGGGGTAGGCAGAGATTACCTCTCCCCACTTGCTACTACTCATATACATACATGTACATTAATATTAACTCTCCCCAGAAACACGCACTGAACTTCTCCCCCTTATGTTACTGGTTCACGATGTTCGTGTGCGACTTTATATTGTATATCTTCCTTGTCTGCTTGATGACGGCCATCATCGTCGCTATTATATATCTGGTAACGCCGTCACCCTACTTTCAGTACGAAGACTTCGGTGAGTAACATTTGTTGATATTATAAATATTTTAAGTCATTTTTGGACCTCCGCGACAAACATTAGGGTATAATCTGTTACATTGCAGCTCTTGAACAGCGAAGTCGATTTTCTTCGAGTTCTTCTTGTATTTGTAAAAATATGTACTGTTTAAAATTATCAGATAAACTTTTTTTAAAATTGGAAGTATTTTAAATGATAAATTAAGTATTCCTCGTCATGATTATTACAGCCTATTGTCGTCTATTGCTGAACTTAGGTAAGTCTGACAGAAATAGTTTCAAGCTTCCGATAATTATACCTTTAAAGAAGCAGCTTTGGAAAGCTGCGTTTGTCTTATACCAATATAATATTAATACATTTCAGCAATACTTCCGCTACTGCTTACCGTTTACGGAGTGGGGTGCATACCACAAGCGTACCTTTTCAGTTTGGGTCCGCAGGCCGCTCTCAATTCTATGATTTTCGTTATAGTTAATATTATTTTAGGTAAGTGTGTGTGTACATATTGTAGCAGTATTTTTTCTTAATTAATCAAAGAAGCGAGCGAATACTACTTATCTAAATGCGAAATAGAACCAGAGTCATCTATGTTATTCTCCATTATGCAACGAAGACACAATAATCAGCATGAATTGATTTTCTTCATATGTAAGATGACATCGCCTGTTATCTCAATTCTTCAAAAGCGACCTCAATTTCTCAATTTCCGCACAGATTTATAAGCGCATATAAACTGATATAATAATAATGATGAATTTGGATGACATACAATTATGATCAATGTTATTCTTTCTTTTTAATCTGTATGTCAATGTTCATTAAGAAGGTAATTTTTTTTTATTCAACGAAGCGACAAGATGAGTGGAACGTTCTCCTGAAGAAAGGTGAATACCATAAAATAAGCCCATAAAAATATGGCGCTAGTTAATATACGCTACACCACATTGCGCTCATCGCCTTGAGACATAAAAATGTTTTCTCGTTACTCCAGTAATTACATAAGCAACAGAGCCCTTCAGACTCATCATGATGACGAGTAATGATCCTGTTAATGATGGCAGGCGAAACAGCAATAATTGCTAAGATCCATTACGGGTATGCGTGGAACTACGCGATGCAGTTCATGAGTCTGTCGCCACAATTCAACATGGCATACGCGTACGCCAAAATCAAGAAGAAATTCCTCTACAACATGGAGTGCGTTGTTTTTAAGACGAAGAACCTTTGCTCGGCAAAAACATTCCACAAATGTTGCGGTAAGATTATATATATATCGATATGATGTATTTGTTTTTTATATTCTTGCAAATACTTTAATCATCTTGACAGTCTGCAAAAGTTCCCTCTTTTGGTTTACCTGTCGTTGAACATCCTTGATCGATATCTTCCGTGTTCAGCTTAATATGCGCATGTATGCCTACACCTCGAACACTTCTATACGTTTTCTAAGGTCTTCTTTATAGTTCAAGTCACTAAGAGACAATGCGAAATATGGTGATCTCATGACCGCCAATCTCCGTTAGTTTCAGAGACACCTTAAGGAAAAGAAGATTCTTGAAAATATAAATGTTTTATAGATAAACGATTTTCTAAAACGAAAGTTAAAAAAACGATAGCTACGTTCTCAAGTTAAAAGGCAATTAAAGAAATAATAATTTTATAGAACAGCACCTGCTTTTCTTGTAACTGGTACCATATAGCATGCCAAGTTAGGACAGGTCAATGTTCAAAAGTGGACTTGGATAGGCTGAAGCATGTTGCCCAAAATTAGTATTTTTAATTAATTAATATCATAAAAACGCGGTTTACGATTAATAACAATCGATCTATCTAAAAAATGAAATTGATCTGATCATCTCAAAGCTGTAATAGATTTAGAAAATAGTTTGGGTAGCGGCTTTTTTTTTTTTCTTTTTTTTTTTTTTATTTACGTGTGTAACAAAATGCTAACGGAAATGCACACCCCGTCGCCAAATTGGGCCGGCGACGGTGGTAGTGTCGGACTCCAACCGACTAAAAAGCTTCACACGGTATTCCACTCTCATCCACGTGTTCGTGGGGTCGCGGGATAAAGTATTGCAGTTCATCCACGACCCCCCGAACGGCGCCCGAATGACCGGGCCCACCTCGAGGAGGGGTGTGAAGCACCCCTCCTGTTAAAAAATCCCTACGTGGCGACGCGTCGGAATACGAGACGCATCACCATATCCACCCCAGGAACCCTCTCCAAGGGGGGCTCCGGCCCGATGGCCCTTGTCGGTCGCGGCGCCAGGTTCCTGCCGAGGAGCCATTCGGCGGTCGTGCGCTCGGTCTCGCCTTGCGGCGGTGAGCTGTCATCGCGCTCCGACCGCGTCCTGTCCCCTCGGCGCCCGCTCTCGGATACGTTCGGTCTCCCGCTTCTGCGTCATAACAGAGTCGCAGAATCGGGATACCGCATTCCATGACGCCTCGCCACTGACCATGGTCCGGACCACGGACGGTAGCGAGAGGTCACTCCCTATCGCCGCTACGAGCGCGGCCCTGTCCCCCTTGGGTAGCGGCTACTTCAGCCGTCACAATGCAAGTTATGTACGTATTGGGATAACGGAATTTCTTATGATTGTCATGTAAACATCCTAACTAGTAACTTATTGTTATGGTCAGGTGTAAGGTAAACATCGTGCCTATCATGTTGCTTTGTATAAGAAATATAATAATTTCAGAACAATGCGGCATACTACAGCAATGTTTCAAGAGAAAATCTTACCTCTTCGACATAGACACCGGTATTGTGATGGAACTTATAGCCATCGCAACCACCTCATGTATGTTCATGGCCGTGCTTTTGCTGTGGGAGTACAAGTTTATACAGAGAATATGGACGTGCTGTATGAGGAGAATGCATCAGGTGACATACGCGCTCGGGCCGGAGGCAATAGGAGTCCAGAGGGAGAGAGCCGACACAGTGGAAAAGAACAAGAATCTCCGATCCGAGAGGAGTATGTTTTTATTATTTTTTAAAACAACAAAGCGGGAACATAAAGCACGTCGGAGACCTGATTCGTACATGAGGAATTAGTTTGAATATTTATACCGTACCGAATGAATACGAGACATTAAGTCACGTTACTACAGTAACATTATTAGCAGTAACACCTTAAAAGTTGTGACAGAGTTATGTTGTCGTTATCAATGAAATATAGCAATTTTCCCTCAACCAAATATTCTTCATGATCATGAGACGGAAATTTCACCTTGTCGTAAGTAATACGCTTATCGATATCAATGTGGTGATTAGGATGATATATTTTGGAACTTGTTTAGCCTCGTTACCTCAGTAATATAGAAATTATCACATTCCTGAATGAAAGTCAGTACGGCAATATGAGATAAGACTTGACGGTAATACATATACTAGATTTAGATTATCTAATAATCTTATTTACGACCTTTACATTTATGTAGATCTAATGGTTGACACTTTCGGCGAATACCTTCTCGCTATCGACGTGGACATGGAGGGTACAGGCGATAGTGTTATTCGCCATCTTTATTTGGGCATAGATAAGGGTGAGGTGAAAGCTCTGTCGGGGCTGATACTACACGGCAGGAAAGAGTTATGCGCTTTATTGGCTGGATATAAAAGACCAATCAGAGGCAAGTTATGGGCAATGTCGCGTTGGGAAGTTGGCAAACATCCTCATAAGGTACTTTATAGTTAATATGTATATTTTTTTTATCATCAATCATTTGTAAAATTATAATATATTTCTCGTTTTATTTTCAGTATGCCAGCCAAGCTGCACTTTGTTCTGATCTCAACCCTCTCCCACCCTGGATGACTGTATTTGAAGCGCTAAAAATGATTGCAATACTGCGCGGTGTGCCAAACAAATATGTGAAGAGCGAAGTAATGAATTACATCTACGCGCTTGGCAAGTTTTCGTAGGGTTCAGATTAATATATTGAATGCATTTTACTACTTTTAAGAAGATGTGTAATTTAGATTTGAGATCACGCGGCTATTTCAATGTTTTCATTTTAATATATTTGTACGCGGGGCGGATTTATTTAGAGATCTATGAAGCAGGCCATCCAGCAGTGAACGTCTATCGGCTGATGATGATAATTAAAATTTGTTAATTGTTAATACAGATCTACATGATAAAGCGGGCACAGTTGTCGAGAACCTGCAGCGTGCCGACAGGGGTAAATTGCACTTCGCAGCAGCCGTCGTCGGCGCTCCGCCTGTTCTCGTGCTGGACGAGTTCACCGCCTACCAGAAGTATTACGTCCGGCGCGCAATGTACTTCATTCTTCGCCAGTTGAGACAGCGGGGTCATGCCATTTTCATTAGTTCCAGCAGGTATATAAATTACGACAGCAGCACACAGATACATCGCGTTCGTAGCGATGAAATTATAACCACAGATGGTAACGTACATAACGATGATGGTATGCAAAGGCCTTTCACATTATAACTTAGAATATTTACACAGCATCACATCGACGTCAAAGTAAGAGACAGAAGTCTGGGTACCAAGTCTTCTTCTTCTTAAAGTGCCTCTCCAACTAGTGAAGGTTGGCGATCAGCGTGATACAGTCTTTTCTGTCTCTGGTTCGGCGGAACAATTCAGATGCTTCAGTTATGCCAGTCCATCCCCTGATATCACCAACCAAGTACCAAGTGTATCTGTACATATATCGATAGCAAAAATATTTTTTAAACCGATGCAGATAAATCTCAAGTAAAAATGATCTACTATCATTTTACACCGATTAACAGTTTTTATTAAGACATTATTGATTCCTTGCTTATTATTATTATATTATGGATATTTAATTGTTCAATGGTGGGGCACGTTATGAATCTATTAAAGTATCCTCGAACGAAATGAGCAATACACCTGATGGTAAATTAAACGCCCATAACAATATGATGCTACTTAAGACAATGCACATTGTATTCGTCCCCTTGATGTACACTCCATTAATAATACCCCAGTAATAAGTGAAATTACTAGTTTCTCTACTCTCCAAAACCAGAACACAGCAATGATGTTCAAAATGATGATAATGTTGTTAATTATTTATGTTTACTTTTATTCATAGCGTCGAGAGCCACTTGCCAATGACGAACCGCCTAGCCATACTTTTGAATGGCATCATCTACGACATGGATAATGTGGACGAACTGGTGGACCGCTACAGTATGTACGGGTACACCGTCGTACTGCATCTAAAGGACGAGGTTCATCTGGAGAACATGCTCTACCGTTACTTCAAATACTTTGTTATTAACGATGTATCTGAAGTGAGTGGTTTTTTTAATGGTTGTCTTAACGGCACGATCCATAAATATTCGTTTTAAATTAATCTCCATAATTCTCCATTTTCTTTTACTTTCTTTATTATAATATAGATCACCTACAGTCAACCTGTAGCCTTCGGGTGGCATGTGACCCATCGGCCTTTGTATTTGGCTCATCTTGTGTTCCTGTATTTTAACCATTTTGAATTTTCATGCTCGTTAGAAAAACATTTCCACAACAAAATTCATAATATTATATAGGCGACAAAACTTTAAAAGGTTTTCAATAATTCTGGAAAACCCAAGAATGGAATAATTGTCAATTTCTTGTTGCCCGCACCCTATAACTAACAAATATTTGAAGCCGCCATCTAAAAAAGGTTGAGTGAGTATCGCTAATATAGAACTCTTGACTATGGTTTCCTCTGATGTTAAATGGCGATGTAGTTTTTGACGGTAAAAAGTTGTAGTTTAGAAGTCAGTTTGTAAACTGGAGTGTACTTCATTTAATAATTTCATCAACAGCCGATAGACATCCACTATTGGATATATGTATCCCCCAAAAGATCCCCACATCGTTCGGACCTGCGGTGCCCCCGCATCATACGGTTTCTCACGACCCTTAGACGTTTGTATGGGTCTTTATGGGGGGATTTGGCCCATTTTCCAGGCTGGCCCAATACAGGTTGGTGGGAGTCTGAGCCTAGTTTGTTGATGATAATAGGGTGCACCACGAGCAGGTGAGGTTGGCTTGGGTCCTGTGAATTGTTATGCCAAACCCCGTACACCCCATTTAATAATTTATTATTTATTAATTGTCAGTAAGCAATTAACGTCTTAATTGACTGTAATACATTTTTGTGTTACAAAAAAGCGCCAAAATTTTAACTTTATTATCGGCTAATATCTATAAGAATAAGCCATTCCCAATCCCTCCCACGATAAGTGATGTGGGTGAAGCGTATCTGTAATTACTGACGAATTACATACATACATTTAATTAAAAGCAGATACAAATTAGTGATTTTAGGAAATATTTTTTTAAATAAAAAAAATCGGTAGAAAGAAGCTTCCGTAAGGTTAGTAGATATCAAAAGCATCTTATACCTCCTATCTTATTCTCCTTCATCTTTCTCATCTCTTTTTAATAAAATATTCATCAGTCTATGTAAATATTTTCCTATATTATTAGCTCCAGGATTCCGTATCCGCGAGCATTAAGTCCAATGAAGTTGTAAAACTCCTCAGTGACACAACTACCTCTATCGCAAAAAAGCCTCTAATTTAGTTTGACATTTTAACTCCTACGCCAGGTCCTAGTGAACGTTCAGATATTGGAAAATGAACTGTCATGGATGACAATGTTTGAAAAGTTGGAGCTGCTTGTCGCGGAGAACAAAACGGTCTACTCGTACATAGTGACGGCGATACCAATCGATTATGTGTATAACTGGATCGTTACGAACGAGACGCGCCGTGCGGTCAAGATCCGGGAGCCATTGTCATTCCTCAGAAGAATATTCGCGTCTCGGCAGAGAATAAGACCGACGCAGGAGACATTAAGCAAACTAATACCCTTTGAGCCGAAGTACCATATAACTAAGTTGAAAGAGCTTCCGTGGTCGGTGATTTTTCACAGATAATCGCCGTGATATGAATACTTACCCCAATAGCTAATCTCATAATATAATATAAGAATGATGTACTCATCAACGATACTAACTGGTTAACTGTGCTGGTGGTAAGCCCCGCGTTGCAGAAATTGTGTACATATAGATACAAGCGCAGTACTTTTTTCTGCCGCCAAACAGTTGGGTGCAAACTCGCTGTGTAGGTTTGAATGACGTAATAGCTAGTTAAAATTATTTCCTTGTATCTTCCTATCTTGTAACTCAAGGCTATGAGCACAATCTAGTGCAATGCACATTAATTCAACTACCACTACATTTACTTTTAAATAAAGTCCTATCACATCTCGATTTCATTGAATAACAAAAGCATAATATACAAATGCAGGTTTACCACTCTAAAGCCCATAAGTTGTCATCTTAACCATTGCATAGAGGTTGCAAGCCATTTGATTAAGTTTTGCATAAGCTCATACATAATTTTAAGCTGTCGAGTTCATTGAAGCAAAGAAAAATGTAGCTGTTAGTTTTCTGTTTTATTTCATAATTAAAGTTGGTTATACAAACAGTCACGATTTTTTTTTAATTCAAACTGACTAGATTATAAATTACACTTACTGTTACTGACTGCAAATTAATTGAACAGAAATTAAACAAATGAAAAAATAGGACAACATGAATACTGGATATTTTGAGATTCACAACAAAAATATCCAATAAATCTAAATTATGAAATGATTTTCTTATTGTAAATCTGTAAAAAAAAAGAGAAGCTCGCTGGCCTAATGGTTAGAGCGTGCGGCTTTCATTGCGAAGGTCGCGGGTTTAAATCTCATCATGTAACGATGGATTAATATTTAAGTTATGTACATTTGTGAACTTTAGTTGGTGAACGTTAACGGTGAAGGAGAACATCGCGAGGAAACCCGCACACTGAAATCATTTTTGTGTGCGTGCGTGTGATGGGCTCAATAAAGTGACAACAGACTCGCCCCCTGTTACATGGAACCTAATTTGACCACATCTGGCGAAAAGTGGGTGTTTATTCGCCTCTGCCTACCCCTACTGGGAAAAAGGGGTGATAATATAAAAAAAAAGATTCAGTGCAAAGCTATTAGTGTAGAAGTTCTTATTTGAGTACAAACAGACAATGTTTGAAAACAGTAAAAATAATTGATAACCCAGTTAAATATATAAGCTGTAATTGATTACATTAATATAGTATAGATGAATCCCACAAATATATATGTTAAAAGCACGAGTAGAAAGCTTATATACTTTATGAAGCAGGAAATATGTGAACAGTCCATCCCAATGTTTTAGTTGTCACCAATATTAGCAGTTTTTCAATGAAAAGTTTTTTTTTTTTATAAACATAAATGTGCTAGAAAAATTGACACACTGGTTTACTGACATTGCCACATTTTTATCTGAACAAATTTTCTGTTGTTTTGTTTACATTGTTGTATTTACTCATTTAATGTTATTCCAATAATTCAAGTATTTGGTTTAATTTTGACATATTGTTCAAATATTGTTATTAATTTAGGGCTATCCACTATGGAAATCTGATTTTCAACCATTGTCAGGAAGACATTTAGTTCATTATGCTAACATTTTTTTTATATTACTTATACATAAAGCAAACTATCCTATTACTTCCAAAACTCATTATTATTTACTAGTATCTTTATATTTTATGTTTGCAATATGTACTGTAGGTTTTCATTTGTCTACAATGAAATATCATCTACATTTAATGTTAAAATTTATTACAACTAAGTAATACTTTCAATCAGTCAGTGTATGGCTATGTCATACTTTTTGCAATTGTCAATATCTTCATGTCATCTTAGTTTATCTAGTCTTACATAATATTCTATGATTTATGTGTGAAAAGTCTATTAAACTACCACTAAATACTTTACCTTTCATGAAATATGCTAATGTAACGTTGTGTGTGACCTCTGCAGTTCATTATTAGAACCACGAGCATGTGCCATTATGTTTTCTAATCTATTAGTTGTTTCACGAACCATAGAGAAATCTGACAGATCTGGTAAATCTAAAACTATATGAGCAGAGAGACGTTTATAAACAGAATTTGTATCTTTTTTATTTCTCCTATTCTCCTCATACTTTAACTGTTGTTTAAGATAGATGGACTGTTTTAACATCTCTTGTATATTTTTGAAACTGGTTGCAGCCGCATCCATAGATTTAACAGCACTGTAAATTAAAAAAAAAATTAAGTAAGTAGGAATTATTTAGCATTAAAAACAACAAACATTTTTAAAAATAGTAAAACAAACAATATAGCCAACAAAGTATTTTTTTTTCACCTAATATTTTTATCACAAATTTATCTTTATAACATCACCCAAAGTTAAAAGAAAACATGTCTGTAATGTACTAGACTCAGTAAAATCGTTATTTGATTGTGAACTTACTTGTTACAATATAAATATGTTGACAGATCCCCAACTGTTACTGATAAGTTAATAACAATGTTATAAAGGAATTTATCTTACCTCAATGCATATTCAACATCATAACATCTTCCCTGCAATTCGTGCTGTAATTTAGTAACCTCCACTCTTCTCTCTACCATTGGAGGTAAAGCTTTTCTTACATGTTCCTGCAGTCTATATAAAGCTAGAGAAGGCTCATTTGCTACTATATGCATATTTTCAGATATCCTTTCAGCAGCTGTAAGTTATAATAAACCCCACATAACAATAGTAACCATAATACTAGAATGAAATAAAACAAATTCATTATTTAATATCATCTTCTTACTTTTTCTAGCTTTTTTTTCCAATTCCGCATCACCTTGATAAACAAATGCCATTTTGCTTAACTAACAATATATTCTTGGTAACCATATAAAACACGACGAGACATTAAATATTCAAATTATTTTCTTCTTTGTGATATGTCAATTTGCTTTTTGACATAAAAAGTAAACAAGTATAATTTTTTTTTATTTGTAGACTTTGACGAGTTCAAATATATCCGTACAGCCTATTCTCCGTTAATAATTATTATATTCCATTGATTCACTTCGCACGGATCAGTACATAAATAGAATTAAGACTTTAACGTAATTTAAAAGAGAACATCCGCTAGTGATGAAAAGTGGAGGAAGCGAGAGAGGTGTGCCAGGATCGTAGCAGGTGGAGGAGGTGGTCTCTGCCTACCCCACTGGGAACGAGGCGTGATATATATGTATGTACATCCGCTAGTTACCATAATTATAATTAACATTTGCGCTTTATGCATTTTTTTTTATCTTCAATCACATAAATAAATTAAGGATTGTAACAAATGAAAAATAATAAACAGCGCCAAACAAAACTATATAAACTACCATGTACCGATTTTAAAAATATTGTGGCTAGTGGAATTATTGGAGGATGGATACTTAACATAAAATGTCTCATAGCGACAAACACAATGTGGTACTAATTTAACTTTTTTAGCTAACAATACTTTGTATAGCTGGGCGTATCGTTTACCACCAAATGAAAAATTTACTCCATTCGTCACTTGATCTAATAAAATAGTTGAATAGACTCGGGTCCAACTTATAATGTAGACTGTTGGTAATTATATTGTAAAAATATAATCGGTATGGATATGCAAACATCAGCATGGCAATAATTACTGCTTGTCATAATAATAATTCGTATTAACTGTCATATTGCTCATAATTTTTGTTTAGGCAATGATAACTGGGGCCGCCACAGAGATTAACATTGAAATTTTGTTGTCGTTATCAAATAAACCCCGACTGATAACAGGAATGTCAACCGCCGCTGTGATGCAACCGAGTTCCGAGCAATAGAACTAAAGTTCACTTACATTTTGTACACATACAAGGTAGTTATACCCTATTTATAACTTATATTTGTTATAAATCACATAATTTTTATTGGAGATGGAAGTTTTTTTAAAAATTGTAAGTATCCTCGAATATCACTAACTCTTCGTTTTAATTATGGGCGAGATTTAGACTAGTTGAAGAAATTGATATTACAATACCCTTAACAACATTTTTTCTTCTAAAATTGCTGGATTTTATTCTTTATATATTTATATTAACGTATAAAATATAATCACATCTTGTTTTATCGCATTATCACGTTTTTCATTCATGATTTCAGATAATTACACTGATGGGGAATACAATTGGAACTATTTTAAACCCTATGTTTCCTATAAAAATACTTTTAAGGTCTTATTCATTATGTATACTCATGGTGGATATGGTATGGGTTGTAGTTAACACAAATTATGCTATACTACAGGCAATATATGGATTTTTCAATCCCCCTCCAATGAAGTCATTACAGCTAGAAACTGCACTGGTAAGTTTTTTAGTATTTATTTCATAATTGATAGTGGAATGTTTTAATTCGACAAATCATACATGCTTCTTTTTTAGTATTGTGGGTGATGATCTAGAAAAGATTTCATAGAGCAATTTAACTCACAAATATTATATTTATTGTTACTATTTTATTTTTTACTAAGCCCTTGTTATATTTAAGGTCAAATAATATAATGTTGATTTCACAACGACATAATATAGTTATAAAAAATTTTGTTATCTTTAACTACTACTCTCTCTCTCTTTCTCTCACTCTCTATCTTTAACTAAGTAATCCAACCACTTAAAATATTTGTTTGAACTAAAGTGCAAGTTTATCTATTCACACAAATGTTTATAATACAATAGATAGTTATATGCATTATTGGTAATTACAGCTGTTAAGCTTTTTAGGTTCATTTAAATAGATATATTTGAGAGGTTTGGAAAAATATATCCCATACTTTTAGTTTGTTTTGGTATGTCTACATTACACATATGACTAAAGAATCTGCTTATTATCTTTGTTGTCTATTTTAGATTATTGGATCAGGTAGAGGTGTGGGACGTCAAATAGCAATTCAATTAGCGGAATTAGGTGCTATAGTTCTATGTGTTGATAAGAATGTAACTAACAACGAGGACACTGTGAAATTTATAAAGAGTAGAGGTGGTACAGCATATATCTATGAATGTGACATTATAAAAAAAGAAAATGTTACCACAATGTCTGCACAAGTGAAAATGGAAGTTGGATTTGTAAGCATGCTGTTTTATTGTTGTGGCATTCCCAGCCCACGCTCCTTAATGACTGAACCACCGCAAGACATACATGAAACTTTAGACCTGACATTAACATCATATTTTTGGGTAAGAATTTTACAATAGAAATAATAATATTGCACAATTATTAGACAAAATATAAACAGACATTGATTAATAAATTTGTTTCTAAGCTTATAGAACAATTCATGCCGGAAATGAAAGCGAGAAACCATGGCCATATAGTAGCACTCACTTCTGTAGCCGGTCTGAGTTATATGAAGGATCAAATGCCTTTGAGTGTTGCGCAGTTTGCTGTACAAGGTCTTGCAGAGTCACTGATGGAGCATTTAAGGATTAACAAGATTGATAATGTATATATAACTTTGACACACATATATCCATTTATAGTAGAAGAAAGTTCAAATTTAAGACTAAGGTATGCATAATACAGTATATGTAGTACAGAAATTTAATCTCAACTGATGTTTGTCCACTGCTGCACATTGGTTATTTTGGTAAATTCATCTGTCATAACATAATATATATTTTAGATGCTTAATTGTTTCATTATGTTCTGATTTGGTCAGCTCTAGTTTTTGAAATTACTGATACACTGAGACTTATCATTTTATGTCTTAACATGATGAGTATGTAATATAAACAAAGTTACAGAGTATCACTTTTAACATCATATTTATTTAGTGCTTTGTGTTATAAAAAATATATTCTTTATGTTATAATTATGTAGCTAGAAATATAAATAGTTTACAACTAGTTTAAATTTATTATATATGAATCTTCAGGATTTCAAGTTATTTTGGAACAATAACACCAGAAAATGCAGCCAAGTCAATCTTAGACAGTGTACGACGCAATTACCCAGAGGCATCTGTACCGAAACACTTGCTCTACCTTGGCCACATCCTCAGAATCCTCCCTAGAAAAGCGACAGTGCTAATAAGGGATCTGCTTGACACAGGTGTTGATTTCGCATGAGAAGTCATGTGTTCAAAATAATTACTTCTAAAACAAGAACAATTCTAAAGTTAGAAATATGATTAAACAACTTAACACTTATTCTTCACCTAATGCTTAACCCAAAGAGATATCTCAGATCCATATATAAAAAAAATAAATCAATTAAAGTAAACTAATAGTAATACTAAAACAACAACTAGTAACAAGTACTGTATAACAATCTACTATATTAGTGTCATATTATTGTTTTATATAACATGAAATGAAGAGACACATTAAACATTCACCTGATGATAAATGATATGCCACTACACCATACTGCACTGGTTGCCTCAGAAAATTATGAGAGTGACGAGTTCTTGTTTAAATTATGACTTGTACCCATGTGAAATCTGCTAGAACATATTTCAATTTCTAAATTTATTACAAAAATGTGTTATATTTCAATGTTAATAGCTTATAAAATCATGACTGGTCAAAGATCTCATATCTGCATTTTTTAAACACCACAATGCAGAAGTTTAGATATGAAAGTACCAATTGTGTTGTTCAATTATTAATTATAGATTTATTTATAATAAAATTTGCCAATAAAGATGTAATTCTTGTAAATTAAATTCTGTTTAGACAGTTAGTAGAATAAACGGAAAATGTGATACTTATGTTGACAATATGTATTAAAAGTTTGGTACATAACTTTTTTTTTAATGTTTTTTTCTAGCATTTGTTTTGTGATTAACTGGATTCTTTGTATCTTATATAACTCTTGATTGTTAATTGTTCTATTAGTAAGTAATTATTAACTAAGTATTATAACTTTTTTATTTCGGAATATAGAACCTAAAAGTATTTATAGACAAAATTCTTTAATTATGGACTAATCAATAAGACATGGATGTATTGTTATAATTATTAAGTCCTTATTGATTTTACTAAATATACGTATTAAATAAAATATTTTTATATGATTAGTTACAAAATAATCTTTAAAACTTTAAATATTACTATTTTCGACTATTAATAAATAACTTAACTGCTCGTCTTTTTATTTTATGCATAAAGCTCCTTTAAACGAAGTTTATAATATATGTTAATTGTCTTAAAATATAAATATTTTTTTATTTAAAAATGTTTATTATTCAAAGTTTAAGCAAGAATTCAACGAATACTATTTTTGAACACCTTTTTATACATTAAAATGTTTTAACAGGTACTTTACTACGGAAAAATTGTGGCTTGGTTAAAATTTATTGTATGAAGCATACGGATAATATAGTTATAAAATGATTTTCTTGTAAGAAGATATTTTATTATTTACTTTTTGCATAAATATTTATATACATATATATATGTTGAAAATTGGTTTAGTTATGAGCCTAACTTAATATTGTCCCTGGCAATGTATTACTTTAAACGTCAATGTTACCTCGCATTGTAGTTTCTTGTTCTGTAGATTGTGGCGCCACCCTTAAGTTTACGTTTTCACTATTTGTTACAGTGTTTTGTAATTGAAAAAAAAACAAAAACTTTTAAAAATCTCGTGTTGTTATGTGTGTTAATGTTTTGTGATTTTAATAATTCATTTAAGACAATTTGTGTATTATTTACATCCAGAGGTGGTGCAGAAGTATTAGAAGTAAGTTACAAATGACATATTTTAGCGCAGTATGATACAAACAGACGATCGATATAAGAATACCGTTTAACCATTAATTTATTTACTTAAAATAGTACATAATTAATGAAGAATATTTTACAACTAGTCGGCTTTGTGTAAAAATCGTTTGTCTTCTTTATACTGCTTAAAAGCTTTCGATGTGCTTATTAAGCTTTTGAAACATGTCATAATTTCATATAGAAAACTATAATGAGGTGAAAATATATTTTCTTGTTAACGTTGTAAATCCTACGCTTTTGGATTTATTTCTATTATTTTTGATGGCATATCTTCCTTTATTCAAGGCATTAATTATTAATCATGGTTTAGTAATATAATAGAAGAATCGAAATTAAATCATATTTAATAGTCCCTACTTCTTTTTTAAAATAACTTTTATGGAATTTATTCACAAATCATGGAACACTTGTATATTGATATTTTAGCTACACAAAAAAAAATAGCTACACCAAAAAACCATATGAAAAGTAAGACCAATATTGAGGTGGTATTTTTTAGATTGCTATGTTTTACATTATTTAAAAAAAACATCAAATTTTCTTTCAACAATGGTTTATTTGGCAAGTAAATTTTTTTTTAATGAATCTGCATATTCTTGCTTAATTGGGTTAAATATTTGTATCTTTTGAAGAGGGTCAACTTCCCTCCAGTTATTAATTAAAATAACTGATATTTCCTACATAATTTGATATTAAGAGAATATTTATTTCTACATATTTTTATGAACATGTTTAAATTTTTGTTATTCTAGTTCAAAATATCACTATTAACAGATAATTGAACCAAAGGTTGTGGTTAGTTTCTATGGAAACTTAACATTATGTATTGTAATCATGATTTTTCATTAAATATATGCATGAACTTCTTTTTAACAACATAATCAATGATCTAAAGCCTTTAAGTGCATGATTTAGTCATAACATAAACATTTACTATAAAGTTAGTGTTTTTGTATTAATAAATTGATGTGTCAATTTTCATTGTCAGTGTGCCCATGACAATACCAACGGTTGACTGACTTAAATTTTCAGTTTATGTAACAATTAATCTTCTAATACTTATCAATTTTATTACCAATCAGTTACTCTAACAAAAAAGAATAAACAAAATTGTCTCTCCAAAAAGTTGTGTCAAAAATACTTGCAATGACTGAATATTTTCATGTGGATATTTAAAAACAATTATTAACATTTATTTATATGTATATATATTGTACATATTAGTATTTAAAGAAATAAAATAAATGTTTAAAAAAGGACATAAAACTAGCTGATGTGTGTAGACCCAGGTATGAGCAATTGGCACAAAAAAAATTTTTTTTATTCTAGAAAGTGAAGTCTAGTGAAATCTCCACCTGATAGTAGTGATACGCGTCATCATCATCATTTCAACCGATGGACGTCCACTGCTGGACATGGTCTCTTGCAATATGTTCTACAAACCACGGTCTTGTGCTGTTTGAATCCAATGGCTTCTAGCTATTTATTTTATGTCCTATGTCTACCTAGTGGGGGGTCTGCTGACGTTGCGCTTTCCGATGCGGGGTCGCCATTCCAGCACTTTGAGACCCCAACGTCCATCAGTTCTACGAGCTATGTAACCCCCCTCCCCCCCATTGTCACTTAAGCCTCGTCACTCGTAGGGCTATGTCGGTGACTATTTCTTCAACAGATTTTTGAATCGATCACTCAGAGATACTCCAAACGTCGCCCTCTCCATCGCCCGCCTGCTCTCCTATATATCGTGATAGGCCTACTTATACTCGTAACAAAACGTGGCGCTAGTTAGGATGATATACACAGCAACACATTATGCTCGACGCGTTATGACATAAAACAAACTGAACGACGGTAACGTTTCCACAATACTGTATTGCGGCTCCAATAGGCGCTGCGGTGGTACCTACCTAGACGGTCACCACCACAGAGACCACCAGTATCAAATTAGTTTGTTTCGTAACATTTCAATGAATTTGTTGGTACAACGATATACTAATGCAATTAAAATAATAATACTATGATTTTTGTTTACGTTAATATTTGTATTTAAAAAAACCGCTTATAACAAATTATTGAGAAGGGTAATAGCAGTGTTTAAAAAAACACGTTAAAAACGTTTAAACATGTATATGTTTCAACATCAAGTGATAAATACGCTCGATCATTCTGAGGAATGTCGTTGTCACGTCGTCGTCGTGCACAGTGCTTTTTATGCTTTTTGTAAGCACCTTTTTAAAATCCTCAATCAGATGCAAAGATCAATAAAGATAAAATTTGACCGTGTTTCAACCCGGTTACACGCGTTAGATCGACATTGCGCTAAATTTGTTATCAAATAATGTACTAGTAGTAGATCTTCGTTGCCGGAGACCGTCTAGATAGGTAAAGGGTGTCTGGCGGCAGATTTATACTTTAAAAAACGAATATCTCAATAAGTTATAAACAGTGCGGGGGGAAGGTGGTGGTGTGGTGTCATTAGAATCACCGATCGTGCGGATTTCTTAGTCACGATGTCGCAGTGGTGCAGTGATGCAGTGGTCGGGTGAGCATCGCGCGTTCGCTATTGAAGCATTTTTCAAGAGTAACGATTCTTACGTACTCGCTCGCCGACAGTTTTGTTCACATTTCAATATTCGACGGATAGGCGATGGGCCGAGTGTGAATTTAATTCGTTCGTGGGTGGAGAGGTTCCGCGCAACTGCTTCGGCTATGAACACACCACGGCCAGGACCTAGTCGATCGTCAAGGACCCCCGAAAACATTGAACTGGTTGAACGCAGTTTACGTGAAAATGCACGACTTTCGATACGGAAAAGGGCAGCTTCACTGGGACTTCCAAGAGCAATTGTGCATGAAATTTTGAAAAAAGTTATGAAGTTTCATCCTTTTAAAATTCAAATAATTCAAGAATTGAAAAAAAATGACTTTGCGTCACGCAAATTTTTTTGTGAAACAATGTTGGAGCGTTTTCGCACTGTGAATTCCATTTTTTGGAGCGACGAGGCTCATTTTCATTTAAACGGACACGTAAACAAGCAAAATTGCCGTTACTGGGCTCTAAGAATTCGCAATCCTCGACTGAAGCACCAAAAACCATTACATTGCCCAAGGGTAACTGTTTGGTGCGCTTTATCCACGAATGGGATAATCGGACCATTTTTTTTTGAAAATGCACGGGGCCAAGCGACGAATGTCAATGGTGAGAATTATCGGCTCATGATTTCGAATTTCTTTTTGCCGAACCTGCGAGCTCATTCATCATTCTCATCACACACGTGGTTTCAACAGGATGCGGTACAGGTGCGACCGCACACACGGCCAGAGCTTCGATGGATTTGTTGCGAGAAAATCTCCCTCAAAAACTGATTAGTCGCTTTGGGGACATCCCGTGGCCACCGAGGTCACCCGACCTAACTCCAATGGATTTTTTTTTGTGGGGCTACCTCAAAGAGAGAGTTTACGCCAACAATCCGCGAACTGTTGAGGAATTAAAAGAAAATATTCGGCGAGAAATCAGCGCAATTGAACCAAGTTTACTGCAGCGTGTGGCACGGAATACGAGGCTCCGTTTCGAACAGTGTGTGTGTGTGTGCAACAGGATGGAAGACATTTGGATGATATTATCTTTAAAAAATGAAATCTGCATTTGTACTCTATCTTTTAATACTTTTAGTAAAATTATATGTCAAACATATTATTTTTTATTTAAATTTGAAAACATAAATCTGCCACCAGACACCCTGTACCACCGCAGCGTCTATTTCTACCGTCAAACAGTTCTGTGTAAACATTACCGCGTTCCGGTGTAACAGGTGCTGTAGATATTGTAATTACTGGTCTCAAGGTAACGAGCGCAATATGGTGCTGTGGTCCTAATTAGTGACACTTATTATGGGCAAGTGTGTTACCATCAGGTAAACGGCTCGCCCGCTTCGTCGTATCGTCGAAAAAGAGTGTATGAATAACGCAATGGTTATAAAAATATGAGCGACCAGGTTGTTATGGACAGGTAACACTAATCTTCAGGTGAACACTTCGATTGTCTCGTCAGTATATTCGATTCAAAAAGGTCTTTAAAAACCTCACAAGTTTTAATAGATGAATGTTACGATGAATTAATCGCGATTTCATTTTGATCCATTAGTTCATAACGCGTTAATTCAAGGAATGGTCGGCAGTCTCCTAAATATTCTCTCTTTCACGCTTTTTTGATTAATAGCTTCTAATGATTTGTACCATTAGCGATTCCGTTTTTTTTTTTGTCAATCGATGGCACAGCGGTTAACGAGTTCAAATTATTCCTCCCTCAAATATTACCGTCAGTTGGAATATTCGAGTCGTATAATACATTTGAAATGCGGGTGTTCATTGTAACGGCGGTGGGACTTAATCAATATGAAATGTTTCGTTTGTGTAGACTCGTTTTTGTGCTCCGTGTAGGTTTTGTAAATAGATCGGCCATTATTGTGATACACAATTAACTACTAAAAAATTTCATTGAAAAGCCGCCGCTGGAAACTCGATTCGATTATGTTTTGCTTTGTAAGTCTTTGATAGTCACTGAACGTGATAATATTCAAGCTTTCTTCGTTAGTGCAGACTTTTATAGGAAAATTTTTTATTTATTGTATTTCATATAAATTATTCAAGGATTTTGCCAATAATCACCCCGCTTGGCAGGCGAGGTGGTGATCGCAGTACTGACTCTATCGCATCGATATCTCTGCTGCACAATTGCGGTCTAGTATTCAGTCAGCCATTGATGAATGGTTATACCGAAATTAGTCGGTCGCCAAAGCCTCGTAGGTCAATCTACAGGATGCACCACGGACAGGTGAGTTCGGTAGTTGAAGAGACTAATTGGGACTGAGTCTCCTCCTAACATCACAACAAACAGCGCAAAACCGTGTATTGTGGAACACATTAGATAATACCTATATCCAGCAATAGGCAACGGTTGGTGAAGGCTGCGAGAAGCAGTTGGATGCGAGCAGCGCAGGGTCGATTGACGTGGATATCTTTGGGGAAGGCCTATGTCCAGCAGTGGATGTCTATCGACTGATAATGATATCCAGCAATAGACGTCTATCGCTTGAAATGATAATAATGATATAAATTATTAGAGACAATCACTGAGAAACTAGGTAACAGAATAAAGGCTTAGGTAATTTCCCAGGTTTTTTCTCATAGACGGCCACTTTAAAAATTTAGCTTGTTCTTGTGGACCGCCTGCAGCAAATTTTTTATCATATTCCCAAAACTCGACAAAAAATGAAGATTAGTTCTAACGTAGACCCCGCATAGTCTTCCGTGAACTTCTGAAGGTCCACCTTGACCATTTTGGGGACTAAGGTCCTAGATTATAAAACGCTTAAATAAAACTTAGAAATTGCAATGAAACAGTATTGTCCTAAGGTTACTGTGTTTGGGTTTGAAGATTTAATATTTTATAATTATAGATATATATAATATAACAACGTGGTACAGTGTATAAAATCCTAACTATCGCCACATTTTTATGGACAGAATTTTCCACCATCTCTAAACATCCGATCGCTTCTTACAATTGTAGTGAACGAGTAATTCCCGAAGCCATTATAGGACACGATTGAACTTTTCTTCGGGTTCAATTAAAGGTTTGATTGGTCATGTAAGCGTATTTGATATCTTTAATAGATTCACGATGTAATGAAATTTCTCGTTAAGTATTTCTTTTCATGTTTTCAGCTTCTAAAAATGTAATCTATAATAGTGTTGGCAAGCTATCGTCGTTTTCAATTTCCCGACAAAATCGACTCCCGAGCTATATTTAGAGACAGTGCCGTGCCGGTGTTATCGTTTATATGAAATCGTAAATCTATCGTATTTTATTATCAGATGCCATACAGTAGACCTTGTGACGGAACTATTGCGTGTTCGTCCGGATCTTCGAAAAATCAAGAATATATAGGGATATATCATCTACTATCTTCTCTCTTGTTGTTAATTTCGACTCGTAAGATAATGATATAACATAATAATGATAATGAAAATAATGAATGATTTTTATTATGTGGAAAATATATAAAGATCAGTTACAAATTTAATGTGTTAAAGAGAAAAAGACTTAATTTTCTTGTCCTCTGCTTTTAAAGTCTCCTACTTTTTTATTACAAGCCTCTATGGGCTTTGATATTAGTTTTTAAATTATTGTAATTCTTCGGTTTTTAATATTTAAATATTTAGCTTGTTATCGATGTGAAACGACAAATACCGCACATCTCTCTCAATAACTACAATGAAACATCACGCTTTTAGGCGCGCACTTTCCCGTGAATTTATCCCGTAGATAGTTTTCTATACACCATCGTATTACACGAGACTTAGTAAATCGAAGCCAGGATCGAGATACTTTATGAGATACGCTTCGCCACCTGGTATGTGCAGGATGAAGGAGTTCGGGATATAAGTTTCAAGCCATTCTCGTAAGCCGATATATATAACTATATAAAAGTGTGTTCAAAGTTTGATGAAAATATTTTATATCAAACTTGGACTATGGAGAATAAATGAAATGTAAAATTGGACAAACTAAGACTGCTTTCTACAAAGTAATTAAAAGTTTTATGTGTCATCATCCCCGACCACTTATTTACGCCTTCTACAATGATACCTGTAGTCTTTTAGACGCATGCGAGACATGGGTTTTGAGGAAAAATTCCTGTAGATATTTGCGAGCGTTGAACATTCAAAAGACAACGACGAAAGTGGATTGATGACATAAGAGACTGAACACGCTTTGCTTACTCTACATTAAAAAGAATGACACATGACCGAAACAGTTTTCTCCAACCGACCATCAAACTTCAATTTGAAGGTAACATTCAATGATGATGATATAAAATTGTCAGTAAATTGTAAATACAGCAAACAGACACGAACAAATAAAAGACCTTACGTATAAACAAATGGTTAAGCGGTACGTTTATTAGGCGGCTTATATTAAACCCATCTCCTGTTTTAGTCTTTTAGCAATTAAAACATCAACATTAATTGCGAGAGGGAGAATTGCACAGCAAAATACTGTACAGCCGGAAAAAGTTTTGATAAAACGTCAGACTCTACTCTGTGTAAGTGCCTTAATTGATACCGGGTACCTCTGTTTATATTTGTAAAGGCGTATTTGTTATTCCAAACTGACCGATAGGTGAACTTATTATTATTGAAATATTATTAACAAACATTATCATCACCGAACGAAAAGAGAGTAGATAAATTTATCGTGATCAATACCAAGAGTCCTCTCACCATAGAATCTCCACTGTGTGTGGTGTCTGGTGGCAGATTTATGTTTTCAAATTTAAATAAAAAATAATATGTTTGACATATAATTTTACTAAAAGTATTAAAAGATAGAGTACAAATGCGGATTTCATTTTTTAAAGATAATGTCATCCAAATGTCTTCCATCCTGTTGCACACACACACACTATTCGAAACGGAGCCTCGTATTCCGTGCCACACGCTGCAGTAAACTTGGCTCAATTGCGCTGATTTTTCGCCGAATATTTTCTTTTAAGTCCACAACAGTTCGCGGATTGTTGGCGTAAACTCTCTCTTTGAGGTAGCCCCACAAAAAAAAGTTTAGTTGTTGGTTGTAATTTTTCTTTATATGACGAAGCGACGACATCAACGAGACGTTCATCAAATGGTAAATCTTAGGCTTGCCTGTGACGTGGCGCTAGTTAGGGTGATATACATACACGTGTTCATCATTTTGGAACAGGGTTTTGTCTCGACACCCCAATAATTTCACCAGATCCAACACCTTTCGGATCAGATCACAGTAAAATTTCCACATTAATCTCGCACAGCAGCTCACGGGATCCAAGCAATTCTCACCCGTTCGTGGTGCACCCCGCTAATCAACAAACGAGGTTCTGGTTACCACCAACCCGCCTTGACCTAGCGTGGTGAGGAACAGCCCCTAATCGTCCCATGTAAATCTCTACGCGAATTATGGCAATCTTTGGGGGATGCTTATGTCGCAGTAAGCAGTGGGCGCCTACCGGCTGATGATGATGATTACTCTTTGGCGGCAGAAATAAGAGCTGCGGTGATACTACGACCCAGACGGTCTCCTGTGACAGAGACCGACCATCAATTGATTAATCATATAGTGTCAGTACGTTAAAATGTTGTGTATCACATTTAACTAATAATTGGCGACATAGATACAATTTCGATATTTGTGAATAGATTGTAGCCTTATAAGCTGAAATTATTGTTTAAAAAATCGTTATCACCTTTTTCTTTTAAGCATATTCCATTTCGCGTCTTCATCTAAGTTTCCGACACTTCGGAAACTTGAGTGGTACTAACACTCCCTCCCCGTTGCAAGTTCCAAGAAAACTTTGCCGTAATGGTATAAACCGCGCTACACCAATGTTTAATGTATAAAATTTGTCCAGTGCCCATTTCGTAGTCAGTTTTGCACTTTGTTCAAATATTCTTAAGAAACAATGGAAGTTATTATATTTGTTTTTATATATACATCTGAAGACCGCGCTATCTAATCTTCCTGGGGAAAGGCTTAAATGACGAGCTGATGATCATTTTGATGTAATGTTTACTAAAGTATAATTACCTCATTATTGGGACAGAGTTCTGATTTAGAGACAGAAGTTCAAATTTCTAGAGATTGCCTAGGTAGGTCCCACTATAGCTACTATTGAAGCTGCCTAATAGTTATGTATAAACATTACTATGTTCCTGTTTGAAGGGGGCTGCAGGATGAATGTCGCGCTTAGTCGAATATAAAGTATATTCCGTTTTATGTCCGTACATTAAGTTCCCCTCACAATACCCACTGTGAAACTTCTATATGTAAAGCTTAAGTTAATCTGTACTCTGCAGCGAGATTGTTTATGTTTATTACTTTTGTCAACTTACTTCTATTTGAATAAACTTATAGAATATATTAAGCAAAAAGTGTACGTCTGTTTAACAAAGTGGTGGTTTAAATGCGGTTTAAGTGCGGCCGCAGGTGCCGCAGCGCGATCGCTTTCGAAACGTTTATCCAGACCTGAATATAAATAATCCATTATCCTGCTTCATTTAAAATAAGCTTTTTCTTGCCGGCGTTGCTCCTGCTGCGTGCACACATAACAAACTTACATAGTTTAATATGTTATTGTTATAAACAACAGGCTCACAGTGGTAGGCAACATATGACTCACGTGTTTTGCGCAACAATATATATACTTAGTTTAGCAACTCCTTATTATATATAATATATTTTTAGCATGAAACCTTAAATACTACTTTATTAATAAACGTGATTCCTGTTATATTATGAGTTATCTTTCAGCGAAAGTCCTCTTAAAATAAGTCTGAACTTTGAAGACTACGCGGAACAAATAGACAGATAGGATTTTTTTATTTGTTTTTTAGTAAGAATTATCGTAAGTAAAAAGCTGTTACTTTGACATTAATAAACAAGGGGTATTTTATACCCCTGTGTAATTTTTGAAGTCTGTCTGTGAGTAGATGTAACTCAATGTTTTTGGTTAGTTTTTGAATACAATTTTATATAAAACCGTCGCTCCATTGGAGGTTCTCTCCTCTTATATCTGTTTTATTGATTTAGATTTTTTCTATAAAGATCAACATATGTTATAGGATAGATTGTTGTACAATAATACGCAACGTTTTCGTGATTAATAGATTCGGATGTTAGTGGCATGTTGTGGTTGAGGCTTCAATACCCTGAGGAGAATTAAACTTTCATCGCTCCCCTTCCATCGGTTGTATCTTTCGTGCGAGTCATGCGCACGCTATTAACGCAGCTGTGTGATTTGCGAACACTGGGCGCATTGTAACAGCCGAGGGAAAACTGTACGTATATACGTTGGTCAAAATATAATAATTCCATCACCAGAATAAAGCTTTTGTAACAATACACCAGGTTTTGTTACTTTTTTGGAGAGTTTTGTAACACAGCGGCCACGTCAACTCAAGTTCTTATAGGTTCTACTAGTTGTTCACTGCTCACTTTGCTGGCCGTAACACCCCTGCAACTCTGTTCAGGGGGTTACAGTTCGTAAAATCCGGTCTTCGCTATATATACACAATATCCAATCCAATCCAATCAGCTGGAAGACGTCCACTGCTGGACAAAGACCTCCCCCAAAGATTACACAAATACACAATATATACAAAAAATATTCCTACCAAAATTTGAAGGCTCTATAGTTCCAGAGATATCGTGACATCGATAGTCTGTTATATAGGTGAAAATTTCGTGTGTGTATATATATATATATATATATATGCATTCATGTATGTAAAGAATTTCTTCTTTGAAAGAAGACCAATTTATTGTGTTAGAAGTATTTCTGAATACAAAAAGACTCCTTGGTATTTTTTCTTTGCAATAAAATATTTCTCAGATTTACGTTTAAAGACTTAGCACAATTCAACTATAATTTGATTAAGCTCTGTTTGATTTAACGAGCACTTCTTGACGTTGTTGTAATTTTGAGGTCCAAATGAATAAGACGGCGGTAAGGGTGCCCCGTGCGGTATGATAAATCGTTCCCCGACGTCTGCGAGATTAATAGTTGCGAAGCTCTCGGCGGGTGTTAGACAAATCATAGGAAAATAAGAAATTATAAGTAAGTATAAACTTTATTGTTTATCTACCTATAATGAAAAGAAAGTATTTCATTAATCTTTATTAATTTTCGATACTTTTCATTCAAAAGATGACAGATCGCTTTAAAAGAGAAAGCCGCTTATTACGTATTTTATATTGTCTATATCTATCAGTTATCAATCATACAAGAATTTCTTTCAAAAGCTACTTGACTAAATACTTGAATAAAATTTAAATTCTAAACTCCTTATTGTGCTATTGTTTGTGTCTTTGTTTCTTCTTCTCTATCTTTTCTCTGCCCTCAGTTTGTTTTCTTTTCCAATCGGTTGTCTGGTAGAAATAGCTTACTGAGCAATAAGGCCGCTTATTGTACATTAACGTTTATATATAATGTATGCTATAGCTTGTAATTGATGTACAATAAATAAATAAATAATAATTTATATTCATATTTATAGTACATTATCATTGTACTTATATCGTAGGTAACTTAATTATGAAGGAGAGTATTATTTTGGTATATAGTATAGGGTCCCTTTAAGACTTCATAAGGTTGATCCTGAAGGAAAAAAATTCCTGGAAAACGTGCACAAGTTAAAAAGAATAAGGTGGGGACCGTTATACTTGAAGTTAGGAAATCGACGACACGTCAAAATTCAGTTTCAAGAGGGCACCTCATGACCTCACGAGAAATATATTGTTTATGAACCAAAATCTATTTATTTTTTGTAATATATTAACTCATTGTCATTAGAGACAGTATTTTATGTCTCATTTTAATTTCAACTTCACCACATTAACTTTAAACCTTGCGTTTCGAATTAATATTACATTTAAGTCTCCATGGTGGAGTTTAAACGGAAATAATAATATAAGGAGAGGCAGGCCGCACTGATAGTCAGCTTTTACTGTGCTCTTGTCAGTTTGCGGTTACAAACTTTGGTCGTTGTACGTATAAACTTCAAATGCTCATGTCACATTAAAAAGCTTGAGTAACTCGTATATTTGTTTCATTGTTAATACATATATCACGATTTGATATCATTACTAAATGAAGCTGTATGGAAAGAATTCTGTATTAGACAAAAAATTACGAAATTGGTAATCATAGTTTTAAGAATACGGTTGTACTTTTTGAATACTTTTGTTTTTAACTAGTGCGTGTTACCAGTGTTGACATATAGAACCGTGACGTGGCCTCTTACTACCAGCCTTATAGATGGGATCAAAGACACCCAAAGGACAATGGAGACAGTTATGCTCGGTGTTTATTTGCGCGATCGAATCGGAAATGTGGAGATCCCCAGAAGAACTAAGGTCACCGACATAGCCTTACAGATTGCTAGACTTAAGTGATACTGGGCAGAGCACGTGGCTCTTTGCTTGAAAGACTAATGGCCGATGGGGCAGTAAGGTCCTCGAGTGGCGCCTGTATACCGGTAGACGTTGTGTTGGGAGACCTCCCTCTAGGTAGATCGACGATCGGGTGAAAATCGGGGGAATCCACTGGATGCAAGCAACTCGGTACCGATCTATGTTGAGATCGTTGGGGGAAGCCTATGTCCAACAGTGGACGTCTATCGGCTGATAATGATGATGATGATGGTTGTACTTTATAACGGTGAATTTAATGTTTCTATGGTGCAAGAAGTGACTATAAAGTACAGATTGAAGTAATTGTTTTAATCAAGTACCTGCATTTAATTTTATATCATGGAAACAACTTTATTGACTATCACAATAATTTTTTAATTAATATGGTTTGTATAATGTAAAAGGCAATTGTAGTATGGTTATGGATTGAACATAATATGGTTAACTATTAGATATAGCTGTTGTATCAGGAAGAACGTTAAAAATGATATCGTCATTAATCAAACATGTTATTATGTTTCAAATGTAATAACTACCATTATTTATGTTGCAGTACAATAATGGAGTGTTATTATCTTGAGTGCAAATTGCATTTTCTATAGTAATACAGCGTACACTATAAAGACTTAATATAATTAAATAAGACTCGGGGTAATGATTCGCTATAAGAGGAGACGTATGGGAAGCAATGAACCTTCATCGGTTGAGATGATAATGATGATCATTAATGTTCAGTTAAAATTGAACAAACTAGGATCGTTGCAGAAAAGTTTCCAGATAACCTGGTTAAAAGACTTTCCGTAAAATAATTCAATCGTGTAGTTTCTGTACATAAATGTTATGAATTGGTTTCTTCTCCAAATAGTGAACGTTTTTTTTTCCATACGAACATTTAGTTTTATGCTCCGCAAAGATCGGTTGCAATTTATTTTTATTCCAGTTCCCTAATCTAAGTTACGGTCCTTTTCCGCAGGGACTAAAACTGTCAGGAACATGGGCTCCCCGTTGCATATTCGTAAAAGTCCGACCAACTTTTAAGTAATATAAGGTGAATGCAAAGTTTTAACCAGGAAAGAATTTACTGGAAACGCGGCGAATAGTTTCCGTGACGTCCGCTTGAAGCATTATGCGCGTTATTTAATGTTCAACACGGAATATTATTGAATTGTGAGATAATATAGTATATTATATAATATAGTATATTATATAATATAGTATATTCATAAAATATAACCTGTATGAATTTTTTTTCATGTATTTCAATAGAAATGTTGCCACTATTATATATTATATGTTGAGTTGCATAATTATGTGTTGAGTAACTTGAAAGATTGTTATTTAGTTAGGTTTATGGAGTCAGAGTATACAGTGTTTATTTGCCCGTGTTCAGCGCAGGCTTATGATAAGGTAAAGTTATATGGAGCATCATTATCTGTAAAGGTTTTTCAGAATAACGTTCCATGTAACTTAACGATAACATAAAATAAAAATTTAAAAGCTTGTTTCAAATACGAAAGATGCCATTACAGTCGCTACTCAAAGATCGTTAAAACGTATAGCGGACAGGCGATGCGATAAAATAGTATCGCTGAAAAAGCGATAAAAACTACCAAAGCATTGAAAACGCCTTTTCAGAATTCAAGAGTATATATCTTTATTATTACGTCTGTAGTTTTTTTCCACGACGTTATTCTAAGGCTTTCTTGACGTGTAAAAAATCCTTTATTTTCTTTTAAAAACGTAATTAAATAATAATAGAATGTACAATTACGAATACTGTTGGGAGGTTTCTGTAGCCCGAGACCGTCTAGGTGAGTGTGGAAACATTAGTGTTCCTGTTTGAACGGCGTTGTACCTTGTGTAATTACTGGGCTAACGACTCGACATGTTATGCCTCGGTCGATGAGCGCAATGTGATGTTGTCGATATAGTTCTAACGCCACGTTCTTATGGGCGCGCGTATCACTTATCATCGAGTGTACGTCCCGCTCGTTGCGTGGCATAAATGTATATATAAAAAGGAAAATTCAGTTGTGTTTGGAGTATACTCCTCCATTTTTTTCTCCCTTAATAAATCGTTAGATACTTTCCCTCCGTTGGGATAAATTAAAGTATTATGCTAGACGTTTATCAGCTAAAACACCATATTGTCCATAATTCTACGAAGTACTCATACTACAGTTATTTTGACAGTGTATATGTACAGATTTCTTCTCGAGAAAGCAGTGAAGCTCTCCGAGTCTATCTCTAACAAAAGCGTGCAGGAACACCAGAGGCGTCATGTTCAGGGTTGTATTACCAGCAATGTTTAAGTCCTAAAAACCAGTGATTCCTAATTATTATATTGATTACTTAAACTCCAATTACATGATCACAATTTGATATCCTTCACAGACAATTTAACATATGATTCATCATGATCATCATCATTATCAGCCGACAGACGTCTGGAGATAAGCCTCCCTAAGCTATCTCGCACTGCGCATCCAACTGCTTCCCGCAACCTCCACCCGATGATATTAATATAATATGATATACTATTCGGTTTATATAAAATATTTTCATAATGTAACAGGTAATTGGGAAAAGCAGGGACTGTAAATCTTGAATAATACAGATAATTTTATTTTACGAGCCAGCTTTTCTCCCCGTCTATAAAATTTTATCCTCATTCTGCAATATCAATTCAATGTACTCGCATCGTGGTACGGCCCTATTAAAGCAAACAAAGAATATTTTTGAAGTTTTATTTTATGCAGCAAGTATTTCGTTTAGGCATTGGCCATATCAAAAGCGAGCAGCTGAACTGGAAACGTTAGGTTTGCAAAAATGGATACCGTCTATATAATTTACCGCGTTTATATCTGCCTCGGAACAGTGGTTTACAATCAGGTAGAAGTTAATTTCGTCGTATACATTTTGTATAGTACCTTACCGGTGGTAGGTCATCCAACCACAGAAATGCTTTCTAGGTAGGTACCACAGCAGCTCGTATTTCTGCCGCCAAACAGTAGTGTGTAAACATGATTGTTTGGGGCATTGTAAGCCGTCGGACTACGTTGGCAACTTGAGACTACAGCTTTCCCTTCCTAGTCGAAGATACACAGACAAATGTAGTGACAAGAGACACGCGTAAGTGCCAAATGACTGACGATGATGTCCCGGACAGAGTGAAGTGGTGAAAAAAATTACGAAAGCTGACGCCACCAGTTAATGAAATAATGGCTAGGAAGAGAGAGAGACTGAAGGGCGCGGTAGCTAGTGAAATTACTAGGTTAACACAACTCTACAATTTATTACTCAAGACGACGAGCACAATGTAGTGCTGTGTATATCATCTAATGTAGGGCTACTTTGTTATGGGAACATGTATCGCTTACCATCAAGTGAACATCTCAATCTTGTAGATTTTTAAACAAAAAAAACTATGCATCTATTTAGTTTGACAGTAAGTGGAAGACAGCAAGTAAGAGAGGTTTGATACTTTTTACAACAGGTCGATGGTAGTGATGAGGCATATTTTAACAAGTCTTCCACTCTAGATTATATTGATAATATACATAAAGTTTTTTTTTTGTAAGCAAAGTCTTTACAACTTTAAAAACTTTTATTTGTCAAAAATATAAATACAATACCTCCTCCATCCTTTAATAAACAAGTACAATCACTTTTTACTTTAACCCTCACAGAAAATACTTTTCATTGTCGAGGGTATACTTTCGAAAATTCAAGACAGTAATTTACGTTAACAAACCCCTCGAAAAGCTTTTAAAAGGTTTTTTAAATGATGGCGTTAACTATATTTTATATTATTCATTTTCCGGAGTGCGGCGGCGTTGCGACATCGCTCTCCTTCTGTGGGCCGGCTCGGTCCTTTCCGGTGCGGCGATCTGGATAATTGTTCACTTTATTGGCTTTATAACAATCTGCACTGGTGCTTTGGATGAGCTTTGTATTTACATACCTCTTACTTTTTGTCATTTGATGAAAAGAAGAGACGAATCCGTGACCTTCACCTGATGATGTATGATTCGCCTGCCTATAACAATGTGGCGCTAGTTATAATATATTAATCATCACCACATCGTTTTGCTGTAACACAAGACTAATCTCTAATCCTCTCCTGAGATCTTACATTACTCGATGCACCGTACAAATGTAATCATCATCATCATCTCAACCGATGGACGTCCATAAATGTAAGCATTTAGAAATGTGAGCAGTGTAATTCTGTGATATTGATTATATTATTTTACATTCGACGTAGCGATGAGACCAGCAAAACGTTCACCATCAGGTGATACGTTTGCCTATAATAATGTGGTGCTAGTTAGGATGATATCCACTGCACCAAATTACCATCGTCGATTTGTGACATGTTAAGTTTTGTTACGTCAATACATTAGAAAAGTTCATATGTATCAGTAAAGCTCCTTTCTGATCCTGGTTTAAAACCTGATGCAATAAAATTTTAAATCGTTTCTGAGTTTGTTAGTCATTTTGCTGCTCAATCTTTGATATACCTTTTTTTTATTTAAAGCAAAGACAGTTTTTTGTTGTTAAGTAATACCCAAATATTCTCGCTAAATTGAACGGCTTCACCACTTAAACGCTTCACACGTCAAGAACTGTAAGTCTATTAATCTTACGGATGTTTTCCTAAAACAATTTATTACGAAGTCAGGAGAACGATAACCGCTGGCGCCCCCTTGCGAAGATCAGGTCGCAGTTACGGCAAGCCGGAAATAACGTTAAACTCAATAGTTCATTTAATTTGACGGCTGTCGGAACATGGAGTAATTTCTATAAGACATATTATGTTCTCATTTGTTTTCATTACTGAGATTTTGGCGGAGGGGTGTAAGAGGTTCCGTCTAACATCTTACGGAGTCCAAGTCAACTTCATCTGCATGCGGAGGACCATCTTCAATAACAGAAGAGGCTCTGACCAAACACCAACCCGAACTGGGCCAGCGTGGTAGGCTAATTCCCCCCAATGAACTCTGAAGAACTTTGAGTTTGGTATATATGTACAGCAGTGGATATCTATCGGCTGATGATGATGATAATGACCGAATTTTAATTATTAAAAATCACTTTACAACTATAATAACTTTTGATATTATAGTATAAGTCTTCATAGTTTGTGATCCTATTTTAGTATTAACCGGTTATTGTAGTTGATGCACTTGCAATTCAACGAGAAACCATTCATAAAGTTTTACATTTACTTGTTCGATAACTGGTAAAGTGCATTGGAGAAACGAAACGTGTGCTTTCAAATGTTGGATATACTGGAATGAATGTAGAAAAGGTCACCTTTCAAGGCTTCAATAACTCTGTGAGCTTTTATCGCGTTCAGGACCAGTATATTATTGCTTTAATATTTACCGTTATTTGAATAGCACAGAACTATTTTGCTTTTATTATTATGTTTACTTACATATGTTAGAATTGCGTCTATTTTAAAGCTTTCATGGGAAAGTTATTCGTTGTTCCAAGCCATTATCCCATCTGTGGTGGGGTTAACTATCTTTTCTTTGCTCTATACTCGACATCATCATCGGTCATTTTGCACTCACGTATGACTCTTGGCGTTATACTTTTCCGCATCCTTTTGAGTCTTCGACCTGGGACCTTCGACCAGATCTGCACTGCCAACGCAACGTAATAGAAAAGATATGTGCGTTATATTATAAATTATTTGGATTACTTTAGTACTGCCAAAAGCAAATATATTATAACTTTCTTTACCACGACTTATGATTATCTCTTACTTTGTTAGATATGCACGAATAAAAGGATAATTATCGAAAGTTCTCTCGGGTACTGAGCGACCATTATCTTAATTTATCTGAAGAATTTCCATTCGCCGGCTATCTTAAGGTAAGAAGGCTTTAAGTAATTGGCGAGAAATACAGGGCAGGTGGCGGAGCCCGGTGCGGGGGCGATAAATAACGTCTAAATAACGTTACCTCGGGGTACATTCCCAACGAAAGCGCTGGCGCGGCTGCTGCCGTATTTCTGCCAATGAGTTATGTTCTCATTGTTCCGTTATAAGCTTATTAAAATATAGCCTGTGAAACGAAAAACTGTTTGTATTGAATTTTAAGTAACTGCTTCTTTTGAATTTCTTTTAGCTAAACAAGATGTCATTCTTGCCATATATATCTGTATAATACGATGTGTATTGAAAAACTTGGATATGCCCACGGTCACATTTCACCAACGTATCTCTCGTTATCATATTTGTTTTTGTACTCCAATGTATTCTCGTCTGGTTCTTGAGACCTTTACAACGAACTGTCTGATTATGGAATGAACTTCCGTCCAAAGTACTTGGTAAAAATCAAAGAGCTACAGAATAGAATTTTTCAAACAGAGCTTTCGCCTTATGCTTAGCCGGGGTCGGCAGTGCTGGTGATATAGGTATCACCAGCACTGCCGACCTATACACTAGGGTGTATAGCAGAAATCTAAGCTACGTTAACTGCTTCTCAGCAGACGTTTCGTCTGCCTGTTTGCCACCTTAATGAAGTGCAAACATAGTTCTTATAAAACTAACGATACTAAATGATAGTACTACTACTGTTACTAATTGATTAATACAATAATTTCTAAGTATAATATGTAATTCAATAATACAATAATATCTAAGGTAAAAACGACAGTATGTTTTGGAAATCGAAAGAAAATCTCCATAATGCCTTTAGGGGGTAAATGCGGGTTATCTGATGGTACGAGCCAAGTTTTACATTGAGTTTACAAGAAAAATTGAACGTTAGATCTTTACGATAAGGATCAGAATCAATTCGCTTTAAAAGCTTCTAAGTTATGCAAATAATAAATAATACCTTCTTATCATACGTACATACCTACCATCAGGGATGAGTACACAGATTTCAGGTAGGATATGCATATAGTGCCCCAAATGTCTGCTTATCTATAGTTAAAAATAATCGTACCTATTTTATTTCGAAATAGTTACGTAACTTTTGATTAAGCGATGAGACGAGCGGTACGTTCTCATGATGGTGATACGCCCGCCCAAAACAATGTGTCGCTAGTTGAGATGATATACACTACACCATATTGTGCTCGTCGCCTGACACATGAGATGTTGAGTCTCGTTACCCCAGTAATGCACTAACTATAGCGCTCTTCAAACCGACACACAGTAATGTTTGCACACTACTGTTTGGTGGATGAAATAGGCGCTGCGGTGGTACCTACGTAGACGATCTCCGGCAAAAGAAACCTACAACCAGAGACTTCAGAGATTACTATTTTAGTAGGTTCAGAGAGCTAGGGTATGCCGTGTTTTTTTGCCTATATGTAGTGCACACCCCAGCCAGCCTTTCTATTTCTATCTCCCCAGAAAAGTCTAAAAATTACGGTTCTAGCTTAAAAGGTATTGCAGCTAGTAAAATTACTGAGGTAGATGCTTGTATCCAGTGTCTGTCGTCCGTATAGAGCAATTGTACGTTTTGATAATCCATATAAATGTACAGACAGTACGAAAATGATAGATGGTGCACTTAAATAAATGTCCGTCATTTTGAGAGATGACCGAAGGGTGGAAACTTCTTATATTTTGCTCCCTTCGTCTGAGTTAATCATTCTCAGTCCAAGTGCGAACGCGTGTAAGGGCTAACCGACGATTAAGTTTGTATAGCAGGGCGTGCTTATAGCTTTGCAAACAAAACAATAATTTACTGCCAAGTTACATTTGCGGAACTGTTATGGTGTAAATTTCCGATGAATTTTGTCGTAGTTTTATTTTAGTATTTATAAATTAACATGATACGTATCAAACTATTATATACTAGGCTTTACAAGTATGAACAACCTATCGTATTTATGTAGTCAGCTTTGTACTTTTTTGGTACTGAGGGTGATTATTAAAGTATATCTTTTAGTTAGAAGTCAGTTTCACTGGATATCTGCCCTCAAAATTGTTCTTAGTTTATTGTAATTGAATATGCGGTCTTCTTCATAAACTTCAAATTCCCTAGATGTGTCGTAAACTTTTCTTTAATCTGTTTTGGTTTAAATTAGTATTGATATTAGCGACATGATCAGTAACATATAATAAATATTTTTATTACGGTGTATAGGTTTATCGCATAATATTATTGTTATTTGTTCAATTAAGAACAATTGCTTTTCCCATTAAACTTATTTAGGATCTATTACTTTAGTCAAGTGAAGAGAGGTGGTCTCTGCCTACCTCTGCCACTGGGAACGAAGCGTGATATATATTATATATATGTATATGTGTGTGCATGTATGTATGTACTTTAGTAAATGTGTTATGGGACGACGATGGTAAATCATGGAGTATATTGTGATAACATGTAAACAACATCCTCGTAAAACTCCACCGAGTAACGTCGCCCGCTTTAATGCGAGAGAAATCCCCGCGCCGTCGCTACGGCGTTAATGTCGCGAAATGTCCAAATTTATACTGGGAACTTTACATTCGTTTCCGCCAAGTTGTATTTCTATGATACCAGCGCACTCAGGGCCGAGTGAACAAGGATAAATCGTTCATACTATTATACGTTATGATAACACTTTATATTGTTTACAAAAGTTTCTTTTTGAAGTACAAGAAAATTACAATCTAATTCTATGGTCTATCCTTTAAAGTAACGTTTACTTCAATAAATATTTTTTAATAATAAAAGCACAGGAAACTCTAGTCTATATGCGTTAGACAATCTACAAAATATATACTCGTCATAATCATCAGCCGATAGAAATTCACTGCTGGACATAGACCTCGCTCAAAGATCTTCACGTTGATCGTTCTCACGTTGCTCGCATCCAGTGGGATCCCGGGATTTTCGCCAGATCGTAATCTTAGATCGTCGTAATATATATTATTGATAAGTAAAATACAAATTTGATTTATCTTACCGTTCATAATACTCAAATGGATTATTTTCACTTTTGCTGGGGGTAGGTCTCTGTTGCCTGAGACCGTCTAGGTGGATACCATTGCCGCGCCTATTTTTGCCGCCAAACAGTGATGAACAAATGTTACTGTGTTCTGGTTTGAGCTAGTGTAATTACTGGGGTAACGAGACAACATTTTATATCTCAGGCGACGAGTGCAATGTAGTGTTGTGTATAGAAATCTAACTTGTACCTTGTTGTTATGGTCAGGCATATCACTTACTATCAGATGAACGTCCCGTAAGATTCGCCGCTTCGTAGAGTCGTTCGTTCGTTCATTTTTTTTTATTTCTTGTGTCGGTATAGTAAATCAACCTACACAAATTAAGTAAACTACATACTTAATTCTGATACAGAGGTTTATTGGTTATAAATTTAACTAAGCCTATGTCTGGTACATTTCATGATGAACATGCAAAATTAGGAAACATCACAAGATAAGTAATCACATGTTTCGTGGTATCTTTTCAAGATACGCAATCCGAAGAATATGTTAAAGTGGATATAAGTTGTAACACTTAGCGTTTTTTAAATCTACGAAACGTATGTTTCAATAAGTTTACTTCATGAATATTAATTGAGAAATAGTGGGCTTGTGTCATTCGACGTTAAATGTTGAAGTGCTGGTTAAACCGCTTATGGCTGCATGAATATAAATGATTCATTGCATCGATTTACCTTGAGCTCTGCTTAATATGTACGACAAGTATAATTGATAGTCGAAAGGCGTAATCCAACCGACGTGCCAATTTATTGTTGTTACTGAATTTACAAATGGAAGTGGATTGGCCATACTGTACGAAGAGATTCCAGCCATATTCACAAGGAGACGTTTAATTGAAATCTGCAAGGAAAACGCAAGCGCGGTCGCACCAGACACGTGGCGTTGCACAGTAGCAAACGAGGCGAAGAAGATGTAGGAAGATGTGGAATAAAATTAAGGGTGAAGCCCAAGATGACGATGGAAAGTCACTGTTGACGCTCTTTGCCCAATCTTGAGGCTTATGGATTTTAATAATAATAACTGAATTTTTAAAATAATTAGTATTAACGAAACTGTTTTATCTATCATTCCATTTATTAAACTCCTTTGTTGCTGCAATGTATAAATATATCATCAGATCTCTTATCGAAAGAAAGAATATCATCAAATGTCTGTCAAATCTTAAGATATTTAATACTCCTGATCATTTCGCCGTCTTACATCGAGTTGCTGGATCTGGAGTCATTTATTCAATATTATTTTCCATCCCCTAATCTCAGGTCTCAGTATTAACTTCAATTGTTATTCTTTATTCGAGGATGTGACTAGGAAGCGAGATGTTCACCGGATGGTAAGTCTTTCTGCTCAGAATAACGTGGTGCTAGTTAGGATGATATACAGAGCACCACATATTGCTCGTCATTTTGAATATAACATATTAAGTGTTGTTATCACAGTAATTTCACCAGCTGATTAGCATCAGAAACAGGAGCCGTGGTGGTACTTACCTTAACGGCCACCAGCAGAGACCTACCAGCAGTAATTATATATTTGATTTATCTTTTTACATGGGTTCAACAGCAGTTGTAAAGTATGTCTAGTTTATTATCAATACATAAGAATAATTTGCGTTAAAACATTTTTAACATAAGGGTAATATGATGGTCATAAATATTTATGAAGGTACTCGTAAATTCTAAAGCGAGTAGCGATTTGTCCTTGCAAGTGACATGTTAAAGTAACATAAATTTATGGGGCACAGACTAAAGCTTTTAGGTTCGAAACCACAATGGAAAGGAGGGGTAGGTATTATCGAAATTTTAATGGCGATTTTATTATTCCGTTTGCGATTGAACAATGCCCGGATTAGTCTACGTATGATCATGACGTTTGTATAGGGTGGATGTTTAACCGGTTGTGGGTTAAAAGGTTTATTTCAACCGAATAGTTTATAACAAGATTTAACCATTACAGTTGAAAATTAATTTATTTTTCTATGTCTCTACAAAATTTTTTTTATTTTCAGTTGCTGTATTTGAGTTCGCCGTTTTAATTATCAAGGTAAGCCTAACTATAAGGATGTCAATGTTATTGATTTTCATTAATATAAAAAAAAAAAAAAATTGTAATGAACGCATATTTTAAAACTAACTGTAACTGTAAAATTTATTAAAGCTTTTAATCTTTTACTTTGTTGCAACTTGTTTTTTAAAGTTATAATGTGATGAAAACAGAATTTATCCTTTCATATTCAGCATAGAACAGTTTGCGTGTGAAGAATACAGATTTTAATTTCTTAAAGCACTTGGACTAGGGGAATAGGCTTCTATTTCCGTCGACGTGTGGCCTCGAAACCGTTTCCAAGTCTACACTTACAATGAAACTGCGGTTAGAAACTTTTACTGGTTTGAAACAAACTTAACTACTATGTAGTAGCAATATTGCTTAGAATGAAAACGATTGTATAAAGTGTGTATATAGCCGACTTATGTACTAGTTGAATATGAAAATCTATAGTAATATTTTTATTATTCTTGTCATTTAATATTGTTTTTTTTTATCTTTTACATTATTGCCGAATTTATATACCATCTGTAAAGGTTAAACTCTAGTATATACAATTAGCTGCACCCCGTCCGCTTTGCTGACAGTAACACCCTCCCAACTCCCTTTAGGGAATGAAATTTGTAAAATTCGTTCTTAGCTGACCTTAAAACGACAAAAGCAATATCTTTACCAAATTTTGAATGCCTACGTCTTATAATTTCGTAGTTCTCGTTATGAGTCAATTAAAGTAGTAGAGAGAGTGTGTAGATAGACATTGCTCAGACTACTAGCATTTAGTACACTGCATTATCTGCGATGACGAATGTAACATGTAGGTACAAATCGTGTGTTTGTCCATCGAATCATAATTTGTGTTATTAATTTATGTTATTTAATAACAAATATACCTGGGTATTGAACCCGAGCGGTGCCATGTTCCAAGAAATTTAATCTCAAACTCCCCTGACGACCAATCCCGTCCGAATGTTATACCAACCGTCGAGTTGTAATGAAACCTTATACAGATTGTATGAATATTAAATAACTTTGGATCGTTTAAATAATTATACGCCTAACTCGCTTTTAAAATAGATACTACCCCAAAATTCCTTACTTGTAAACAATGTTAAAAAGGTCTTGTGAGAACACTTACGGATTTATTTAGTTTTTACTCATCTCTATTCATCAAATATCATTATAAAGAGACATATTATCCAAGACATACAATTTGCGTATATGTCAGAGGTTCCTTTAAAGTAAAACCGGTTCAAGAGACAATGATAGAGAGACGGCTGCGCTGGTACGGCCATGTTATGCGAAGACCAACAACGCATATGGTGAGGGTAGTGCTGGATCTCGAAACTAATAAGAGAGGCCCTGGAAGACCTCTGAATACTCGGTTGACGATGATCAATAAAGATCTAAAGAATAACAAGTTGACTGAAGCGATAACAAAAAATGGAGATAGATTTAGAAGAATGACCAGGAGGGCTCACGACAAGTAAAGATGGGACAAGGTCTAGCAAGAAAAAGAAGAAACTGATCGCTGAAAGTCGTTTAAAATAAATCAATTCGTGAAATTAGAGTTAGGTGTACTCGTAAAATTTTAATTGAGTACTCTACAAAAAAGGTTAGTAATAGACAAAACTTACAATGGTCATTATCAGTCGATAGACGTCCAGTACTGAACATAGACCTGCCCGAAAGATCTTCACATTCATCGGTCCTGCGCTGCCCGTATCAGAGGCTTCCCGCATGGCCTCGGGTACCATCATGCGCTAGGAGTCATCGTTTCCATTTCCAAGCACGCTGGCCTAATGCGGGGAACTGCGAGATACAAGATATACAGAAAATATTAAAATTAAAGTAATTTAAAATCTTCACTAATACTAATATTAGGCATGTTAAGGCCCTCAACTTCAGTTAAAATATTTCTTCAAATTATATTTTTTAATGAAAGTATCGGTTCGATTCCATTGAACCGGTGTGAATAGTCTAATACATATATTATCTATAAAAATGTATAAGTCTGTTTTCTTGTGATAGATCTTCGATTCCGGAAACCCTCTAAGTAGAGTACGTCCACCGCCGTTCTTCTGTCTTCCGTTAATCAGTAGTGTATAAGCATTACTATATTCCGGTTTAATGGCATTTTTTTTTGGTTGCGAGGGGAGAAATCTTCTAAAAGATTCTCTATATTCTGAGCGTAAAGTTATGTAGATATTTTTAACCACTATAACCCTCTCAGTGGTGGTCCTCAATCTCACACAACGGAACACAATTGCAGCCTCGTTATCCCTACGCTGGAAAAGCCAGTCAGCGACCATAATATGGTGCAGTGTTTATAATGCCAATTGGCGCCTCATAGACATAGATATGTATATCATCAGGTGAACGTCCTGCTATATCCTTGGTAGTTGGAATAAGATAAAATAATAAAAACACAAGCTTTTGTGACAATTAAAAATAGTTTTAAACATTTTACGTTCGCGCTCATCGTTCGGGGATTTAAAATTTCTAAATGCTTTTAAGCACAAGAGTTTAATGTACTCGAGGGTAAAATGCGTACCTTTTGTGAAGGGATAATGGACTCATTGAGATATAACTCACGGTTACATCTCATTGTAAAATTGGAGCAAAAAAAGAGTTGATTAAAAATGCTTTCATCTTTTATCCATGTCGCATCGGACAAGACAAAGTAATTCTAAATTTCAGTATATTATAAAGAAAAAGTTTAATCTAGAAATTGTTAAGTGACTACTTAAATATAGCTTTGAAAAATCTTCGCAAAATATAGAAATCGCACGTCGACAAATTTTAATGGGCCACCTTTTAACTTCATATTAAATAATCACGACCAGTGGGATATCTTAAGAAAAAAACGGCAACGCTAATATTTTCATATATACCGTTTCAACGTGGTTTTTAACACATTGCGTTAAGTGCATCCGTGTGTTTAAATATCCAAGCGTCTGACTTTACTTCCGCTTGCGGTTTATTTCAAAAGTTGTGTACAAATATTTGTTAAAAGTATAAACATGAGCGTAAACCATTGAACTTTCACTCCATTCTATACAGATAAACACTTGTTTAATAGAAGTCTTGAAGTAGTTTTCTATAAATCTACCAAATTTGTATAAATTGAAGGACCAGTGTGAAGTTCACACGTGATAGAAATACAATAGTGTTTTGGTTAATTTTTATGAAATTGACACGAATACACCTATAGAATCAGTAAACAGAGGAAGATAAAGATTGATTGGATGTTAATTCTTTGATTGGAACAGGACAAAGAAATAAGGTAAGAGAAAGTAGGTAACAGAGAGATAGATAAACGGATAGAGAATGGAGATGCTACGAACCATAGCATATAGAGACGATAGGAAAACTATATAAAATCGTGTTCTATCCCATTCTCTCACTATCAAAACCCTATAATACAATTGTAGTTGTTTCTTTTTCGTTACAATTTTTCGTTTCATCAAATCCAATTAACTCCATCACAAAAGAAGTAGCATTTCAAAAATTTGAATTAATACAGATTTTTTTTGTCGATTAAAGATTATAACCTATATTGACTTCCAGAAAGCTTTCCAGAAATTTTAAGATAAAGAACTGTCAAATCTCTTCCATACAGCATGCAGACAAACGTGACATATATGAAAGCGACTTTAATATATGGTAAATTAAATGTTTCACTGTTACGCAGAACAGTAACAGGCGTTTTAGAGGATCAGGCAAGCCAAGAGGCACTATACACCAGTGAGGCAGTAACTACAAATAAAAAATCTTCTGTTAATTTGATTTCTCCAAATGTATAATTTTACAATGCAACGAACACTTAAAGTAATGGAATGAAGATTATAATTTTATCCATTACATTAATGGAAATTTTTATCGTAAGTCCCACTTTTGCTGCACGGAGTACCGCAAAATTTCAATATTACACATTTTCGCACTCGTAAAATACTTAGAGTATTAAAGGATACCAAATGGACTCGTAATCCAACATCTGGGCTTTTTAAATATCTTCTTATGATAAAAAAAACTGCTATCTATTTAGTTTACGTTTTACTGGTAGGTCTCTTTTGCTGGAGACCACGTGCAGCTCCTATTTCTGTCACCAAACAGTAGTGAAGAGGCACAAGTAGAAGAAGAAGAAACAGTAGTGTGCACTGTGTTCCAGTTTTCTTTTATAGACAAGCGGGACGTTCGCTTGATGGGAAGTGCCTGCCCATATAAACGTAGTGCTAGTTAGGATGTTATACATTGCACCAAATCGATCTCGTCGCCTTGAGACATAAGGTGTTGAGTCTCGATACCCCAGTAGAATAAAATGTTGAGACTCAACTTAAGACAGACCCGTCTTAAGACAGGGTCTGCTTTCTTACTTCTCTCACTCCACTTCGCTCTATTTGGAACATCACTTTCTTTGAGAACGCAGCTTATCATATCATTTGTCACTACACTCAGCCATCGCAGCTTCGGTTTTCCTCTCCGCCGTTTGCCGGGTATATTGAGGCTGAGTGTTTTCTTGCCTATGTACTCAGGTGGTCTTCTTTTGACATGCCCATACCATCGCAGCCGGTTTTCCTGCAGTTTGCTTTTGCTGAGTAGATAATCCCACCTAAAACCACTTTGTTATGAGCTGTCGTATTACCATCGATAATCCTTCCGCTCGCTGCGTCGCTCCGTAGATGAAAAAAAAGTACTAGACGGAAAACTAGCCATCATGTGCGATCAATACAAATATATACTACGATGCACAGCTCCGGGTACTTAGATCATTATTCATCAGATAGTTGTAATGATTGTTTATTCTCTATCATCTGTAACGCATATGTGGAAGTATTAAAAGTTGGCAATCAGGCAGCGCGGTGCCGGCGGGATGCTGCACGACTGGAGAGCTCTCTGTGAAGCACTTCACTTCACCGGCACCGGGGTGACCCAGTTATGGGTGTATACTCAATAGGGAAATGGGTTTTCCATTTATAGATTTTTCATTCACTCTGCATTGTTTAACGCAAATATTAATTACTTTTTAATTTATAACAAATTTTCCGTTAGTTCTTTAGCGTTTGTGCGTAATTTATGTGTAACAGAGTCAATATATTGAAAGGAAGTATGTTGTAAATTGTAAATATGCTAAGGATATAGACATACGTATATCTGAATACTCGCAAATTTTGGCTTTAGAAAAAGCTCCGCCTCCATCAGTTTCTCCCGACTTTTACCAGATCGTCGGTCTGTCTTGTGCGATGTTTGCCAGCACTGTCTCTTCTGATACAGTGCCGCAACTGGAGAACTCTATTGCGTTATTGGCTGTTAATCCTTTGGGCTATGTGCCTGCCTATAACCCCTAAAGGTTTTTGATTTTAATAAGAGGAGAAGAATATAATTTTCTTTTCTTTAATGATATTGTTTTTTAATCATGTATTTCAAACGACATATAAGTAGTGCCCTTCACTACACGCTTTCTAAATAACAAAGAGAATATGATTCTTATCGGCGGAAGCGATCAGTGAACTTAATGTCGATTAAGTAAAAGAAAGCCCAGGTTGTTTTGTTTTCTTATCAGCTCACTGGTACTTCGTATAAGCGCGCACCGTTAGGTAATCACGGAAGCTCCGGTGTCCGGAACCTTATCTCACAGTAAGAGGCAGCCGTGTCCGATTCTCTATGGTTCCATTTCCATTTGATGCTTCCGAGGCAGTTGTAAACAATTTACTGTCTCTTCGTTTAGGACGCTTAACTAAAAGGTGTTCTACTCATAGGTCTCTTTTTTATATGTTTATAATATTGATTTTAACTGAAAATAGCTTGCTCTATATCTACGTATCCATAAAGTTTTATCATCAGGTATGTAAATCAGTAAAGAATGGTTATAACATTAAGATCGTCATCATTAGATATCCTCTTCAAACTGGAGTATTACGAACAGATTGAGAAAACTAATCTGATCCTTACATACTATTTTTAACTGATGGTATTTCAGTTTAGGGTACATGTATACAAAGTTTATAATGGTTTTGGATTTATATTTGATAGTTTTGTTTCAAGTTATTGAAAATCGCATGAAATTATATTGTTTTAAATGTTCTATTTAGTGTTACAATTAATTTAAGTATTTTAATACCATAACCGTTTTAAATTTCATAACCAAGTTTCATAATTTATACGATAAAAATTATCTTAGCTTGATGAATTGTGTGATAGCAGATCAACGTTTACTCTACTTTTTTACTGAACTTTGGCATAAAGTTCGCATTTTTACAAAAAAAATAATTATAAGTAAACAGTTTTTAAATTTTTAATATGTCAAAGACGTTTGTTTTTATTATATTACTTATTCGAATATAACTGCCACTTCTATAGTAGTACAACTTAACTGTTAAGTTAAAAGTAAGATAAGCTTTACTCATATATCTTTAATGTTTAGAATATATCAGTTTATGAAATGGAGCATTGTCCAAGTTCGCTTTCATGGGCCCTTCAGCGGTGATGTTTTATCGCGTCAATAACCTACTTTAGTGACGGACGCTCTTTTTAACAGCTTCAGTGATAAAGTTTATTATTTTCTTTATTAATACCGATCAGTTTTATGTATCGTATTATAAAAAATTATAATATTACAACTTATATTAAAGTTTTTTTAAACGTATCTATTGACAATTAATATAACCTTTTAAGTTGTTAATGTTTTAAGAAACATGATCTGTATAGTCATTAAATATTCTAAGCCTGTGACTACATTTCATATTTTATATATATTGTATATACCAGCATATACTAGTATTTTTCTTCTTCTGAAATTGCCTCTCCAACTAGTGAAGGTTGGCGATCAGCGTGGTACAGTCCTTTCTGTCTCTAGTTCGGCGGAACTATTCGCACTCCCCAGATATATCAGTCCATTCCCTGATATTCCTCTACCATGACTTATTCCTTCTCCCCACCTTTCGTTTTCCATAAACTTTACCCATTATAATTAGCTGCAGAAGATCATATCGCCGATGACACAGTGTATATAAGTATGCGTATACATATATATTTTTTTATTTAGTCTATGATTATATTATTCGCTAATTACCACATACTAGTAGGTAAGGCTAATAGGCAAATGTCCGCCTTTTGTACACCTCAATATAAGTTTTTTTTTTTACAATAAAAGTGGAAATATTTATCAAGTATTACCCTAAAAGGTTTACAAGTAGTAATAAATTGTGCTGGTAGTTGGTCGAGTACACCATTTTCCATGTGTATTGGATAATCAACGTATTATTCGTCTATGAAGACTGAGGCTGTTTCACAGGATTGGCCCAAGCATTTGTTGACTTTATCCTATTCTTCTTGAAGTGGGATAGTTTACTTATCATTGGTTATTCGGCGAAATAAAAACAATAGTGTAATTTTTTTGTGATTTTCCCAAGCCGTACCATGCTAACTATATTTTTAAGTTTATGCCATCATATACAACCGTGCCTTAGTGTAAGTGTAGAAGATAAAATATGATGCTACCGCTATCGTATTATATGTAGTGTATTTGCATGTGTGTGTGTAGTTAACAGTAAAACTGTTTATACTGAACCCGTACAACTCGTTTCCAGGCTTTATCCGATGTCCGAGATTAACTCAGTTAGCCTTACGGTCTACGAGCTCGTTATCGAACTCTTTGACTCGTGACTCGTCTAGTTTCTGCTTTGCGAGCGACATCCGAAATAGCTCAACTCTTTCAAATCACGTATACACAACGTACTTTAACCCTTAAACACGGACTGAGACATTTCACTGTTTCACATTTATTGATACTTGTTGCAATATTATTCAATGTTCGATTAAATCTTTGTTCTTGGTATATGTAGAAAAATTTTTTAATGATAAAGTTTCGTCGTTACTTTTAACCACTATTGCAGCTTCCTCGGAGTTGGGCTCGCGGATACTAGATCTGCTAGCTAAACGTATGTATAGGAAAACTATGCTATTCATATTTACTTGATAACAGACACGTACACATTTTATAAAATTAAGAAAAAATGTTGAGTGGCTATAAAACTAGTAATGTAATTAACAAAAACTTTAAAAACCCTCTGTTATCTACAAGTTCACAAATATCGTCAAAGATAACACGACTACCCTAAACCCTAAAGAGGACGAATAATAAAGTTACGTTTTAATGTACGGACGACGTAGTAATGTTAAGTACAAACGCGGAGCTATTATATGTAATATATATATTATACATAAGATACAGTATAAATTGGGGATATGAAAATTTACTACATTTTTACGTTTATAAAAAATCAATGCATTGAGCTGTGCTCGGAGTTTTCCTGTGTGATCGAATCAGAAATGAGATCCGCAGGAGAACTAAGACCACCGACATGGTCCAAAAGATTGCTAGCCTTAAGTGGCCGATGGGATACTAAGGTCCTCGAATGGCAACCGCGTACCAGAAGACGTAGTATTGGCAGGCCCGCACCGGGTGGTCCGACGATCTGGTGAAGGTTGCGGCAAGCAGCTGAATGCGGGCAACGTAGGTTCGATCGATGTGGAGGTCCTTGGGGATAGGAGAATATTGCTGCATGTTTGACTCACGTGCTGCAAATTATTGCATAAACTGGCCGTGATACCGGATCTATAAGCTCAGTATCAGGTGAGCTGTAAGAATCAAAATTACTACCCAGCGCTACACTTAATAAGAGAATCTCGGACACTTGTCCGAGACCTTCATCTGATGAGAATAACATGGCGGTTGTGAGGATGATATACATAGGCCCACATTGTGCTCTCGACCTTGAGACCTAAGTCTAGTTAACGCAGTAATTTCTGTAATATATACTTCTCGCATGATTCAAACCATAGTGTCTATTAACAAGGTCTGCTTGCACCTAAAACTTTCAACATAGCTCCCTAATGTAATATGGCTTAATTTAGGTTTAAGAGGTAACATGGTAATAGCTCAGGGTGGCGCAGGTACAAATTACTGTGGCCGCTGTCCGTGCAAAGCGTGCTGGTGTTGCGAGCAAGTTTCCAGCAGCGCTGAAATTAACAAAGTTGTTTGTCGGATTGGCCGCCGCCACCATGACCAACTTTTGCGCCCGCTTCCACCATTTAAATTTACATTTAAAGTACTTTTATTACAACTTTACATTAATTTAACTTATCCGTGTGATTTCGTATGCCGGCTTTATGTGAACCTCTTTTTTTACCCGTAAGCAGTTAAGTTTTATAACTTTACCGTATTTGAAGAATCTGTTTATATATACGGTTACATTTTATGTACGTTATTTTATAGTATAGTATACATTGTCAAACATTCTTTATAAAGTGGGCTACACAGGCTACGTTTTGATACTTTGAAAAGAAAAGATTTTCTTATATCGAAAATAAAATACACGCAAGTAATTCCATCTCGTTTGTAGGAACAATTGATAAGGGTCTTGGAATGGAATGAGTACGATCGTCGACTTTCTCCGTTATTGAAATACTTATGCAGTTTTCACATTCGGAAATAGCTGTAAAAATCCTATCCGTTATATAAAGGATTCCTTATCTATTCAGCATAAAAAAAAATTATATAGTTAGATGTGTTAATAGATGAGATCGAAGAAAAAGATTTTTTTAAAACGAAGCCAAGATCAGAACGTTTACTTTAATAAGCCTTTTGTTTTTTTTTATCGGAGGGAAATCTTCTAAAAAGATACTCTGCATCTGGGGGGGAAGGGTCAAGTGGGATTTTTACCCACTGAAACCCCTTCGATGGACATCTCTTACGGTACGCACAGCCCACAGGCGGTGGATCCGGGTCCACGAGCCCAGTGTCAGATGAGCTGTAAGAGCCGCTGTGTCTTGCAGCCCGATCTACATCAAGAATATGGGTACGCACAGGTATCTCCCGGTACTAGATCTAAAGCACGTGCCAGGGTTGGCTTTAGCTTTCTTCGGCGCTCTAACCTACGAACCCGAAAACTCGTTTAGTCGCCTCCTACGACACGTAGAGCTTACATTACTCCTATTTTTAATTGCTCGAGACCAATCAAAACTTAAAATAAGCTTTATAAACCTAATTTAAATATAATATTAAGGTCCACAACTTGGGATATATACCAGAAGTGCTCAACACCATAAGGATCAACGTAAAAATTGTCCACAGTAATTTTTCTGCAACTTAATCCATACCTGTACTCATGTCGATGTAGTCTGGTATTATATTGATTCAAATAACTTCATCCTTCCAGTTAGTATAATCTTTTTTTAGAAATAAAACTAAACGATGCGGTGCAATGATCGATTGCCAGATACTCGGTTATCTAGTATATTTTTTTCCAAAGGACTTGCTATCGGTCATTGACCCGGCGAGTCACGAAAGCTATTAATGGCACGCGAAGTAAACTGAACCGGGCTGACGGGGGCTTGACGTTAAGTAATTTAGCTATTTCATGCTACAAGAGTTTAGCGATACAGTTATACATATATTACTTTTTTAACGATTTGTATGTCTACTGGTCAATAGTTAATATAATATATATTGACGGTAGGTTTCTTCAGAGACCGTACTTATGATATACTTCAGTCTTACCATCAGGTGAACGTCCTGCTGATCTTGTAGCTTCTTAGAATAAAAAAATAATTTAAAACATAGGTCTTATTAATAATAAAATAAGATCCTTTACTGGTGGTAGATCTCTGTTTTCAGAGACCGTCTAGGTAGCTACCATCGCAGCGCCTATCGCAGCCGATAAACAGTAGTGTGAATACATTACTGTCTTTCGGTTTGAAGGGCGCTGTAGCTTATCATTAGAACGAGCGCTACTTTGTTATGGGCAGTCATATCACATCATCGAGTGAATGCCTTATTAGTCTCGTCGCTTCGTTAAAAAAATCATGGCTTAGGCTTAGAATTGAACAGGAAATATTACTTTTATAATGCAGCTGTTAGCTGCCACTGCCTTATGTTGATGGAATATGTCTTTTCTCAAAATTTCTCGTCAAAATATATCTATCCAATATAAAGTACAGGTTTCAACAGCCGACAGAGGTTCCATGCTGAACATAGGCCGCCCCAAAGGAACTTTTCTTCTTTTGTCTTTTAATTCAGATCGGTTATTATATAATAAAAATAAAAAATATGACTTTTTTTAGATGTTCGTAGTCTATTACTTGATGATTGGAAAATTTTACATGTTTTCATGAGTTTTACTACTCCTATAAAGATTTTTAACAAGATGTAAAAGTTACTCAACCAAACGAGTTCAACCCTAAATCGTTGCAGTGGTAAATAAAACCTTTTTGTGGAATTTGTGAGAACATCCACATAATAAAAACGGAATTGAAGACAAATTATATTTACCCTACCCTAGTTCCTTTTTCGACAAGCTCTTGAAAGCTACGCTTTGAACCGAATTTTTGTATTGTTAAGAGAAATATATAGACTTACCAATACGTAAGATAATTTTTCAAGATGACCGTTTTGATTTTTGTTTTATTTATTTTATCAGAAAAAATCCATTCGCTTCATACGTTGATAACGTTTAAAATTATATTCAAATTACATAAATAGCTCGCTTCGGGGAAAGGAGCCCTTCCCTCACAAAGCGAGTATCAAAGCCATTTATCCACCAAATGCGTGTTGGTATCTCCTTAACATTATCCTGCAGCAGTCTAATGTTGATCCACACCTTTACATACTTTAACTAATAATATCTATTCTGGTATGAAGAATTTTGTAGTTTTTGAAATTCCGTTTTACCATTGTTGAAATGACCTGATTTCTAGTGGTAGTTCTGTTCCTGGACCGTCTAAGTAGGTAACACCGAAACGCCTATTTCGTCCAAACAGTAGTGTGCAAACATTACTGTGTTCCGGATTGAAGGGCATTGTATAGCTGGTGAAATTACTGGGGTTTAACATTTTATGTATTAAGACGACGTGCGCAATGTGCTGCAGTGTATAACATCCTAACTAGCGCCACGTTGTTCTATTAGCACGAGAACGTCCCACCGGTCTCGTCGCTCTATTGAATAATAAAAACCCAAATTCTAGTGTCTGGATTATATGGATGCTATGATCTAACATGTGATAATTTATTATTCTCTCATACGTCAATACTGGGTTTGTGATTTATTACGACTTTGGTACTCATGAATATACAACTACGTATAAAATACAATCAGAGTGGTTGAGGAAATGAAGCAGGTACGTTCGTTTGAACGTAGAGACGCTGACCTGACCGCTAACTAGATTTCTCTTTGTAATTAACTTTCGTAATGTTTCTGACGGCGGAAATGCAATAAGAAGTTGTCTAGATAAGATTAAGTCGTATCCTTCAAAGTTGCTGTTGAGAGAAAAATCTTATTATAATCAAAATGTTTAAATACTATTCTCCTAACATAAAGCTGTCACTCCAATTGTATTATCTTATTGTATTATGTTTCTAATAACAAATGTGTTTGTAATTAACAATATTAATGCGAGCTCATTTAAGAACAACTGAGAAAAAAAATGATCATTAGCATTCTGTAAAAAAAATGCTCTCGTCATAATTGTAAACGAAATGACTGGACTCGGAATGGAAACGGAAAACCCCGGCGCCGCAGAGCCTTTGTCTACACCGGGGGGCCCTAATGGCTGAGGGCTTCAATATTTAAAGCGCTTTCCACTTCAATTTTGTAAAGTCAACTTGTATTTTAGCGCGATGCTAATTTTAACATCTTACCTAATTTATTTGCGATGGACAGTCTTACTTTTTTATTTAATGACTTAATTGCTCATGTCTCGAGAATATCACCTAAGTGTCTCGTACCAATAATTTCACTCAGTATAATTATAGTAAAAATATATTAGCCCTTGATAGAGGTAGCTTGTTACATAGGTAGACCGTTTCTACATTCAATGCCAGAGACACAAGATATGTATGATGTGTAAGGTTAATTATACTTTCTTCTCCAGACTAAAGGCTTTTTTTAGAAAAAACACTTTCTGTTTTTTAAAAACTAAAGGCACAATGTTAAGCTAATTCTTATATCTTAAATTCTAAGTATTTATTTATTTATTTATTTATTTATTTATTTAGACACACCAACAGCAATACACACAAAACATTCAAGTTCAAAATTAACAAGTATAAAATTAAGTACGGGTATGTAAGCCAATAACAGGCATGTACAGCAATCTTTTATATCGCACTATGACATGTTACAACAAGTTTACAAACAACCGAAAAACCAGTCAAATTTGAATGTTAACAGTACGATATGAGAAAAACAGAACCCTAAAAAAGAAAAGAACACAAAACAAAAGTTAACTACTTAACATTTTTTTTTTTTTATATATATATATATTTTTTTATTTTTTTTTATTTTTTTTTTTTTTTTTTTTTTTTTTTTTTTTTTTTTTTTTTTTTTTAAATTATTATAAACAAAGAAACTTGGATACTAGTTTGTTTTTGAGACCAGGACACGTGTCGTAAAAAATGTCGATGTTGTCAATTAATGCACATATTTGGTTATATTCATCACAAATCTTTGATAAAGGGCAATATTTAAGGAGGTTTGTTCTACTGGAGGGAATATGGAAAATTTTAGTGATAGGATGCCGTGGGCAGTGGTATGGAACGTTAAAGTTGATTTTCTGAAGTAAATGGTTACAATGTATGCTTCCGGAAATTAGTTTTTTTAAGAACATGATATTAATTATTCTACGACGGTTGCTGAGCGATATTATTTTAAAATGTTTAAGCCGTAGATCATATGTAGTACGGTAAGATATGTTAGAAGAATGGAATGCCAAGTGCCTAGTGAACGCACGCTGCACGCTTTCAATTCGCTGCGAATAAGTAGCATAATGGGGACCCCAAACTACTGATGCGAACTCAAGTTGACTACGAACCAGCGAGTTGTATAGTATTATTTTAGTGTTTGAGGACATAAAACCCTTAGTATTTCTTTTTATGAATCCCAGCATTTTGGCAGCTTTACTAACAATTGCATCAATATGTGCTTTGAATGTTATTTTCTTATCCATTATCACACCCAAATCTCGAATTTCACTGACTTGCTGCAGAATGTCACCATTTAATATATAACCGGATGTCATAGGGATTCGTTTTTTAGAGAATTTTATGTAATAGGACTTTTTTGTGTTTATTGTCATTCCATTTAAATTACACCATTTATTTATTCTATCTAAATCACTTTGTATAAGTTCTGAGTCTGTTGCTAAAGTTACTGTTCTATATATTTTTAAATCGTCAGCAAAAAGACAAAATTGACTGTTGCGTATTTCTGAAGTAATATCATTAATATAGGCCGCAAACAATACAGGACCGAGATGGGAGCCTTGCGGTACGCCTGAAATGGCTATGTAGTCTTGTGATTTATGACCATTCACTACTACAAACTGGAGTCTTTTTGCAAGATACGAACGAAACCATTCTAATAACGACCCACCAATCCCAAAGCCTCGTAATTTATTTATTAAACGAGAATGACAGACTTTGTCGAAGGCACTAGAAAAATCCATATAAATTGTATCTACTTCCAGACCTCCATCAATTTCCCGGCAGAGGTAAGATGTAAATGAGACTAGATTAGTTTCAACAGAGTGGCCTTTTCTAAAACCGTGTTGATGTTCAGAAATAAAATTATTCAGATGCTGTGTAATAAAAGGACAGACAAGCGACTCGAAGAGCTTTGGAATGCATGAAAGTATGGAAATTGGTCTGTAGTTACTAACATTGCTTGTGGCGCCTTTCTTAAATACTGGGACTACTTTAGAGCTCTTCCAAATGTCTGGAAATACACCTTCATTCAAGGATCTGTTAAAAATAATTGACAAGGGTAAAGCCAAAGCAGAGCTGCAACGTTTAACGAAGACCGGGGGAATATCGTCTGGTCCGGCCCCTTTATACATGTCTAGCTTTTTAATTAAGCGTTGGATATTACGTTCTGATATGTCGATACGACTTAAAGGGGTTGTATTAAACGAGAAGTCTACATCACCAGCTAGGGAATCTCTGTTAAATTCTGACGAAAAGCAACTTGCGAACATCTGTGCGATTTGCGGCCCGGTAGACGCGATCTGGTTTCCCTGATACATAATTGCTGGTACCGTGGTCTGTCCATTACGTCTATCTTTTATAAAGCGCCAAAAGCTTTTAGGATTCCTACGAATATTAACTTCAATTCTCTTCTTATATACATGAAGACATTGCTTGCTCAATTTGTGAACACGCTCTCGAAGGAGCTCAAATTCTAATTGGTCACGCGGATTTTTATATTTCTTAAATCTATACCTTACTTTATTTTTCTCGGAAATAATCTTTATTAGGGTGTTGGTGAACCATCGGGGAAAATTAGCAGAGACAGGCTTCGTTCGTGGAGTAAATAAATCGATAGCCGTATAGATGTAATGATAAAATATGTCAGTCATTTCATTTACATTTTTACACCCCTTTAACTTTTCATCCCAATTAATATTTTTTATGAAGGATATAATTCGGCTATAATCGGCTCGAAAGTAATTGTATCGTGGTCTTAATATAGGTCTAAGGAAATGAGGACTATGTTGTGGTAGGGAAACTAATAGAGGAGGATGCTTTTGGTCGATTTTGCTCAATACATTATTGGATTTAGCAACTTCCAATCCATTGATATCAGTAAGAACAAGATCCAATATTTTACCATCTACATTATTCACTTTATTAAATTGTGATAAATTATTAATGGACATGAAATCGATAAGAGAAAGTCCCAATTTAGACCCATAATTCATTGCACTACATGGAGAGCTTTCCGACTTTTGAGACCAACCAATATGACTCAAATTAAAATCACCCAAAATTATCACTTGATCAGATTGCTCGATAACATTCGTAGAGTTTTCCAAAAAACTAGACAAGTGTTCCAAGGAAACTGGAGGGGGAAAGTAAACAGCGCAAATGGAAACTTTCTTGATTAAGTTATTAGATTTGACATCGATTGACACCCATAGATCTTCAGCAGTACTTTCCCAACTTAAGTGCCTATAAGATGGGATATGTTTAGATATTCCGATAATAACACCCCCTCCATCTTTCTTGGAACTCGTCGAACACGATCGGTCCTTCCTATATACGACATAACGTTTGTCCATAAATTCACTACTTAAAACATTACAATTTAACCAAGTTTCGGTGAACACTATGAGATCAAATTTATTAACAGCGACATTTCTAAGTACATCTTCTGTCTTGGTTCTCAAACCGCGCACATTTTGGTAATATATATTTACAGACATCTTTAAAAGCAACCTATTATAAATCAATTGATCACATTTATTTCATTACACTAGGCAATTAATTTTAAGCTTTCTTCATCTTTAATGTATATAACGTGGCTTTGTTCATTTTTCCTTACGAAAATTTTACCGTCCCTCACCCATGTAAACTTAAAACCAGTATCTTTTGTCTTCTTACGTGCGGCCGCATGTAACTGTTTATTTATTGGCGTTATATGTTCAGACACAAATACTGGCATACGACGTCCCCCGATTCCTAGATGCTCTGAATTTAATTTGTTGTCTAAATTCTTTTTATTGAACTTAGTAACTGCAGCCAGCAACTCATCGCGACGGCGTTGACTGCGTAGTTTAATAATCACGGAGCGAGGACGGTTATTCTCCTTATTAAGTTTGGCAATACGTGTTACATGCAGAATGTCGCTGTCGCCAAAAGGATTATCGACAATTCTACCCAGCTGCTCAATAGTCGTTATCAAATTTTCTGACTTATTTTCAGGGATCCCATTGATCTCGATATTTGGGGAACGCATGCTTTGTTCTACTTGCCCCAGTCTATTTGTCAAATTCTTCACTTGTAATGTTAAGTTATTGTTTTTAGAAACCAAATCGAAAATTGTATCGTTCCTCTCGTTTACTATTTGCTTGAGTTCCTCGTATTGTTTATTAAAAAATGTTAAGGATTCGTGAAAGTCTGCTATTTGTTGGGAAATGTTCGATAAGTGTTCAGATACTAGTTGTTTGATAGTTTTCGTTATCTCCTGTTTAATAATGGTGCGTAAATGTTCCTCAGTAACATGGGATCCATCGCTGTTACATTTCGAGCTAAGTTTTTCTGTTCGCAAAGTAATATTTCTTTCTTCTTCAAGATCGTTATCACCGTCAGAAGTGGCGGATCGACTTGCCGCTCTAGCAGGAGTATTTATGTTGTCAGATTTCGCTATCTCCTTATGACATTCCTGACAACTCCACTTATTCTTACGGTCTTGATCCATAAGAAAGTAAGATCTAGGTGTTATGTTAGCGCATAGTAAGTCGTATCCTAAGCCACATGTGGAGCATATCATGTATTCCCTTCTAGAAAGTTTTTTCTTACATCCAGAACAAATCTTTGGGACTGATGACATTTTTCTTCCTTTCCTTTCTTTTCCTTCCCTTTTCTTCTTATCTTATCAAATTATATTCTTATTATCGAAATAAATTATTTTCTCTATGTATTAGGTTAAAAATGTATGTATCAAAAAGAGAAAAAAATATATAAAAGGAAAAAAATATATATTTTTAGGATTTGATCTTGCGGTCTGAGCTGACGGGTACACAAAAAAAAAACTTCTCTGACAAACTGCTTGACCGTAGCGACGTTAAACCGTTTTGCTAATTTATTGGATATACCCAACTTCAAATTAGGAATTTATGAAATATAAAATACCAAAATAAAAGTGATTATATTATATGTGAATTTAATGTCCAATCCTTTGTTCCTCAAATCTTCTTCATACCGTCCGTTATCATACCAATAAATAATTTTTGAAACTATTTTTGGTTTATTCACTGTTTTAACACAATATTAAACAATAATTTTTACACAGTTTCTCAGCCATAATTCACTGATTACGGTAATATAACTTAAGGCTTGGTACAGACAAACTTTACACCGTATAAGAAATAAAATTTCTTAGAACAACAGTAACACGTCTAGTCGTCTCGAGTCGCGGTTAATCGATATTAGTTATAGTCGCGGAATATTTGATTATACAGTTACATTACTATACAACTCTTATTCCTTCCCCCGTTCAATACTTTCATCTTCCCCTTTTTATCGAAATTGTGTACTTTATATGAGATATCCAGAGATTGACTCCTCACGAGATCTCCAAAACAATTAGCCGTAAACATTCAAAATATTGTAGAGACATTGCTTCTGTCATTTAGAGGTCAGCTAAGAATGAACCTTACAATATTCCTTCCCCAATGGGTGTTTCGGGGGTGTTAATAACGGAAGAGCGAAGTATGTCGCCGGGAGGGAATATTTCTGACAAATTTCAAATCTAATTCTATATTACAGCTAGTAAAGCCGGCGGAGAATATCTAGGTTGTATATATTTTATAATTAAATTTAGCTCGTGGATTCTGGATCCGCGAGCACTGTATCTGATGAAGCTGTAAAATTAATCAAGAAGACTTAACAGCATAATTAAAAGGAAGGATATGAAATTCTTTTCATTTGTGCACATCATTCTTTTGTCGCATTCTTAAGTGGCGATTTTTTCACACAATGCTCTACTATCGCATCGCCGACTATTCAATAATTGCCAACTGAAAGTCAAAAGTTTAAGTGGTCCATAAAGGGAACTACGTTAAAATCATTCCAACCATACTTCCACTTATAATTTATATGAAACTTCAAACAGATAATATGTTAAAACCATTCGCGCGCTTAGTTGGAAATTATAGTGCGCTTTGTTCGGAGAAATAGTTGCACAGTCGGCGAGTTAGCGGGGAGGCGCGAGCGGGAGACGGACGGACAGACAACTACAGTTATGTATACAAGCGTACTCGGGGAAACCACCAGCTATGCGTTAATGGACACAATAGTAACTTTGTTGTGTACAATTTACACCACTATGTCCTGGTTTGTAACGTTTGTTGAATAATTCTATTCTATATATATGTACAAGCGGCACCCCGCCCGACTTGCTACACGTTACACCTCCGCAACTGCCTTTGGGAGAGGTATTTTGTAAAATCCGTTCTTTGCTGACCTCTGAATGATCGAAGCAATATCTCTACCAAGTTTTAAGTGTATATGTCTAATAGTTTCGGAGGCGTCGAGACGAGTCAATCTGTGAATATCTCATGAATATATATAGATTCGTTCACTTCAAGTGTTCGTGGAACGTAATTGCTTTGTAATATTTATAAAGTAAGTCTTACTTTACTTGATGATCTTCTTTTTCAGCCGTTCAAATTAATGGACAGGATGAAATTAGTCTTAATAGTGCGCAACAATAAATTGTTGTTAATACAAACTAGTACCAACAATACTCTAGAAGTGTATGGTACTTCCATTATATTCATACACGAACATAAATTTCCTCTCAAATAGAGCATTGTCTCACTTAATTGCTATTTATAACAATTGCATTGAGCACAATGGTCGCTACGGACGAAAGTATTTAAAAAAAAACTATGCTTTTGAAAAAATCCATTAACGATTCACAAAGACTTCAATCTGGAATTGAAGATTTATAAAGCGGCTACAGTTTCGAGTGCAATTTATATATATTTATTCAATAATACACCAGCTATCCTTTATCAGGAGACCGTCTAGTTGGGTACCGCCGCAGTGTGCTAACATTACTGTGTTCCAGATTGATGGTAGGTGTAGCTAGTGAAATTACTAGGGCAATGAGACTGTATACCATCCTGACTGTTATAGGCCGTTGTGTCAGTTACCATCAGGTGAACGCTGGTCTCGTTATTTCATTGAATAAAAAAAAATATTAAATGCTGTAGTTTTTTAAGATGTTGATAAACTAGTAAAGATTATATAACTATTGACTAGGTAGGAGAACAGCTAGTGATTTTATATACGATTGGATGAAAACGACTATAATCTGTATTAATAAATAACCTAAGAACTTAATTTCGTTTAAAAGCCTACAAAAGCTTCTACAAATAAGTTCTAATATAATGCAGCTGAAAAGCAACGTGAGAAAGCAACGCAACGTTCCTTGGAGACTGTCATTTTCATTCATTCATAATTATCATCGGCCGATAGACTTCCACTGTTGGACATAGGCCTCCTTCAAGATCTCCACTTACAGTCAGCATGGCCTCCTGTACCGCTGGGCAATAGGGACTATCGGAGTGGGTTCATGAGGGGAGATTTGAGGTATTTCCCACCATGATTTCCCGATGCGGGAGCCAAAGCCTCGTTTCTTGATTAGCAAGTTGCACCACGAGCAGGCTAGGTTGGCTTGGGACCCGTGAGTTGTTGTGCGGGAACCCTGACACCCCCTCACAAGATGTTAATGGTGAATTGATTACTTAAAAAAGTTTAGTATTTATGTATAAAGACGAAATAGAAGTATTATGAAAAGACATGACAGTGAAAAGTGACAGATGATGTAGTAGAGGAGAGCGAAGTGGAAAAGAGAGACTTTTGTTTAAAGGAAATTATTATAATAGTATTTACGTTAACTGTTTTAATTATTCCTTTTAAAGATCCTAATGATTTTTATTTAGTATAGAATGTAGGAGTTTACATATATATTGGTGGTAGATCTTTGTTGCCAAGTACTGTATTGGCAAGTACCACCGCTGCTCCCGTTTCTAGTGTACAAACATGATTGTGTTCTGATTTAAAGAGAGTTTTAGCTAGTGCGATTACTATGATAACTGGTCTTAGCAGATGTATCACTTACCATCAGGTAATGTGACTATAACTAAAGAAACACGTAATGTTGCTATACCTAAATAATGTTAGCATGAAGTGGTGGTATTACTCTGTCGGTTATTACTCTTGTTTCACACTATCACAGTTTGCGAGGTGACGGTAATTGTGATAAGTGTATCAAGTTCCGGCATCCCACTTGAGATAACGTAGTTTTTTTTTATCTACTCCACACTCTTATCATATTGGCTTATATTAGATAGGCGGAATATGTATACTAAATTCTGGACACATTAGTAATATGTTGAAGGTTTGAATTATGAAAGAAGTAAAATTGAGGATATTTTCAACGTGAAATAGCATCCGGGTTAAATTCTACATAACCGAAGAATTTAACTTAGCGAAATACAGTTTATTAAATAACTTAAAATTTACTTATTCTTACGCGAATAGATTTAGATAATTAAGTATTATGTATATTGACGAAGTAACCAATTTACCAATACAAGTCTCCGGTGTCATTTACTAGTGTTCGTTTCCGCTCCTATTTCTGTCGCTAAACACTAGTATGCATACATTTCTGTATTAAGGTTTGAGGGGTCTCGAAACTAGTGTAGATACCAGGATAATTGTATTTTCCATCTCATGCCTGCCTCAATGCGAAGAGGACACTGTAGTCCTGTATATATCATCCTAACTAGCGCCACGTTGTTATGGAGGGGCGTACCACTTATCACCAGGTAAACGTTTCGTTCGACCCGTCACTTAGTATGATAAAAAGTATCTGAAATAAATATATATATATAAATAAATACTTTTAGATATAGTGCATAATTAAAAAAATCTCTTTACGGCAGAGAATTATAAAGCTCATGTTAAGTATGAACTTCAGTTATTGTTGAATTATTACTTACTCACCCCAATTACTTGTGAACTTATTAGCACATCGGAAAGGATATTGAAACATTTTTTTTATGTACAGATAGTCGTTTAAATTATTAAATTTTCTGTTAGTAACAACTGATTTCTTTTGAGCGATGATAATTTAAAGGTCCAAAACGAGCGACGCGGAGTGTATACCATTGACACTTTCAAGACTTAGATTACCATCTAGTAGAGAAACAGTCATCTTTACCAGATTGGAACTGAAAGCGCTTGAAGGCACTCAAGTTTGAAATGCGCTACAGCGCTAACAAAAGCGCTAAAGCGCCCGAGTTTGAACGTTTTCATTTAGTGCAGTTTGAGCGGTTCTAATTACGGCTCGGTGAAGTTTTGGAAGTGATCCCTTCGCAATAACAAAACGGTTGAGTCTACCTCAATAGAAACATCACTCAGTTTTATAAAATGACGAAATTGATAAATTTGTAATTAAAATATTGGTTAAACATTATATACTCTGTTATAAATAATATAAACTTCCTTTCACATGTACACAATTCTTAATTAAACATAACTACGGCCAATCTTTCTGGTATCGGAAATCGTCCAGACAGGAAAAGGATATCAATTGCAGTTGTAAAACTAAAGTCCTTTTCCTAAAATATTTAATTGTTTAGTCATCATTTTCTATACACTGAGGTACTGCATCGGTGACTTAAATTAATGGTTTTTTGTGTCAGGAGTCATCATCATCCTCATATCAGCCGATAGATGTCCACTGCTGGAAATAGGCCTCCCCCAAAGATGTCCACATCGATCGATTGTGTCAGTAGTAATCTTCGACAATAAATTCCGCCTCCTTGGGAGAAGTCAGGGTTATGTAGAAATCTTTATCCAATAAATCTCTCTCGGTGGTAGTTTTTAGTATTATCAGAGGCAACGGGATCACCGTTCGCAATAACCGCGGTCTGCCGAGTCCCTCTTAATAGTATCCTATCTTGGTATTCTGGTGGACTAGTGAAGAATATTCCCCACACGGGATGATATGAATAATATATAAATATTACTGTTTCCTTATTTGATGGACTTTATATTCGAGATATTACAAGTGTAATGAGATAAGGTAATTACAACTCTGAAGGCATCGTGCGTGAAGTACTTTCATCGAGATATCCTGTCTCCTTTGTGTCATCATTTCGTAGTGTTATTTTATAACGAAAAAACACTATTATTTTTTTCTTATCATTCAGTTTCAAAGTGCAAGGATTTAATATCGATTTATGGATGCGGTTCAAGGAAATTCCGGGATCGAGCTGTTAGCGAAATTCATTTATCATAGAATCCATTGCGACGGCGGCTCGAGGTGTCAATAATGGTCCCGCTGATGCAGTGGAGGAAAAGACAAATTTGATAAATTGATGTTCGAGTCATTTATCTCAGTTTATTGAGTATAAAGTTGAAGTTTTTTTGTTTCCTATCAGAGTTATGCGAATGTCTTTTTTATGAACAATTTGAAAGTAGTGTAATTGACATTGATACAATCAATATCATTGAATACTACATAGGTGTATTTTATCTATATAAAACTGATAGTTAACGAAATACGATTTCGGTTAAAGAACCTATTGTAAATATTTTTTTTTAGTATATAATATATAAAATAAATCTGATCCATCCCTTTTATAGTTTCTCATAATGGTTAATTACTTAGTGTTGTTTGCGTCAGGTGTCTGACGCTAGTGTTGCGAGAGAAAATCATGTAGTTCATATACGTATGAGAATAACCCATTACTTCAAACGTGTTTTATGTATAAAGGCATATACACATATGTATGAGAGATATCTTTTAGGAGAGGCTTATCGTCTGATTATAATAAGAGATATTTTGTTACCTGTCAATATTCAAGAAAAGAGCGTAAAATCTCTTTAAAGGTCGGCAACACAGACGCGATCTCTTTGGTGTTGCGACTGTCCATGGGCGTCAGTGATCACTTTCCACCAGGTGAATTGTTCGATAGTTTGCCCACAATTCAAATTTATAAACATTTTGAATAACTATATTTTTCATAAAAAAAAAATTCAGTTGATAATATTCAGGGATTGATCGCAGAAGTCTTTTCTCTAGCTATTGTACCTAATAATTTGACTGCTGTTTTGCAATTTAAATTTAACCTGTTTCTAAATCATTATTAACTAATTTTAGTTAATCGTTGACCCGCGATAGAAGTGGAGTAAGATCATTTTAAAAAGAAATTGGATATTTAGTAATTTGTGTTAAATGGAGCTATTAAACAGTATGGTTAAAGTATATATTTACAAAGCAGAAGAAGGCATGTTCTTTTATCCTAATATCATTTAACAACATTTTACTCTATGTTTAATTATTATGTCCCGTTTTAAGGAACCCTGATGCTAGTCAGATTTCTGGTGTAATTTCACAAGTTGTCTCACGGTGACCACCGCAATATTGTTTAGTGTGTAAACATACTAAGTAGTGAAAAAATCTAAATATAAATAATAATCATAAAGGGTCCACTTAAGCTTCTCACTATTTGGCTCCGAAGCCTTCTCTCAGAATAAGAAAATCAAAGCCATTTATCCACCACTCTGGCGACGTCCGGGTTGATGGATTTCACATGCTCAAGGATGCTGCCGTTATTGCAACGTGTTGGTTTTACCGTTATGTTTTTCTTCACCAGAAGCCCAACCTCATTGGGTATTAAATTCGCTGCTTTTAAGTGTGATGAGTATTAATATTATATATTTACTGGTGGTAGGTCTGTTACCGGAGACCTCTAGGTAAGTACCACCGCAGCGCCTATTGTTGCTGACGAACATTACTGTCTTCCGGTTTAAAGGGCGAAAATGTGCAGTACCGAGACAACATCTTATCTCAAGACGACGATTGCAATGTGGTGTATGGTATACCATTATAACTAGCGCCCAGATGTTATAGACGGCCGTATCACTTAGCTTCAGGTGAATGTCTTGCTTTATAGCAAGAAGTTAGTATAATAAAGAGTGATACTTCCAGGTGTCGGTGGAGGGCGCAATGAGAAATTCATTTATAAACCATTTCCAGTTCTTGAAAGCGTCACTAATGCACTTTTCAATGCAACGGAGAGGTGACATTAGTCACATTTTAAGTTCCTTCGTTCGCTCCGATATCAAAATTGAATCTTCGCTTCCACTTTCATGAGGTGACATTGCTCTGTACTCTACGATTTCCACCGGTTCACAATTTTTCCACAGCGGTATCGTGGTCGATAAAGATACTTGATTTTTTTTTCAATAAAATGACTGCTTAGTGGAGTATATTACAATTTATATAATTAAAGAGAAGGGAAAGTTTAAAAGTCTAGACTGCACACTTAATGTCTGTGAATCACACAATTTCCCCTCGAGCGAGGATCAAAGCCATATTCTCTATCCATTGTAAAGCGCTCGTTTAAATCTATTATGTATAATTCAGTAATAAAAGTGGATAAATAGTTATTCGATTATTACCATAAAATTACCATTATGATCCTCAGACATGAGGAATCGATCGATAGAACGAGAGATCATAACAATTTACTTTACTCAATTTACTCACCAATAAAAGAAGGTCTCTGTTGCCGGAAACCGTCTGCACCTGTATAGATATGCCGCTAAACAGTAATTTCCGGTTTGATGGCTCTGTAGCTAATGTAATTACTGCGGTAACGAGACTTAACGTCTTATGACTCAGGTGACGAGCACAATGTAGTGCAGTATATAGTTTGCTAACTGGCGCCATATTTTTATGGGCGGGTGTATCACTTACCATCAGGTGAATGTGCCGCACGCATTGTCGCTTAAATCAATAAAAAAATTATTATTAAACATTTTAGAAAGTACGTTTTCCAAGCAAGCTGCGATTTATGAACTAAGGAGTTTTATTTGCCGTAGCACAGCGTGGTGGTGGTTCTAAGGAGCTTTGCCCTTCCGTGGGATGCTTTAGCCAGAGTGCAGAGGGGGCATCGGTGCATTCCGTAGGAGATCCCGGAGCTCCTCCTAATGCAGTGAGGGAGACCACCGGGGGGTTTTAGTGGGTAGAAGCCCCACATAACCTTGTCTTTCCTCAGAAACAAGGTATCTTTTAAGAAGATTTCACCCGCGCAAATAAAGGGGCCGTCGTTTGTAGGAGTTCATATAAGAGGACTAGGATCATTCAATACATTCATTACAACGAGGTGCTAGTTAAGATGGTATACACTGCACAACGTTGCGCTCGATGCTTGACACTACGTATTGAGTCTCGTTACCCCAGTAATTTCAGCTAAGACGCCCTTTAAACCGAAACATGGTAATGTTTGCACAGTACTCTTTAGCGGCAGATATAGGCTCTGCGGTGGTACACACCCATACGGCGTTCGACAAAGAACTACCAGTGGTTGGTTTGGGTCCCGTGAGTGAGATGCGGAACCCCTTACACCCTTTGTAAGTATATTATTTACATTAAATCGTTCCTTTAATTTTCACCAACTTCCATTTTATTTGATGAGAAAACATAAAAATACTGCTGTTACTCGCTTTTTGGGAACAAAAAGAAAGCGACTCGATTATTTCACCGAAGTTATTCATGCCCGTGTTTTTGCAACTCAAACAAACAATGTTGCTAAGGTAGATTATATATACTATAATAATTTTGTGATAATATGTGATGTAATAAAATAATAAGTTATATTACATAAATGATAATACACTGAAGAACAAAGCGTAAGTAAAATCTTATTTATAAATCAGTAGTGTTATGGATGGGAGGAAGGGGTGTATGGTAAGGGATCCCGCACAACACCCCAGGGGCCCCAAGCCAACTTCACCTGCTCGTGGTGCACCCTGCTAAACAACAAAGTTCTGGCTCCCACCAACCCACATTGGGCCAGCGTGGTGGGAAGTGGCCCAAGTTTCCCCATATGAACCCCTACAAATGACGGCCCCTGCTCGCCGGCGATGTAGGCAGCGCAGGACCGATCGATTTAGGGACATTTAGAGGACCAGGTTCTGCAGTGGACGTCTATCGGTTGATGATGATGATAACTATTAAAGAAGGGTAAAAGAGTATGAAAGATGTATATATATACTAGCCGTTCCCTATGAACTTTCAGTTATAACAATTTTTCTCCCCTACTTTGGGAAAGGAATTTTGTGAAATTAATTCTTAGCTAACCTCCAAATGGCACAAACAAAATCTCTTCAAAATTTTGAGTTAAAAGGTTTCGGAGATCTGGTAATCAGTCATGAATATATATATATATATATATATATATATATCATATATATATGTAGATATATAATACATAGGCTTATGTATACATGCATATATGAATGAATGTATGTATAAATATCCTCTTTCTTCATCTTTCTATGATTATGTTATACATATTACTTCCTTTATCTCTTAAGAGTATTGACTAGTTTTGTTTATATATACGTATGTAGGTAGGCGCTGCTAACTGCGACACAGTTGCCTTTTTAACTACTGTAGTAGGAATATACAATTGTTTTCTATTGTATTGTAAAGTTTTTTGTTCCTAATAAATTTATGTATTAAAATGTTAACGTAACTCCATTGCAATGTATAAATGAATCTGTATGTTACTTTGAATTAAAACAAATAAATCACTTCCGAAGTTTTTCTAAATTGTTCCAGCCATTTTCAGTAACAAAATATTTTCCATGATTTGACCATTAGTTAACCTGTCCGAGAAAGAGGCTGTGATTCCAGCTACAAGATAAAATTTTCCGTAAACCTTTCTTCCTTTCCGGCCGCACAACGATTGATTATTTCGCCTAACATTTATCATGGCATGCGATGTATCAAACGGAAGGTGTTTCTTCTAGTTTAAAAACGTCAGTAGAATCATTTGTTACCGCGGTGACGGACTAAAGATGTTGTATTTGCAGTACTTTGATATAGAAGGTACCTGTAATGAATAAATAAACAGCTTAAATATGGCACTACTTACCAACTGAATAGGTTTCCGCCTTGTCGTGACGATGGGGCTCAGTACCCGTGGTTTGGTTACCCACGGTGAATCTAAGAGGAACCTACCCGGTCGACCCGAGGAATCTGTTCCAGGCAAGCTCCGTAAGGTCACCTCCGATGTGTGCTGATCGGCTGCGGGGGCAAGTATATACTGCTCTTCGCAAGTTCCGACATAGCCTGTCTTTGCCCCGCGAGGGCATGTATGCGAAGGCATTACTTTTGCCTGAATAACCTTTTGAATAACTTGATGAATGTTAAGATTGATTTCAAAATTTGCTATAAATTTACAAAACTCTTACTATATTTTTTTATACGACAAACAGTAGTACATAGGTACGGAAGCCAACTGACGAGTTACCATGGTATACTTTTTATGCTACGAAGCGATGAGACAAGCGTGACGTTTACCTAAAGGTAAATGATACTCCCGTCCACAACAATGTGGCGCTAGTTGAAATGATATGACACTTGCTACAGCCACCTTCAAACCGGAACACAGTAACGTTTGCACAGTACAGTTTGGCGGCAGAGAAAGGCGCTGCTATGATACCCTACCTAGACGGTCTCCGACAACAGAGACCTGTCACAAATACAGAGCTTCCTAAACGGCTCTGTCGTTATTAGTACAAAGTAATATATTTGGAGGGTTGTTTGGTGCAGATATTAAATTTTAAGCAGGAATCCGGGCGCAAAGTGGTCGGGATCATCCGGCGAGCTTTGTCCGTCCGGCAATCGCCAGTTTTCATTTAACCCCGTCAGTTGTACCGTGAAGCGAAATCGGATTGCCGCAGCTGCCCCCTACAGATAGAGCACTGGTGTTATGAAAGCGTTGCGCGATTCCAATTACTCTCTGCAACTGATATTTATTATCATATAGAGAGACCATCTTAGGTTATATTTGTTGCTTATACAATTAAACAACGAGACGAGCGGTAAGTTTACTTACGTTTACTAACGTGGTGCTAATTTGGATGTCATATACTACAAATTGCACTTATCGCCTGGTACAAGATGTTGAGTCTCGTTACCTCAATAATTACTTTAACCACAACGTCCTTCAAACTAGAACACAGTACTGCTTGCGCTCTACTGTTTGGCGGCAGAATAAACAGAGACCTACCACCAGTAAATAAAATATAGAATGTGTTGAAATTAGAATACTTATTTATTTAAAATCTTTGTTCTATATTTTCCACCCTTTGTTTGCCAGCAGAAATAGGTGCTGCATTGGGACCTATCCAAGCGTTTCCCAGAAACAAACTTCCCATCAGTGAGATATTTATAAGATGCAATAAATGGAAACTTTATAGCATTATGTTAGTAATAAGAAACAGTATTTTAACTTATGAATATAGCGTCACTTTCGTATCAGGCGTCGTCAGAGAGCTGTCGCGGAAACGAGCCAACTCTCGCTAAAGTGGATTAAAAGAACTTTGTGTACGAGCATCTTCATCCTTACTTCCTCATCATAATTATGACGTAATTTTATTATGAAATCTGTTAAAGCACAAAGGATATACGTTTAACAATAAAAAAGGGGGAAAGAAAAGTACATTTACGTTAATGTTGTAATACCTTCTTTATGTTTAATTGTTACTTGTTAAATCTAAAATATTTAGTTCTTTGTTTCTTATAGATTCAGGTACAATTGTTTAGACTGTAGACGCTGTATTAGTAATAAATCCGATAATGTTACACTAGCAGTTCGCAGCCCGCCGTAACAACCCCGCCACTCCCTTCGGGATAGGAATTTTGTAAAATCCATTCTTAACTGATCTCTGAAGATCAAAAACAATATCTCTACCAAAAATTAAATAGTTACGTCCAATAGTTTCGGAGATCTTGTGACGTGTTTCTGTTACTCTGGAAAGATTTTGATCATGATTTAAATTGTCATTTACAGATCTTGTTTTAAGTAATCTTGGCAACAATATTTGTCATCATCATCATATCATATATATCACGCCTCGTTCCCAGCGGGGTAGGCAGAGACCACCAATAATATTTGTCTCTGTTGAAATGTTTAAATTTATTCTAACAGAAGCTATTAAAAAACTAATCAACGTGAATTACGAAATAGCATTCTTTATATAGTTCTTTACCAAAGGAGTCAGGTCCTTTGCAGTACCTTAGTTAATTAGAAAGTAGTCTAAGTAGTTCTTCACCCGCTGTAACATCTAGTTTGTACCCTGTGAAGAAGTGAAATTTCCATTTGAATTTGCAATTTTAATTTAAAAGTAGAGCTAGGGAAGTCCTCTTGATAGTTCAGTGGGGTACGCCGAGAGAAACTCATTTATCTAAGACCTTTTTTGTCTTTGTAAAAAGTGCAAGTGGCGGACTCTTTGATGCAATAACGGTAAAGTTTCTATACTATCATAACGTTTCGACCACTTTATACAAAGTGATGAACATTATAAATCAAAAATATGTATGAAATTACAGCCAAATCATTTTACAAGTAACAAGAGCAGCTTTCTTCATAAAATATATGTAATACTCGATATGAGAAATCTATTTTAATAACATTCAGGAGACAGCTTATCAGTATTTTTATGTAATTAAGCGACGAGTCGAGCGGGACGTTTACCTAATGATAAGTGATACGCCCGCCCATAACAACGGCGGCGGTAGTTTAATTGGTATGTATTACATGACATTGCGCTCGTCACCTGAGACATAAGACTGAGTCTCGTTAGCTCAGTAATTACACTAGCTACAGCGCCTTTCAAACTCAAATACAGTAATCTTTGCATACAACTGTTTGGCGGTTGAAATAGGTGCTGCGGTGGTACCTCCGAAGACGATCTCCGGCAAAAGAGACCTACCACCAGTGATTCAAAGCAATCTCTGAATCGGATACTTCGATAAGTCGATCTCTTTTTCTTAAAGAAATTAAAGTTCCATGCAGAGCAAAATAAGAGTTATAATATTATGGAGAAATTCCGAATAAACTTATTCAACTTCACCACCAAGTGTTTGAAATATGTTAGAAGCATTGAAGGGTTCTTATGACAATAAAATAAATAGTTACTACATTGGCAGTACGATGTTTGTCGTGGTCATTAAATATTTTTACTGATGGTAGGTTTCTTTCCTAGAGACCACCGCAGCGTCAAATACACCCGCCAAATAGCAGTATGGCAAACATTACTATATTGTGGCTTGTATAGCGCTGAAGCTAATAATATAATATAATTACTGGGATAACGTAACTTTATGTTTTGTATCCAAGCACAATGTTTTGCTGTGTATATTATCCTAATTAACGCGACATTATTAGCAGGCATATCACTAACCATCAGTTAAAGGTCTCGCTCGTCCCGTCGCTTCGTCGCATTATAAAAAGTATGTTATAATTAATTTCAGTTAAAGCATTAAAGCAGCTCGAAGCCGTACCAATGACTTTAATGTTTAAGTTATGTACATTTGTGAACTTTAGTAACAACAGCGAGATACAAACGGTGAAGGAAAACATCGCGAGGAAACCTGCACATGAATTAGAATTTATTCTAAGGTGCGTGTGAAGTCAACAATTCGCATTAGGCCCACGTGGTGACTATGGCCCCATTGGAGTGACAGTGGAGACAGTGGAGGCCTGTGCCCCTGTGTGAAAAAAAGTATTAAAGACAACTTTTTGAAAGAATTTTTTTTGCGTGATTTTCTTGTGAAGCAATGAATAGAGCAAATACAACTATACACCCTGCTGAAACGTAAGAGCTATTAAATTAATATCTCTTCATTCTGTCATTTTAGATTCTCTTCTACATTGTTCTCTCCTTGGGACAAATTTTGTATTAACAAAGTTTTTGGTATTCTGAACGGGAATCGAAGCAGAAAATCGAATCACTGATATATATCAAGTTTTATCGCTTCCGCTCCAATGAGAAGCATTTCCGCGGACCTAATTGCAAAAAGTAATTCTATTTCCCTCCACGGGCACGGAGTCACGGCTACATTCAATCGTGCTGTTTGTGGTACGTTTCTTCTGTATTAAAATTTTCATATTATGTTCCCATAGATAGATAACTTATTGTATTATTAGATAATACCATAACCTCGGTTGTGTATTTTATTTGTATAGGAAATTGAAAAACAGGATAGTTGCTTAACATCCGTATGTTAAACTTCTTACCATTTTTTTTATTACAAATTATATTAAGATTTAAATAAATGTTAATTGTATTCTATTTGTGTTTGCTGATCATCATCATCATCATCAGCCGAAAGAGATTCACTGCAGAGACTAGAATGTCTCCCTCAAAGGTTTTTTTTTTTGAAGGAGATCCACTAAAATGGATCGATGATCTAGTGAAGATCGCGAGAAGCTGCTGGATTGAACGGTGTGATTATGCCTATACGATAAAAGAAAAAAAAAAACAGGCTTCATTTTCCTTTCATGTACAATAGATCTGCAAATTTTAACGTAGTTTTCTATGAAGCAACGAGACGAGAGAGACATTCATGTAATGATAAATGATAAGCCTGCCCAAATTAATGTGGCGCTAATTAGGATGATTAACACAAATCACATGTTGCTCGTCGATTCGGAACATAGGATGCTAGGTCTTGTTACTCCAATATTTTTATTAGCTAAAGGTCATTCCAAATCGAAACACAGTACCAATCAGGGTAGTACCTACCAAGACTTTACCAGAGACTTACTACCAGTTGTGTGCCAACATTGTCAAGATACTACCTCTGCCAATTACTCTTAAATTTTATTAAATGAATATACTACAGTTTAACTTTTTCGTCCTCGTTAATTTTAAATGTGTATCATTTCGTGGTGGTGGTGGTGGTATGTAAATTTGTCATCGCAGTGCAGAACAATTGCGCCGTAATGGCTTGCGTTATCTGGGGGTGGTTATCAGCCGCTCTGCTGCAGTAACGCCGCTCGCAGCGCATTATTCCCTCAATGTGACCGAATAACCGCAAAAGTGCACAACATTTACCATCAAATCACCTCGTTACCTTATAGATTATATTAAAATAAGTTATATCTTTATGAAATTTAATTTGTTGTATGATAATTGTCAACTTTTTTAATGAACGTAATGTTTTCTTTGATTGTCATAGGACATTAAGAGAGAATGATAAGTCTCACCCAGAATCTGGTCTATAGTCTTAAGTAATAAAGAATAAGCCTACGGTAAAAACGATCCGTCGTAAAAATCGACTAACAGGGTCTTGTATCTTTCTTTCATAGCATAGCGAGGGTGCTGGAAGTTTTACGGCCCTTCCTTGGAATTGCTAGGCATATTGCAGGGAGGCACTGTTGCGGTCCTTAGACGATCCCGAGTCCACCAGCAAAGCATTGAACATGAACACTGAGAAGGTTTTAGTAAATATAAATCCTACATAATCACCAGAAGCATTATCTTTTGGAATTATCTTCCCGATAATAAAAAAGCTTGTCCAAAATATAGTTTTTTTTTTTATATTATAACGGAGTCAAACGTGCTAGTGGGTCACCTGTCTGTAGGTGAATTCGCCGCTGCCCACAGACGACAGAAATAACAACAAAAGTGTTACTAGGCCGTTGCCATCTCATAACATTTAAAAGAAGGGAGGGGTAAAATATAGGATAGGTTTCGGAGGAACAGGAGTAGGAATAAAAGGGGACAGACCACCAGACACTAGTTAGTTTCTAATCAAATGCAACATCACAGCTCCTAATTCAGGTGGTCTGAAGGAAAGGAAAAGGAATGGGCATCCGGCTCTCTCACTCACCAGACGAAACATGGCAGCCACTAGGAAGCCACCCATTTCATGCTGATTTTCTGTGAGAGGGTAGTGTCGCACCGGTCGATCCTGCCCAATTATGTGCTACAGTGAACTGTAGGCGTGGATCTACTACTATAATCTTAAAAGTTTCACATGTGTTGTAACTATCAAGGTGGGCTTGGATAATTCCTTACCACCATTGATACTGCCACTTTAATGGCCTAATCCAGAAACGGAAAATGTTAAATAAAAGCTCTCATAAATCAACATATCTTAAGGAAAAATTACGTTTAACATTGTTACTATTCTTCATTGACAATTCAAATTTCTTAATAGAAAGGGTCGGCAAACAGGCGGACAGTTCACCTGATGGAAAGTGATCACTGAAGTCTATGGATAGTCCCAACACGATTGTGTACCTAGCTGCTATAAAAAACGAATTGCTGTACTACTCAAAAGACCTATAACAGTAGTCGTTTAAACTTTGAACTCAGTTGTTGCATAGGTAGAGCGTGAAAATGGAGTTTGATTTCTGATTTTCCTTTATTTTTAATGTATTCACTACTTTCCTATTCCCGGAAAAAGTGCATCTGGTAGACAGCTCAAGAAACGGTTTGGCGACATAAAGGAGTGAACCGGTGACCGGATAACCGGTGCACCGGGTGAAAAACCTTCACTTAAAAAGAATAGCTGAGTATAGAATTGGTTTTCTCAAGCTGGTCGCCAAACTTCAGTTTGAAGACCGCTTCTAATGATGATCTTGACTTCCATTGCAATGTAATATAAATTACATTACGTCGAAAATAGTTATTGGAATATTTACGATTGCTATCTTAAGAAAGTTCTTCGACACGACTATAACAAATTAATGTTATACATTAAACGGATATTAACCGTTTTCAGTGTTGTAACTTTGAAGGTAAAAGTTGAGGATGTACATATTTTTTTTGATAAAGACAAATAATAACGAAACGTAACAAGCGAGCATTCGTTATTAAATCGGATAAAGCAAATTGCCTCATAATTCCTTCATAATGCCCACTCGCTATGAAGAGGAACGTCAGCAAGTCGTAGATTATAATTTGCGGAAGGGCCCCTTGCGATTGTACTGAACAAGATATTATTAAACTTCGTATTTATCATTTCATATTTACTTAACAAACATAAAAACATTTATATTTTATTTCCTATCATTTCAGGTACACCGCCACCGGATGTGGGATTAATCGTTGATGATCGATTTACAGCGCGTCTGATCTAATGATATACATATATCGATTCCCCACGCTCTATACCAGCTCGTTGAAGGTACTGTATTTTAAAATTCGATACGTTGTTATTTATTTTAGTGATTGTAGGTCTCTATTGTCGGAGACCGTCTAGGTAGGTACCACTACAGTTCCAATATCTGTCAGGAAGCAGATATATGCAAATATTACTGTTTTCCGTATAGCGCTGTAACTAGTATAATTACTGGAGTAACCAGACTCAATATCTTATGTGTTAAGGTGACAGACGTAATTTTATGCAGAGTGTAACATCCTAACTATCGTCACGATGTTGTGGGCAAGCGTATATTTTGCCGTAGAAAAACATCACCATCTCAACCGATCAATGTTCACTGCTGGGCATAACTATCCTTGTACGATTTGTCCACAAAACATGGTCTTGCCCCAAATGTAGTATAGTTAAATCGTTGAACGAGTGATATATATGACAAATGATTTTTTTTTTTTAATAAAACTGTTGAAATATGTGCTGTTAATGCTCTTCTACTGACTCAACTTCCGGTACGTTAGACGTAGTGGATTTAGATTTATTATGATTGTACCATTTCATGAAGCACTTTGCAAGATCAGCTTGAGCGGGAGATCTTTAAACGAAGATACACGCGAGTTTAGGTCGCAACTTCTTTACGCTCCGTCGTCAAACTATTTTATGTTGCCAATATATTATATACTCTACGCTTTCAGGGTTGCCTGCTTCTTGGGTGCTAGGTTTTTCTGCTCTTATTTTAATACAAGTTCAAAGGTTTTTTTTTGCGTGAAAATGGCCATATTATATCATAATTGACATTAATGAATCGACTTTGTGGAGACCCAATAAAGGTAACTTTTTTATTTGTCCAAGTGTCGAGACAAATAAGTCTTTCATCTGTTGAAAAGTAATACGCCTGCCTATAACAACGTTATGCTTGTTAGGGTGATATTAACTACACCTCATTGTACTCCTCCCCTTGAGATATACCTTACTCACACGGCCTACCGGCATTACAGCAGTAATGATTCAAATAACAGAAATATTCTTCAACATTTCATATTCATTTAATATGCTCTCCTTTAAATCTCTGCTCGTCATCCCTCATATTACTTTGTTGAAGATTTTTTCCTCGTGTGACGGATACACTCTCGAGGATTTATTTACCGCTGAACCGGAAAAAATGACAATTTGTCGCGCAGGAAGTTTTTATACTAATATGTAAGAACCGCGTCGGCTGTATAATTTTATAAATTTTCACGAAATGTTAATATTATCTTATAATCTATGTGTGTGTATATATATATGTATATATATATACATAGATTATAAGATGAGTATATATATATATATATATATATATCGCAGATATCCAGATATTCATTGACTGATCACGAGATCTCCGAAAATATCAGACACCTGAAGAGTAGACAGCGCACTGGCGTCGCTGGTGACCGTGGGCGGCGGTGAATCACTTACCATCAGGTGACCCGTCTTGCTCGTTTGCCTCTTAGCTGTTATAAAAAAAAAAAAACACTCGAAATTATGTAAAGATATCGTTTTTGCCAGTTAAAGGTACGCTAATAAAGGATTTTACGAAATTCCTTCCCCAAAAGCAGTTTACGGAGTTCTTAACACCCGGACGCTTGTTATTTTGTATATACTTAGGAGGAGCTAGTTAATAAAATAACTATTGGATTAAAACAGTTTTTTTTTATATAAGTCTTAGTAAAGTTCCCGTACAACAACTAACGGGACCCAAACCAACCTCACCTTTTCGTGGTGCACCCTACTAATCAACAAACGAGGCTCTGACTACCACCAACACATTGGGCCCGCGGTGAGAAATGGCCCAAACGATTCCATATGAACCCTTACAAACATTGAGGTTCATGGGAGAGGCCTGTGGACGGACGTCTATCGAGGTATGATGATGATGAATTACATATAAAAAATCACTTAGATAAGTATACTTTAGCGTAGGTGACGTCTAAAATCACTTATTAATTTGTATTCCTTTTCACGGTCCTAGGGGCTTTCTAAAAAGGGGGTCATTAGTTAGGTGACGTTTCCTTACCATCATAATCTCACTATTTTTCACGGTAAATAAGAGCTCGTCTAAACAAGTTTGGATCATTTATATAATATATGCACTTGCATCCATTGGTTTCAATATTTCCCCAAAACTATCCATATTTGTAAAAGATACATGTGTACGAATTATAGGCGAGTTATAGGGCCGTTGATTAAGCCCCAAAATTTTATCGTACCAACTCGTCCGTCTCCGGCTTGTAGTGTGCTACCGCCTTTGTATTTATTAATATATACTCAAGCAAAAGCTCGACAGTCAGAATTGACTGCTGTTCTAGATATAATGAATTGTGATTAAGAATATCTCTCCAAAGGTGTCTGATAATTCAAATTGTCAGTGTATATGGACTATTTGGATTCTACACCAACTTCACTCCATTGGCTGTCACTGTTAATGTTACCACAGACCAATAAGCTATCGGCGACACACTGACACACAGTTAAGCTGCATAAGAATAAGATATAACACAATTTCTGTAACTGCTCGGTGGGATTAATTGATGAGCAGGAATATATAGGAAATCATAATAAATATTAAATCAAGTGGATAGTATCTGCCCTTGTAACTATAACACGTATAATCTAAAGGCTCTGACGAAATTCTGATACAGACCTCGCGTCTGCCGGTCAACGGGAACCACAAATCAACAGTAATCGTGTTAGCCGCTTTGTCGCTCGTCGGACCGTTGTGCTGTTGACACCGTCGCCCTGGACAACACCCTCCTACCTTCCTCCCCTCACACTATACAATACAATTCTCTATCAATAAAGCGTTTGTAGTTCGTACTTGTCTTACAATTATTATAGTCTTCATTTTGTACTTCTGTACGAGTGTACTAGTACGATTTGTGTATTAATAACATCCAGAAATAATTTATACAGAAAAACCTCTTTACTGAATTAACATCTCCCGTTATCAATTTAAAGAAGAAAAATTATGTGTTGTACTTTAACTTTAATTCCATTTTTTCTAAGTACATGTTTTCATTAAATGTTTGAGCGAGACGTTCACTTTATGCTACTACGCGTGCGCATAACGACTTGGCACTAGTTAGGATAATATCCAAATTATCACACTGCGCCTTTCTCTCAGCACCTTAGTTATATTATCCTTCAAACCGGAACCAAATAATATTTGACATTACTGTTTGGCGGTAGTAATAGGAGCTGCAGTGGTGCCTACCTAGCCGGTCTCTGGCAAGAGACCTCTTATCAGCTTATCATTATCAGACAATAGAAGTCCACTGCTGGTCATAGGCCTCTCTAAAAGATTCCCACATCGATCGGGTAGAAATTCATATAGAGGAATGTGAGCCATTTCCTACCATGCTGGCCCAGTGCGTGTTGGTGGGAGCCAGAGCCTCGTTTGTTGATTAGCAGGGTGCAACGCGAGCAGTTGAGGTTCGCTTGTGTCCCGTAAGTGCGGGACCCGTCACACCCCTGTTATATCCTGTTATACCGATTAGATATACGATGATAATATTTTTGACAAGCTATTTAAAAAATTGCTTCTGAAAATCTGTACAAATCTTCCGTCGGTATATTCATTTGTTCTCAATTCGATCTCCATTTCTATAAAGGTTAAGGAAAAAGAATAATTTTTACTTTAATTAAAAAGTAGAAATGGGGAGACAGGACAATTTGTTGCGAGTACAATCAAAGTTGGGGGAAGACTCGGGGATTTTCGTGACGTGTAATGAAAATTGTTATTTAATTTCCTCTCAACGCGAACTTGTGCGATTGTTTGACCAAATAAGACGGCCGCTAATAAGTTTCCCTTACTGAAAACAAATCCACTTCGCTGATTAAATAATTTCTCGACATCCTTATTTTCCGCTGTACGTTTACTACATTGATGTTTGGAACTTCTTTATCCAAGTTTAAGCAAAAGCTGGTGAACGCAAAGACTAAGGTGACTAAAGAAAATCATATAGGAAACTTTCTGTTAATACAAATAAAATTAGATGTAGTGTTGGCAGGCCCCTCACCAGATGACCGACGATTTAGCCAAGGTTGCGGGAAGTAACTGGATACGGGTAGCGCAGTATCGACAATATAGAGATCTTTGGGGGAGGCCTATGTCCAACAGTGGACGTCTATTAGCTGATGATGATGATAAATAGAATTCTCGCACTTTAACTTCTAGGAGATATTTCTATCTCACTTTCTGCTATTCTTTAAAATTGGTCTTAAAACTTAGTTCTCATAGACTTTAGGATTTTTATTTATTCATATGCTTTACATTATTCATAATTGATTTATCTAAAATGTAGTAACTTGTGAAAGTGGAGCACGGATGACTTTACAAACATTATATCCTCCTAATTCCATTCCGAATCTTGGTAAAACAGTTCAGCAGATTCTGTTGCATCTCAACCAAGCGAAAATCCGACTGCGGAGTCAAAAGGCTCAAAATGGCTTTAGGTGAAGATTACTGTTCGACTTGAGATGGTTTGACTGCATTTATCAAGTGAGCTTAGTCCTTCGTAGACAACTTTGAGGTTTTGGGTTAAATGAGATACTCTTCACAGATAATAGTTAATTTTATTTAATTTGCATGATCATCGTTCGCGATGAATTTGAACGATGTAATATTTACTTACGTATTCGTATCATGTATAGCATATATACACCACTTGTCAACAACAGCACCTAATGACATGTGTCATTTGCACGAGGTGGTGGATACTGGGGGGGTGGTTACATTGTGGCGCCAAATAGGGCGTTACACACTAACTCGTCTGTTGCCTGCACATGGCTCGTTTGATGATTCTAACACACACTATTAAGTGAGTAGGAGCTTCTATGTATAGCTATTGCGCTCCTCATTAATAGTTACAGTGATAATAAAGGTAATTAATGCACGAGTTTAATTTTCGTGTATGTTTTAGGTTTATAACCCTACCCCTAATTTTGCAGCTGTTATTAAATGAAATAATGAATAACATTGGCTCGGACCAGAATATTGTTATGAATGTTGTACAGGGGTTAATAGATTTGTAAGAGATTTAATCATTGTACAAATATAACCGTTTCTCTGTAAGTTTCTTCTGCGTATGGAAGTTTAAGTAAGTTCAGAACTTAATTTAAACAAAATTTACTGCATTGTTTTGACTCCAATATGATTCTTTAAACACAAAAAAATTACATAACACATACATCATCATCATCAGCTAATAGACGTCCATTGTTGGACGTAGGTCACCTCCCAAATATATTCACATATCGTCAGTTCCGGTTCATATGGGGAAATTTGGGTCATTTCCCACCACGCTTCACCAATGCGGGTTGGCGGGAGCCAGTTCCTTGTTTGGTTTAAAACACACACGTAAATTAGCGATAAACAATTTTTTTTCATCAGTAGAATCATTAAAACTGGTGAAGGTATCGACATGTGAACATGACCATTCAACGCCTAATGATTTGTAGAGAGTTATAGGCTATTTATTGTTTAAATTTCATAGATCCTTCATAATTTTATTTCTAATTACTTTTATAAACTATTTCATTTGGTATTATTTATGCGGTTGCTATAGTAACGGTTGCTATAGAAAGTCATTTGTTATCGGTTTACATTACGGCCTTGTAGAGCGGACGGGGAACAGCTAGTTTAATCTATACAGAAAAGAGTTTATAGTTAATGATTAATTCCAGTGAAATGCGTTGAAATTAACTTATGTTTGTGTTTCATGTTGATGAGAGGAATGTGGCGCTGTATAAACATTTTGACTCTCGACTCGTTGATATGTGCCTGAGTATCACGTGACAGGGTGAACGTCCTGTTCAGCTCGTTGATTTGTCGTATTAAAAAAAAACATAATGTCGAACGTAGACCGTAAGTTCATGTTAGTTAATTGCATACACTTTTGAAGCGATAAATTTATTCAATCCTACCCTCATCGCATCCACCGCCTCATTAACAGTAGCTGCTGGTTTATCATATAAAGTATCAGTTTGCAGTTTAAAGTGTAATTGCATTACGTTATTTCGCGTGCGTTCGACGCTTTATTAAGTAGAGCGGGCCCGGTGCCGGAGCCGGTGCCGGAGCCGGTGCTGGTGGATGCGAGTGACAGCCGGCGATTGTATAATTAATATCGCAGATTTGCATACTGCGACACGCCATGCTAAACGTATTGCTATGTTCCAACTGCTGTACTCTGGCATGATGAAGCGCCATATTACGAGCAAGGGTTGACAGTGCTCACCTCAACATGGCGAACAACGATCTAATACCATTAATAAGATTGTCTGTTGACTGATTATGTAACTAATAGGATCTTCTTCATCAGCCGATAGATGTCGCAGAAGTTAGGCCTATTCCAAATATGCTGCCCTCATCCAGTGCTTTCTCCCAATCTTCACCAGATCCTCGGTACGTATTGTAAGGGCCCTCCCATTGGTAGGCGATCGTTACTCAAGAACCTTTGTATATCTTTACATCATGAGCAACCATTTGTTGCAGCTCGTCATAACATATTTATGCCATGAAAAATATACTTATTTCTAAATATGAATAAAGATATATATATATACGGGACCGATCGATGTGGTGATATTTATCGGCTGATGAGATAAAATATATAACAAGGAACTATTCATCTGTGCCCATATAATAATCTTCTACATTTCCATAGGTTGATACATATAATTTTATTAGCGCCTATTTCTGCCGATAAACAGTAGTATGCAAACATTACTGTGGTCTGGTTTGAAAGGCGCTGTAGCCAGTGTAGCGACGAGCATGATGTAGCTTAATGTATACCGTCAAAATTAGCGCTGCGTTGTTGTGGGCCGGCGTATCACTTAGCATCAGGTGGACTGCGCGTTCGTCTCGTAGTTTTGTTGAATAAAAAAAAATGATTAAATTTAGGATTTCCATTGTTCAGCAACGAGCCGCTTTGTAATCAATGTCAGTGCATCGGGCGCGGGCAATAAACAGCGGCCGCTGAACAATGCTGCTGCCTTTTAATCAATCCGGCCGCTCGCAGCAATATGATGCTGCTGCGGAGCTTCCTCTTTCAGGTGCGCCTCGTTATCAATGCGAACGCTATTGTTCTAATAAACGATCGGGAAAGCTACAGTTTATAACTATCGGAATTATTTCTCACTGTATTCAGTGTTATGAGATGTATTGCTAATTTATGAAACATTAGTATACGTCGATGATATTAACTAGCTTGTTAGGATTATTAAGTTTTTCTTATGTATACGCTCGTTATTTATTATAAATTTACTTAATGAGATAGTGAGTATTTTGAGTAACTGATGATAGGTCATACCATAACAACGTGGCGCTAGTTATGATATTGTACACAGCACCACTTTGCGTTCATCGCCTAGATATATAAGATGTTAAATCTCGTTACCCCAGTAATCTAGCTAGGGCGCTCTACAAATCGGAACACAGTAAACTAAATTGAACCATGTTCAAGTATATTTACAATGTCATGCATATTTTCTCGTCTGAAGACAAAAGTCTTTATCTTTGTTCTCATGCGTGTTGTTCAGCGTTGACATACAGAACCGAGACGTGGCCTCTTACTATGGGGCTTATAAAAAGGCTCAAAGTCACTCAAAGGGCATGGCAATCAGAAATGTCGAAATCCACAAAAGAACTAAGGTTACCGACATAGCTCAAAAAGATTGGTAGACTTAAATGGCAGCGGGCAGGGCACATTGCTTGAAGGACCGACGGCCGATGGAGCAGTAAGGTCCTCGAGTGACGCTCGCGTACCGGTAGACGTAGTGCCGGGAGGCCTTCCACAAAGTGGACCGACGATTTGGTGAGAATCGCGGGTACCCACTGGATATGAGGAACTGATTGATGCGGAGATCTTTGGAGGAGGCCTATGACCGGCAGTGGACGTCTAACGGCTGATGACGACGGATGTATATTTTATGAGCACTAGAGTAACACACTGCTGTTTGACGACAGAAATAAGAGCTGCGGCCTTAGTACATAAATAGACGGTCTCCGGTAACAGTTACCTAAACCCAGTAATAATACTGCATTAGTGTTAACAGTCGAATAATGAATTTAATACCATTATCGTATTACCATATCTGTTTGTTAATCTAAATGAATACATGGCAGTGATTCTGTAATCTCTGTGAGAGTGTTTCTTGTTATAAATCTCAATGTGTATCCGGTTAATATTAAATGTTAACTGTTATTCGAATGTAAACGATTAATTACGAATGCAGTGTGCGAAAAGATTAAAAAAAATATATCCGGACGCTCTTTCACAGCGCGGAGACCACAGAGGAGTGCCGGGTAATCGAGTTAAACGGTTTATCGCGCCCAACTATTCTGCCGCTGACGTCTGCTTTATCATTTACAGGATAACAAACCGCTATTCATTACAAACACACACACACAGGATCGTTTTGCCTTAATAACTGTACGAATGTTTTATAGAATATTTAAAAATTTTTTTTGTTATTTCAAGCGAATAGACGTGCGACCCTACCCGCTCATCATGACCATCATCAGCCGATAGACGTCCACTGCTGGACATTACCTCCCCCAGATATATTATCACAGATCAGGTAGGAATTCATAAGAGCAGATTTGAGCCATTTCTAACAACTCTGGCATAATGCTGTTTTGGTGGGAGCTAGAGCCTACGTTGTTGATCAGCATAAACACGAGCAGGTGAGGTTGGCTTGGATCCCGTGACTGTGCGGGAACTTTTACATCCCTTGAGGCCGTTCATCGGATAATATGGTTATACGTCCGCCCATATAATATAGTAGTGACGTTAGATTTGATGTGACACTGCACCACATAGAGCTCGTCGCCTTGAGATGTAGGATGGTAAGTCTCGTTACTCCAGTCTTTATTCTCTGAAGTGTAGCACTTGGTAGTCATTTCCAGTCTGACAGTTAATCTAATACTGGTCACGTGGACCCAGATCCACGGCTTGTCAATTATACAAGCTAGAACTCCTCAATCCGGAACACATAGATAATTCGGGGTGATTATAAGTTATTTGTGTTTTGCTTCCGACAAGAGTTAATGTTTCAGGAATTGATATAATATAGTATATCCTTATTAAGTAAAGTGGGTTTTCGTGTTATTTTTATTTCGTATATAGAATTATTAATTTATTGATGATTGGTCTCCGTTACCGGAACCGTCGAGGTACGTACCACCGCAGCACCTATATTTGCCTACTAATAGTAGTAAGCAAACATTACCGTGTTCCAATTTGAAGGGCGCTATAACTAGTGTAATTACTGTGATAATGAGCTTCAATATCTTATCTCAAGGCGACGAGCGCAATATGGTGCAGTATGTATCATCCTAAATAACGCAGCGTTGTTATATACACGCTTACCATCAGATGATCGTTCCCCTTGTCTCGTCGATTCATTGAATTAAAAAAAATAACTTAGTTGTTTGTTTCTGAAACGGTACAAGTTATTTAACATTACGGAGATTAGAGTGAATCGTTAAATTTTGAGGTCATCGTGTACCAGTAAGTAACATGCAATGAAATTATTCTTTTGCAGTTATAATTCAGCTGTAAATGCGAAGGATGATTTGGAAAGAGGGCATTTCATAGTACGTCGACCGCACTGATTGCCCTCGTTTGGTAACGTCACGCGTCTCACCCCACTCGCCACCACCCTCCCAAACACCCCGCCGCCGATAACTGATTGAAATAGGTTTCATTCCGGCGTCGGAATGCAAATCCATTTAATTTCAAAGTCGGCTTGTTCACAATTAGAACTTGGCTTTTTGTTAAGATGTCTATGTTGACTATATTACATGAAATACTTTAAACACACCACTCGCACCGTGGAGTATCAAGTTTACTAATCATCATCATCATTTCAACTGATGGACGTCCACTGCCGGGACGTAAGTTGTTATAGGCAAGCGTATCATACCACCAGGTGAATGTCTCGTTCGTGTCGTCGCTCTGTTGAAAAATTAATTAAAGGAAAACACATACATATATGGTATATATATGGGAGTGTAAGGGATCATGCACAATAACTCACGGGACCAAACACAACCTCACCTGCTCGCGGTGCACCCTGCTAATCAAAGAACGAGGCTCTGGCTCCCACCGATTCGCATTGGACCAGCGTGATGGGAAGTGGCCCAAATCCTCCCATATGAAGCCCTGCAAACAACGGCCCATGGTGCCCGGTGATGCGTGCTGCACAGGACCGATCGATGTGGGGCTCTTTGAGGAAATGGCCTATGTCCAGAAGTGGACGTCTATCGGCTGATGGTGATGGGGATATATATATATATGTGTGTGTGTGTTTATATACATTTGTTAAAATGACGACGTAATATTACTACTTGCCGCTACGTATTGTAGTGGGGGTATACGTATAATGGCGAATATCGTTCCCGACCAGTTGCAGTTAAGTTGAATACTTGTCGCGCCAAATGGGACGTGTCGCTTAGATCGGCCGAATGCCCAGTTGGTGCTGGATATTTATAGATCAGTTTGTAGCAAATTCAAAGCAAAATCCTTCGATTTATGTTACACAGAATTTGCAATTTCGAGTAACTCTAGACTCGATGATATATATATAGGATATCTCCACCGACTCATCACGATATCTTTAGAACCATAACGTCTAGAGACTTGACATTCTGCAGGAATAATAATTTTACCGATTTTAAGATCAGCTAAGAAAGGATTTTATACAATTCCTTCCCCAAAAAGAGGTGCTGAGCTGTTACAGCCAGCAAAGCGGGCGGGGAACTGCTAGTTACGTATATATCAAGGTTGCGATTCAAGGAAGACAATGTTTTCTTTCTTCTATTTTTAACACAAGAATGAGACAAAAAAAAACTTAGTATATAACAAAGCTCCGGATCAATTGGAGTTTAAATGGCGGTAGTTTATTTGAACCCGTCTCCATCTACTGTCACCAACATATTATAAATTTATCATAACTCTATTCCTATGTTCCAGCTATCGTCATACGAGAGCTAGAATAATCTAATCTATTTCGCATTTCATTCTTTGATCTCATTGTCACTTAACATTAGTTCAGGTCAAATGTTAGTCTATTACGCATATTAACAATTGCATGTAAAGAAATGCAAAGCAGTATCGCCACGACATTACCCCCACTCGTAAAGGTGATTGACATTTAGAAATAAAGGGTGAAGGTAACACATGCATAAATAAAAAGTCTATTCCAAACTAATCCTACGATAGAACCCTCACGTTACTGGACTAAGCAAATTATATATTAACAAATGCAGTATACATTTGTTATATATTTTAATATTTATATCACTACTATACACGAACATTACATTTACTGAAGAGTAAATCCTCATTATAACTGTTTATATTATTTACTGTTATTTATATTTAATGGTGGTAGGTCTCTGTTACCGAAGGTCACCATCACCGCAGCGCTGGTTTCTGTTGCCAAACAGTAAAACATTACTCTTCCGGTTTGAAGAGCGCTGTAGCCAGTGTAATTTCTTGGGTAACTAAACTCAATATCTTATGTCTCAAGACGACGACCACAATGTGGTGCAGTGTATAATATCCTAACGCTATATTATCGGCACGCGTATCACTATCACGTGAACGACCCGTTATATGCATGTGTATATTTTTGTATGTATGTGTACAGAAATGTAAAATATATCTATTTCTATTTTAATAATACAGTACATTGGCTATAATAATAAAAAAATTGAGTTGAACTAAGACGAAACCAAAAAATAATAACATACATTGTATTTTATATTGGTAACACTACTTTCAAATGTTAATATAGCAACAGTGTATAAACGCCAGAACTTCGCTGGCGGTCTGTCTAGAGTCATTCAAGCTTTAGCTCCAGAGAAGCGAGGATCGTTGTTAATAAATAATTCCAAGAGTAGTGCATTTGTAGTGTATTTTACTGTAAATTGTTTAAACGTGAGTAAAATCGTAACAGAGGAGAGGCACCTTAAGAAGAATAAGAAAATCGTAACAATGAATTATTTCTGCAACTAGAGGTTATTCGAGCAGTAACAAAGATCTATCTACATATATACATACATATATATCACGTCTCGTTCCCGGTGGGGTAGGCAGAGATCACCTCTCTCCACTTGCTACGATCCAGGCACAACTCTCTCGCTTCCTTCACTTTCATGAGCGTCTTCATACATGCTCGTCGGTTGCGAGTACTCTTGACCTGGCTTTTCTTTAGGACATCTTCGATTTGATCGCACCGATTTTTCCAATAATTCTTACCTTGTATGCCTCTTTCGTTAATCTTCTTTCATCCATTCTTTCAACATGTTCGAACCATCTAAGTATCCCTTTCTCTATCTATATCGTTTTATATATTATTCTGTACAATTTACGCAATTCAATTATTTTCGTTGTATTTCAAATAGGAGCACGTCAACAGGCGACAGTGCCTGGTAGCCGGCGCCTCGCGGCACTCCTGGCGCGGAACCGACGGCGAGATTCACACTCGATTGCTTTATTTAAAAGCTTTTCAGAATACTTAATCTGATGTGTGCTCAATCGGAGGCGTTCGCTTCCCATCGAAACGTGTTAGAGAATTATTCATCGTATACCTTCAGTATACAATGAAATTCCTTTTAAGTGTGTTACCAAAATTTACGAATGAGTTATGTAAAAAGTACGAAACGGGAATTATTTATTCTCGCTTCATACACTAAGCTGGTAATTACACATAACGTACGTATAACGCTTTTAATTATTTTTTTTGTTTAAGGAAACGACGAAACGTGCGATTTCTTCATCATCACTATTTCAACCCATGGAAATAGGTCTCTTGTAATGTGTTCTACAAAGCACGGTCATGCGCTGCTTAAATCCAATGGGTCCCAGCGATTTTTTTTATGTCTTCTATACTCCTATTGAGAAGTCTGCCTACGATGTGCTTTCCGGTGCGGAGTCGCCATTCCAGCATTTTGAATCTCCACGTCCTGCATGTTTTACAAGCTATGTGTCTGTTTTTTCGTCCAAAATCCCTCAGTGCTTGAAGGCTAAATTATTCGAACAGTGCGAGTTGCCAGTGGATGACCTACGGCTCCGAAAATTGGTCGCTAACTATGGACCTCATAAGAAACCTCAGTCACATAGCAGGTGATGAAGAAGACGACTCTTGGAATATCTCTGTGTGATCACATCAGAAATGAGGAGATCCACAGAAGAATCAGGGTCACCAATGTAACTCTACAAGTCGCGCGGGTGAAGTGGCAATGGGGAAGACGTTCACCTGATGGCAAATGATCGCCTGCCCATAACATCCTGGCGCTAGTTAGGATGATACATTGCATAACATATGCCTAACCCCCGTAAGACATACGTTGTCTCAATATCTCAGTAATTTTACTCGGCACAACTCCCTTCAATCCGGAAAACGATGCTAGCACACTATGTTATTCGGTTGCAATAGGAACTGCGGTGGTAACTACCCAGACCCTCTCCGGCAAGAGAGACCTGCAATTAATTTATCTGTAATGTTTCATTTTCCTATATTTTAAATTGTTTTATCTTTAGCACTCCGTACGTAAAAGAATATGATCACATTATCATACAACCAATTCTCTTTTTACACGATAGGAATGTTCTCGAAAAATTTGTGTAATAAGATAATTAGGTGTAAACAGTATTAAAAAAATCTCCCTAGAGTTCCTTTAAAAATATCTTCCATACTTCCACATTTTAACTCGTTGAATTTATTATATAGTTTTGAATTGAGTATAGAAATAGGCCGGTAGACGACCGATCGATGTGGAGATCTATGTCCAGCTGAGGACGTCTATTGGCTGATAGTGTTGATGATATAAACGGATCATAGAAAAGCTTCTTAAAAGAAAATTAAGTGTATATACAAATATTATTATAAATATATTAAAAATATTTACTCAAACGTTTGAATTTCTCATTATTAAACAGAAATTGTGAATCTTCTTCGTCGGTATCACTCTTGACAGAGTGGTCGTGGTCATCACTTTAGGTGTTGGTCGCAAGTTTAACACGTCACCATTCCGCTCTGGTGACAGTGGCAACGATGATGAGCCATTTTCTGGCGGCTTTATCTGGTCAGTCCATCTCATAGTCGTTCTTCCTCGTGACCTGGTACCCTCAAACTTTCTCTCGACCACATGTCGCTCAATAGCTACCTCCCTACGGCGGTATAGGTGATCAAAAAAGGTGAGGATACGAAACTACCAAAGTTCATAAAAGCTGCTTGATTCCGAGAAAAAAAAATTATGGATAGTGTTTTTTTATGTCTAGGGATAATTTCTGTAAGATACTCTATTTATAAGGAACATGTGAAACCTCCAGGGTGTTCAGCTCTTCCGACAGTATGGTTACCGAATGAACCTCGACTAGTAAAAGGTAATTTCAATTATTTTCCAATAGCATTATAAATTTCCAATGGTAATAAAACACCTTAACAGCGACGAGCAAGAAGAACTACTAGATCCAAATACTGCGCGCAGACTGTACTAATCTAAGTATTCAGTTCACGTAGGGGACGGGGGGATTAGTCTGGGGGCTGATCTAGGTAGAAACACGTTTCCAATTCCGGGCCTGCGTTGTAAACCTCGCTCACTGAAGACCATTTTATAGTTTAATTAAACTATGGTTGTTTTAAAAACTATAATGGGACAATTCTAAAAATGTTTTCACCACTATTAAAAATATTTACGAACTAAAACTGGAATGTTTCAATACATTATATAATATTAACATTGATAGGCTATTTCAAACAACCACCGGGTTGGTAGAAATCGATAGGAGATATCCAGTGATCTATTGACTCATTACGAGATCTCGGAAAGTATTAGATGAAAACGCTCAAAATTTTGTATAGATATTGCACCTGCCGTTTAGAAATTACGAGAAGATTTTACAAAACTACTTCCACAAAGGTTTCGGAGGTGTTACAGCCAGCATAGCAGGCGAGGAACAGCTACACACAATACCTAAGGTATAATCATCCATTTTCCAGTCGTATCTTTATGATTCTAAGTCTTTAGTAAACGAAGTCTCAGATAACAAAGAATCGGGTATTTTGTTTTAATACTGCACGACACTTGCAAGTTCTGCAAGTCCTGATGGTAAGTTATCAGCCGAATAACGGAGGTCACCGGCATAGTCCAAAAGATTATCAATCTCAAGTGGCAACGGCAGGACACATCGCTCTAAGGACTGACGGCCGATTGAAAATTGTATATACTTAAAGATGAACATACCAATTTAGCAATAGTCAAAAGCTTAGTTGTTTACCTTTTTGAGTAAATTGACAGTTTAGGGAGCCAGGGTATCCAAAGCTTATTTTCCTGTACGCAGCGCATATTCCTGGATGTAAGCTGGAAGTTACTTCTTGTATCAAAATCAAGTCCATTTAAATTTGTATCATATGTTTTTAAATCATAATAATCTAAAATCCGTTTCTTCACAATTGTGACGTGAAGTATACCTGAACAGATAGTCACTCTCGCTTTCACGTGTACGGGAGAATTCCAGCTCGGAAATCGATTTCTATATTTTGCCTTTGAGTGAAGCAATCAAATCTAAAGCACCCCTTTCAGATTCTGCTTACGTGAATATCTGTGACGCGTTTGCGAAATATTCAAGCGGAAAAACAGTCACAGGTATAACAGGTTTATGACTTCATTGTGTATGGAAATTCAGAGATTTTTTTTTGTAAAGTTGTATATTTAGATTTTTTGTTTAAAATTTCATACTTTATTCACATAATATACTGCTAATAGGTCTCTTTTACCCATTGTCTAGATAGGTACCACCATAGCGCCTATTTCTACCGCCATACAATAGTGTGGTAAACATTACTGTGTTCCGGTTTGAAGCGAAGTTTAGCTAGTAAAATTATTGGCGTAATGAGGCTTTACATATCTCAAGGTGACGTGCATATCGTTGTGTAGAGTATATCATCATAACTAGCGCCATGGTGTTATGGACGAGCGTATCACCATCACGTGAATGTCTTCCTCGTCGCTCCCTTAAATATAAAATAATGTAATCATATTTATTCTGCATGTCATCAATGTAAAAATGGCGAAGACCTAAGTACATAAGAGAGCTTTTATCTACTGATTTAGTAAATTCACTCATGTGACAACAAAAAAAAATATATATGATTACCATATTATAATATACCGTACAATTTGCGATATAATCCTTTTAATGCAGTAAAAATCCTTTTAAAATAATCCACCTTCATAAATTACACCGTGACTCTTCGTATCGCGTGCGACTTAATAAAAAAGCAATTCAGGTAGCACCTTCAAAGCTCTATAATATATTCCCTTTATATTAACCCTTTAGGGTTCCAATGTATTCCAGCATTTATTTTCTTTATGCTCTATATTAAAATTAAAATATATGTACAATATCGGCTATTTTCCTTATCAGTCCTCAAGCAATAATTATACGACGCGGGGTTGAAATACGAAAAAACCTTCCAACAAAGAATAAATAATCTGGGATCTATCTAAAAACTTTACTGGTGCCAGGTTTCTGTTGTCGGACACCGTCTAAGTAGGTACCACCACCGCAACATGTATTTCTGCCGACAAACAGTAGTGTACAAACTTTACTGTGATCCGATCCAAGGTCGTGTGACTTGTGCAATTACTGTGGTATCTAAACTTAATATCTTATCCGTCAAGACGACGAGCACAATGTGGTGCTGAGTATACTATTCTAACTAGCGCCACGTTGTTATGGGCGGGCGCATCGCATACCATCAGGTGAACGTACCGCTCGTCTCGTCGTCTTGAATAGACGATAAAAATATAGACGTCGTATCGGGGAAGTCTTAGACTTCGGTTAATGTAGAGTATATACCGTAGATAGTAGCATCTCTCAGCGGGCTGCCCGGCTCCGGCCAATAAACTGTATCGGAGCTATAAATCCAGCGGCGACACCGCACCGACCCCCGCTAATGTCCGCAATTACTCCGCTTTAATGTCTGCGTCGATGAAACTTTCCAACGGTCCCGGCAGTTTATTGGTTTGTGTATACACTTGTTGTTAGAGGAACCTGCGGCTGCTTTATCCTTGATTCACAATTTCAAACTTTATACAATGCACCACGTTGCGCTCGTAGCATAACATATTGCATTACCATACTTATATGTTATATCTCGGCACCTTTACTATGCTAGGACATAGACGAGACCACCACGTGTTTTTCATCCACTCCGGGCGTATATTGTGGGAGGCCTGACCTTCAAGGCCCACAAACTCGAAAACATAAATAACAGCAGACAAGGTGATTTGAAGACGAGACGTTCAGCCGATGGTAAGTGGGTTGTAAGGGGTTCCGTCCAACATCTTACGGAACCCAAGTCAACCTCACCTGCACGTGCACCCTGCTAAACAACAGACGAGGCTTTGACCACACACCAACCCGCACTGGGTCAGCGTGGTGGGATGATGGCCCAATTTCCCCTCAATGAGAATCCTTGAGAGAGACCAATGCCCAGCAGTGGACGTTATCAGGCTGATAAAAATAAGTGGTACGCTCGCTCATAGCCCTAGTTAGAATGATTTATACTCCACCACATTGTACTCGTCACCTCGAGACACAGAACGTTAAGTCTCAATGCACTAGTAATTTCACCAGCCACAACGCCAGCAAAATGTTCACGTCAACGTCAACATATACATATAGTATGCGTCAACATAAGCATATAGTGCATGCATAAATTAATTAACAGTTCATGTGTCTGACGTATTGGTGTATAATAGTCCAACGTTACAGTGAAAATTATAGATTGCAGGTAGTTATGATGAGGAGAGAGTTATTTATAAATGAGGATGTATTCAACAGGCTTTATAAGTCCCGCTTTTATTTTTTCATGTAAATGTTTTTCTTTGTCGTGTCAAAATGTCGGCGACGGGCGGCGGCGCAGCGGGGTGTTCAGTATAAGTAATGTGACCGCCGCGAGGCGTGCGGTTTGTACGTTATATGCGGCTCTGCGGGCGGGACAGCGGCGCCCGACTCCGACTCGCCACACTACGAATGTTTTGTTTTGTTTTTTTATTATATTTCGAGATCTTCAGTCATTAATAAAGATCAGTGAATGCAGGGTAGAAAACCATTTGAAAAAATAGAATGACGATATATGCGGAATAGGTGGGACTCCGACAATGCGTCGGTATGTCACTTACGTACAATTTTAATCGATCGCTTAACATTAACTAGTGCCTCTCCGACTAGTAGATGATTTTTATTTTTTAAAAAAAACATATACAAAAAGGCGTATTTTATGCATAAAAGTATTCTCTCCAAGTCTACTTTAGGATTGAGCAGGGAGTGAAAGTATGGGCGCAGTATCGTTCAAGTATAAACACAGTAACATATTATAAATATATATATCTTTATGGTCAGCTCACCATATTTTGCCCTGTCGTGTGGAACGGAACAGGTTCACTAATTGAAACAAGCACTTAATTTTTTCTATATATTTCATAAATGTTTACTTTTTTTAGTTAAAATAAATGCCGTGTACGTTTAAAGAAGATACAATTTTTCTACATGCATTGTATTCGCAAAAATAAGTGTATAAGATTAATGTACTGTCGACTATAGTCAAAGCTCGTACCGAAATGGCTAAAAAGCACTCTCAATGATTGTCATGTATCATTAAAAATATAAAAAAAAATGTTTTTCAGTTAAAGTTCATTGTTAATGGCAATAGACCTTATTTCAGTAAGAGTCCTCCAATACATCGTCTCATAAAATTATTATATTTCGTAAACTTAGATTTTATTTGATAAGGCAACATCTTAGTTGATTTACAATATACTACTATATCAATAGAAAATATACTTGTACATTGATCGCATGCAATGTTTCTCGTCCGATGTATATTCCTCTCGGTGGATTTACTCCATTCAACGTTCGGTAAGATTCAAGGCACGAGCTTAACTTGTTCTATACATAAATTTACATCGTATGGAAGTAATATGTATGAAGCGACATTACTGTCTTGTCCGGGAGGAGAGACTAGAGTAGACGACACACCATTTGCCGGAAGGCTCTCCGAGATAATAATATGTTGGCTTACATATCCACACAAGAGTTTTAAATCCACTCGGGTTTATAATGCGTTACCTCTTTTTCTAAATATACTTTAAAACCATTTGAACTAGTCCACTCCTGTGACCATTATTTACTCAAAAAAAAAAAAACAATTCTTTTCAATCAGATCCTTATGAAATTATGTTAGATTTTCGCGAGCTCATAGCAATCTGCAGTTAGGTTTTTATACACTACACATTCCTTGCTTTAAAGTAGAAAATATTCATTTTAGTATCCATTATGACTAAAATTAAAACAGTAATGTCTATACTTGATAGTAAGTGATGCGCTATAATAGCCTGACGGTAGTATAGATGATATACACAGCAACACAGTACACATCGCTTTTAACCATAGCATGTTGTTTCTTTACCCCATTAATTTCAAAAGCTGCAACGTCCTTCAAACTGGAACACAATAATGTTTGCACAGTACTGTTTGTCGGTTGCAATAGGTGTTGCTGTTGTACGTACATATATAGGCAACAGGACCTTGGTTTTTTTCGTGGTGGAAATCTTCTTAAAAGATACCATGCTCCTGCGGGGAAGACAAGGTTATTGGGGCTTCTACCCACTAAAACCCTCATGGTGGTTTCCCTCAGTGCATTAGAGGCAATAGGACCTACCACCAGTGAAACCGTTGCACAATGCGAAATATATTCGCTACATGAAACAGCTCGTTATACGCTCCGCAGCGCTGCGATCAACCGGTTCGATATTCTCCAGACGGCAAATATTGACGGTGCAGTCCGTCGCTTACGAGCTGATTGATATGTTTGAATAAATTTCGCGCAGTTTGAATACTGAACACGTAACATACGGTGCTAAAAGCTTCCCTCGCCGCGTCTAGTGCGGGAACATGATTAAGTTGCTTCAAAGTTAGGTTTGAGTCATCTATTATTTCTCCTAAGGTTACAAATCGCTTATGAGAAATAATAGTACGTAAAAAAATATTTATAGAACCAGGACCAGTTAAGTTGCTTGTACACTACAATCACTGCACTGTACCACAGTATTTTTTTTTAACTTAAATTCAAATAGTTTAAAACAAAATGTTATTAAGTTTGTGGCGTATATACAGCATCACTAGAGTACGCGCCGCTGTGGACAGATGTTCTTTCTTATTCCATCATCCTTTGAATCTGATGCCTATATTTATAAACTAATATAGAGTTATTAATCTGTTTATTTATACAATACTTTATAGGAAACAAGTGCGTCATAAAGTAGAAATCACTTAGATTCCTACGACAGCGGAGTTAACTGTACATACTAATATTAATTTTCTTTTATCGTTGTAAAGTGAATTATAAGAGAATATATGGGTACTGTTTGAAGTACGTGTGATTTATTAACAAGAACTAAACTACACAAAGCCCCATAAACTAATAATTTAATCATATGAATATTTATCAAAGTATATATTTTTTTCTTATACCAGACGAGCAAGATGTTTATCATATGCTAAGTAATACGCCTGCCTATGGCGCTAGTAAGGAGTCTATACAAAGCATTAACTCGTCGCATTGGAATACTCGTGAGGTGTTAGTTAAGTTTGGTTACCCTAGTAAATTCACTACAACGCCCTTCAAACCGGAATGATAATGATTGGCGGCAAAAATGGAACCTGCGTTAGTTCTACAGTCACCAGTAATAGAAATTAACCGCCAGCAAAAGATTAAATCTATATGTTATTTCCTCAAGTCAAAGACTGTATTGTTAATGGTTTAACTTATTAAGTTCGAGTTGATGTTATTAACTTAACCGATTTTTAATTAAGTATAAAGTAGTCATAGCTTTAGTTACGAACCGAGGAGGCAGGCAATCAATTTAGTACCCTTTGCATCTTGTAACATCGTTAGACAGGGCTTCGTTACTCGGACCAATATTCTCTCGATTGTAGGATGCACGAGGCCGTCGACTCCTCGTAACGATGAAGCTTCTCCTCCAGTGGAGTTTATCTTCACTTTACAGTTTCTAGCTATCGAAATTGATTGGATGTGGAGAACCCATGCTCCTACATATAAGGATATAGTATTATTGATCTTTAATAACGGTGAGATCTATTTTGATGATGAAGGTTTCTTTTCATTAAAATTGGTTTTAATTAAGATAATGTATGTAGATTAGGAAGTCAACACTGTAAACATCATCATCACGATGATCATGAGATGTTGTTGTCGTATTAAAGTTTAGATGTCAGATTGAGAAAACTAATCCGGACCCTTACTGTTCTTTTCACCTATATGACACTTGATGGGCGCTGTGACTAGTGAAGCTATTGAGGAAACGAGACACCTTACGTCTCAAGGCGGTGAGCTAAATGTGGTGCAGTGTATGACATCCTAACTAGCGTCACGTTATGGGCAGGCGTATCACTTACTATTAGGTGAACGTTACCATCGTCTCGTCGTTTCGTAAAATAAAGGTAGACCATCAAACGTAGGCATATTCAGTTTTAAGCAGCCGAACTGCTTTGGGCTTTATTGTTTTTGGGGTTTTTATCTCAAAAATACAACAACATAAAATTGCTTACGTTGAAACAATGTTATGATGCACGTAGTGGTGTTATTCTTCTTCTTCGTCGGTATCACTCTTGACAAAGTGGTCGTGTCCATCACTTCAGGTGATGGTCGCGAGCTTAACAACACGTCCCCATTCCTTTCTGATGGCCGCCTTCCTAATGCATTCATATACTGGCATAGATGATGAGCTATTTACATGATGAGTTCTTCCTCGCGGTGTTATAACACGACAAAAATATGTCGTGCTGCTCTGCTATAAACTTTATATTTGTTCATTAAAGGAAGCTGTTAATCTTTCTGCAGTACACCACTAGTTGAGAGCAAAACGATAACGTTGGCTTTGAAATATAATCTGACTTTTTTTCATTTGACAATATTTTCTAGTATTGTCTTTTCGTCCTGTTGTGACGAGTATCCAACGGTGAATTTTTGATTTTTTGTTGAAAACACTTCAGCTTTCCATCTTGTCGAGATGTTATTCATTAAATTTGTCAATTAATACGAAATATGTTCACTAATCTTTGTAGTCAGTAATATTTGCAGTACCTTACACGCCGTTGTCGTGGTTTTTTTTTTCCAAACTAATATAGTTAGCGCTTCACTACGAATTCCACCCGGTATTAAGTCATGTGGTCTGTGGTAGTCAGGCGCACCCTATTCACTCTATTATTGAAAAAACGTGAACACTGATGCTGGCAATATGTTCCACTCCTTAGCTATTGTTAAGGAAGATGGTGTGTAAGGAGATCATAATGTCCGACCATAAACAAGTGTCGCTCCAAATAAAATACATAGAGGACTAGATGCCTTGGAACGTAAAATGGTAGAGTCTCGTTAACATGCGTTACCTTTTCACAAAAGGAAAATTGTCGATTGGATGCGTTCAGTTATCGTTAATTGTTGCAAACCATCAAGAAAAGGAAACTCGCATAACTAGAACATATTTTGTGACACTACAAATATGAACTTCTGCAGCTAATAATGATGTGTCAAATTGCAGGCCAAAGGCGCGTTGAACGTCGATAAAAGTCGTGGTTGCGTAATATCCGGGAATGGACAAATATAGCCATAGTAGCACAATTTTTTCGCTTGGCACAAGATCGGGAGAAATTTGCTGAGCTGACGGCCAACCTCCAGTAGTGGAGAGGCACAAGTAGAATAAGAAGCTATCGCTTCAATGTCTTACGATGTTCTTCTTTCCATAGAAGATGTTCTATCTATATAAATAAATAAATACAGATATAACGAAAACTCCAATGTAATCCACTTACTCATAGGTGTAAAATAGAACGAAATCCTTTCGCCAGCTCCGGAGATTAACGCGTTGAAACAGACGCACACCTACTCCGCACTGTACATGTACGGGTTACACACAAGTTTTGTGCTCAGCGGTGTGCTAGAGCACTTTGAGCACATTGTGAATTAAGCGAGCACTTAATTAAAGCACGAGCGTCTAAGCTGAGGTGTGAGTTAGTGCTTACGGGTGATTATAGACTTTTTACGTGGCACCGCTGTTCCCCCTTACCTCGTAACTCTTCTATAACTTTTTAGACGAATGTTTAATTTTTTATATTAACCCGTGACATGAATTTACAGGGTAGGATACCTATAGAGTTTTATAACGAAATGAATACATAGCATACTGTACACAAATAGAAACTAACATTTGCGATATATTTTTTTTAAGTTATCACGAATAAATAACCTACATCGGAGCGTTTGTGGGGATCGAGCACAGTCTCGTACACTTCCGCTAATATTGCTTTGCAACCCACCCTGTCATAAACATGCCGAGTTTATACGATTGTTACAAATAAGATATAAGTTTCATCACGTGATTGCATATAATAAATATCTAGTTGAGATAGTAGATTTGACAATAATAAAATATACGTAGAAATAAACTGTGGTAATGTAGAAAATGTGATGATATAAAGACGGCTTCTCGGATAATTTGGACGAGGGATCGCACAAATATGTGCTCGGAGAAGGAGTTAAGAATACAAAATAAACTTTCGGTGAATGTGCAGCCACGAATACTAAAATTTCTAGTAATACAAGTGCATGGCTGCACGGAGGGAAAGCACTCTGACCAAAATCTATAGCAAGCTATGTTATGTTATGATAGAGAGTGATTTCATTTATCTTAACTTCATTTCACAATTTACCTTAAAACATCTAAACTGTAGACTACAACGGCTCTGTCAAAAGCGAACGACTACGAAAAAGAAATATTAGGGGGACCGGAAAGTAATGTCGTTTTCTTACGCTAAATACAAACACATACATTTTTAACGAGTCTTTATTTTTAATCAATGATGTATTCCCCATCATTGTCAATAACCTTTTGCCATCTAGTGAGTAAATTTTCAATCCCTGATCGATAAAAATTAATTGGTTTTTCGGCAAAATATCTAGAGATGGCATTTTGGATATCATCCAAATTTGCAAATGTTTTGCCACTTAAAAAGTGTTGCAGCGCTCGGAATAAGTGGAAATCCGATGGTGCAACATCGGGCGAATATGGTGGATGAGGCAGCACCTCCCACCCCAATTCATTAATTTTTTCTAGAGTTCGCCTTGCGCAGTGCGGTCTTGCATTGTCATGTTGGAGAATGACGCCTTTTCGGTTGACAATCGCTGGCCACTTTTCAATTAAAGATTGATTGACTCGCTGCAATTGTTCGCTGTAGAGGTCTGCAGTAACAGTTTCTCCAGGTTTCAGTAATTCAAAATGAACAATGCCGCGAATACTCCACCAAACACACAAAAGCGCTTTTTTGGGGTGTAAACCTGGCTTAGCAGTACTCCGAGGGATTTCATTTGGAGAGAGCCACTGCCTTTTGCGTTTTGGGTTATCATACAGGACCCATTTCTCATCTCCTGTGATCAAGCGATCAAAAAACGCTTCTGTGTTGTGTCGTTGAAGCAATAAGTTGCATGTGATTGATCGGTTAGCCTTATTCTGTTCGGACAGATTATGCGGGACCCAAACACCTGCTCTGCTTACTTTTCCAATCTGCTTCAAATGTTCTTGGATGGTCGACCAAGGTTTGTTGAGACTGTTTGACAATTCCTCGATCGTCTGACACGGATTTGCTTCCACTTCCGCCCTTAACACGTCGTTGTCTAACGCTGATGGTCTTCCTGATCGATACGAGTCGGAAAGATCAAAATTACCCGATTTGAACTTGGAAAACCACCTTTGGCATTTACGAATGTCCAGTGCATTTGGATAAACATCGCAAATGTTTTTGGTAGCAACTGTTGCGTTATTTCCCTTGCGAAACTCAAAGAGCATGCAATGCCGGATGTGTACCTCTTCTGGTATTTGGCTGGCCATTTTACCCAAAATTACAAAAAAAAATTGTAATTCAATTGTCTATAAGTAAAGAAATCACTATAACCTCACAATGTCTTTGGTACGCCTCTGAACAAAACAATGAGCTGACAAATGACAATCAAGTATTGGCATGCGCAGAAACGACATTACTTTCCGGTCCCCCTATTAATTGATCATTATCATCATCAGCCGATGGACGTCCACTGCTGTATATAACCCTCCCCATAAGTTCTCCACATAGATCGGCCCCCTTGAAAAGAAAAATTATTATTTTACATAATGCATTTACGTAATGCAATGTTGAGTGTAACAACAACTCATGGGATCCAAGCCAACCTCACCAGCTCGTGGTGCACCCTGCTAATAAAAAAACGAGGCTCTGGCTTCCACCAATCCGCAATTGAGCTAGCGTGGTGGGAAATCTCCGAAATCCCCTATATACGATTGAACGTCACAGGGAGCTGCTGGGTGCGTGCAGCATAGGGACGATCTATGTGGAGATCTTTGTGGGAGGTGTATGTCCAACATTGAACGTTTATCGTATGATGATGATGATCATGACTGTAATGCAAATGTCCGGTTAATCTTGGAGATGCCTACGTTCTGCAGCGAGCATCAATTAGCTTGAATAATATTGATGAAGAAAGCTATGTTTCCCTTTCTTATCTAATTTTATATCAAGTGCCAAAATGTTAAAATATATTTATTAATTGTTTGCCTAGTTCACGAAATTTAAATAACAGGTTTATTATTAATTATAACTTCTATAAAATAACATGAAAAGTAGTTTTTGCACTTCTACTCGTACAATATAAAACATTTCCAGTGACTCCTCCGCAGGCGGCCCGCTGTGAAAGATTAAGTCTCTCCGCCGTCTACCGTCTCACCGAACCGATATAACAAAAGAGAAACTTAAAAGACACAAAAGCAGGCTTTTTAGAATATGCGGTAGTTTTCGCTGAAAGCTGGCGGATTATATGCATCGGCTCCATTGCTGTATTGCTATACTTTAAATGGAAAAATTTCTGTGGACTGTTTTTTTTTTATTTCATTAACTGCCTCCATTGCGCGATATTTGTATCGCTGTGATGCATTCGTAGCGCAAAAGCTAAATTCTTGAAACACCGTGGCTCCTGGTTCAATTCTTAACCCAAATGCTAGAAGTTTGACTGCTGGTTGGGTTTGTCGACCACATCTTTTTATTTTATTTGGTTTCGGGGGAGAAATCTTCTGGGGGAAGTCAGGGTTATGTCAGATTTTTACTCACAAAAACCTCCTCGGGGGTCTGCATCAGTGCATTCGGAGAGATTTAGGGATCTCTTATAGAATACGTCTCTGAGTAGGAGCCTAACTCTCCTGGACCATCGATAAGCCATACGCCGTCCCACACTGGTTCGCTTGTTAAGCCCCACTCTCAAGGCCCGCGAAACTCCTAAGCCTTTATAGTCACCTTCTATGAAAAGCAGGGCTTACCTTAGGCCTATTCTTACTAGCCCAAGACTACAGAGCTGTGTCGAACACGCCTGGCTGTGGCTCATCTGTCAACGTTTAGTGCTGTCTAGGGCGAGCATGCTTTACTATCCACGGCCTGTTTCTCATTTTTTATGATGACTTGATGAATGAATTCAAAATTTGATTCAATACTACTCTTTCAATAAATCAAAAAATAGGAGAAAAGAGCACAGAATGCATTAAATTTTTTTTTAACTCTTTAAAAATATTTCTGGATACATTGTTGCTTTGTATTAAAAATATACACAACATGTTAGTGTTTATAGAATAATGAAACTTATTTATATGTGTAAGCTTGTTTTATAGTATCAAATCTTATGTCAATGTGGAGGTACCATTCATGTGTGCGAATATGTACACGTGAATGGTACCAGCACTAAAGGCTAAAAGCGCTGAGACGGATACCGTGAGCTTTTAACCGGTTTAATTCCGGCGTAACTTTTTAAACGATCCCCCCACGAAAAATAAAATTGTGGAGGTAGTTAAGCGCTTCCATTGTACAGCTCAAGGCATAACAATTTCCGCAAACAGAAAACCTCGCTAACTTTGCTGTAATAGAACTCTGTAAATAGTCTCATCCTTATTTATGACACCCGGCGTCGGATATATATCTCTTCCGTCTAGGTTCTTGACCTTAGCGCGAGCATGTTCAGCTTTAGTTTTCATGTTGGGATTCTATTCTGTGTAGCGTCTATATTGAAATTAATTATATACAGTTAATGCTAATTCAATTTCAACGAATTTCATGTTTTCGTTTCTTACTATATTTAGGGGAGTAAAGGTTCTCCACAACAACTGACGCGATCCGAGTCATCCTCACCTGCTTGTGGTGCATCCAGCTAATCATCAACCGAGGCTTTGGCTCCCACCAACCCCCATTGAGTAATTTTTTTTTTTTTTTTTTTATATTGTCGCCTTTTTCCCAGTAGGGGTAGGCAGAGGTGAATAAACCACCCACATTTCGCCAGATGTGGTCAGATTAGGTCCCATGTAACAGGGGGCGAGCCTGTTGCCACTTTATTGGAGCCACCACACGCACACACACACAAAGATAATATCAGTGTGCGGGTTTCCTCACGATGTTTTCCTTCACCGTTTTTGTATCTCGTTGTTGTAACTAAAGTTCACAAATGTACATAACTTAAATATTAAGTCATTGGTACATACCGAGGTTTGAACCCGCGACCTTCGGAATGAAAGCCGCACGCTCTAACCATTAGGCCAGCGAGCTACATTGGGTAATTTATATATATAAATTTGGGACATTTCCCAGCATGGTGGGAAATGGTTCTAATCGTTCGTATAACTACCTACCCAGTCGAGGTTGTAATCTTTGGGAGAGGCCTACGTCCAGCAATAGACGTCTATAGGCTGATAATAATGATGATGACTTTACTTAAAATGCACTCGCTTGTGCCCGATCAGGATACTGCTTAAGCAGGTGGGACAAACTCTGAAGTCAAAAAATAACAGATGATTTTACTATTAGTTTACTGTATATAAAAAGATATTTAAGATAAAACAAAAATGTTCGCTGGCCTAATGGTTAGAGCGTGCGGCTTTCATTCCGAAGGTCGCGGGTTCAAACCTCGGCATGTACCGATGACTTAATATTTAAGTTATGTACATTTGTGAACTTTAGTTACAACAGCGAGATACAAAAACGGTGAAGGAAAACATCGTGAGGAAACCCGCACACTGATATCATCTTTGTGTGTGTGTGTGTGTGGTGGTCCCAATAAAGTGGCAACAGGCTCGCCCCCTGTTACATGGGACCTAATCTGACCACATCTGGCGAAATGTGGGTGGTTTATACACCTCTGCCTACCCCTACTGGGAAAAAGGCGTGACAATATAAAAAAAAAAAAACAAAAATGTTATTTATTGCTTTAGGTGCATTCCTATTAACTGATAACTATAGTTATAATTAGGCATGCATATCTGCTTATGATTACTAGTAATATATATTTTTGTCTTGATATTTTTATTAATAGTACGTTTTCTTTTTTTTCCAGATACTTTGGCTGTCGTATTAATTATTGAAAATAACCTCACGTATCTTCTATTGCCGCATGAACTGACTGCTTCGTAAGTACCGTAATGTTTTTATAATTTGACTATCTATATAATGGTATATATTGTAATGTGCTAATTTTAGCAATTTGTTAAAGAAGGAAATCTATTGTTTATTATAAATTTAACATTATCCGTCATACGAACTCAATCAATCTCAGTAAAAACAAATCTGTCACATCGTATTATTTACTCATGTCCTACACCTAGATGTATACGTCCTAAAATGATATGGCAAAGTCACATCCATATTCTTTCCTTGTGATAAAATTATTCAATGTCTGCTAAATATCCACAACGAAATTTCTACCTCCATAAGGTACGGAACCGTACCTTTACTCTACCCACAGCTATAATCTAACAACCTGTATCATAACTGCTAACAAAGATACGCAGCAACTCGTAGGTTACTTTCGTCTACCACTGGCGCCCACAGACGTTTGTAGTGCGGTTTATAAACATTTAAACCTTGTACCAATAACATAGGGTACAAAAATTCATTTATTGTTTCTATCAGTAAATGTAACGAGCGAGACTCCACGAGGACGTATGAATGATGGTACGAATCAAAACTATCTTTTAGCCCCTCACATGGTCTTACTGACAAAATGTGCTTATCGGCAAAGTACTAGGAATTTTATGCTAAGGAACATGGTACTATAAAATTTTTAAATTCTTGGGAAATATATATTTGGATACGATTAAAATTCTACTCATTTACTTTCTTTAAATTACCAATAAACCATAAATTCTTAACATCTCAAAATGGCCAAGTCAGATACTCAGATATCCAATAATCAATATCTATGATGAATAATCATAGATCTCGTCAATAAAGCAAATAGTTAAGAAATATTCGTTAAATAAATGACCTGCAAATCTCTCATGAAATAGACCGGAAATGTAAACACTCTGGAAAAGGAAATTGGAATTACACGGAGAATAATTCATATTTCAAAATAAAATCATAACATCATTATGTTGATAGAATTGATAAAATATCCGGAACCCGTTTATTTTCTTTCTATCGTTTAACTTTTACATACCGAAGACGCTTACGGCAATTTTAGTACAAATGGCGTTATTGTTTAACCATATCATAAACAATGAGTATTTGTAAATTTTTTTTGTTTAACAGGAATAATTTTATTTAATAGGAAATAATTTATTTCTACTACCATATGTTTAATTTACAAGGTGAACAAATATATCGCCTGTATTCTGCATACTTACTACTTAAACTAAACTGCGAGCAGGATGTTATTTTTTTCAATGTAAATAATATAAACTACAAATCATAGTTTTTAAATTCCTGTACTAGCATAATTTTTTTTAAAGCTTCAACTGTATTTACTTCTCTGGAGAGTTTCCGACAAATTACTTCATACACTACCACATTGAGGAGGGCTCAATATCTTATTATTGTTATTTAAGATACCGCCGGGAGATTTCCTTCACCGTCTGAGGCCTTGCCCTTGAGGATGCGTTTATAAATTGGCGATCTTCTTGGAGAATTGTTCAATATATTTTGATCTCGGCTAATATAGAATGTTATCGTAGTAAAGCCGCGTGATATTAACTTCCTTAAGGTTGAGTTTTAGTGAAGCTTTATAGAAAGAAACAAAATTGTGCCAGGTAATAATGATATATAAGAGGAATATCGTTAAAAGAAGACAACGGTGAACATTACAAAGAAAACCTGTAAAGGTATTGGCACAAAGAACGTTAATTTAAAATTCATTATATCTTCAATAGAAATTAGAAGAATGTTATTAATATTGTGATGAAAAACAGATATTTACAAGCAAACGGCAGATTGATTACTAAGATTATCTCCGATCTTATATCATTCGTTGGACCGTTTGAAAGGTACGACGCACATTACAGATACACTGCTATTCATGTATGCAGTATAACACAAATTCATGGTTTAGGTCAAGTAGTACACTTAGGTGACGTTAGTAAAAAGTTTGGAATCGTGCACGGTCGGGATGATATTTATAGACCGTGCAACGACGCTGAGGGAAATGATTGGTTACCGGTCATTGTGGGGATTGCATAATAAATAATCACCGGGATGGGATATCACAGCATACCGTTGAAGAAGACACGGTTGTGTTCCAAACGGACATCCGCGAAGATTACCGAGTGGATTTTAGTTGGTAAAAATTCCTACATAATTGTCTTCTCACAGAATGTAGTAGATCTCTTCTGATACCAAAACAAGTCAATAGTTATCAACCCGCATTACGCTAGCGTGGCCGGATATTGCCCAAGTCCAACGATGGCTCCTGGTTCCTGGCGATGCAAGCAGCGCTGGACCGATCGATATAGGGATCTTTGAGGGAGGCCTATGTCCACCAGTGGACGGACATAGATAGGTCCCGTGTTGCTCACATCCAGTAGGTTCTAGATTGTTAGACTGAAATGGCAGTGGGCAGGGCACATTTCTCGAAGGACCGACGGCCGATAGGGCAGTAAGGTCTTCGAGTGACGCCCGCGTACTGGCAGACGTAGTGTTGGGAGGTCTACCACAAGGTGCACCGACGATCAGGTAAGAATCGCGGGAACCCACTAGATATTATAGAATTGTGTCGTTATCGGAGCCGAGAGCTACGTTAATTTTGATGTTAATCGCTGAACTCGAGGAGCGCGTAATGAAGTGCGGCTCGACTCTGTGCAAAGCAAAGCCCCGGGAGCGGGCGTGCGCGCGGTGTTTGCGAATAACGTCGCATCTCGCTAGACCTTTTTAATAAAGATGAGAATTTTATCGGTCCGATTTTATCCGAGTGCCACCAAGAAGTGCGCCCTTTTATGTCGACGACAATCACTTATTCACAGAATATGGAAATCTTTTTTGCTTACCAATTGCCAGTAATCGATTTACAATAAGTTTTATTAGATATCTTATATTGGTTTCTATGACTACGTATTGCGAAGCTAGCTATACACCTCATTCTGTAAATCCTTATAGTTTTATTACAACTGTCAATACCTTAGCACCAGATAATTCTGAACAAAATCACTTTCATCTACCATCCATGGCGTCATTGCTCCTTAACACCATGTGAATGATCGCCTATTTTATATAAAAAATCATAGCTTATTTCTATATTGTTTTTCTTAACATGGAACTGCAAGAAGGCTTTATTATGGCTAATATGTTCCTAACCTCAACAGCTTTCTGAAGATTATCAATTTAGACGTTCAAAGTTTAGATGTTATTGTAACATGAAAGTATATCGGAAGGTTTTTTATCCAAATGTCGCTTACGGTACGCGTGAATTAAAGTTATCTTTGTTATCAGTAACATCTTTCATCATCATGAGCAGTCGATAGGCGTCCACTGCTGGACATAGTAACATCTTTACATGAACAATAACAAACACTCGTTAGTTCATCATGAAAATATATATTGTGATGTGATATATAAGGTGACTCAACTGTGCCTATTTTTTTTTTTTTTATTTACTTATTCCAACTTCACCATAACCTACATAGCTTGCGGCGACTTCGTTCAGAAGTTTAGTAAGTCGTCTTGATACTTGTTATTTATGATATCAGCCATAACATTGCCTACCGTCTGGGGCCTTGACCCTGTAATGGATCCGTCTGAACTTTGCAGCGTCTCCCGGCAGTAATATGTTCTGATAAATGACCAGTGAAGCTCTCAGCATTGCGACGCGGTCCCTGTCCTCTACAACTAATTTTGTCCCCGTGTTACAATTTCATTCCCTCCTTACTTTAAACGTAATACATTTATCAAGTGTGTACGCTACATAATTAACTTTTTTTTCATTGTTTGCATTAAAGATAAAATGAAATTTCCTTTCATGTAAGATCTCTACGTAATCAACCACAGTTTTTTATTCTCTTTATTGTAAAACATTATAATGAGGTATATAAAAGGCGGGCTTAATGCCTGTTGGCATTTTCTACTAGCCAACCTTCAGTGAGGTGTGAGATGTTGTAGTAGTTGATAACAAGTATTTTCCGCGTAGCCACGCGTAACCACTGTGTCTTGGGTTGCCACAAGAATCCCCATGTTATGTTGAGGCCAATAGTAGGCCGTTGTTACCGGAACTGCAGTAGTGTGCGCAAGCGTTACATGCAGGATTTCGCCACATAAACAAAAAAAAAGGTGATAACTTGAAAAACTTCTTAGCAACGCCAATACCTTCAATAAAATAACTCCAATTTAAAAAAAAAACTGGCCTTGTTATTAATTTATGCTTACTAATTCCATGTTTTATATAGTTTAATTATTTTTGTCTAACCTTTTTAGATCTAGATCGGTAGCGGCTATTAGCTCCTATTTCCGCCGTGAAACTGGTTCGTTGCTAGTGAAATTACTGATGTAATGAGATCATATACACTGTCTCAAAGCTGGGATAAATAACAGTGTGGCGTAGTTTATACATTTTTGGCAGCCGGGGGTTATCTTTAAAAATATACTTTATCTTCTAAAGTCAACTAGGTAATGTTATGTATGTCACGTGATCTCTTTTCAGAACACAACAGCAGCAGTTTTTATTATCGTACGTTCTTACCGTTTCGACGCTTCGAGGAATTCGTAAATAACCGGTATATAGATGCACAGTATAACTAAATTGAAGGCGACAGTTGCTTTTTCCACTTGAGTAAGGTCTGCGAAGTGAACTGTCGCCGGGCACAAAGTGATTACGTTAATTTAGTCGCAAACATTGGTTCGGTTAATATTGACAATGGGTTCTGCACACCGCGGCGGGAGCACCACTTGCCACGCGCGCCCGTAGCGAATATTTCACATCGAGCTTTGAGGTCGACGAACACTTAATGAAGTGGGGCTTAACTTTGTATAGAGGTTCGAGGGTCGGAAGGAGGGGAACGTGTGTGGGTTGCGAGCCACGGCAGTCAAAGGGCTGCCACAGCGACGGCTGTCTGGCGCTAGTTATCCTTGATGAGCGAGTGGTATGGTGACAAGCGACTATTTTACAGACTTAAATTACAAACGAACGAACGGGTCTTTGATCTTGTGGAGTATAATAATAGCGGTGACCTATAAAGACAAACTTTCTTTAGGATACCCCGCGGACGTTATCCTGCCATTGCATATTTATTTTTTATCATCAAATCTTTATACACCTGCGTAAGTATCGTTAGTCGCTTTCTAAAATTAATATCCTTCTTATCATCACCTACCTTTCTACCGCTTACCATTCAGATAGCTGTACAACCATAAATAAGCCGTGGTGATTTCTCTGTATAGCATTTCATAAACCTTTTAATTACTTATATCGCAACGTAAACAGCAGCACGCTGGCCTGATACGAGTTGATGAGAGCCACACGTTGGGTTGAGTCTCGTCAGTTGTTGTGCAGGATCCCCTTACATCCCTTTCAATTATTACATATTAATAATTAGTACTTACGTTGACAGATGTCATTAGAGTAATTTTTTTTTTTGTTTTGTGTATTACTTCGTTATTGTCTTATTAGTTACGTTGGCGATTAAGTCTATGTATATAGAGAGAGATAAGAGTATCCTATACAGTATATTTTTAACTTAATCGTCACCAGGAATGAATTAGTATAACATTTTTCTAATAATGTAAATGAATGTCTATGTTGTGTATAGTATACAACAATCAGCCACTGTTTATGATTAGGAGACAAGTTCGTATGGGTTTTGTACTTTCTAATTATTAAGTTGTCACACCTTCTAACTACCTTCGAGGTGGCGACAGTCTTAGCTAGGTTACCACCTATAGATATTCTGGCGGATATGGATGCGAGGGTGTACGACCGCATCCGCGCCGTCATCTAGAGCGGTGGGTGTGAGCCAGACAAAATACTTAATACGGCTCGACGGCAGGAGCGGCGAAGGGCTTTGGCAGCGTGGCGCGCTAAGCTCTCGGAAGAGAGGTATGCGCGCAAACACGTTGTGGGGGCGATCCTGCCCGTCTTCGACGCCTGGATACAACGACGCGGGGGAAGTCTCACCTAAAGACTTACACAGATACTTACCGGGCACGGGTGTTTCGGCGATTATCTGTGTAAAATTGGACGAGAAGCGATGGCGAATTGCTGACGATGCTGGGAGGAGAAATTGCATGGTGGGCCGTAGCCTCCTTTTGTGAAACTGAAATGGTACAAAAGAAGGCTGTCGAGCGGGATAGAGAGAGCACAGATCCCGCTCGGTTCTCATCGCCTTCTAAACGATCCTGAGGACAATGGCTGAACGTGGTCTCCGGTTATTGAACTAGTACTAACGAGGCTGGTATAGTCTGCATAAAGCAGACCACGGGACGGGCTTTCCCAGCATAGCGTTAGCGAGGCCGCGGTTGTGTTCCGAACGGATTTCCCGTGACCTCTCCAAAAGCGGAAGCTGATCACCAAGTGGGTTTTTGTAGGTAAAAATCTCCACATAACTCTGACTTCCCTCAAAAGGCAGAGTATCTTTTCGTAGATTTCTCCCCGAAACAAAAAAAGAAGCTTCTATCTACACCATAGGCATCACAAAGTAATGCTTATATGACGATCTTTAAAAAAGTAGTTCCTCAGGATAGCGGCGATTTCATAACATGATGGTTATGTCCGGATCGTACGAAACTACAATACCCTGATAAAGTTTATAATCTTCAATAATCTCATTTTTTATATCAGTTCGTACAAATCATAATAAAAATATTATTAATTTATTTATTACATACATAAACAAAATAAAATAAGTGTCCTATTTTTTTTTTTTTTTTTTATTTTTTTTTTTTTTTTATTTTTTTATGTGTCCTAACATACACCTAAAATATTTAAACCAAATTAAAAGTCAAACAAATCTATTCATTGCATTGGTTAGGTTGATGTAGCCATTTTATATCTGTTCCTACTCTGATACTGATGCAGTGGGTTAATATTATACTTATCTATAAGTTGTCAGAGCTCGCCCGGAACAGCTCATTGAACGGAGATTATATCCGCTTCTAAAAGGCAACCGTGCGACTTTTCATTATGACGATGTAATCAAGTACACTGCCATTCATGAGCATCTTGGAAATACTGCAGATTTTATAGGAATTTGCAAAGTATTGAGAATTTATTTCCGCTCCTCTGTCTCCGAAGTTACTGGCACCAGGCCTATCTAATAAATATATATTACGTAAGCAATAACCGGCATAACATTGCGACGCCGACATTTGCCCACGTCCCACACCCACGCTATACGTACACGGAATGCGTGAAATGCTGCATTTAACTTGATGCTGCCTTTACTGAACAAACCGTATCTTTTTCGGAACTGTAAATCAATTCTATTGGCTCAATTTTTTTCTCTTATCATTGAGTCGCCGAGTTCACATCGCTCTCCTCCCGACTACGAGTGTATTGATTTGCAATTTGTTTACTGTCCTTTACTGAGCTTTCGGCAATATTGAAATTGAATAAAAATTTCACGCGATTTAGAAAGCAAATTGTCGAGGAATTTATAACGAAAAGAACCACTTCAGAGTTACTTGTGGCAATATTATCAGAAATTGGTTTAATTCGCTACCGCCGCACGTATCTCTACGCCAAACACTGTGCGATAATTATTGTGTTCCGGTTTGAGAGCCGTCGTTTTGAAAGACTGAATAACTTCTTTCAAAACGACAAGCCCAATATGAACATGATATATCATCCTAAGTGGGCTCCACGTTGCGCTATCAGCAGGCGTATAACTTCCTAACATCTCCCGCAGCTCAGTACCGATTGGAGTGAAGATCTTTGGCGAAGGTGTATATTCGTTCAGCAACTGACGTTTATAATTCAGCTTAGCTCATTTAGTAAAAATTAGATTGATATAGCTGAATATCGGGCTAGGTGTGGGTTCCTTGGGTCTATGTTCAACAATGGGCTCCGCAGGCAGACGATGATGAACGTCTCACTCATATTCGTTTCAGCCAATAATAAAAAAGTTAAATTTGTGTATTGGTGAATATTCTTCGTTCAAGTGTTGTTTTATAGATTTTTTTTCTTACTACTTATTACTGATCAACATTTCATGTTCGTTGTTATCGTATCGTTTATTTATGTTCTCGTCTCAATACATATTGCCGTCTCGCACCCCACCTGCGCCTTATCTCGCCACCCCGCCTGTACGCGGAATGCAAATGTGTCTTCCGCAGCCAGTACACTCTCATCGATCCACTTCCAACCTACTCCTGGAGTTTGCTTTCTAGCATCGTTACGGTTAATATAAATTTACTTCAGATGCTCATCTCAATGCCAAGACTAAAAACATCTGTTTTGTATATAATTTATAAATTTTACTACTGTAACTCATTGTCGGCTTTAACTACACAAAACTGTAGACGTGTTATCGACCTAACAATTTTACATGCTTATTATTGCATTAAAACTTTTTTTTTTATTCGACGAATGGACGAGACTAGCGAAACGTTCACGTGATGTTAAGTGATACTCTCGGTTATAACTGTAGCTAGTTAAGATGTAAAGTTACGCTTCTATAGTAATTTCACTAACAACAACGCCCTTCAAACCGGAAGATAGTAATGTTCGCTAACTGTTGTTTGTATCCCGCAATAGGCGCTGCGGTGGTATCTACGTAGACGTTCTCCGCCAATGGAGACTTACCACTAATGGTTAATGAAATAGCTAATGATATTACTTATCTTAATGATTATATGTAAGACACAATTAAAAAAAAATCTACAATACAAACACTGTAAACTACAGCAATACAATTAAATTACTGTAATTTGATTATATTTTTATTTATAATTTGTAGAAGGTAAGATTTGTAGAAAAATGTAATGGTAACACGCGAACGTAAATACGTTGGAATAAATTTTATGACGTCGCATGTCGAGGTTGCACTATCGCAGGTAGGTCAGCGCGCGGTGCCGCGTTCGAATCGATGCCCCGGCGCCAGGACGACGACCGCTACACCCCCGCGGCCACCACCCAACCCTCCATTGCTTGCCATATTAATTACTCGAAATACAATCCGCCGATGTTGTAATGTGGGGGTACGGTTGTTTTGGTACACATCATTGCATTGTTTGATGTGACTTGTTTTTTTTTTTTATATTTTACTTCTAAAGCATTTTTCATCATTTGTAGATTTATAGTTGAGAGCTATTCAACGATAAATACTATGCTCTATATAATTAATTTTATAAATGGTTGTTGAGATGTTCACACTAATCTTAGCTACACTAGCACTTGGTCGCCCCCTCTTATGACAGTATTAATCTATAACCTCTTCCTATAACATTTATGTACTACCCACTACTTCTCTTTTTTTTTCTAACTTTTAATTACTAACTAAAATAAATTGAGTACTCCAGAGTTATAGGTAAATAACAAAAGACAATTAAATTGTCTATTTAGTATATAATTTTTCAATAATAAAAAGACTAAAAGAAACACGAATAATGTAATCTAAATCAATTATCAGAAATTAAATTATATTGGGTAGTGGTGCGCTACTCTATAGTCTAGGGCAGTGGTACTCAACCTTTTATTCATAGGGAACCACAAATGCGCTTTTGTCATAGTGTATTTATCACCATGGGTATCGCTATTGTTTCAGATTTTCTTAAAGAAATATGAAAATATTATTAACTTTTCTAATGGACTCAATTTTGGACATCATCATTATCGTCATCCGATAGATGCCCACTGCTGGACATAGGCCTCCCTCAAAGATCGAGTAGAATTTCATATAGAGGGATATGGACGATTTCCTACCACGCCGGCCCAATGCGTGTTGGTGGGAGCCTGAGCCTCTTGTTCATTAGCAGGGTGCACCACGAGCTAGTGAGGTGGGCTTTTAATCCAACCCTTACCATTTAGGTCGTACGTGCGAAATTCAAAATAGTTTAAAATAAAATAACTTTTGATAGGCCAACTCCAAATGTTCGGGCCAACCGTGCGACCTGCTGGTTATATACTGATCTAGCGATATTGAGAATAGGACTAGGAATAGGTAAGCCATTTTTTTTTTCTCTCGTGTGGAAATCCTACATCGGATACTCTTCTGCTACCAGATCAGCAGAAGAGTTATGCCGGACTCTTACCGGCTAAAACCCCACAGTATCCTTCTCAAGACCCTTGGTCGGAACTACGGGAAACACTTGCGCATACTTCAGTTATCCCAACGGTATTGATCGCTTGCACGATCTCGTCTTAGAGTAGAGCTGCCACTCCCCACCTTTTACTAACGCACAGAAGCACAGACGCACAGAGACAGAGCAAACCCCGAACTCGCTGCCGTAGCCTCTGTTATGGGGGTTGGAGGCTGTCATGCATTCTCCTCCGCCGCCCAGATCTCTGGTTACGAATAGGGAGAAAAGAAGTTCTTTATCTCTCCCTCTCCGCAGCCTCCTTTTGCGACATCACCTATTCGCAGGAATAGGTAAGCTCTGCCTTTTATAGAAGGCGACTAAAAACTAAAAGAGGAATCCAGGGCGAACGACGAATAGGAGAAGGTTTCATCTTTGTCGTTGCATAGTGCGGGTACTGGGGATGGTTACAGCTTTCCTTGGAACTTGCTTAGACGTATTGCAGGTGATCCTGTGACACTGCTGCTGCTGTTGATTTCTCCTCAAAGTTAGGATATCTTTTAAAGATTTACCCTGACACTGACAAACCCCATTACCTGGTTAATATTGAAAGTCTTTCTATATTACACAGTGTAGTAACAATGTGGTAAATTGCAAGCACATTGATATGCACATCACTTGATATCAGGTGTTCGTCGTGCATATTGTGAAAAGGTCGATTTTACTGTGATATAAAAATTAGTCGCTTTCTTCATCACGAGTATTTATAGATTGCTGTAACAAAGTAGTCATCACTTTGGACACCAAATTCGCAGTGAACCTATCCGATATTAGTGTTACCGAGGCCATTTGTCGGGCCAATGACACGGAAATCCTTTAGCCAATCATTTCATGAGGCCGGATTATGCAGCTATCATTTGCAAACGGGACCGCTCCGGTGATTTGTTGTTCATTGTGAATGTTTGATGAAGAATGAAACGGTCATAATGTTGGGGAACAGGGACAGCGGTGGAGATTCCTTGTGGAATAAAATGGTCATATTAAAAAATATAAAACTCGATAATATAGTGAACTAATTAAATATAAATTTTGAAATACATAATGTATGTGTTTTATATTATCTATGATCATATGATAATATGATATATCTCTATCTGTATAATATAAAATACTGGTGGTAGATCTCTGTAACTAGAGATTGTCTAGGATGGTACACCACCGCAGCTACTATTTCTGCCGCCATACAGTACTGAACAAACATTATTATTATCCAGTTTTAAGGGTGCTGTTATCATAATCATCATCAGCCGATAGATGTCTACTGCTGGACACCTCACCTAAAGATCTCCACGTTTTGTAAGGGGTCATATGGAGTCATTTGGGCAACTTCCCACCACGCTGGCCTAATGTTGCTTGGTGAGAGCCAGAGCCTCGTTTCTTGATTAGCAGGGTGCACCACGAGCAGGTGAGGGTGGTTTGAGTTCCGTGAGTTGTTGTGCGGGACCACTTACACCCGCGCTGTAACTAGAGAAATTTCTGTAGTAACGATACTGAACATCTTGTCTCAAAGCGACGAGCACATTGTGGTGCAGTTTGTCATGGTAACTGGAGCCACCACTTAATCGGCAGGGGTATCACTTACAATCAAGTGAACGTCCCGATTATCCTGTGGATTCGTTGAACAAAAAATAAATTACACATTGATAAAAAATATTTACTTATACTACATGTACACTTACTTTACTTCACAGACATTTTTATACCTAATACATTTAATATTACTTTATGCTTAATAGACTTAATGAACGAATTAAATTTTACTTGGAGAAGTATTCTTTTCTCTTTATAAAGGCTTTGTCGCAAGTTTTCCCAGTTACCGCCGTAATGAACAGAGAGGGAGTAGGTCGAGGGACTCTTTTAAACTGTCTCATCTAGCACCGTATAAACAGTACGCAGCTGCTTTTTTGTCCTTTTTAAGAAGAAACTGTTATAATAATTGCGTCTCGGATATCATTGTTGTGAAAGTGCAGACGTTTTTTTTTTTTAAAATGAAAGAGCTAGTTTAATTTTTTTTTTATCTTTTTCTTTCATCTATCATCAAAATGTTGCTGTATTCAACTGCCTGCGGGGATGCGGAAGCTAAACGAATGCTTAATAACAGGTATTTATAAAAGAGATGGTAGGTCTCTCATGCCGGAGACCGGCAGGTAGGTACACCACCGCAGCGCCTATTTCTGCCGCCAAAGAGTAGTGGGCAAACATTACTGTGTTCCGGTTTGAAGGTTATAGTAGCTAGTGAAATTACTGAGGTAACGAACTGAACATATAGTCTGAAAGTGACGGGCACAATATGCGACAGTGTATATCATCCTAATTAGCGCCACGTTATGTGAATGTGTATCACTGACAAACAGGTGATTGTCGTATCCGTCACTTCGTAGAAGAAAACAAAATATTCTCGTAAATATACTATTGTAGCGAGCATTATTACTATTGTAATCTCGAAATCTTAGTAACGCGTCTAAAATTAGGGGATGTTTCGCATTATCTTTAATAAAGCTTACAAAATGTTTCGCGTGTGTGTTTTCTTTCGACATAAAATAAATCAAAGGCTTTGTTTATCTACAAAGGATACAGGCAATAGTAAATATTTTATATCCAATAAAGGGAAAATAAATACTATCTTTGGTACTGCTAATATTGAAAATACTATTCATTCCTTTTACTGGATGTGCTCCTGTGTGAGGAAAGAAGGCAAATTATACCCATAGCGTTATAAAAACTTTTTGTTCTCTCTTTACATTCCTCTTCCGTGTTAACGTTAACGAGGATCGGGTGTTGATAAATGGGTTGTTGGATTCAATCTGCATCAGTTTTATCTTGTCAAACATCTTGAGGGATGATGTCCATTGTTCTGTTATTTAGGTTATAATTTCTAGCTTCAAGTTTCTTCTTCCTCCTGCCCTTATCCCAGCTATGTGGGGTCGGCACAGTATATACTTCTCTTCCATATCTGTCTACCAGGCGTCATATCTGAATTCACAATCTTCTTGCACATATGTAATTTTTCACACAACCATGCACACTTTCTCTACCCTTATAATCATACACGTTCATCTCATTACTTTCCTTGTTATATGTCCTTCATCCCTCCGCATAACATGCCCGTACCACGCTAACCTTCTGCTCTTCAATATCTGTCACTGGAGCAACGTTCAGACTTCCTCTAACATATTCTAGCTTCAAGTTTATAAAAGTAGCTCCAACGATTACCAAGTGATCCAATATCCGATACTTTGAGTTCCAAATCGGTTTCCTGTCCAAACCAGACCAACTTAAATTTTTAAATTGGTATGGATTTTGTATCAGTAGGAAAAAAAATAAGATAGAATTTTTATAGAAATCTGGCTAATTATTTGAAGTATCAGTTCAACCCAAAAAAATAGGAGTCTCTAGATTAGATAGATATGGTCGTTCTAAATTAGATATGGTGGATAGTTTAATATGATAGATATGATGGTGTTATCTTGTCCTATGAGCATCGTCACATCAATCGACGGACGTCCACTGTTAGTCTTGAGCCTGACCATTCATCTTGTAATTAAAACATCAAAATAATTAAAAATAAAAAAAATTAAACCTATATACTACTATATACTTCTTATCCTATTTGTTTCACTTACGCCATATATATTTATTATTCGATATGACAGTTAACGGATAATAACGTTCGCTTATACTGACGTGGCGGTAGTTAAGACGATATACACTGCACCAATGTTTACTCATCTTGAGACATAAAAATGTTAGGACTAGTCACCTCAGTAATTTCACTAGATAAAACGCCATTTAAACCGGACACTAGTCAAGAATTGATACTAGATCGGAGTCTAGGTGTATTCTCCTGCTAGTAGTAGTGAAGGTTGGCGATCAGCGTGGTACAGTCCTTTCTGTCTCTTGTTCGGCGGAACTATTGCGGCGCTTCAAATATACCATTCCATACCCTTAAATTCCTCAACCATGACTTTTTCCTGCTTCCCACTATTCGTTTTCCAGAAACTTTACCCATTATAATCAGCTGCACAATATCATATCGCTGATGCAGGAGAACGTACAGTCTAGGTGTAATATACTTTGATTTTTTTTATGTTATATAATCCTTAGTAGGTCATGAAGGGTGTTACGAAAACCGGCGAAACGGATGCTCCTGGGTCCTTGCGACCCCCAGCCGCCCCTAGCTGCCGTGCGTGTCATATTAATTCCACGAATACATTACTGATTTCATTAGTAAACTTACACTAACCAAGCTTGCGTTGCGCATACAAACTTTGAAGGCGACTGATTTCATTTTAATTAATCCAAAATTGTATCTTGTTATTTGTTTATATTAATTACTGATTCTTGATCCATGTTGTTCACGATCACCACATACAGGTACCACTATGCTACATATTGTGAAGTTTAATTGGGAGCAGCTCTCGTAAAATCTGCTTGGCTACCACATTCTTATTGTAAATCTACCTTCATAATGAAGCTGTGTTCCGGTTGTCATGAGATTCAAGAGTATCCTAGACCAGCACGCTTCATCATCCACATCCTCGTTGTCGTTTAAGATTATGATAGATGAGATAAAATTTTAGCTTATTCTAGATACTGCTGGTAGGTCTCTGTTGACGGAGACCGTCTAGATAAGTACCACCGCGGCTCCTATATCTGCGCCAAACAGTAGTGTGCAAACATTACTGTGTTCCGGTTTGGAGGAGGCTGTAGCTAGTGAAATTGCTGGGGTAACAAGCCTTAACGTCTTATGTCTTAGGCGACGAGCACAATATATGTAGTATATACATCCTATGGGCAGGAGTATCACTTGACAAAAACGTCTCACTCGTCTCGTCTCTTCGTAGAATAAAAATAAGTATTGCTATGTAAAAGGCGTTGTAGCAAATGAATTGTCTCAAAGCGAACAGCACGATATAATGCAGTGTTTATCATATTAATAAGAGCCACATTATTATGATTATGTACAATACTTACCATCTGGTGAACATCTCACTCGTCTCGTCGAATAACAGAGGCCTGTTGTTGATCGTCGACAATGTCAAAAGTTAACAAAGCTTCCCTCACAGTTTTTCTATGACTACATAAATACTTCTACTAAAACCTCACTTATATATGGATATTAATAAGGCAAACAAAATGAGTACATAAGCTAATCGTTGATGTGATGAGAAATTATATTTAGTGCTTTTAAAGATGCACTTTCGCTAAATATAACTAAAGGTTAAAATTGTCAATAGTTTTATAAGGCTGATGTTATAAGTTGGATAACCTTTGATAGGCTAAAATCAACAAAGCAAACAACAATCGGTAGTTTATACAATATTAAATATTTTGATTCTAAGTAACGTTTGTGTTCATTTTCATCCATAACTGCCAATTTACGTCTTTTCTTTTGGGGCATAGGCCTACCCTCAATATGAGGTCGATGGGCCATAATCACCATTTTCTCGCGATTTTTCTTCACCGTTTGTATCTCGATGTTGTAACTAAAGTTTACTAATGTACATAACATAAATATTAAAGTCATCGGTACATGCCGAGATTCAAACCCGCGACCTTCGGAATTAAGGCCGCATGCTCTAACCATTAAGCCAGCGAGCTACTCAATGTGTTTTGATCATTTATATAATCAAAACTGCATACAATATTCAACATCCAGGTCGAGTCATTTCTAAAGGTTTTCTTGACCTACTCACACCGGTTATTATTGTAGCATTAGAAAGAGACCCTGGAAATTACCAAGCATATTTTTTAAAAAAAAAACTCTTCCCAGACTCTTTGCAGTTATCGTCGTAAAGGCTACGGGCTGGTGGCTATGTTGTTATAAATATGCTGTCCAAGAGTCGGTCTACGTAGCATATTCTGCTGAAGATTTAAATAATATATTTCTTAAATACTTTTAGTAGTTAGTGAAAAATAGGTGCACTATAAGCAGATGGCTAAGATTATACCAGACTAACAATTTTTTTTTATCACTTTCATGAGATCTTGAAAATGAATCGTACACTGAGATACCTGACATACCAGAGCTCTTTTAGGAAGGTGTCTGTTTGCCGCAGACCTGTAGTTTCGAGCTAGTTAGAATAGGATCAAGGTAAAATTTGCCTGACGCAGACGAGTGATAAGGAAGGCTTTACCGTTTCTTTGAACTATATAATGCATTCCATAGCAGATCTCAAAGCTTTGCCTAAGACCTTAACCAGAAGCTTTGTGGGAGGAAATCTATCCATACCAAAAATAAGAAAAACGTGATGTTGCTTGTATACTACTGATAACAACAAGTTCGGGTTATTCTAGCAGCTTTTCTTCAACGCGCTTCTGTTCCAAAATTGTTCTTAACAAATTATTTTTTTTTTAAATGTAACGTTATGTATGTTAACGAAACTGCCGCTAAGGATGATTGATATACAAATTTCTATGTCACTGATTTGCAAATGGGGTCGAGTGAATCTGTTCTCACTCGATTGTCGCGTTTTGCTGACGTCTTGAATATTAATAACGAGTTTACGTGTAAAGCCCTCTCCGGCACACGTCATTGTATTCCTATTAAATTTATCATTATTGACAAATCAGATGGGTGGATGGGAAAAAGCTGCGGCCCGTATATGGAAAAAGATATTCGGGAAGTCTTATAATCAGCAGTGGTTTGAGAAAAGCTGATGATAATGATAACAACGACAAGTAGAAACAAAAAATTTTATATGTATAAAAACCATGGAAAAATTTGCTTAACGTACTTTTTCTTCAAGGTACTCATCTCATTGATCTAATCTACACATATGACCTAACACAATAACAGCCTAATTTTCAGCTTTTTCAGATTGTTCTGATCCAAGTGTACATAAGTTGAAATGGTTAAAAAAACGTGTAATCGCTATATACACAGATTTCGGGTACGCAAACTTTACTCGAAATCTCTGTGCTTATCTATACTAATTAAGCAACAGTCTAAGCATAGTTGTGTACCTTTTTTTTAATTATTGAAGCGGTGAGACGAGCGGGCCGGTCGTCTAATAGTGGCGCTAGCTAAAATGGTATTCACAGCACCACATTGTGCTCGTCACCTTGAAACATAGGATGTTAAGCCTCGTTACCCCAGTAATCACACTAGCTACAACGTCTTTCAAATCGGAACACAATGTTTCCACACTACTGTTTCTTTACCTTTTGAGTAACTTTACACATTATTGTTTAGATTATGGTTATGGAGCAGATTACGGTTTAGGTAGCCCAGAGTATGCACTGCTCATTTGCCTGTATGGAGTGCACGCCATTGTGTATGTAAGATGAACGTGGATGTAGTTTTTAATATTTTCAAATGCTGCAAAACAAACAAAAGGACATCGCTGAATTCAGGCATTGTGTGGGTAGCTGAAGATACTGTGGAAATGTTCTCTCTATTTGCACATTCGTTTGCCTTTGAAATTCACAATCGGCAACCTTTGTTGGAACAGTAAGCTTAGTACAATCTGCAATAGTCCACTAAATGGAAAACGCTTTATTTATTAAGTTTGTTAAGCTACTCATTTGACCAAATTTGTTCCAGTTGGAGCTGAATATAGTGAAAATAGTAAATTATACTACATTTCAAATTTACAACATTTATTAGAAGATATGGTCAAAAACCTGCTTTTTATTGATATTAAAAATGAGACGTTCATTAGCGTAAAGCGACCCGAGCAGTTACGTTCACCTGATGATAAGTGATACGTTCGCTCATTACAACATGACGCTGTTCAGGATGATAAAAACAACACCACATCGCATTGAGATGATGTCAAGTTATTAACCCCTAGTTATAATAGCTAGACCGTCCTTTAAACCAGAACATGATATCGTCTTGCAGTTCTGTTTGGCGGCAATAATATGAGCTGTGTTTGCTATGTTGGTTATTATTACGCTTATATACAAATATAAGTTTGGCAAATATCTCCCTTCCGCTTTTTTGCTCTTTATTCAATGCTTTATAAAAAGTGTTACAGTGATCGGATTTAGTTCAAATATGCGCCGTTTTGTTCGATAATCTGTTTCCATCTAGACGGCAACTTCATAATACCTCCCTCGTAGAAGCCCCCCTCCTTATTTGCGAAGAACTCGGACAGCCACTTTTCACAAGCCTCTTTTGAGTTCAACTTTACACCACCAAGGGTGTTCACCATGGACAGGAACAGGTGGTAATCACTTGGCGCTATGTCCGGGCTATATGGTGGATGCGATAAAACCTCCCATCCGAACTCCCGTAGCTTCTGACGAGTCATCAACGAAGTGTGTGGTCTGGCGTTGTCCTGGTGGAACACTACACCCTTCCTGTTGGCCAATTCTGGACGCTTCTAGTCGATCGCCTGCTTCAAGCGGTCCAGTTGTTCGCAGTAGATGGTAGAATTAAGCGTCTGGCCATATGGGAGCAGCTCATAGTGGATGATTCCCTTCCAATCCCACCAAACACACAGCAAAACCTGCCTGGCCGTCAATCCCGGCTTAGCCACTGTTTGGGACGATTCACCGGCCTTCGACCACGACCGTTTTCGCTTGATATTGTCGTATGTGATCCATTTTTCGTCGCCAGTCACCATCCGCTTCGAGAATGGGTCGAGTTCGTTCCGTTTCAGCAGCATATCGCAGGCGTTGATTCGGTCCAGAAGGTTTTTTTGCGTCAAATCATGCGGCACCCAAACATCAAGCTTTTTTTTGTATCCAGCCTTCTGCAGATGGTTTAAAATGGTTTGGTGACTAACTCCCATCTCCTGGGCGATGTCACGAGATGCCACATGCCGGTCTAACTCGATGTAGTCCATGATTTGATCGGTATTTGTCGTCACAGGTCTTCCGCCGGCTGGCTTATCCATGGTGTCGTTTTCACCGGCTCTGAATCGTCGAAACCATTCCTCCGCGGTTCGAAGTGATAGAGTACCATCCTCCAAAACACCATTAATCTCACGGAACGTTTCTCTAGCGGATTTGCCTTTAACGAAGGAAAACTTTAAAATAGCGCGAATTTCGGCGTTAGTGAACTATATGTTTACACGTCTATAACTGTTGAACGCAATATCCAAACTAATTATGCATAGCGTCGTTTTGTAGGTTATGTCAAGACCTTTCAAATTATGTATAGTATTGCCAGATACGAGCTCTGTAGCGCTTTGTACATAGCCGCGAAATTCAAAAAACAAAAAGGCGGAAGGGAGATATTTGCCAAACTTATATCAGAAATTGGAACATCACGAATTTAGATGTAATTGGTGTGATGATACAGAAAAAAATTATAATGACAAGGAACACCAGCTCATAATTGATTATAGTCTAGAACAGATACGTCATAAGGTTACTAAATCAAGTTGATATTGATGTTCCAATACGCGGTCGGCGACCTCGTGTTCGTAATCCCAACTGCTTTCAAACTATGCCAATATTATGAACACACATACACGAACTAGGTAACGATGGTTTTTTTTTTATTTTCCTCTGATTATTAATATAGTAAAATTTTTGTAAAATATATAATAGTTAATCGTACATTGGTTAAGCGACGATACATGGCTGAAGTCATTTTTTTTTTGACGAGATTTGTCGAGATGAGCGCGACGTTTATCTTCCCATAACAACACAGTGCTGGTAAGGATTGTGTACACTGCACCACATTGAGCTCGTAATAATAAGATACAATGTTCAGACACGTTACCTCTGCAATTCCACTGGTTATTAACATCTTTCAAACCAGAACAGTAGTGTTAGCCCAACTGTTTGGCGGCAAGAATAGGAGCTGCGATGGTACTTACCTAGACGGTCTCCGGCAAGAATCACAGGTAGGTTAGATCTACTTTCGAACAATATCCAGCATTAAGAGATTTCCATCTACCAATAATGACGCGAGTGGCTATATGTGGGTTTATCCGAAAAAAGTTCGGAACCATTATAATGTACGACGTTTGCTCCTCTATGTATTACAAAGCAGAAAAAGCATATCAAAAATCCAATTGATAAATAAAATCCGTTTAGCTTTAAACGATAAAAGCTGACCGCATTATTACTTATGTATCAGTGGGATAACACCGTCTACGAGACTCCATCCATATGCAGCGCTGACATACCAACGGGAGTTCGGTCTGGAAACCCTTTCAAGATCTATCAGATATGCATGTGTAGTCTTCCTTAGAAAGAATCATGAATCTGATTAATTTGTATGATTATCGACCTGTATAGTAGTATAGCAGCTCGCTGGCCTAATGGTTAGAGCGTGCGGCCTTCATTCCGAAGGTCGCGGGTTCGAACCTCGGCATGTACCGATGACTTAATATTTAAGTTATGTACATTTGTGGACTTTAGTTACAACAGCGAGATACAAACGGTGAAGGAAAACATCGTGAGGAAACCCGCACATGACTTAGAATTTATTCTAAGGTATGTGTGAAGTCACCAACCCGCATTGGGCCAGCGTGGTGACTATGGCCCAATCGCCCTCATATTGAGGGTAGGCCTGTGCCTCAGCAGTGGGGACGTAAATGGGCTGTATTATTATTATTATTATCGACCTATATTAAGAACCCGGGTAAATTTCCATTCACCCTCATCCAAAAGGTAAGTGAGACTTCCCCGTCTCTAATACATCGCGATCACGCTTTATCAAGTAATATATAAGAAGCCTCAGAACGGATCGGTTTTTATTTTGTTAATTAATTTGAAATGTCCTTATTTTTTTGTTGTATAACAAAGACACTAATAAAAAAATCAGTTAAAATAACTAGGAGACTATCCCTTTTAATTATGGCTAAAAAACGAAAAAGCTTCAAGTCGCACAGAGAGCAACGGAAAGGGCTATGCTCGGGGTTTCCCTGTGTGACCGATTCAGAAATGAGTGCATCCGCAGGAGAGCGGAAGTCACCGACATAGTCCAAAAGATTGTTAGCCTAAAGAGGCAATGTGCATGTGAAGATCTTTGGGAGAGGCTTTTGTTCAGCCGTGGACATCTATCGGCTGATGATGATGATATTTTTTATGCAGAGTCATTGGTTAATCATCATTCATTAATACACATAAGCCGTGGATATTGTGCAAGTTTATTACCGGATAGTCAGATGAGAGTAACTAGTTTGTGGAGGTTGATCTTCATTCAACGTCCGATGGACGCGACCGCAGCTTTTATCACGCAAGTTGTGGATTTAATCTTTTGTCGAAAATTTGATCGTCGAAGCTTACGTAATTACTACATTGATTTAAGATAATTAAGATTCATGATGATGATGAAGCTAAGATTATCCGTAATAATAAAGTTATGTGTGTTCTAAACTATTTGTTTAAATCATCAGAATTTTCTTAGATATTGTGAACATGAGAGTTGTAAGGGTTCCCGCATAATAACTCACAAGACCCAAGCTCCCCCGCTTGTGGTGCAACCACTTTTTTTTTTTTTTTTTTGATATCGGTGGTGGAAATGCTGTTACCGCATACCCAGCGTCCTTTGCAGGGGGGGACGCCGGGTTATGTGGGGCTCGGGGCCACTGAGATGTTGTGCGTGACCCCCATACCCACTAAAACCACCACCGCTTGTCCCGCCATACGCATACTGGAGACGCCCGGGTTTCAGTCAAGCAACTCTCCGGGCGCCTCCGCGTATAAAACTCCTCCTGGTGGGTCCCCGCGGGGAGCAAAGGCACCCACCTGCCGTCCCGTACCGGCCCCTCGCGGGACCGGCACGTTGGGGCCCCCCGACCCCACAGACGACCGCGCGCGCCCAAGACGGAGCGCACGCCCGGCCGCCGCCCTCCCGTGAAGGAATTGGGCGGCGGCCTCTTCCCTCCAGACTACCCCACCCACTTCGACGAGGGAGGGGGGACAAAAACCAAGACTCCCCCGGGGGACGCACCCCCAGGGGAAACACGACAAAAGGCCCAAAGGGCCACGCCCAACGGCCCGAAGGCCCCATCACACCGTGCCCGGCTAGGGGCCCGTCGCTCACGGCGGGAGGAAGCGGACGGCGTGGTTCTGCCGCCGCGCTCTCCCGCCGGCCCGCCGCCGCCTGCAAGGTGCGGCAGCGGCGTCGGCCTCCCTAGTGCGCTCGGCGGCCTCCTTCTGACGCATCACTGCGCCGCAGAAGGAGGCCACCGCCTTCCAAGACCTCTCGCTGCTCAACATACGATCGATTACAGTCGGCAGCGAGAGGTCACTGCCGACTTGCACGACGAGGGAGTGGCGTTGCGGCCCCCATGCCGGGCACTCCGCCAGAGTGTGGTGCGCCGTGTCATTCGGCGCACCACACTCGACGCATTCTTGCGTCATCTCTCTACGAGCCACCTGGTGCAGGTACTTGCCGAAACATCCATGGCCTGTCAGCACCTGCACCAGGTGGAACGTCAAGGCCCCGTACCGCCGGCTCATCCACCGGGACAGGTGGGGCCTGATGGCCTCCACCGTGTCCCGGCCGGCGGTGTGGTGCAACCACCTAACCAACAAACGAGGCTCTAGCTCCCACCAACCCGTACTGGGCCTGCATGGTGGGAAATGGCCGAAATGAACCTCTACAGACGACGGCTGCGCTTATGCCTAGCGCTATCGGAGGCCGTGCTGACCGAAAGGTCGAGGGAATTAGATGGCGGCACGGGACTGATCAATGTGGAGATCTTTGGGGGAGACATATGTCCAGTAGTATACGTCTATCAGCTGATATGATTGTGAACATATAGTGGCGAGATGGTTTAGAAACTTTGTGGAATTTTAAAATTTGTAATATGGTATTGAAGAAGCATCCACAAAGGTTTCATAGAATTGTGATCGAATCAGGTACCGTAAGCTAAAAGGATTATTTTCATTCAATGTCAGGCGACGAGTGCAGTGTGGTGCAGTGCGTACCATCTTAATTAGGGCCACGTTGTTATGGGCGGGTGTATCACTTACCATCAGGTGAAACTGCCACTTGTCTCGTCGCTTAGTTACAAAAAAAAAAAAAAAAATTAGTTCTTTGAACATTACTCCCATCATCATTATCAGCCTTTGTTTATCCACTGCTGTAAATAGGCCTTCCCCAATGTACATATTTTAAAAACCTATATAAAGCTTTTAATGGACGATTGTGAGAGTTATATAAGAGTAAAGTTCGAAATAGAAGAATAATAACAACTTTTTTTTTATTCAACGAAGCAACGGGACGAGCGAGACCATTAACGTGATGTTAAATGTGACGTCTGACCATAATAACGAGGCGCTAGTTAGGATATTATACATTGCACCACATTGCGATCGTCGCCTTTAGACATAAGATGTCGAGTCTAGTTACCCCAGTAATGCCATTTTACAATGCCTTTAAAACACAATACTGTGTGGTGGTAGAAATAGGCGCTCCGATGGTAACTATCCAGATGGCGTCCGGCGACAAAGAGTAGTACTTAGGAAAATTACTGGAGTAACAATGCATCTCGTACTGTGTCTCGAAACAATAAGCACATTGTGGTGCTATGTAGAACATTTGTTACATTATTATAGATAAACGAATCGAGTGGAGCGAGTAAAAAAACAACCTTAATTACTTTAAAATGTATAAACCTAGCGATAAACGGTTGGTTAAATATAACTTCAACTGTTTCTACAAACGGTGAAAGTGTTGCTGCGCGACTAACATTCGCTCCACATTTATTGCCTATTTCACTTCCGTTTTTCAACGTAACGGGCTTTGCGTTCGTCAACAGTTGGGAAAAAAAAATTACAACCTGCGGCGCTGAAGCTCTTGTTAGTTTTTGTGTTATTCCAACGAGCATTGCCTCTGTAAGCGCGCCACCGCGAGCTTTTGAAAAGGAGTCATTATAATGACAAGATTAATAAATCAGCTTGTAAATGTGAAAAATTCAGATTTATGTCATCATCAGCTGATAGGCCTCCACTGCTGGACATAGGTCTCTGCTAAAGATTCCCACAGGCTTCATTGAGGGGAATTGGTCCTTAGTACACCACGCTGACCCAGTGCGTATTGGCCACCCGGTCAGAGCTTCGTATGTTATTCAGCAGGGGTGCACCACGTGCAGGTGAGGGTTGACTTTAGCTCCGTAAGATGGTCAGTATATAGTTTTAATATTTATTTGACTCGAATAGTATCAATCCATTATAACTATAGATATTAATAATTAAAAACGTCTTATACGGGGGAAGCAATTCAAGTACATTTCTTACCTTCCTAATTTGTTAACATTTAGTGACCTCGTAGTAAGTAAAGAAATATTAAAAAGAAATATATGCTACTATTTTAACAACAGTCTCAGTAGCTTATTTGAGACAGAGTAAAATAAGCAGTTAAATAATACTTATATATTCGCGACTTTGGTTGAAATATGAACCAATTACTAATAGGGGGACCGGAAAGTAATGTCGTTTCTGCGCATGCCAATACTTGATTGTCATTTGTCAGCTCATTGTTTTGTTCAGAGGCGTACCAAAGACATTGTGAGGTTATAGTGATTTCTTAACTTATAGACAATTGAATTACAATTTTTTTTTGTAATTTTGGGTAAAATGGCCAGCGAAATACCAGAAGAGGTACACATCCGGCATTGCATGCTCTTTGAGTTTCGCAAGGGAAATAACGCAACAGTTGCTACCAAAAACATTTGCGATGTTTATCCAAATGCACTGGACATTCGTAAATGCCAAAGGTGGTTTTCCAAGTTCAAATCGGGTAATTTTGATCTTTCCGACTCGTATCGATCAGGAAGACCATCAGCGTTAGACAACGACGTGTTAAGGGCGGAAGTGGAAGCAAATCCGTGTCAGACGATCGAGGAATTGTCAAACAGTCTCAACAAACCTTGGTCGACCATCCAAGAACATTTGAAGCAGATTGGAAAAGTAAGCAGAGCAGGTGTTTGGGTCCCGCATAATCTGTCCGAACAGAATAAGGCTAACCGATCAATCACATGCAACTTATTGCTTCAACGACACAACACAGAAGCGTTTTTTGATCGCTTGATCACAGGAGATGAGAAATGGGTCCTGTATGATAACCCAAAACGCAAAAGGCAGTGGCTCTCTCCAAATGAAATCCCTCGGAGTACTGCTAAGCCAGGTTTACACCCCAAAAAAGCGCTTTTGTGTGTTTGGTGGAGTATTCGCGGCATTGTTCATTTTGAATTACTGAAACCTGGAGAAACTGTTACTGCAGACCTCTACAGCGAACAATTGCAGCGAGTCAATCAATCTTTAATTGAAAAGTGGCCAGCGATTGTCAACCGAAAAGGCGTCATTCTCCAACATGACAATGCAAGACCGCACTGCGCAAGGCGAACTCTAGAAAAAATTAATGAATTGGGGTGGGAGGTGCTGCCTCATCCACCATATTCGCCCGATGTTGCACCATCGGATTTCCACTTATTCCGAGCGCTGCAACACTTTTTAAGTGGCAAAACATTTGCAAATTTGGATGATATCCAAAATGCCATCTCTAGATATTTTGCCGAAAAACCAATTAATTTTTATCGATCAGGGATTGAAAATTTACTCACTAGATGGCAAAAGGTTATTGACAATGATGGGGAATACATCATTGATTAAAAATAAAGACTCGTTAAAAATGTATGTGTTTGTATTTAGCGTAAGAAAACGACATTACTTTCCGGTCCCCCTAATATATAATTTCTCTTGGGACTAAAAGAATACTGAAAGCGGTAATAACCGGTTATATGTGAGGTAAGATTTATGGTTTCGATATACGTATCCTTGAGCTTCCGGTGAAGATAATCTTTGTTGTAAAGTTGTCATGATTTAAGAATAACACCTTTCGTGGTTCTCTCTATTGTTTGGGGTCCCAAACAACAACTCACAAGAGCTAACCCAACCTCACCTGCTTGCGATATATTCCGACCAACCCGCATTGGGTCAGCGTGGTAGGAAATGGTCTGAATTCCCCATTATGAACCCCTACACACGACGGCTCCTAATTCCCGACGCCATGCTGATTGTAAGGGATGTTGGCAAGGCGCTGGAATCAAACGAAACGCACGACCGGTCGATGTGGAAATCTTTGGAGCAGGCTTATGTCCAGCAGTGGACGTCTGTCGGCGGATGATGGTAGTCTTTCGATCAACATTGATGACCATAGTCTTGAATCTTATCTGAATTCGAAGGGGAAGATTCCGTATACTTGCTGTAAGACCATAAATAATGTGATATAAATTGTATAATTTTTCTTTTAATAAACTTCTAAAACAGTTAAATATATCTTTGTATCTTAAGCTACATTTTTAACTATCAAACATGTACGCTTGAAAGATATGAAAATGGTTTTCCTTTCACGTTTTTTTTAGTGACTGCGGAATCGTGTGTAGTGTTGCCTTACAATAACGCGTCTGAAAGTGGACGGGGCGTACAATTCGTCCATTGTGGCGGTGGACGTGTAAGAAATGTAGAAATGTTTCCGGTTGGTTTGTACACGGGGCGTTAAGTTGTTTCTATAATTCACACACGGATCCCTTTGTTTGATCTGTGAAATATGCCATTTCTTTCCCTTGTATTTATATTGAAAATATATAGATTTAATTTAAATAAAACTTATCCCAAATGTTCTACAATAAATAATATTATTCTTTACGTTTGATGTTGATGTTTCATTCCCAAGTAAAGTGTTAGATATAATTTTTTTCGTGTTTCGAATGTTCGTCCTTCGTACATATCGGCATTTGGAAACCGATGGAAAAAGAAACGGTTTGACACAAGCGTTATGCGAATCCATCCCCTACGCAGGGGTGTCGCGCATGCGCACAGCGCCACCACCACCGCCGCCCTCCGCAGTCCGTCGCCCCACAGCGCCGGGGACGCACGCCGCGGCGCCGCCACCGCACCCGGAGCCGCAGTGACGTTACACGAGTTATTTTTAACGTTTCATAACGTGTGGAATAGCAGTGCTATAGTGATGCGGTGACTGCCGCTCGATGGATGCCAGCCTTCAACTGAACCATCACTGTCTCATCACATGTAAGTTAAACCTATTTAAACTTAATCAAATATTAAATAACTTTGATTGGAATCAGCTGTTAAACTTTATTCGTTTGTCATCTGCGTCAGTGTGGCGTAACACGTTGCAGCCGATAGGTTACAGATTATGAAACATGTAACGTACTTAGAATTTTTTTTTATTACACGAAGTGACGAGACGTTCAAGTACTCCAACTATGTCTTAAAGTTACCCTAATAATTAAACAAGCTACAGCGACCTTCAAATCGGAACACAGCACTATTTGCACACTACTGTTTGGCGGTAGAAATAAGCAATGCGGATCAGTAGATTTAATTCCAAAGTTAATTATTAATCATTTATATAAATTAATGTACATGTGTATAATAAGGTTTTATCCGATAAAGCGGTAAAAGGGGTCGCACAAAACAACTCACGGGATCCATGCCAACCTCACCAGCTCGTAGTGCACCCTGCTGATCACGAAACGAGGCTCTGGCTACCAACGACCCGTATTGGGCCAGCGTGGTGAGAAATGGCCTATATCCCTCGATATGAACCCCTACATACGACAACCCCTAATACGTAGTGGTACTGGGAGCCATGCTGACTGTATGTGGGAATCTTTGGGGAGACCTATGTCCAGCAATGGACGTCTATCGGCTGATGATGGATCCGATAATGACAACTCAAAAACGAAATGACATTAAAATGTAATTATATTAAACAGGCTTACGTCCGTGTTGGGGCCCTAAACGAACCCGGCTAAGCTCTTTAGCGGAATCAGATTAAGAAACTAAATTTCACGAAAGGAAATTCTGAAAAAGCCAAGTCTTAGAAACGAAACGAGCGTGACCTTATTTATGTTCACGGCACGATCGCGGCCGGATGGGGGGCCGCGTGGAATGGAATACCGACTCTAATAAACTAAAATGCGGTATGCCATTACTCTTTTAACCAAATTATTCACGTCCTAACTTTAACTATCAACAATATATATAATCATCATCATCATTATCATCATCACCAGCCGATACACGTCCACTGCACTTAGGTCTCCCCCAAAGATCCCCACATCGATCGGTCCTGCGCTGCCCGCGTCCAGCGGCTTCCCGCGACCTGCCGAGCTCATTGGCCGTCGTTTGTAGGGATTCATATGGGGGGATTTGGGCCATTTCCCACCATCTTGGCCCAATGCGGGTTGGTGCGACTATATATATTGCTGGTAAATATATGTTGCTAGGACCCGAGCTAACCTCCACTGCTCATGGTTCACCCTGGTAATCATCAAACTAGGCTCTAGCTCCCACCAATCCGCATTAGATCAGCGTGGTGGGAAATAACTCAAATCCCCTCAATATGAACCCTTACAAACGCTGGGATCTTTGGGAAGGAATATGTCCAGCTGTGGACGTCTATCGGCTTATGATGATGATCTGTTGGCGGATAGCAACTACCATCGCAGCTCCTATTTCTGCCACTAAACAGCAGCATGGAAACAGAATTATATTCCTGTTTTAAGGGCGTTGTAGCTTAATGAAGTAACGAGACAATCTTATGTCTCAAGTTGATTAGCACAATATGATGTATAATATATCATCATCATCATCATCAGCCGATAGACGTCTAGTGTTGGACATAGCCCTATATATAAATATATTTATATTAATGAAAATTTTTAAAGAAGAAATAAACTTCTGGTCTAATGTATTATAACGAAATAAAACTTTCACCTGCACAGCGACCCCTTTTAAAATTTTAACGTATCTTTTATCATAAAGGGTAGGCCGAATATGTTTTGTTGTCCATGTAGGGGGATCCATTGTATACTAATGGCTAAATTATACTTTGCCGTTTTTAGGTCATGCTGTTCGCGATGGATGAATATCATGATGTTCGGCATACTTAGGTTTTTATTGGATTATGAAATATAATATATGGATTTATATTTTTTTAAATATTCGGCACTCATTTGTTATTTACAAAAGTTCATAATCAATAAGGGTAGGGTAAATATTTTATGGATTACATACTAATATATTTCACAGGAGAAGGAGACACGGTAAAAGTTATTACTTTTGTCTTTATCAAATAGTTCTGCATCATAATATTCCTGTTTTCAGTCTTCATCAGTACTTCAGTGTTATCATTTTAAAGTTTTTTCTGTTTTAATGTCGATTGACAGATGATAGCCGGTGGCTGCGATTGGACGTTATTAAATCAATCAAAAGTCATTCCTTTCTCTCTGTCGGCGTAATCGCATTGTATCGCTGCCGATCAGCGTTAATTGAATGATCCGCGCAACGATCCTTATATAATATCTAACATTACCAATTTTTCATCATCCACCGCCACACCATCATCCACCGTTTTAAACTTTAGGTGAATCGTTATATAGATTTCATTCCTCTCCCTTTAATCCTAATCAAGAAGACAGATCCAGTTCACGTTTGAGGCCTATGTTTGGCTTGGGTAGTTTCAACAAGCTATTATATATTAGTTTGGCAAATATCTCCCTTCCGCTTTTTTGCTCTTTATTCAATGCTTTATAAAAAGTGTTACAGTGATCGGATTTAGTTCAAATATGCGCCGTTTTGTTCGATAATCTGTTTCCATCTAGACGGCAACTTCATAATACCTCCCTCGTAGAAGCCCCCCTCCTTATTTGCGAAGAACTCGGACAGCCACTTTTCACAAGCCTCTTTTGAGTTCAACTTTACACCACCAAGGGCGTTCACCATGGACAGGAACAGGTGGTAATCACTTAGCGCTATGTCCGGGCTATATGGTGGATGCGATAAAACCTCCCATCCGAGCTCCCGTAGCTTCTGACGAGTCATCAACGAAGTGTGTGGTCTGGCGTTGTCCTGGTGGAACACTACACCCTTCCTGTTGGCCAATTCTGGACGCTTCTGGTCGATCGCCTGCTTCAAGCGGTCCAGTTGTTCGCAGTAGATGGTAGAATTAAGCGTCTGGCCATATGGGAGCAGCTCATAGTGGATGATTCCCTTCCAATCCCACCAAACACACAGCAAAACTTTCCTGGCCGTCAATCCCGGCTTGGCCACTGTTTGGGACGATTCACCGGCCTTCGACCACGACCGTTTTCGCTTGATATTGTCGTATGTGATCCATTTTCCGTCGCCAGTCACCATCCGCTTCAAGAATGGGTCGAGTTCGTTCCATTTCAGCAGCATATCGCAGGCGTTGATTCGGTCCAGAAGGTTTTTTTGCGTCAAATCATGCGGCACCCAAACATCAAGTTTTTTTTGTATCCAGCCTTCTGCGGATGGTTTAAAATGGTTTGGTGACTAACTCCCATCTCCTGGGCGATGTCACGAGATGCCACATGCCGGTCTAACTCGATGTAGTCCATGATTTGATCGGTATTTGTCGTCACAGGTCTTCCGCCGGCTGGCTTATCCATGGTGTCGTTTTCACCGGCTCTGAATCGTCGAAACCATTCCTCCGCGGTTCGAAGTGATAGAGTACCATCCCCCAAAACACCATTAATCTCACGGAACGTTTCTCTAGCGGATTTGCCTTTAACGAAGGAAAACTTTAAAATAGCGCGAATTTCGGCGTTAGTGAACTATATGTTTACACGTCTATAACTGTTGAACGCAATATCCAAACTAATTATGCATAGCGTCGTTTTGTAGGTTATGTCAAGACCTTTCAAATTATGTATAGTATTGCCAGATACGAGCTCTGTAGCGCTTTGTACATAGCCGCGAAATTCAAAAGACAAAAAGGCGGAAGGGAGATATTTTCCAAACTATTATTTGTGTCGCATAGATTTCAAATTATAATCCCTATGATGATAATTCTATTAAAAAAATACTTGATCCTTTTTGGAGATCATCAGCTTATTTTACCCTAATTTGCGCAGGGGTATTTCAAATAAACCTACGGGCAGTTGATGATGATAGACATTAGTGAGAATGCTGTAGTCGCTTGGGGTAATACTCTCATCTCTTAACACATCACGTCCATTTCCACCCTCTAACAATTTAGTGGCCGCCCTCGCCCATCGTTCGGTTTTATAACGCACGTTATAAATTAAATTTGTCTTTCTAGTTAGGGTGACTCAATCCCCCTCCGTCCGGATGAAAGTTTTCAGACCGTGAGTCATTGCTAATTCTCGTCAATACTTTTCCAACTGTGAATCACAATTATAGTCGACAAGCTTTATTATTTTTTTGGACGAGACGACGAAATGGACGAGATTTTCACTTGACGGTAAGTAAAACGCCCATAACAACCGAGTATTAGTTATGACATACACAGCGTCATAGTGTACTCTTCGCCTTCAGACATGAGATGTGTATGTGTCGATAATTTCAAAAACTATAATTTCATTCAAACTAGGGCACAGTAATATTTGAACACCACCGACGGCAGAAATAGGCGCTGCGGTGTCTACCTAAATGGTCTTCAGTGACAGAGTCTTACTCTGTTTTTCATCATTTAGTAAAATTATTCTACATGTAATAAAGAAGTACAGCAATCATTCGCCTGCACGCTTCTCTCCGTCAGATAATCTATATCAATAGGTCCAAGCGTCCCACATCTGGACGTTCAAAGATTTATCTCCCCCCCAATGGACTTAGTGGTCCGCCAGTTGATCCGTTTAGCGGAAGACTTGCAGTTTCCCCGTGACAAATGATATGAAATATTCTATGGGATATTTAGTTTTATTTATTATCTGTATATAGATACAAAAATGTTAATGATTGAAATTATCCTTTTGATTATTATATTAGGGGGACCGGAAAGTAATGTCGTTTTCTTACGCTAAATACAAACACATACATTTTTAACGAGTCTTTATTTTTAATCAATGATGTATTCCCCATCATTGTCAATAACCTTTTGCCATCTAGTGAGTAAATTTTCAATCCCTGATCGATAAAAATTAATTGGTTTTTCGGCAAAATATCTAGAGATGGCATTTTGGATATCATCCAAATTTGCAAATGTTTTGCCACTTAAAAAGTGTTGCAGCGCTCGGAATAAGTGGAAATCCGATGGTGCAACATCGGGCGAATATGGTGGATGAGGCAGCACCTCCCACCCCAATTCATTAATTTTTTCTAGAGTTCGCCTTGCGCAGTGCGGTCTTGCATTGTCATGTTGGAGAATGACGCCTTTTCGGTTGACAATCGCTGGCCACTTTTCAATTAAAGATTGATTGACTCGCTGCAATTGTTCGCTGTAGAGGTCTGCAGTAACAGTTTCTCCAGGTTTCAGTAATTCAAAATGAACAATGCCGCGAATACTCCACCAAACACACAAAAGCGCTTTTTTGGGGTGTAAACCTGGCTTAGCAGTACTCCGAGGGATTTCATTTGGAGAGAGCCACTGCCTTTTGCGTTTTGGGTTATCATACAGGACCCATTTCTCATCTCCTGTGATCAAGCGATCAAAAAACGCTTCTGTGTTGTGTCGTTGAAGCAATAAGTTGCATGTGATTGATCGGTTAGCCTTATTCTGTTCGGACAGATTATGCGGGACCCAAACACCTGCTCTGCTTACTTTTCCAATCTGCTTCAAATGTTCTTGGATGGTCGACCAAGGTTTGTTGAGACTGTTTGACAATTCCTCGATCGTCTGACACGGATTTGCTTCCAATTCCGCCCTTAACACGTCGTTGTCTAACGCTGATGGTCTTCCTGATCGATACGAGTCGGAAAGATCAAAATTACCCGATTTGAACTTGGAAAACCACCTTTGGCATTTACGAATGTCCAGTGCATTTGGATAAACATCGCAAATGTTTTTGGTAGCAACTGTTGCGTTATTTCCCTTGCGAAACTCAAAGAGCATGCAATGCCGGATGTGTACCTCTTCTGGTATTTGGCTGGCCATTTTACCCAAAATTACAAAAAAAAATTGTAATTCAATTGTCTATAAGTAAAGAAATCACTATAACCTCACAATGTCTTTGGTACGCCTCTGAACAAAACAATGAGCTGACAAATGACAATCAAGTATTGGCATGCGCAGAAACGACATTACTTTCCGGTCCCCCTAATACAACAGTTCAATTTATGTATTTTTTTTTCTTGAACGTGATTTGTATAATTTGAAAGCATTTCTTGTAATTTGCCATTCGCCAACCGAATGTGTTACTCCCTAAAAATTATTTAGTCAATCTTCACAGCCATTGCTCCGTTTGCTCAACCATTAACTTTCAGATATATAATGATGAAATTTATTTACATTTTCATGTCGTCTGCAAATTGAAATACCTTTCATGTAGGATGATGTAATTTGGAAAGTGTTGAACCGTGTATTTTATTATTTCTCTGTTATTACTATTTGATTTTGCACATCTTCCTACCCTAACGGGTATCTTATCAGACTTCTCTAAGACGACTCATTAAATGTTACTCATAATTTATTGTTCATTGTGTAACCAGGGAAATAAATGAATCTTTATAAGAATTTAATATGGCTAGCCTCAGACACTAGTATATATGGTATATGTATCGGACTAAAATTTAAAAAAACATACCATCGCGAGTGTCTTTCTAAGTGTCTGCTTGTTTACATTGTTTGAAATAAGTTCAAGTTTTTATTAATAGAAAGGAGTAGACTGGGTTTAATACCATCAGAAGAATAGCTTAAGACCTGAACAGTTATCGACCTGACCGTCAAACTTTAGTTTTAATTTTGAACTTCGTGATGATGATTTACTAAAACAATTCATTCTTATGACTAATCTAGACCATAAGTTACTAATTACATAAGATTCTTCTTCTTCTTTCTATTGTGTCTCCATGTGGGGTAATTACATAACTTTATAAGTGTTAAAAATTATTATAGATTAATTTCTTACTAATGGTAGGTCTCTAATTCCGTCTAGGTAGGTACCACCGCAGCTCCTAATTTTGCCGTCAAACCAGTAGTGTTACATGACTGTGTTCCAGTTTCAGAGTCGCTGTAGCTATAGAAATTACTGTTTTAACGATATTTATCATCTTACGTATCAAGACGACGAGCACAATATGTATACATTATACTAACTAGCGCGACGTTATTATCGGTGAAAGTTTCATTTCTCTTTAAATGAAAGTCTCGTATGTATAGAAGAAAAAAAATCAATAAAAAATAACCTATCTATTGTATGCCATTACAGTTCGCTACAAAGCATTACTCTGATAGCGATGATACTATACTGTGTAAACGAGACTTCGTCACAAATAGCTGGTACACAGTTCCAACAGATGCTGTATATACAAAGCAGGGAGCGCTTTTTGTTTATTTCTATGCTTTCTCCTTTCGAGGACCCAAGCAATACAATCAGACAAAGATTTGTATTCCAACAGCGTACTCTATGCATAATGGTAAACTTTTCTACACTGCTCCTTTCCAAACCTTCACCTTTTCTTACATGAAGACCTTAAACGTAACTAGTATCGAATTGATTGAATATTTTTATCTTATGCAATATTATTTAAATATATCCTATATTTAAAATTTTAATAGTATTGCTTTAACCTATATTTAATAGTAGCTGTTCCACGCCCACCATTTGCTGGCCATAATGTTGAATTTCATTTGAAATTTAGACTACAATTTTTTCAGCAATATTCCCGCCGAGCGGCCACTCACCCCACCACTTCTAAGGTGTCCTCTTTGAGATATTAACACCCCTATATCTCCATTTCGGGGTAACATTTCGTAAAATCCATTCTTAGCTTACCTATACTCAACAAAAGGAATATTCATACCAAATTTCAAGTCTACACGCCTTAATACTTCTAGAGATGTCATGATGAGTCTCTTACGTATTGAATATTTCTTATATATATATAAATGGATAATATTAGATGTATGTAATAATATATTAGTGTAGTGTAAATAATATAAATTTCATTGTTTATTAATTACATGTTAAATTAGTAGTAATAATAGTAATAACAGCCCACTTACGTCCCCACTGCTGGGGCACAGGCCTACCCTCAATATGAGAGCGATTGGGCCATAGTCACCACGCTGGCCCAATGTGGGTTGGTGACTTCACACATACACCTTAGAATAAATTCTAAGTCATGTGCGGGTTTCCTCACGATGTTTTCCTTCACCGTTTGTATCTCGCTGTTGTAACTAAAGTTCACAAATGTACATAACTTAAATATTAAAGTCATCGGTACATGCCGAGGTTCGAACCCGCGACCTTCGGAATGAAAGCCGCACGCTCTAACCATTAGGCCAGCGAGCTACAAATGTTATGTTAAATTACAAAATAATATTAATATCTACCCCGCCTCATAAACCGTATTGTATTTTAAGTCTTGTAATCAAAGATTATCTTGACTTACTCCCTCGCAGATATATATATCGACTGAATTCACAGTTATCGCATGTCTTCATCACGGCATGCGCATTATATATATAAATACATATGTAGCAAGTACATTGTTGTTAAACTTTACATGAAAAGGTGTCTTTTTGTTCATGCTGTTCTCATTCCATCCTTTTTTACAAACACGCCGAAGATTGGATGTGTGAGACAGGAAGTACTTCGAAGTTTTTATTTTGTTAGTGGTAGGTCTCTAGGTAGTTACCACCTCAGCGCCTATTCCAATTGTCAAAAAGTACATTAATACGTTCCGGTTTAAAGGTGTTACAGCTAGTAAAATTAGTATGGTTACGAGATTTAATATGCTATATCTCAAGGCAATTATTTGGGTGGTGTAGAGTATATTTCCTTTACATTGTTAAGAGCAGTAGTATCTAATGTGAGCATATTAAAATATTTCACAAGATATTTTACCGTTTCAATTAAAACATAATGGATTCCTACCCTAGATACGATCCCGTAATTTTGAGGAGTATAATTTTAAACACTTGAAACTTTTCTGTTACGAAAGCTTCTAACAGCAGTTAGAGCTCTACAAAAGTTTTAATAAAATTCTTTCACTTTCAAATTATCCCGTACAGCAGCAGAGGATAGACTAAGCCTTACAAAACATTAATAGAAAGTACAGTGGCCGGAGTAATTTCCGCAATCACTGCGGCTGGCTTCCAGATTGTCTCCATCTATTTCTTCACAAACGCCACCTAAGGCGTGAGAGATAATATTTTTAATCTGTTACTTTATTAGAATCGGCTTCGGACTTGACACTACTGCTGCTAGATCTTTGTTGACGATGACCACCACAGCTCCTATTACTGCAGATAAACAATTGCAAAGTTTACTGTGTTCCGATTTGAAAGGCATTACAGTTAGTAAAATTACTGTAGTAATAAGACTTTACATCTTATGTCTCAAGATCATGAGGGCAATGTGATGGTGTATATATCTTCAAGTGAACGTCTCGCTCGTATCATCGCTTGGTAGAGTAAAAAAAACTTACGTAATTTTTTCTTTGTTCTCTGATTATTTTAAATTTGCCTTTTCTATACTTGTTATTATAAAATTTATATATCTAATTATTTTGTTTTAACATAAACAATACATATTAGTTTATATAGAGAAGAATCTCGAAAAGAATCACTTGGAAGTAGAGACGATGTCTGGTGAAAGGTCTACTAATTATTTGATACCTCGGCTTACAAGAAGGTAGTTTCTTTACCTTTTATACTTACAAAATATTAAATATAAACAAAAAAAAAGTATTTTCATTAAATTTAATACCCTCAACTCTTTCATTAAAATTTTTATTATGCTTAACTAACCCTTGTTTCCTACGGACAATTAATTAAATTACTTTTTCTAATTCAGTTAAGCGATGAGACGAGGGGAGCGTTCACCTGATGGTAAGTGATACGCTCGCACATAAGAACGTAGCGCTAGTTAGGATGATATTTACTGCAACACATTGCGGTCATTGCCTGAAATATATCATCATCATGATCATCAGCCGAAGGACGTCCACTGCTGGACATGGCCTACCCCAAAGATCTCCATATATATTGCTGTTAGATATTGTGTATGATCTGCATCAGCTAATGGCGTCGATGATTGATTGAGAAATAATTGTGATTTTTTCAATGTCTACTATATTCCTTATGTTAAATGTGATTATTATGAAAAATTATAAATTAAAAAAAATTACCTTGGGAATAACTTACATATACAAATACCGATAAATAATACACAGCACTTTTGTTTTTGTTCGTTAATCAACGCTAACTTATTTTGGATATAATATGACTAATTACAAATGTTGCAGGCTGTTGCTTGGTTTATATGGTTTTATTACACACCCCTGGACGGTGGTTCGCAATAGAGCTCCGACTTACACGAGACATCCCCCGTAGTATTGCAGTAATTAAGGCACTGCTTTGTCTCACCTCGGGATTGTCTCCTGTCTACTTTCATTCCTTATGTTCCTGCTACGGCTCATAAGGAAACCTTCGCATGGCGTATATGTAATATAACAGAATAAATATCGTCTACACCGGATGTCTGCCTGTCTATATTTTTTCCAATAATCTCACCTATGTACTAAACTTTAATACTGACGACCTCTTCTCGAAAACATATTCTTTTTATTCGACGAAGCTACGATACTAGGAAGACGTTCATCCGATTGTAAATGATACATCCTGCCATAACAACGTGGCGCTAGTTAGAATGGCACACACTGCATTATGTGCTCGTCGCTTTGATGTATGTTAAGTGTTATTACCGCAGTAATTTCATGAGCTACAGCACCGTACAAACTGGAACACAATAATGTAAACATGGCGGTATCTACTTCAAGTATGCGGTAAAATATCTACCACCAGTAATCTACTTTACATCCCAAAATCACAAATGTCTAAAAAGTTATCTAATGTCTATTAATTTTATAGCGACGAAGGGAATTGTATCAGACGAATTCAGATTTTTTTTGTATGAAAAATATATCAAATCAACTATTAGTAGAACAAATGATATCTCCTATAACAATTTAGTAGTGTATGTAGCTTGTTAATTTCTAACAACATCTTGAAGAAAATGTTTCATGTCTTTATTTACTTCAAATAAAGTTAGGAACTGCGAATAGTCTGCGCTAAGGGTTGGGGGCGGGATGTGGTTTTTGCAATTCATTCGCGCTACCCCTCGCCGTATGAATCTAATGTACAAATTCCCCTCGACACTGACGGACAGACGGAGATTGAGTGTTTTGCGAGTTAATATTTGTTTTGTTCTCGATCTTGACAACGTACCGCCACGCTAGTTTAATGTATACTTAAGTTTGATACACTTTACTATACTGCTTTTGGGTAAGAATACAGATACGAATTGTTATCACTATGTAACATTTGTTAGATGGTTAAAGTTTGATACTTAATTTCTCTTAACGTAGATGTGCGAAAACTACATATATATTTTGAATCCTTAACTTATAATCTATTAAATAAGGTAGTAAATGAATCAGTAATTTCATAGTCCATTCGGTCACATCCAGTAAAGCGGTTGTGCGGCCAGTGCCTTGCCAATCGATTCATTGTGCGTCCAGCGAGTGTCCTTCGCCCCCTTTGTTGGGGGACTCAAATCAATGATGGACGCACTGTAGTGGGCACACTACGTATACGTGCACTTTTTTTTATTAAATACAAAGCTCATTGATTCAGTTGATATTATCCGGATCATGGATAGATGTATTACAGATTGTCTTTATAAAGAAATACTATTAAAAATCTAATATAAATTAAACTCATCGTTTCACACATATATATATATACAAATCTGTATATATCTAATAAAAATGGTTTTCCTTTGTTTGCCAATTACGTGAACACTAGTGAATGTATATCAATACACGAACACTAGCATTCTATGCGGAATGATATGTAGATAGTTATAGACTATTTGTTTCTTGTATTTCCAAGATCGTTTATTATTTTATTTCTAAAGAATTTTTATAAATATATTCGTATGAATTTACACGGTTGCTACATCAACGGTTGCAGCTATAGAAATGCAACTGCGATTGCGGTTGCTCTCAAGGAATATTTCAGATAAATTTCAAGTCTAATTTTACTTTAAATTAAGTAAAACAGTCGGAGATCAGCTAGTATATATACCATATATATATCGTAACGTTGTCAGCAATACAAAGAATAACTCTTTCGTGAATCTGTTGTAAAATACGTACTGTACAAGATGTGGAACGTATATTTTGAACTTGAATTGCAAATTAGACTATGTTTTAAAATGACACGTTAGACAATAAGAATATTAACGTTTGAACACGTTATGTATCAAATCGCCGAATGTAGTTTTTATTATACATGCTAAATTGGAAACTTGTATGAAGCTATATATTATTTGTTCGTAGGATAATATGTAAGCGGACGGTTCAGAGCGTTAATTTAAATATGAAGAATAAATTATGTAAATGGATCCTAATGCGTTTTAAGGCAGACACAATTTTTTGTTAATTTACTTGCTGACAGCATTCCACTTTTTGAATTACTAGAAATTTTTCCTTTATTATAGCATCACCTTGCCATGTGCGACCATTTATATATATATATAAAAGTCCTTTAATAGACACCTGTTTCTCTTTTGAAGCGATTTTCAGAAATCAGTTTGAATACTGAAATTTTATTTTCATATATCTTTATATGTCGACATCATCAAGGCGGTCAGAAGTGGGTGGATGCTAGGTCTAGATCGCTGTCGGTGGAAGGCCTATATCCCGCAGTGGATGTACAAACGCTATGTAGCCTTTATCGCGGATAATGATGAGGATCTTTTATGGTGTATTTCTTTTACAAAGATTAGATGTATTAAAATTTCTATATATATGTAAATAGATGATTTTGACAGGTTAACCAAAAGTTATGTAGCTTCAGTTTGTACATGACGACAGTTCAATGTTAGATGAATTTATGATTGTAAGTAGCAGTTATTTTTTCTAACTGCTCTGTTGGCGAATATTTCGGTGGACACTGAATTTCACTAATTGTAAATTTCTTGATCCGTCGACCCATTTGAAGTCCTGCTTTCATATTAGTTCCCCTGTCCCCTCTCTACGTTATCCAACGCGCAATCTCAACGGAGTCGGATTACGTTTGTCCTCTCACTTGGGATTAGGTTGAATCATATCATTCCCCAGTAACCGTCTATACGTTCGTTACAATTTGTCGAATACATCCTGTGGGAAATACACCAAATGTACTTTAAAATTATTCTAACAAGACCCGCTGCGAAATTAGGAATGTAAATAATTTTTGTTTAACAACAAAGAAATCTTAAGGAGAGTTGTTTCGCAAGGCCGACGTTACAGCGATATTATATTAAGTTTCTTGCAAATAATCCTGAATGTTCAATATTTGAAAGATGTAATCGAAGAGAATTGGATGATAATTATCTATTTCCGCTAAAAAGCGATAATTACTGTTTTTGGAGGAAATGAAACTTTATATTCTGGTTAATTAATAAAATAATGGATTGAATACACTGTGGAAGCAGTAAACAAAGGGAGAGAGAAATTGATTGATTGACAATGTTTTGATCGAAGTAGGAAATAGTGAACGAGAGAGAAGAGTAATGTAATGCATTATAAATTTCAACGTTACTTTCTTTCTCTCCATATACTCAGATTGTGAGGGGTCCCGAATAAGAACTTACGGAATCTAAGCCAACCTCATCTGCTCGTGGTGCACCCTACTAATCAACAAACGAGTCTCTAGCTCCCACCAACCCGTAATGAGCCAGCATGGGGTGAAATGGCCTAAATCCCCCCAAAGGAACTCCAATAAACGACAGTCCCTAGTAACCGGCAATACCGGAGGTCATGATCACTGTGTGATGATCGCTGAAAGGAATTGGATGCTTGCAGCGTGGGACCGATTGGTTTGGTATATCTGAGACAGGCCCGTGTCCAGCAGTGGAAGTTTAAAGCTGATGATGAGTCAGATTGTATTATTGAAAATGTAGAGCATGCAGAGTCCGAGTACGAGCTTATATATCATGGCAGCGCAAAGGGGACGCTACGGAACTTTACAGAAAACTTTACAGAAAAGCGTTTATTCTCTCACAGCGTGTACTCTATAAATAACATTTCAGTTGCCTTTTTTTCGTTTCATAAAATCCAGAAAATATATTATAAGAGGTCATACTGCCGTTCAGTATCACCTAATTTCTTGATATAATATACTATTCAGAAATATTTTACACAAAGGAATGTGTCGTCTCCACAGCTCTCTTTGTTTGCGATACACAAAAATTTATTATGTTTGTAGTGAGGGAATTGAGTGCAAAGGGGAAGCGCTAAATCAATACACGATACATTTGCTCCGTTCGCAAATGTACGTATTGTGTATGTATATGTATATACGACTGTTCGTGTATTACACGATAAATATTTCATATTAGTAATGGTTTGAATAGCTTATTGCGACTTTCTTGTAGATGAACGTTATTAAATCGCAGTCTATTGCCGCCGCACAGTCATCATAAGCCGGCATTTCCACGTTTGTAGAGGTCATATAGGGGTCATTTCGGTCATTTTCAATCACGCTGTCCTAATGCGGGTTGGTGGAAGCCATAGACTCGTTTGTTGATTAGCAGGATACACCACGAGCGGGTGTAGTTGGCCCAGTTTCCGTGAGTTCGGGATCCCTTACACCCCTTACATACTGCAATGTAACATTATGCAAATGTTACATTGCTGAGATTTAAAAATTACTATAGTTTTTTTTTTATTAAGTAACCAAATAAGGAGACGAGCGTGACGTTCACTTAATGATAGGATACGCTCATAACAATATAGCGCTAGTGATGATGATATATACTGCACTGAATTGTGCACGTCGCCTTAAGACATAACTTAGTCTTAAGGCGACGTGCCTTAGTCTCTTAACCTCGGTAATTACTCTAGCTACAGCGCCTGTCAAACCGGAATACAGTAATATTTGCACACACTACTGTTTAGCAGTAAAAATAGACGCTGCGGTGGTACCTAGGCGGTCTTCGGCAACAGAGACCTACCAGCAGTAGGACAGTTATTGAAGTTATTTTGGGTGGTGGGAGGTTAAAAATTTCTCTTCAAACTCTGTAGACAACTTAACGATTGATTATATAAAAATAACGTACTCAATAATAAAATAACTTAAGTTTTAATTCGACAAAGTAGCACGAGGTACAAAGGATCGATGATATACAATGCATGACATTATGCTTGTCGCTGTTAGACATGTCAAGTCTTGATATTGATACCACAGTAAATTCACTAGTTACAGCACCATTCAAACAGGAACACAGTGATTCTTATAGACTACTGTTTAACGGTAGAAGCAATGAGTTGGTACCCTTTTTTTTGGATAAAGAGAGAGAAATCTTAGAGAGATACCCTACTTCTGAGGGGAAAGTTATGATTATATTAGACTTATGCCTAATAAAACCTATTCGGTGCTCTCTCGGACTCTCCTCGCTTTCTTAGGAAACGTACCGGTTTCTCTCTACACTGGCTTAGCATGTCTTTAGTAAGAGCTAAAACAACCATAGTAGTTGAGCTACAGTAAATAAGCAACCCCGTCCCATGCTGTTTGATCAGTCAGCGATAAGAACCCTCCCGCAAGGCCTGGGAAACCCATAGACGCTTTTAGTCGTCTTCTACGATAGTCACGGCTTATCTTAATCGTATTTTTTCTAGCGCGTGACATCAGGATTGAAGTATGTATTACCGAAGACCATTTCCTGCCACAGTCCTACCACCAAATCATTCTATCATTATCTAGAGACAGTTCCCGAAGTGATTTTGATGCACCCCTAGGGGTCCACATGAGACTCTACTCTACGGGGCCTACGTTGGCTTTAATCTAAATTTTTTTTTGTGAGTTTTGAGAACATGGTAGATATGTATCTGTAAAATGTCCACCGGAACCAGCTAAATTTTGTAAGTGGTCCTATGAGAAACAAAGTCTGGGAATCACTGACATAGACGCATTTGAAATAGATTGTATAGTTTAGAATAATACTTTTTTATACACCCACAAAGCTTGTCGCAGTGTAAGCTTATCCTAACAATATATCGGCGTGATGTCGAGGTTTTAACGTTCAAAGTCATCACACCGATTATCATTAACCTTATTCGCACAACCAGCACCGGGTGGTACAGACTAACCTTTACACAATTCAAGCCATTACATAGTTACCTGGCACAAGGAAATAAAACGGTCCTAATATTATCAAAAAGTTTTCACTTTAACTAACACATTTTTTAAGTAACGAGAGGATAGGACATTCACCATATGGTAAGAGATAAGTCTGAACACTGTAATGTAGCGCTGGTTTGAATGATACACAAAGCGCCGTCAGAAAAAAGCTCAAAGCAACTTCAGAAATCTCACTAGCTACAAAGTGAAAAAAAAATGGAACAGAGTAATATTTACACAGTACTTATGGCAGCAGATCACCAGTATTGGTTTTTTTTTAACAGCCAATTTACATCCCCACTGCTGGGCCATAGTCACCACGTGGGCCCAATGCGGATGTGCGACTTCACACGTACACTATAGAATAAATTCTAATCCATGTGCAGGTTTCCTCGCGATGTTCTCCTTCACCGTTTGTATCTCGCTGTTGTTACTAAAGTTCACAAATGTACATAAATATTAAAATCATTGATACATGCCGAGATTCGAACCCGCGACCTAGAGCGAGCTATACCACCAGCGTGCTTCTTATAATTTGTTTTTTACTGATTGTTTTAACTGCGCATTGTATCAACAAATAAACTATTACTATCTATCAAATATAAAGACTTTATATATGGTTCTCGCCGTCCATATATATATACCTTAAGTATTTTAAGTAATCGATGTGGAACAGCAGTGTAAGTTCACTAAGCTGTTACTTCGTGCTCGCTGTGCGGCTGCCCATGGCTCGGCCGCTTAACACATGTTCAGTCGCCACTCTATAAGATTAATACTCTAACACAAATACTAAACCTTACTTCCGGTTACATTTAAATATGCATAGTTATTTCTATAATAGTCACAGTAGTAACTGATAAGTCTATGATGACGGAGAGACCATCTAGGCATGCACCACAACAGCTTCTATTCCTGCCTTCAAACAGTATTATGCAAACATTACTGTGTTCCGGTTTGAAAGGCGTTGTAGCTAGCGAAACAACTGAGGCAATGAGATTTAAATCTAAGAAACTATGTCTCTAACGACGTGCATAATTTGGTCCTGTGTTTATCTTCCTAACAAGCGTATATTATTGTGGCAAGTGTATTATTTACAATCTGGTGAACGTCTCTATGGCGTACCACAATGTATTTAGAGTAATCTATATAATAATTGTTATATATGTAATATTCGCATAATTTTAATATATCATTAAGTGATATTAATATTTAAAAACAGGATGTTTAACTCTCGTGATGCTGAGCGGAACCCGTTGCCTGTAACGCCAGACCGTATCGAATAACTGAGCGTAAAATAAACTATGGGTTGATTTTACGCACAGTTTGTTTCCTATTGTTTCGACTAAAGGCACTTGAAACGGTCTTCGGATAAAGCGGGCAATTTGCTACGTTAAACATCAAGACGGTCTACTGAAGGCCTTTGTTGAAGTAACGATTCATCTGTACTGCAATCAATGTATGTTTAAGAATATGACTAAAGTAAACCCTTTGTGTAATAGAAGACAACTAAAGAGGCTTTCAGATTCTGAGTGTGAAGATGAGGTGTTTTCGTCCATGTCGTAGTAAAGTGAGGTATCCGAGGAAAGTTACAGTCCTCCCATATGCGAGTTCTGTAGGAGATCCCTTAGGCCCCTGCTGACACCTGGATTACCACCGAGGGGGTTTTAGACAAGGTTATATGGGGTATGAAGGTACATACCCCACATGGCCTTGTGTTTCTTCTAGAAACAGGATATCCTTAGTTTAGTTAATTTAGTACTGAGTAATAATATTTGGAGAGACTGCTGTCGCAATTGTAGAGTATTTCTCCTCTTAGTGTAAGAAACTGCAGTAGCATTGCTACAACAAGATGTTGAAAACTTATCCGAAGACACGAAGACTATCGCGTAGTACAACCGCCCCCGGTCAAGTGCTGAACGGTTTGAGCACTGCGGCCTCTTGCCCGTTAATTGTTTAGTTTTGGATTTTCATTCATTATAAGTTCAAGTCAAAACTTTGTAAAAACTACGTAATATAAATATCCTACATGTCTAAACTACTGTAAAGTAATAAGATGTTAAGCTAAGTAAAGTGACAAGTTAGTATCTGTAAGGAAATTTGGTGAACAGACGACAGTTTAGTACAGGATGTGTTTTGAAAAATATGAGTAGGTACTATATAATATTAGCAGCTACTTCTTAGAGTGACAATATGTATATTTTTTAAATACCCAATTAATTGGTATTATTTATCAATAACTCGTACAAGTAAAATGATCACAAACACAACAAAGACATTAAAATAATCGCTGAGAAAGACTGGATACAAACAGTGCAAGAGTAAGTTCTGGTGGAATACGTTATGAGAAACTTAGAGGAAGTCTGAAAGTTGCTCCAGTGACAGAGAAATTGAGGAGCAAGAGGTTAGCGTGGTGAGGGCATGTTGTGCGGAGGGATGAAGGACATATAACAAAGAAAGTAATGAGAATGAACGTGGATGGTTATAAGGGGAGAGGAAGACAGAAGAAAGTGTGGATGGATTGTGTGAAAGATGACATGTGTAAGAAGAGTGCGAATTCAGATATGACGGCTGATAGAGGGATATGGAAGAGAAGTACATACTGTGCCGATCCCACTTAGCTGGGAAAAGGGCCGGAGGAAGAAGACATTACAACAAACCAAAGTTCAGTAATAACCATCTACCGGATGACATGATGATGATTGTGATGATCTACATGTATATGTAAAGTTATGGAAGAAAATATCTTATAATAACTTTGTTACCAGATTTTATCGTCTGTATGAACGTAACCTTATATTACATTTGCTGAATTCTCATATTTTATTTAAATACAAAAACAAAGTTAAAACAAATTTTAAGTTCTGGGATTGTTCACTTATTAAAAATCATATCTGAATACGATACAATTGAAATACTCATTGAATTCACCCCTTGGGGCTGTAAATGGGATATGTTCACTTCCATGTACTTCCGCGGCGACCTGGTGTTAATTATTGTGTCATATTGTGGTGCTGTTCACGAAAGGTCCGTTGAATTTTTTTTCACAGGGACACAGGGTCGGTTACAGTTATCGTTTAGGCGTTAAGAAAGATTTATCTGGTTCAGTGCTGTTCAATTCCGGGACGAGATTTTGAAGTTTTTAACAATTAAATCATCATCAGCCGATAGATGTCCACTGCTGGACATAGGCCTCCCCTGAAGATATCCACGTTTGTAAGAGGTCATATAAGGGATTTTGGGCCATAACTTGTTACCACGCCAGTCCTATGAGGGTTGGTGAGAACGAGAGCCTCGTTTGTTGATTAGCAAGGTGCACCACGAGCAGGTTACATTGGTTTGGGTCGCGTGAGTTGTTGTGCAATTAAACACTACTTGGAATTCGTAATCGTATTCTCAGTTTCCTGAGATAAAGATGCTGCTGCTAATTGGCAAAATATTTTCTCTACATGTTCCAATTCTCCGTTGCTGCAGACCGTCTAAGTAGGTACCACCGCAGCTGTTATTGCAGTCGACAAACAATACTATGCAAACATTACTTTGTAGGGAGTTATAGCTGGTACTGGAATAACTAGACAAATCATATGCATAAAAACGATGACCACAATGTGATGCTGTGCATATCATTCTAAATACCATCTTAGGATTCGTGTTCGTCTCATCCGCTTTGTGAAATAATAAAAATATATCCAGCACTCTTTATAATTAAATATTTACAGACTACATGGCGACAGTAGTAAGAGCTGAGTAATAGTTATAAGGTCTGTACATACTAAAAGAATTTATCTTAGTAACGGAGAATTTATTTGTGCCAAACGGAAGGAAGAATAGAACTGAGCTATACAGCTATGAACTTGTATTTTCATAACAAAAAAGTTTTATGCGATCTCTATGTCTAGACTGTCTTGTCTTGAACGTCCGAGTGGGGGAGTAGGGATGGAGGGGGTGTGGTTTAAGTTAATTATGAGGTCACAATGTATTCGGACAAGTGTACCAGCACGCGCCACGCTCGCAGACATATTGGCAATTTGCATAAAAGGCAAGCCATGATATCGTTAATCAAAATTTCTCATCATCATCAGCCGGTAGCCGTCAACTGCTGGACATAGGCCTCCCCTAAAGATCGTTGATCGGTCCCGCGTTGCTCGCATCCAGTGGGTTCCCGCGATTCTCACTAGATCGTCGGTCCACCTGGTCTGTTAATAAAAATTCCTATGTAACTATAAAATAGGTGGAGCTCACCTTCCTCTTAAATTGCCATTATCTTTCAAAGCTCGGCGACCATTAATGTATTCTGTGCTTTTTCTGGTGCTTATTCCAAACCGCTAACATAAGTTCCTTAGCTTTTAAGTTAGAAAAAAGTTATACCTTCTGGACAATATGAATGTGTTTTGAATCATCAAATCAATTCTTTTGTATATGGTTTACTGACTGACCAGGTGAAGACCACTGAAACACCTGTATAGGCCGCTAGCTATACAGAAAGCATCAGATAGAAGTGATTGGCGTAACATCTTTAGGAACAGATTATCGATACGGAGTCACGACCCTCAGCATTGAGGAACCGACTTAAAGAGAGAGATAAAGTATCTTGTTATTGACTGCCGAAGAGGTATATGGGTTTGAAAAATACTTCGATTTAAAGTCTGTCGCGCAGCCTTGGAATAGAACTAGAGACATTTATGATTATGTACGATTAGAAAACAATTAGTACGTAATATAATAAACAGTTTAATAAAATGTTTGCACATCTACCCGATCACTTTGAGTATTACACGAGTAGTGTTCGCTGTGCCGTCATAAAGCTGGTAGCGAAGCCCCGAACCTGAAGCAACCGCACGTGTACGTTAACCGCAACCGGGTATAAGGCAATTTAATCAAACCGATTCACGGCATAATGTTCATTTGCGAGGATCAACTTGTGTGTCCCGGTGTACTGTGTGTATCCTACCTGATTGCTTCAATTCTCCTTACATACCTTGTCATATACCTGATATTCTGTACTAAGCGCCATAACTATTCAAATTTGATCATTATACATGTATGCAGTAAGGTCTATAATGATCTAACTAGACAATCATAAACCTAATTCAGCTGCATGCTTTTAACAAGAAGAGAAGTTTCCCGGTCTTTGGAAGTGTTTTAGTAGTTTTGAAGTTTTTTCCAACCCGCCTGGTTAACTACAATCGTTATATATCCACCAATCTTTTGTCTTAACATCATTTCTTTTTATTACATTGCAGTTATACATTACTCTCGCTTACTTTAGGAATTGATCCTCAATATAAACGCATGATTAATACATTCCTAACAATATTTGTGGGGGGGGAGGGGGGTAAAATGGCATCATGGAGTGAACCAGGATCACGAATTCTGTCCAACTGTTCCGCCTTGCAAGAGACGGGGCGGAATATGGTGAAATGACCGCCAACTTTAGAGTATAAGGCGTCTCGCATAACATCTCACGGGTCCCATCCAACCTCATCTACTCGTGGTGCACTTTGCTAATAAACAAATGAGGCTCTGGCTTCCACTGACCAGCTTTGGGCCAGCGTGTAGGGAAACAGTCCAAATCCTCTCATATGAACACCTACAAATGTAGAGATCTTTAGAGGCCTATGTTAAGTAGTGGACGTCTATCGGATAATGGTGATAGTGGTAGACCGCCAACCTTCGCTATTCGGAGAGGTACATAAAGGGTGTCTGGCGGCAGATTTATATTTTAAAAAACGAATATCTCAATAAGTTATAAACAGTGCGGGGGGAAGGTGGTGGTGTGGTGTCATTAGAATCACCGATCGTGCGGATTTCTTAGTCACGATGTCGCAGTGGTGCAGTGGTGCAGTGGTGCAGTGGTGCAGTGGTCGGGTGAGCATCGCGCGTTCGCTATTGAAGCATTTTTCAAGAGTAACGATTCTTACGTACTCGCTCGCCGACAGTTTTGTTCACATTTCAATATTCGACGGATAGGCGATGGGCCGAGTGTGAATTTAATTCGTTCGTGGGTGGAGAGGTTCTGCTTCGGCTATGAACACATCACGGCCAGGACCTAGTCGATCGTCAAGGACCCCCGAAAACATTGAACTGGTTGAACGCAGCTCAAAAACTGATTAGTCGCTTTGGGGACATCCCGTGGCCACCGAGGTCACCCGACCTAACTCCAATGGAATTTTTTTTGTGGGGCTACCTCAAAGAGAGAGTTTACGCCAACAATCCGCGAACTGTTGTGGACTTAAAACAAAATATTCGGCGAGAAATCAGCGCAATTGAACCAAGTTTACTGCAGCGTGTGGCACGGAATACGAGGCTCCGTTTCGAACAGTGTGTGTGTGTGCAACAGGATGGAAGACATTTGGATGACATTATCTTTAAAAAATGAAATCCGCATTTGTACTCTATCTTTTAATACTTTTAGTAAAATTATATGTCAAACATATTATTTTTTATTTAAATTTGAAAACATAAATCTGCCACCAGACACCCTGTATTACAGCATATGGAGAGTGACATATTCTTATTTAACAATTTACACTCTGGTTCTTAATATTATTCACTTAAAAAGTCACAAAAACTGTGTGGTATCTAACTGTCGCTTTGACACTGAAAAGAGTCCAACATTAAAGGTTGTTTCCTTGATAAATATGTCCTGTAGAGCTCGTTGTACATAAAGCACCTCAGTACAAATCAGCGAGGGTGCCTAGTTTAAATTATTAGTTTTTTTAGCTGTGTGTCTGTTTGTAAAGCGGTAACCTAGAAACGCTTCAATCGAACTCGTTAATATTTAAGTTTGAAAGGGGACTAACAACTGTTAATATCTACAAAACATAAACTCTTAAGGATCTCCACTCCGATCGGTTCTGAAACTTTATGTAGGTGTACTGGGTTTTAATCCACCACTCTGTCCCAGTGCGAAATAGCTGGTTGTCGGAGCCTCAGAGCATGTGAGATTGATTTGAGTGCCGTAAGTCTGTTCCCAACGTTCATGAACTGATGTCCAATTCTGAAGCTGATTTTTATTTTTTTTTAAATATATGAGAATTATTCCAGAAAATTATGTTTTATATAGTTTTTATTATTATTACTTTAACAGCAAGACACGGAAGTGTTGAGCGTCTATTTTTATTCATGTGTCGCTTAGTTTATTTACTCGGCTGCCGACGGCCGTGTTCAGTTCGATGCACCTTAATGGAGTGGATCAGGCCTTAAGCCGGCGGGCTCTCGCAGCGATCCGTTTCAGCGGCGCTCTCAGTGAATTTTATATAGAAGACGTGTCACAGATCACAGCCGCGTGCCCCCCATTAAGCCTCTTTTGTTACGTTTCCCATCACATAAGAAACTAGCTGAACAGTCTATATTTATATTGCTTCTACATATCTGGTGATTTAGTCAAGATAGGTATCGTTATTATGTACAGTGCCTTTCAAACCGTAACACAGGAATGTTTACACAATACTACTAGTATACGGGTTATCTCAATTAAATATTTAATTAAGGCATCGTAAGCAAAGTAATGTACTATACAATGAAGTAATATGCTGGTCGCAGGCACAGCAGAGTTAAATAGAAGTATGAAAACATTACTGTTTTCCGGTTTGAAGGAGCCTGTAGCTAGGGTAATTACTGGAGAAGTCTTAATATTTTATGCCTCAAGACGATGACCACAATATATTGCAATGTATACCATCTTAACTAGCGCCACATTGATATGGGCAGACGTATCATTTATCATCAGGTGAACATCTCGCTCATCTCAGTATCTTATACAAAATTGTTTTAGGTCAGTAGTTCAGTTGCAGTTCAAACTTAACAGAATGGTTATTTTGTCATTATTTAATCATTAATATAATATGTGTGTGTACAAGTACAGCACTCTGCATCAAAGCTTTATTGTCCTTCGATCCGGATATAAACTAACAGCACATAGTATTTAAAAGCGGCACAAGACAATATCCTCGCTATATCAGATATGCTTTCCCTCTATGTTCCGTTCGACGTACCCTCGTATTAATCCGCCAATACGCTGACATTGAGGGACCGGTCTGTACTTATGTGGTGCATCTGGGTCAAGCAGGCTGATGGCTCACTTCGCCTTAAGTTCAGATAAGTCTCGAGTGTGTCGTGTAAGATTAAGCGAACATCGTCGTCGGCGGGGGAATCTTGGCAGTGAAGTTCGTCATCGAGAAACTTACTTAATTATATTTGTAAGGAATTTTACAGTTTTTGAGCAGATTTACATGCCCACTGTTGGGGCACAGGCCTACCCTCAATGTGAGGGCGATAGGCAAGAATCACCACGCGGGCCCAATGCAGATTGGCGACTTCACACACACCTTAGAATAAATTCTAATTCATGTGCAGGTTTCCTCACGATGTTTTCCTTCGCCGTTTGTATCTCACTGTTGTAACTAAAGTTCACAAATGTACGTAACTTAAATATTAAAGTCATCAGTACATGCCCAGATTCGAACCCGCGACCTTAGGAATGACGGCCGCACGCTCTAACCATTACGCCAGCGAGTTACAGATTTTATCTAACGTCAAGTGTAAACATTCTTCATAGAAACAACAAATGACTTTAAAGTACATGTCTTACATTGCACTGAATGACTAGCCGAGCTACACCTCAAGGCATGTGATGCGCCTGCGCATTACAACGTGGCATTAGTTAGGATAATACACACAGCACCATATTGTACTCGTCGTATTGATGACAAAAAATGTTCAGTTACGTTACCTCAGTAATTTCAATGGCTACCAGTTCTAAAGGCGTTACTGGTCCACAGTGATATTTCCACAATACTGTTTAAAGGTAGAATAGAGTCTGTTAGTGTGTCACCTTTAACGGTCTACTAATAGTGACCTACCACTAGTGAACTACTGCGAGGGCCCAGGCCTGTATAGATCTTCTAAATTCCTCTCGATGGTCAATCTCGGCGATTGGACAGGTGATGAAATAATCGTCCTATTGAAACCATTATAACCTACTCTTACAAGTTTGACTTCTAGACAATTTCCGTCAACAGAGACCTGCTATCAGTGATCTGCTGCTGAAGATTATATATAATAGTAGTGTACAAATATTACTGGTAATTTCTTGTTGGATTTGCGTTATATCTTATGGGAGTTGATTTTATCACCGATCAGCGGCCACAGAGGTATTATCAGTTCATCATCATCATCATTAGGTGCCCTCTTCTAACAGAAGTTTGGTGGTCAAATTGGTAGAACAAATTCGATCATCAGCTGTCCACCAGGTGCACGTATACCAGTATCATTTTTCTATAAAAATAAAACTTTTCTAAATATGTATGGAATAGCAGGAACGTAGATTTAATATTTGAAAATTGTACAGGATGATTTGAAATTCAAATCTGAATTTCAATATTCGCGCATTGTTGGGGGCGCGTAATTTAATTCTAATAACCCTCGTAGTTTTCATACCTTTGTGCGGATTGCAATCAGTGAGTATTATCGCTTCCGGTCACAATTGCCCGCGCTAACATGTCGTAATAATACTTATACATATAGTTTATTATATGATAGCATTAATTTCCGATTAGAAGCTTAGAGTTAGAAAATTTAAGTGGCAGGCAGAGGGCTATCTCTACCGAGAGCTGATGATATATTTATTTCTTTATGTATCGGTTTCATCAGCCGATAGACGACCACTGCTGGACATAGGCTTCCCCCAAAGTTCTCTACATCGATCGGTCCTGCGTTGTTCCAATTCCAGTGTATTGCCAACATCTCACAGTCAGCATGGCCTCCAATACTGCTGGGCACCAGGGGCAGTCGTATGGGTTCATATGTAGGGATTTGGGCCATTTCTCAACACGCTGATCCAACGCAGATGGATGAGAACCAGTGCCTTGTTTGTTGATTAGCAAAGTGCACCACGAGTAGCTGAGATTGACGTGGGTCCTGTGAGTTATTGTGGGAGACCCCTTACACCCCTCTATATATAATATACACATACACAATTCTGTTTGTTTTAATTTTGTTCTAAATTAACCTACAATCAGTAATATACTGACAAACAGTACCTAGTGGTAGTAGAAAGGAGGTGTAGCTAGTGAAATTATTGGAGCGATGAAACCTAACATCTTATGTCTCCATCCGCGGAGCACAATGGGGTGCTGTGTATAACATCCAAACTAACGCCATGTTGGGCGAGTGTATCACTTACCATCATGCGAAAGTGATGCGATGAGACTCATTGTTGAATAAAAACAAACAGTCAGGTTATTATATAATGTATTGTAAAGGAATGCTATTCTACGTTTGGATATGTGTAAGAGAAAATGCAAAAGGAAGATGTCTTGTCGGTTTTCATTGCATTGTAGTTGGGGAACAATCGCTGCAGATGTGGCGCGGCCGCCGTGGGCATCGACCCCGAGCGCGGCGCGATGCACGGCGCGCTGCACGGCGCGCTGCACACATGCATCACTCCACATCCGCACTCATTGTGCCGCCGACTTGTGTACTTATTCTCCACGCATTCGCTAATGAAGTGTAATTGGAATCCACTCCTCATGATTATTCAGTTACCGTCTGGATGCTTATTTTCCATCCTCGCAACCTATTGTCTTGCACCTACACAGCTTATAGAGTTAAGTTTTCATTATCCACGAAAAGGTATTGAAATCTTTGCGTTAATATTATTGTATACATAAAAAAAGGACAACAATCAGACAAGCAAGACATACGTCGTCGTCGTTATCAGCTGACAGACATCCACTGCTGCCAATTCATCGAGGTGAGTTGGGCTATAACCCAGCATGCTAGTCCAGTGCGTGTTGGTCGGTGATCAGAGCCACGTCTGTTATTCAGCAAGGTGCACCGCGTGAAAGTGAGGTAAACTTGGGGTTCCGTAAGATATTGGTCGGAACCTCTTACACCCCTTGCAAGACACACTTGATTGTATAGAACTATACTATACATATATCTATATAGGCCTATATATGTATCTACGCCTGTCTATAAAAATATTGGGCTAGTTAGGATGATATACACTGCATCACATTGTGCTTGTCGCCTTGAATTTTGAGTAATTAAAACTACTTGTCTAAAATAGGAACTATTGGAAATAGGAAATAGAAATTTAAGACTGTCTCCGGCAACAAATACTTATGACTAAGATAACTAGATTGTAACCTCATTCAAATAAACTAGTATTCCGTTTGAGAGCTACGATGATAACTGAGACAGCTGAACCATTATTGTGAACCAAAGCTAAGATCCGATCATAACCTTTCAAACAAAATGTGTAGATCGAACAGTTGCTATGCTTCTATCAGCTACACCAGGAAATCGACCGTGTAAATTAAACAACGTCTTTGCAAATCAATGCTTAAATTAATTACATGACGACGTGCGGTATAATCTCATACAAAAGAAGAGCTATATAATTCTACCCTCCGGCGAATAAGGTGATATTACCGGTGGGATGAGAAAGTTGGACCATCGTCTACAGATGCCGCTCGGGAGAGACGTCAGCGCGTTTTACTGGCAAACTTTGTGATCAAATAACGCTCGCGTAGTACCCGATTAGCGCACCTCCATTTATATTATAATTTCACTATTACTTTACCCCACCATTTTCAGTTTTCCTAGCATTATAGCAAGTAATTAAATATATTCTTTATATTAGTCCTTTTTTTTTTTTTTTTTGATTTCGCGGGGGAAATCTTCGAAAAGATACTCTGCCTCCTGAGGGGAAGTCAGAGTTATGTGGAGATTTTTACCCACTAAAACCCCCTCGGTGGTCACCTTCGGCGTTTGGCGAGGTCACGGGATCTCCGTTCGGAACACAACCGCGGCCTCGCTAACGCTATGCTGGGATAGCCCGTCCCGGGCTCTGCTTATACAGACCCTACCAGCCTCGTGAATATTACTTTAATGACCGGAGACCACGTCCAGCCATTGTCCTCCTCAGGGTCGTTTAGAAGGCGATGAGAACCCCCATCCTGATCGCCAACAACCCAAAAGGCTCCATTATGGTAGGGGAGCACCATTCACCGGTGCGACGTGTTGACGCACGGTAGTGCCACGACGGTTTCTTCTCCGAGCGGGATCTGTCCGCTCTCTAGCCCGCTCAGCAGCCTCCTTTTGTACCATTACAGTTTCGCAAAAGGAGGTTACGGCCCTCCATGCAACGTCTCCTCCCAGCATCGCCGACACGATTACTGGCAAGGAGAGGTTCTGTCCGATCCGGTTTATCAGGATCCGCCGCTCCGGTTCCCACGCCGGGCAAACCGCGAGCGTGTGCGATGCGGAATCCAGCTCTCTTCCTCCGCAGTCTTTATATTAGTCCTACTGAACCGAACATGTCCAGCCATCAAGCTAGTATATGATGTACTAGCTGGTCCTAGTCGGCTTTGCTTCCTGTATTACCCCCCCATAACTCTTTTTGGGGATGTAATTTTATAATATCCACTTTTCATCATCATCAGCCTATAGAAGTCCACCGCTGGACATAAGCCTCCTCCAATGATTTCTACATCGATCGGTCCTGCGCTACCCGCATCAGGTGGTCATAAGTAGGGCGTTATGTGGGGGGATTTGGGCCACATCCCACCACCTCGTTTGTTGATTAGTAGGGTGCACCACAAGCAGGCGAGGTTAGCTTGGGACCTGTGAGTTGCTGTGCGGGATCTCTTAATATTAGCTCTTAGTTGACTTGTACTTGGTAAAAGTAATATATCTACCAAATTATAAGTTTCTAGATCTTAAGGGTTCGACGACGAACTGGACTTTCATCTAATGGTAAATGATACGCCTGCTCATAACTACGTACCGCGACTTAGGATGATATAGACTGCACCACATTGTGCTCATCGCCCCGAGACATGAGATGTTAAGTCTTGCTACACTAATAATTTCATTGTCTACTTCGCCCTTCAAACTGAAACACAGTAACATCTTCACACTGCTGCTTGACGGCAGTGGAAAGAGCTGAGGCGATCTCCTACAACAGAGACTTACCACCAGTAGATATGTCACATGAAAATGGATGATCAGTGAATAACAATTTTGGTTAAGCTTCTTCTGAATAATTTTCAAATTTTGTGATCAAATGTTAATTAATATTAAACTAATTAAAAACGTATTATTAGAGGAGAGAGAGGTGGTCTCTCCCTACCCCACTGGAAGCTAGGCGTAATATGTATGTATGTATTAATGATCAGATATAACATGACAGAAATAAAACTTTACCTCATGTCGATATCGAATCCACAGAATCCAGCAGCCTGTTAGCAGCAAGTACAATGACTTAACCACTGCACGTATTTCCTCGTTACGTTGTAGTCTGTCAGCAGCTTATCAAGGTAAAGCCTTTAAGTACGGATGTAATCCTGCACTCGCATCGCGCACGGGCTTTTGACATCGGGTCATTGAAGATATTTAAATGAATATATAATGTATATTTTTTTCTTAAATAATATTAACGATCTTTACAACATGTATATTGAACGTACAAAAAATATACTGTAAGGGTACCCGCACAGCAATTCACAGGATCCAAGCCAACCTCATCCACTACTCATGGTGCACTCTGCTAACTAATAAACGAGGCTCTGGCTCCCACCAAACTGTATTGGGTCAACGTGGTGGGAAATTGTCTAAGTCCCCTTATATAAATACCAACCCGGCCGAGTTGGTAATTTTTGGGGGAGGCCTATGTCCAATAGTGGACGTCTATCCGCTTATGATGATGATGAACAATGTTTAACAGTTATACAGCTATGCTTCAACATATATTGTACCCTATACTACTCGTAATATTATATTTATTTATATTATTCCACGTAGAGTAACACATTGTTATGGGCAGGCGTATCACTTATCATCAGGTGAATGTCTCGATCATCTCGTTGAGATTTCGAGTGGGGTATGCAAACCACTTAAATGGCAGTGGGTGCTCTGCCCACTCGAAGGACCGACGGCCGATAAGACAGTAAGGTCCCCGAGTGGCGCTCGCGTACCGGTAGAAGTAGTGTTGGGAGGTCTCCCACAAGGTGGACCGACGATCTGGAGAGAAGCGCGGGAACTCACTGGATGCGAGCAGCGCGAGATGATCGATGTGGAGGATCTTTGGGGGGAGCCTATATCCAGCTGTGGACGTCTTTCGGCTGATCATGACCCTAAGCGTTATACTCGAAATACATTTAATAACATAGCAAGGAAAAGAAATCAGTACATTTAGACTTATTTCTTCGATATATTATATTTAAATGATAGTACAGTAGCTCGCTGGCCTAATGGTTAGAGCGTGCGGCTTTCATTCCGAAGGTCGCGGGTTCAAACCTCGGCATGTACCAATGACTTAATATTTAAGTTATGTACATTTGTGAACTTTAGTTACAACAGCGAGATACAAAAACGGTGAAGGAAAACATCGTGAGGAAACCCGCACACTGTGATATCATCTTTGTGTGTGTGTGTGTGGTGGTCCCAATAAAGTGGCAACAGGCTCGCCCCCTGTTACACTGGACCTAATCTGACCACATCTGGCGAAATGTGGGTGTTTATTCACCTCTGCCTACCCCTACTGGGAAAAAGGCGTGACTATATAAAAAAAAAAAAAAAAAAATATTTAAATGAATATACATATGAAAGGTAATTTTTTTTTCCTTTGTTAGATATTTTACGAAATTAATAAAAATTAGCACCACATGCCGTCGATTGTGGGGTTTTATATGGGGGCATTTGCGTCATTTCTCACCACGCTAGCCCAATGCGGATTGGTGAGGTTGGGAATGACCAAGCTGGCTAACTCTTAGGATATATATTTCATTATTAGTAAAGATGCGAATCAATTAAAACCAGTGCAAAGCGTACTTTTAGCTCATTAGCTCTTTCCCTCACAAAAACCATTCCTTCCACTAACATTTCTCGAAGGATCGAAACCGTAATACAAATAAATGTAATCGTAAATATCCCTTACAGCGAAGGGATAGACGCGCTAACATTTTATTAGGGCAATTCAAGTAATAAACATCCTCAGTAACCGGACAGATAAATTACTTTTTTTCGGGTTAATTGAGAAAAAAAGTATAAATGTATACGATCTAAAGGTTTTTTTTTGCTCATCACGCGTCCAATCGTTCGCTATGTAGCCTCTAATTTAAGTACAAAAGGAACTAGGTCATAGACTGAATAAATACATAGGTGTTCTTAGTATAGTGATACAGAGAAATGTTATTACTTTTTACAATGCATATGTTTGAATTTAAAAAAATATGTTAATTTTTACATATTAAGTATACTCCTCAATAATCTTAATTCTCGAAGGACAAACAGTATTTTTGATGAGCCGTCATAAAGAATCTATAACAAAGAAATTGTTGTAGCTTAGTTTGTACGCGTTTTACGTCTTGAGGTATCCGCTGATTTCATGATGTTTCGATAGAGGAAAAAATCATGTGAAAACCTGAAGGAAAAATTCATGTAAAAATGGACATAATTCGGGAATCGTGTTTGTGGAATTATAAATCCACCAGTCCACACTCGGCAAGTACGATGGTCAAAATGCCTTGTCTCCTTTTCGTTTTGTGAGTGATAGCCCTGAATCTCAACAGTGGGAACACTAGGATGGTTATAAATCAGCCCTATAGTCTCGGGCTAGTAAGAATAGGACTAAGCCCTTTTATTCGCCTTGCCTGTCGTAGAAGGCGAATAAAAGGGTCTAGGAGTTTCTCGGGGCTTGAGCGTGGGATAACGTATGGTTCAGCGATGATGCCTGGGGGGTTAGGCTCCTCCTCAGAGACGTGTTAACACAAAGTGTAGCGGGTAACCGGTGCGTTCTATAAGAGATCCCGGAGCATTTCCGAATGCACTGGTGCAAACCAACGAGGGGGTTTTAGTGAGTAAGAATCTCACATAATCCTGACTTCCCCCCAGAAGCAGAGTACTCCCCCCACCCGAACAAAAAAAAAAGTATTTGTATATAAAATTTATCAATAACAAAAAAATCAAAAATAAATCTCTGAACACCGTCTGCATTAAAAGCGTAAAAGCGAAATAAAAAGCCAATAGAGAACAAACCCTCGGAGAAACGTCAACAGAGTAAGGGATGGGGGGGCGTCTGCACACACGCGGGCTGGTAATTCCCTTAGCGGGCTGAAAGCGTTCATTTCCTACAAAAACCTTTCAAATGAAGCAATAAAAACGCGCCGACCCACCGGCGGAGCGCAATGCACGTGTCGCGCGGCGTCGGGCGCTTTTTATTTGACGCACCACCGCATGGAACATCATCATAATTCTCATTTGAACAGGGAGATGTGAAGCAATCGCAGCGCTACCCTAATTTATGGATGCGGCAATTTCTTTTATGTAATTAAATGAAGAATCCAATGGCACGTTCGCCTCTTAAGTGATACGTCCTCCTATAACGCAGCGCTAGTTAAGTTGGTAGGCACTGCACTACGTTGCGCTCGTCGCCTGGGACATAAGACGTTGAGTCTCGTTACTCCAGTAATTACACTAACCGTAGCGCCTTTCAAACCCGAGTACAGTAATGTTTGCATAATTCTTACTGTTTTGTGGCAGAGATAGGGCGCTACGGTGATACCCACCTAGAGGATCCCCGGAAGCAGAGACCTTCCATCTCTTGTATATATATATATGAGACTAGCTGTTCCACGCCAATTTTGCTGATCGTTATATAAAATTAGACCGCTAACGATTATTTATAGAAAGATATAAAGAAAAATATTTACTCGGCATATAACAATTTAATATACGAACATTAATTATAACACACCGAAATCACATCCAGCCCGGATACATGCTGCAGCTGAAAACTGCAACGCTGGTATTCAACTGATGCCAATGACAACAAAAGAAGTAATAATACCTAAATGAGACAAACAATGATGGTTACATTTACATTAAATATTATGTTATAATAACCGTTACTATGGCAACCGCATAAATTATACCAAGAGAAAATATTTATAAAAGTTAATTAGATATAAAATGATGAAGGTTGTATGAAATTCAAAAAATAAATAGCCGTGTTCAGCGTACATTACTAATGCTCACCTGGAATACCCTGGCTCTCCTATGCTGACAACAGAAACATCAATACTGTTATGGTAAAGATGGTTGCTAGGCAGGCGAGATGTAAACCAAAAAACCCGAAAATGTCTTTTTGTATGAACGACTAAGATAATTCCTGATACATTGCTGTGAAGGCATAAATCACTATTTTGTATTAATTTCGTATCTAGGACATATTGGAGCTAGTGCTCAGATGGAAACAGGTCATCTGTTAATGAGATTTCGCTTTTCGCTGATATGAAGCGTGAATGTATGCTCGCCGTTGTGAAATGGAAACTCGCGCAGTTAAAGCGCGTGCGGCGGTCCGTTCGATCTTAATTAGTGAATCCATCTGCATCATGTTTAATGCGATTTATGGTGAACTCGCTACACTATCAAGTGATCAAATAGTCACTAATTGTGTACACTACGCCTCCATTAAAGATTAGCCCATCACGCTGGCCCAGTGCGGATTGGTGGCCGGTAGGAGCCTCGTCTGTTATTCAGCAGGGTACACCGCGTGCAGGTGAAGTTGACTTGGGCTCCGTAAGATGTTTGACGGAAAACCTTACACCCTACTGCTCATACTATATCGTGCTCCAATATATTCATATCCATAAATCTAAAAATAGTTCGTCCTGTGATAGTTTAGAAGTTGTTTTATCGCAAAACACCTCATCTCATACTCGACTTCAATTTTATGTTAAGTAGCATATGACTATTGGAACAACATGGCTTTCAGGTTTCTGTTGCCAATGTCTATCTAAGTAGAAGTTCCACCGCAGTGCTTATATTTCTTCAGCCAAGCAGTGGTATGCCAGCATTGTTTGAAGAACGCCGTACCGAATTAACCGTCTCTTTGTTATGGGCGGGCGTATCACTTACAATCAGGAGAAAGACTTTCGACTCGTCGCTTCGCCGAATAAAAAAATCATGTGTAATAATGAACAGCTCACTTAAAGTTCCCTCTGCTGGGAATCAAGACCTTTTCTTCACTGCGCTATCCATGTGCAGGATGGCTGATGTCGCATGCCCACGACAGATGGGACAGAACATATCGGTTTCCTTTCGATGCTTTCCGTCACCGGAAGCCAAGCTCAGTTAACGTCGAACTCGCGGCTTTCTAAGTCGTATAGTAATGATGGCTACCTTACGGACTAGACTTCGGCTTCACATATGACTAATCTAAAGGCTCTAATGAGGTACGACATATTTCAACACATAGTTTTTAAACATGATTGATCACTTTCATACTTATCGAAGCTATGAAATGTTCTCACAGCTGAGTAACTTCCGGTTACGTACAATAGTAATGATTGCACTAAAACATATGTACACCACGCGCGGCAGAATGTGTTTGTGCCTTTAATTAGCTATCATGAGACCATCTGTAACATATTCTGGCAAATGAACATTCTATTTGCTTAGTTTGTAATTGCAGACTCCCTGCTGATTCGAAATGTCGAGGGTTCAATCTGCTCTAAACTTGTCCAGCTGTGGATGTCTGTCGGCTGATGATGATATTTATAAGAGAAGGTCTCAAATCCCAGCAGCGGGAAACGTTGAATTATTTATTACTATTATTTACACGAACAACAAGAAAATGAAAAAAAAAAATAGCAGGATAAGATTAGTACTTAAGACTTGTTCAATTAATGTTGAACTAAGATTAAAATTTAATTACTGAAAAACGAAGGAGGGGAGATGGTAAAAGTCATGGTTGAGGAATATCAGGGAATGGACTGGCATATCTGGGGCGCACGAATTGTTTCGCCGAAGAAGAGACAGAAAGGACCTGTACCATATTAATCGCCAACCTTCACTAGTTGCAGAGGCACTTTAAGACGAAGAAGATTGAAATATTAAAGTTAATTAAAAACTATAATACCGCTTCGCCGCGAGTAGTTATAAAAAAATATATTAAACAATCAGCAGTGGACCCGGCGAGGATTACCAGCGGCAACTGTGCAGCGAGGGACGCGAGGATTTGCTGTACTACTGCAAATTGAATTTTAATCCTTTCTCAATAAAACCTTGTTTGTTTGCTTCACACACAATGCTGTGTTTAATCAATTGTTTTTGTGTTTATTATAAAATGAAATTAACACTGTATTTACACTGTTGAATTGTTGTGCGTCCCCCGATATATATGAATGGTGATCATACTGTTACATACATGCGAGTATTACAGTAAATTACAGACGTATAACGGAGGCAGGGAGAAAGGTAACCCCGGCTCGCGAAATCATCATCATCATTAGGTGACCTCTTCAAATGGACGTTTGGCGATCAGATTGCAAAAATCAATTCGATCCTCAGCTATCTTCTTAACTGATGATATTTAAACCCGGTTCTCTACTTTAGAAAGATGAAAAGATGCGAAAAGTCTAATTTTCAAAGGCAACGCAAAGATTACTCGACCACTTCCGCGGCGTAGTACTTCCGCGTACGTCCGTAAAGCTTTTATATAGGTAACTAGCGAATAAATCAGTATTGATTGATATGGCGTTTCGCTACACCTACAAGGTCACATAGTAGACCAACGATCTGATGAAGATAGGGTGAAGGTTGATCCGGTCAACACAGAACCGATTGTTGAAGATATCCAAGAAAGATGTACTCGGCGGTAGCCGTCTTCCGACATGTTTATGCTATTGTATGGTGCAGTACACATATTTGAATTGTAGTAGTGTATCATATTGAAAATCCACAGGACACTGGTAAATATCCGGCTCAAAGGACTATGATGGTGATGCTATAAATTATTACACTGTTTTGTTATTTATTCGTTGAGTATACGCCACTGCGGCTGATATTGCACCAACTAGAAACATACAGCTATGTCCAATATATAAAAAAAAAGTTCTTTGTTCAAGTATCAAGGACGACCGCATCCCCTCTCGAAGCTGTAGAGCACAATATTAAACGTTGAATAAAAACAAAATGTTCGGTGATAACATTATTTTTGTCACCTCCCTCTGATACATACTTCCGCTACCCTCTACGTTCCAGCGCTTCACTTTTAAACGTATTTCGCGAGAAACGTTTTCGGACCCCCGCGTTTTATTACGGTGCTATGTATTATTCCTTTTATCTTTTATATTTATGTAAGAGTTACATTGCTGATAAAATATGCATTACTTGGTGAATATTCTGGAACATGGTTCACAGTTTTCCTCCTTCAATGTTTACAGTTTATAAAAATATTACTATTCTTAGTACTTTCATAGCGGGAATTAGTATCTGTAGTAGAATTATTTCACCGGTGCTAGGTCTCGGTGGCCGAAGATCATGTAGCTACTGTGCAGCCCTGTAATCTTGGGCTAGTAACAATATGATTAAGATATTCAGGTCCCCGTATTCGTAGGCTTTGGGGGTGGGTGCCCTCTGAGCTCAATAAGCGAGCCTTACGAGGAAGACAAATGCATGGTGGTCTTGTATTTGCCATAGCACAGCGTGGGTGCTGAGAGCTTTGCCCTTCCGTGGGATGTTTTAGCCAGAATGCAAGAGGGCACCAGTGCGTTCCGTAGGACATTACGGAGCCTTTCCTAATGCACCAAGGGGTTTTTAATAGGTAAAAGCCCCACATAAGTCTTCTCCCTAGCACAAAGTATCTTTTAAAAAGATTTCCCCCCGATAAAAAAAAGACGCTGTACAAACATTTACTGTGTTCCGGTTTGTAGAGTGCTGTAACCTATAAAATTATTATGGCATAGGCACATTAAGCTGTTTATCATTCTAATAAACACCGCATTCGTCAGGTGAGTGTCCAGCTCGTCTCATCGATTAATACAAAGGTGCTCATTGATTCTTTATAAAGTTACTAGCTGTTCCCCGCTCCCTTTCCTGGCCGTATCACCCTGGCAACGCCGTACGGGGAAGGAATTTTGTAAAACCCATTCATAGCTGACTTTTAAATGGCCGAAGCATTAGTTCTACCAAATAACTGTGTACATGTTACATCTCAACGTGACGAGTACAATGTGGTGAAGTTTATATCTTCATAACTAAAGGCCACGTTGTTACGGGCAACAGTTTGTATGACATACCATTAAATAAACGTCTAGCTCGTCTTCTCTTCTTTTTTTCATTCAACGAAACGACGAGAAGACCGGGCCGTTTACCTGATAGTAAATGGTACCCCCATAACAATGAGACGGTGGTTACGATGGCACCACATTGCGATCGTCGCTTTGAGATATAAGACGTAAAGTCTCATTACCCTAGTAATACACACAGCAATATACACAATGTCTACAGCGCCTTTCAAGCCGGAACACAGTGTTTGCACAGAACTGTTAATCGGCAGAAATAAGAGCTGTAGCCCTAGCACGAATAACTTGCGAAAACGTACCGGTAACGTATCGAGATCTCGATATGACGACGATAGTCGGCAGCACGAACAACATCTTGCCAACTATCGAATGCTCGGTACGAATTCGTTAATGACGTCATCCTCACGTAAATAAGGACGGTTCTTGTGGAATGAAACGCATGACATATGGAATGAATGATTTGTTCTGGAACTTAACCAAGCTGTAATTTTATTTTAAACTTTTGAATTTACGGTTTATTTATTTAAAAATAATTAACTAGTGCATGTAAAGTGAAGTACATATGAAGAAAGATATTTAGGAACATAATATGATATTAAAATCGAAGGAATAAAATAGTGTTTTGGATACCAAAACAAAAAATTTAGGATTCTGAACGAATCCACTTATGTCGGCCAAGGACAAGTTTGTTTATGTTTACTATAGTTCGAAGACTTGAGAAGAGCGAGTGTTTCATTGTTTTTATTCATATTCATTATTCATTCTTAATTTACACTATGAGAACTAGCCACTTACAGTATGTGTTAATGGTGGAATTTATGGAAGCGTAAGTACTTATAAAGTTCTCATTTATTAGAAAAATTTATTATGTCAATTGTTTCAGTCAATATTTATGTAATGTGCCATACAATTTATATTCCAGAAATGGAGATATATCAAAACCCTCAGGCGGTCCACGAGGTCGCAATTTTATACGATCGAAGTGGAAAGATTTAACATCATTATTAAATAGTGATTCTTCAGGAGATCCTAAAACTGAGGACAAGCCGCGTAAGGTATGTCAAGCGTTAACTCAAGGGACGCTATTACTGAAACTTCTGGAAATCAAAGTGAAAATCCAAATTTTGTAGTAATTTTAATGAAACCAGAAATAGGTGTGTAGCACTTTTAATTTTATATTTATTGAAGTTCTTTGTGTCTTAATGCTGTATCTATATACATAACCCATAAAATAAGAAGTATATGATATCTATGATTACCTAAATGAGACTATTGTATAAACTGGCTTATTACATATTGGAATAATTTATAGATTGGAATACTCCGAGCACTAGCAGCCAACCAATAGTAGCTCCACCACTACCAACTGAGGCTCCACCGCCAACAACTGAGGCTCCAACACCACTAACTGAGGTTCCCCCTCCAGTCATTCGCGAGGAAGAGGAGTGGAACCCTCCACCACAGAAAAAAAAGAAAAAGGACTTAACAAAAATATTTTTAGATGTAGATAGAAAGGCAAGGGAGTATGCTTCAGAGCGTGATAGCGCATATGAGAGATTAGAAAGAGAACGGTTGAGAGTTAGAGAGTTTGAGGTCCAAGAAAGAATAAGACAGAGAGATGATGAGCTACGGATGCAAGGTCAATGGCTGGAATTTATGAAAGAGGCAATGAAAGTTTTTGTGAAGTATATGAAGAGAAAGACTTAAATTAAGCTTAATATTTTATTTCTATTTTTGATTAAAGTTAATAAATAAATTATTTTCTATTTAAGTTAATAAACAAAAGTAAAATTATATATGAAGTCTATTAATTTTATCCACTAAAATACTTCTCATAGCCCTACCCCTAATTAACCCATCTCCTGTAGTATTCTCTTGGAAAATATTTTCAGGGATTGTTATAGCCATATTTGTGTTTTCAGTCTGTGCTGGTTCTGGTACATTGAACTCAATGGCTAAGTTGTGCAATACTGAGCATGCTGTTATGATTTTTGCACATTTTACTGGAGCATAGTGTAATGTGCGATCTTTACGCAAACAACGACATCGGTTTTTAAGACGCCCAAAAGTATTTTCAATCGCTACCCTGGTCCTTCCATGAACTGCTGTATATTTATAAGCTGGAGTTCCCTCAACAGCATCTAAAATTGGTGTCATTAACCATGGTCGCTGTGGATAACCAGAATCACCTGGAAATAATTAAAAACACTTAGTTAAAATAAATTAAACTTAGTATGGATATGTGTAAAGGGTATTAATAAATTATTACCTAACAACCACTTCAAACTTAAACCATTTGAGCTTTACTCACAACAGAGACTTGGGACTGCCCTTAGCGTTGCTAACATATATTACATGAGCGAGTCACCACTTACCATCATGTGGGCCGTATGCTCATCTATCTACTGAGATATAAAAACAATCTTACCTTAAGTTCCAAACTTATCCTGGAACTTGCTTTTAAACATGTTTTTTGCTCAAGTAGATTACAAATAAACATGAATGATTCTTTATTCAATCGGTATCTCTTTTTGAATTCCGCGTCATTTATATCCATAGGATCATTTTTCTTTCTCAGAGCAACTCTGCGTGTAATTTCTCTATAAGTAATAAGACCAAATGATTCTCAATTTATGTTTAGAAAATATAATAATATAACACGACTGACTGAGGTAGGTACTTACCTAACATCTCTTGATGAATACTCTTCATTTTCAAGTAAACTTGCAGCAACAAAATAATACAAAGGACTACGCTCGTACATAGGTGGTCTTTGCATTTTGAGCAATTTATTAAATTAAATTGTATATAAGAACTAACTGTGATAAAAAAATTATTAATTAAAATTAACTTTAATAATAAAAACACTGTTAAAATTATATTTAAACACGTTACGAAACCTCTCTCACCAACAAATTTTAAGTGAATAACGTTTTGACAAGACTCGATAGCCAGCCTTCGAGATTTACATGACCGTACGTCAAAACTATCGTTCGTGCTCGCAATTATAGCGTTAGCTCGTTTATAAGTTTCGAGTATCGTTTGCGTGACGTAAGATTGCGATACGAAACTTGTTCGTGCTAGCAAAATTAGTTCTTTTTACGTACGATAGGGGCGCTGTACAAATGTCATACAAATTAATTCGATAACGATACGATTACATTTTCGCTAGTTATTCGTGCTAGGGCCACAGCTGTGGTACCTACTTAGACGATCTCCGGCAACGAAGATTAACCACAAACAAAACCTGCGTCGTATAAAAAAAAAAATACTTTGTGTGCATTTGCTCTTCTTCTGCTTGGTCACTATCACTCTTGACAGAGTGTTGGGTGTCACTTTAGGTGTTGGTCGCAAGTTTAACTACACTTCGCCATTCCTCTCTGATGACAATGGCACCGATGATGAACTATTTACTGCCGCCTTTATCTGATCTGTGCGTCTCATAGGCGTTCTTCCCGGCTTGGTAACCTCAACCTGCCCCTGGGCCGCAAGTCGCTCCATAGCTATCTCCTCTCCGCGGCATACGTGGCCAAAAAGAGTGAGAATACGAGACTGTACCAAAGATGATAAACGTTTGTTCTTTTGCTCTATGACTATATATAATTCAAGAATCTATTACTAAGGGGTAGCGTTTGATTTATTCGAAAGTTTATTTTAGGCTTTTAATACTTTACACGGAACCCTTCTTTAATTAAGAACAGGGGGAGTTATTTTATGAATGCAATTTAGGTTTACAAACGACATCGCCAGTTAATGGTGTAAACGTATAAGGTATAACTTTTTTTTTTATTCCCCGCCGTTGAAGAAAATTAATTAGGACTTTTGGAATTATATGAAGGCGTGAAATGAGGAATTCCTTACGCGAGGCTTCATTGTACTGTAAGCCCGTCTACACGTTTCTTACTGAAATTATTATTTTTTTTTTTTAAATCCGATGTATACTTAGTTATTGCTCCGCACCAACTAAGCAAATATTGTATTCTTCAACTAGAGTTGACAGAAATTCTATGATACTTTTCTTATTTAAGGAAGCAACGAAACGAGCGAGAGAGTCACCTGGCGGTTAAGGATACGTCAGCTCATAACACCGTTAGTTAGGATGGTGTACACAGCACCACATTATCGTCATCGCCTTGGACACAAGATGTTAAGTCTAGTTCTTCAAACCGGAGTACAGACGCGATGAGATAAATAAAACGTACATTCGATAGTTTGTGATACGCCTGCCTGTAACAACACGACGGTAGTTGGGAGGGTGTACACGGCACCATTTTGTGCTCATTGTCAGACAAATGGAGTTGAGGAGTTAACCTTGTAACTGCAGTACAACGCCCTTCAAATATGAACACAGTAATGTTTGCACAGTACTGTTTGACGTCTGGAACAGGAGCTGCAATGGTACATTTCTAGACGGTCTTCCAACTATAAAGACCTATTTCTTTTTTTTTTTTGGTTTCGTGGACGAAATCTTCGAAAGTTACCCTTCTTTTGAGGGGAAGCCAAGGTTATGCGAGATTCTTACTCACTAAAACCCCCTCGAGGGTCTAGATCAGTATATTCTGAGAAGCTCCGCCGGGATCTCTTATAGAACGTACCGGTTACCCTCTACACTTTGTATTAGCACGTCTCTGAGAAGGAGTCTAACCCTCCTAAGTCCGAAGTATTAGGGGGACCGGAAAGTAATGTCGTTTTCTTACGCTAAATACAAACACATACATTTTTAACGAGTCTTTATTTTTAATCAATGATGTATTCCCCATCATTGTCAATAACCTTTTGCCATCTAGTGAGTAAATTTTCAATCCCTGATCGATAAAAATTAATTGGTTTTTCGGCAAAATATCTAGAGATGGCATTTTGGATATCATCCAAATTTGCAAATGTTTTGCCACTTAAAAAGTGTTGCAGCGCTCGGAATAAGTGGAAATCCGATGGTGCAACATCGGGCGAATATGGTGGATGAGGCAGCACCTCCCACCCCAATTCATTAATTTTTTCTAGAGTTCGCCTTGCGCAGTGCGGTCTTGCATTGTCATGTTGGAGAATGACGCCTTTTCGGTTGACAATCGCTGGCCACTTTTCAATTAAAGATTGATTGACTCGCTGCAATTGTTCGCTGTAGAGGTCTGCAGTAACAGTTTCTCCAGGTTTCAGTAATTCAAAATGAACAATGCCGCGAATACTCCACCAAACACACAAAAGCGCTTTTTTGGGGTGTAAACCTGGCTTAGCAGTACTCCGAGGGATTTCATTTGGAGAGAGCCACTGCCTTTTGCGTTTTGGGTTATCATACAGGACCCATTTCTCATCTCCTGTGATCAAGCGATCAAAAAACGCTTCTGTGTTGTGTCGTTGAAGCAATAAGTTGCATGTGATTGATCGGTTAGCCTTATTCTGTTCGGACAGATTATGCGGGACCCAAACACCTGCTCTGCTTACTTTTCCAATCTGCTTCAAATGTTCTTGGATGGTCGACCAAGGTTTGTTGAGACTGTTTGACAATTCCTCGATCGTCTGACACGGATTTGCTTCCACTTCCGCCCTTAACACGTCGTTGTCTAACGCTGATGGTCTTCCTGATCGATACGAGTCGGAAAGATCAAAATTACCCGATTTGAACTTGGAAAACCACCTTTGGCATTTACGAATGTCCAGTGCATTTGGATAAACATCGCAAATGTTTTTGGTAGCAACTGTTGCGTTATTTCCCTTGCGAAACTCAAAGAGCATGCAATGCCGGATGTGTACCTCTTCTGGTATTTGGCTGGCCATTTTACCCAAAATTACAAAAAAAAATTGTAATTCAATTGTCTATAAGTAAAGAAATCACTATAACCTCACAATGTCTTTGGTACGCCTCTGAACAAAACAATGAGCTGACAAATGACAATCAAGTATTGTCATTTGTCAGCACATTGGCATGTGCAGAAACGACATTACTTTCCGATCCCCCTATTACTATCGCCGAGCTATACGCTGTCCCACGCTGGTTTGCTTGTTACGCGAAATGGCCCGCAGAACTCCTAGACCTAGACAGGCAGGGGTTACCTTAGTCCTATTCTTACTAGCCCGAGACTACAGGGCTAACTATAAAGATCTGCCAGTGACAACTATATCTGTTGGTGGGAGGACTCTGTTGTCTGGGATTGTCTCCAGGGCTTATTTCTATCGCCATGTAGTCTATAGTTAATATTACTATCTTAAGCTGTTATTATTGATATTACTTTTTTTTTACTAGGATATTGTGATTCAATATCTTATTTATCAACATTACGATTCTTCTACTAACTTTAAATTAAGCAGTTCCCAGCTCTGGGATTACATGAAAATTAAATTTAAGTTCACAACCTCGTGCTGTACAAACAGTGGCCGTGATAAACGATTCCACGTACTGCCATTAAGTAATCATAACAACAAGCATTACGTCCGTCATGCCCACGAGCGGGCCCCCTGTGTACACAATCTAATAAGGCCCTCACCTCGCTAAAAGCACTTATCTGCCTGAAAACCCTTCAAATGAAGCAATAAACGTACAACAAACCCCCGGACGGAAGCGCGCATCTGATATTTAATGGCGGCGGATTCATTTGTGAGGGTAACAAAAGTATCTACCGCGAAACTATTGTACTCTAGCTTTATTATTACCGATTAAACACAGGTATATACTGTTACGTGTTAAATTTGTGATTTTTTTTATGTAATTAAGCGACGAGACCAGCGACACATTTACCTGATGGTAAGTGATACTCCCGCCTATAACAACGTGACGCTAATTAAGATAGCATTGCACCACATTGCGCTCGTCGCCTGAGACATAAGATGTTGAGTCTCGTTACCTCAGTAATTACACTAGCCACAGCACCTTTCAACCCCGAACACAGTAATGTTTGCACAGTACTGTTTGGCCACAGAAATAAGCGCTGCAATCGTACCCACTTAGACGATCTCCCTGTTGGTATACTAGCTCCTAAATGAATAAATAAGTTTTGTTTCATGTTACTCAAAGTGTTCTCTGCACGGCCATTTTCAGAATGCTAGTGCTACGTCTCTGTTAGCAGAGACCGCTCACTGTTTTATATATAACGGGTCCTGAACAACAACTCACCGGACCCAACCCAATCTCACCTGCTCGTGCACCCTGCTAATCAACAAATGAAGTTCTAACTCCCACCAACCCGCATTGGGCCTGCGTGGTGGGTAATGGCTCGAATCCCTACATATGAATTCTGTATATGAACTAAATTTATCATCAACAACCGATATACGTCCACTGCTGGACATAGGCCTCCCCCAAAGATCTCCATCCTGCTACGTATAATTTTTATATGTATATTTGTTAAAAATTGGTAGCCACGAATGACAACGGGTATGACACATCGCTCGAAAGACAGACAGCAGATGGGTCTAAGTCTAGTACTAAGGTCCTCGAATGGCGATCGCGTTCGGCAGACGTAGTGTTGGCAGGCTTGGATAGGTCAAATGGTTCGACGATCTGGTGAAGGTTGCGGGAAACAGCTGGATTCGCAGGATCGATCGATGTGGAGATCTTTGAGGAAGGTCCACGTCCAGCAGTGGACGTCGTTCGGCTGATAATAATGATGATGATATATATATTAAAAATATTTTTGTTTCGTAAATGTACGTGAAGAAATTACAACATGAAACTCGCGTGAATTTTGTCGCGTTGGAAATGTTAGCGTGATATTCTGTCGCCCGCGGCTGTTGCTGCCGCATGAAGATAAACATACTCCCGTTTATATCTTCATGCGGCTGTCCAGTACAATATCATATAAAAATAATATAATGAAATGAAGTGATTTAATTTATCCTTTATATTGCGGAACATATTCAGTAATTGAAGCGCAAACATGGTGATTGTCGTGATTTATCAGCACCTTTCTTGATTATTGTTATATTATTATAGTGACAATGAAGTCATCGACGATGAAGAGTGCAGGTCCATCTGGTACTTGTGTTTCCCGAAGCACCGTAATACTGTTAGTGCACCCAACGGCTAACGAGGTGTTCACTTAACCGGTGAGCATCCTTTTGTAGCGATTAACGCATTGCATGTTTACAGGGGTGTAACAGTTCCCGTACAATTCACGGGATCCAATCCAACCTCGCCTGCTCGTGATGCACCCTGCTAATTAACAAACGAAGCTCTGACTTGTACCAATTCGTATTGGGCCAGCGTGGTGGTGAATTGCCAAAATCTCTCCATGTAAATCCCTATCCGATCAACTTGGAAATCTTTAGGGGAGGTATATGTCCAGCAGTGTACACGTCTATCGGTTGATGATGATGCTGCTTACACAACACCACAAAAAGCTCATCGCCTTAGGAATAAAGTTATAGATTTGTCATCCCAGTAAACTCATATATAGAAGTTATCCAAAGATTCGTTGATTCATCACGAGGTCTATCAAAGTATTACACGTAAATACTCAAAATTCGATAGAGATATTACTTCTGCCATTTAGAGGTCAGTCAACAACGGATTTTAAACTTTTTTTTCTCCTAAAAGAGTTGCGCAGGGGTGTTAATAAGAGGGCCCTGGGAGCGGCAGTTTTATTTGTGTTATTTCTCTCCAATTTTAGGTTTAAATTTCAAATCTAATTCTATATTACGGACAGCAAAACGGGGAACAGCTAGTGTTTTTATATGCTCGCCAACAAACAGCTAATCTGGACGGTCTATGCGAGCTGGAATATTATTTTTACACAGCAACCTATAGCTTTATCCACATTGGAATAGACTCTGTGTAAAATAATAATTGTTCAAAATTTGTAGCGATTTTGCACCAATCAGTCCAGCTTCATAGTACTTCCGATCTATACGTTATATCACATCCAGCGCGGGTAGTATAGTGGGGCTACTTCAGCACTGTACTTTAATTAAGTTGATATTTGACGGTGTCCCCGGCCCGCGGCGTCCCTCTGCCGGGTTTATGGCTGTTTGTCGTCAACTTAATGAATTAATGTGTTAATTATGAAACTTCGCACCGCCTTTCAGTTTGTTGGCGAAGGGGAATTTGTTAGGAGTTTGTATCAATGCCGTATCGAGACGCGTGATGAGAGCACAGCGCTGTATGTTCAGCTACGAAAACGTATTCGGGTTTTGTTAAACTTCGACGTTAGCGTATTATTTGTATATGTAACGTTATTGTTTGTTTATACCCGGTGTCGAGTACGTTGGTATTGTTTTACAGTTTCAAATATTATTTCAAAATTGTTCACCCTTACAAGGAAATTAATAATACGAAAGTTTCTTCGCGAAGTGTTTTACATATAATTATAAAACGAACCATATAAATCTATGGAAATATATACACTTTGTGATACAACTCACATTTGACAGTATCCTTATTTCATTGATGAAATGAAGATAAAGATATTATTTTCTTTAGAATAGAAGGTTATCTATGATTAACAAATACGTAATAACGTTATTAACAAATATATAGAAATCATGCTATATTTTTTCATATTCCACGAAACTACACTACAAGTAATATCTTCATATGATATATAACGATCCGATAACGCCGGGCTTTAGGGTCCGTCGTTCGTAGAAGTCCATATAGGGGTATTTGAGCCATTTCTCACCACTCTGGTCCAATATAACCTGATGGTAGCTAGAGGGTTGTTCATTTGATTAGCAGGGAGCAGTACGAGCAGGTGAGGTAGGCTTGGGTGAGTTGATTGCTGTGTGCGACGACCCTTTACACCCACTATGCCCGTTGTTTGGTTGTTATTAAAACTTGGGATATAAATATTGAAAAATAATGTATGAAATGTAAACCTATGTATGTATGTTCGAGTACCGGCAACGTTTCGCACGTTAAAAAGCAATTGTAAGAGATTTATTTGAAAGTAACGGGTGACTATTCATTAGCAGCCGCCGTCGCCGTCGCCGCCGCCCGTAATGATTTATGATGACGTTGATAGATTGCAATTGCAGTTATGAAAAACTATTCAGGAATTCATGAAATGAAATCCTTAAAAAGCACTAATACACACCTCAATAATATTTTACTCTTATCTAGTCTATTTTGAATGCAGTAATGTTTTGTATTATTACTGGAATTAACTATCCTTTCAAGTAGTTAATATAAATTTTTAAAAATTAATACTCAAATTTCACTAATTTCGATTAATAGTTACTGTTAGATCCGCTTTCTGCGCCTCCAACACTGACTCGGTGTTGTGCACAATACAACTGTCGTACGTCCGCACTCGGCGGCGGCTCTCGCGTTAATGACGTATTAACATTGTTCATTCGCACTCCAGACAGTGTACCCACATATACTACAGTTAAGATTATTTTCGGTTACTACTTGTGGCCGAAAATCATCATATCATCTGAAATGAGAAAATCTGGAGAGGAACAAATTTTATTGATTTAACTCGACGGACTATTATGCTGAAGTGATAATAAGAGAGACCAATACATAGCACGAAGAGTGTAAAGTATTATAGATTGAAAATATTCATGAGTGGTAACCACATATTGACAAGCGGAGTGTCCGATCATAGAACCTATGCATGCATGCAGGTGATATTGGGCTAGGTCACGCTTGCATCGATTGGGTACGTGTACGTTCAGACCTGTCGTCAAAGGATAACGGTATTTTCCGTGTTTGTTGTATGAAGCTAATAAAGTTCACGAGCTTTTAATGCAAGAGCCCTTATTGCTCAGTAAGCAAGCACAGTTGCCTACAAATACCAGTGCCCAAAAGTATTACGGCCCTGGAATATTGCTAAGCGTAGTGCAGGAAGCCCCTGAGGATCACTGAAAGGGTTTTAGTTGGTTCAAATCCCACCTGACCCAGTCTTTCTCCCAAAAGATACCAAAAATAAATACAAAGTTCTATATTCAGCGGAGAACATATATTACATATTACAATTAAACTATCCTTCGCATACAAAGTGTTCACGTTATATTTAGACTGGTAAAGGACATCCGTGATGTATTGCGCGCAGTGCAGCGTCTGCCAGGTCAAGAGCTCCACCGTGTCAAGGGCTGTCCGCCCCTCGCCCACTAAGTTCCGGATGCCGAATATCATATGATATCATAGTTGCTTTATGAATATACTAATCAGGATTTCAATAATTAACCAGGTCGCAGCTCATCCGCAAACATAATCGTTCTCTCACTCCTACAACCCTCAAACGTAGTTCACCCCTGGCGTAATCAAATGAAGAATTTGTCTATTGCTGATCTGTAATAAACTTGTAACAAAACATTATTTAAAGTTAAATATAACACATATCGAGCTAGAGAAAAAGAAATTGTAATCAATTGTAAATATAGTAACAGACGCGTATATTTGACAACTGCTAAACTATGGTGACCAGGAGCTAATTTTTATAGCCTCCTAAGACCAGCATTTATTTAATTATAAAAACTTTCATGAATGTAACTTCAAGTCGTAACACAAAAAATGTATATACCTATGACGATCCTGAGTCATCATCAGCCGATAGATGTCTACTCCTGGCCATACGCTTCCCCCAAAGATCTCCTCATCGATCGGCCCCGCGTTGCCGTTATCTACACTTAGACTACACAATATTACAGAAGGAGAAAGACAACGCCATAATACACCAATTTAGCCAAATGCGTGTTGGTGGAGAAACTATTCGGATCATGAGATACTTTCTTCAAACTGTATTTTGCCGGACAGATCACAAAACTAGATAATGTTAAATTATACTAGAAAGATATCCAAATAAACAATCCATAAATATTGGTAACAATCATACCTTATTCAGAGCATTATCGAAATGCATATCTTAAAATATTTAGATTTTACCTTGTATACATGGAACTAGCTGTTCCCTGTCAGCTTTGCTGGCTGCAACATCCTTCAATTCTCTACTAATATTCCTACCAAGTTTCAAGGGTCCAAATCTTATGGTTCTAAGGATATCGTAATGACTTTCTACATATTAGTTTGGCAAATATCTCCCTTCCGCCTTTTTGTCTTTTGAATTTCGCGGCTATGTACAAAGCGCTACAGAACTCGTATCTGGCAATACTATACATAATTTGAAAGGTCTTGACATAACCTACAAAACGACGCTATGCATAATTAGTTTGGATATTGCGTTCAACAGTTATAGACGTGTAAACATATAGTTCACTAACGCCGAAATTCGCGCTATTTTAAAGTTTTCCTTCGTTAAAGGCAAATCCGCTAGAGAAACGTTCCGTGAGATTAATGATGTTTTGGGGGATGGTACTCTATCACTTCGAACCGCGGAGGAATGGTTTCGACGATTCAGAGCCGGTGAAAACGACACCATGGATAAGCCAGCCGGCGGAAGACCTGTGACGACAAATACCGATCAAATCATGGACTACATCGAGTTAGACCGGCATGTGGCATCTCGTGACATCGCCCAGGAGATGGGAGTTAGTCACCAAACCATTTTAAACCATCTGCAGAAGGCTGGATACAAAAAAAAGCTTGATGTTTGGGTGCCGCATGATTTGACGCAAAAAAACCTTCTGGACCGAATCAACGCCTGCGATGTGCTGCTGAAACGGAACGAACTCGACCCATTCTTGAAGCGGATGGTGACTGGCGACGAAAAATGGATCACATACGACAATATCAAGCGAAAACGGTCGTGGTCGAAGGCCGGTGAATCGTCCCAAACAGTGGCCAAGCCGGGATTGAAGTTGCCGTCTAGATGGAAACAGATTATCGAACAAAACGGCGCATATTTGAACTAAATCCGATCACTGTAACACTTTTTATAAAGCATTGAATAAAGAGCAAAAAAGCGGAAGGGAGATATTTGCCAAACTTTTATATGGAAATTTAATTTTTATATATATAGATTATTATTAATATCTAAATGTCATTCTTAAATATAAACTTTAACAAATATGCGTAGACATAACGTAGCACCTTCGTAGCAGGTAGACAAATACACGTGAGGAGTTGAAGTTCGCAGCAATATCAGCACTATATTGATAATGACAGAGCGATTTAAAGTATAGAGCAAGTTACCAAGTAAATCAGTATTACGAAGATCCAGAAAAATCCAGTAAATGGATACAATTGGATACTCCGTAATTACTTGTTCAGCTAAGTCAATGTACACAAAGATATAACTTCCTTGTAAGGATTTACGTTATCATAAACGATAGTGTGTTCTATCTCGGTCCCGGTGCCGCCATCTGTTGGATTTTTTGAAAACTTTTTGTTACCATATTTATTTTCGCTCCATACTTTTGTAGAATCTATTAATGGGTCTTTCTTCCATCCCTGTCCCACAACAGGTTCCAGTCTACCGACTTTATGCTCTGTACCATATATATATATATATTGTTTTATCAGATTCAGGCTTTGAAAAGGATAATTCTCTTCGATAATATAAATGCTTTTGTATTTAGGTTAACGCTTACATTGTTATTATTACAATTGTGGTTAACCTCAATCTGGCCGTTGGCACTGCGGTCCAAACGTGGTTTAATTCGCTTTATAATATAATAAGTCCTTACCCTGTTGTGACAAATGTATCAAAACTCATGCGGTTTTTATTACGAAATATTTTTAAAGTATAATTTAATATTTGATTCCGACTCTCCATGAATAAAAAGCTCTGAAGTAGGCTCATCTGTGAGATTGAAAGAAGTGCTATTAAAAATAATATATGCGCATATGTTTGCAATTTATTTACATGGGACCGATCGATGTGGAGTTCATTGGTGGAGACCATGTCCAGCAGTGGACGTCTATCGGCTGATGATGATGAAAGTCTTATATGTAAAATATACTTGTGTCTTATTGGTGGTAGGTTTCTGTTGCTGGAGACCGTCTAGGCAGGTATCATCGCATTTCCTATTTCTGTCACCAAATTGTACTATATAAACTTTACTATGATCCAATTTCAATGGCACTATAGATAGTGAAATTACTGGGGTAACGAGGCTTAACATCTTATGTCTCAAAGCGATGAGCAAAATTTGCTGCTATGAATATCATCTTAACTAACACCACGTTGTTATGAGCAAGCGTATCTATTACAATCGCGTTGCGTCGTAGCTGTTCTCAGACACTGTTCATGTTATACCGGTTACGCTGTTTAGGAAACCGTATTGGCTAAATGGAAACAAGATCTATACAGACAGAACGAATTACGATGGTTCAGTATCTTGTAACTAGTTAAAGCAGTGGTTGGCACGATACAAGTTCAACGAAAGATTTCGTACGCTATATTAATAACAAAATTATTACCAAATCTTCTTGGACCCATGCTTTTGGTCCTTATGATGAAGTAAATGATCGAGTCCATCAAAATACCTGAAAGCTACTTCTTTCCGCACAGCGCGCTTCGAAACTTGGTCCCGTTGGGTTTCATAAATAATCTCAGAGTCGGCGGGCGATGATCAGAATATCTCTACGATGTAAAATCAGAAATGAGGAGATCCGCAGAAGAACCAAGGACACCGTCATAGCTCTAGAAAAACAAGTGTCCCACGCAGACAGACGTTTGATAGGCGCATTTGCCTATGGAGCTATGTTGATGGAGACGTTGGTCCTATGCTCTGTCCAGGATACATTCAGCATCCGTTTCCAGCACCACATTTCAAACGCGTCTATTCTCTTGCGATCGGCTGCCTTTATAGTTCAAATCTTCGCTCCGTAGAGAAATATAGAAAAGATTAAGCTGCGAACGAAGCGAGTTTTATTTTGTAACGAGAAGTTGCTGTTTTTCCGTTGTAAGCGCTTCCTATTAACGTCTCCTGCGCTTCCACTCGTCACCAATATTATGTTCATTGATAAATCATATCCCATATTCCAATAAGTATAGGCGATTCAAGCTGCGCATCCGACTCTCGTCCGACACATGACATACTGAACGTTGAAGCACGCACCGGTTGCTTTTATACTATTACAATTTATTGATTATTCACCACTACCCACATTAGTTGGCGAATGTCACATCATCAAAACTGACCGTCAATTTAGCTCTAAAAACAAACTAGACATCGCCTTATATAACCTATTTTTGATCCAATTAGCTTCATGAATGACGCGATTGCCAACACCATATTCTCGAAAGCTCCATCATAGAGCTAATATATATGTATATCGTAGTTACATTATTGACTTTTTTTTTTTTTTATAAGATCTAGTAGGCAAACGAGCAGGACGGGTCACCTGATGGTAAGTGATTCACCGCCGCCCACGGTCACCAGCGATGCCAGTGTGTTGCCTACCCTTCAGGTAAGAGTATGCTCTTTTCTTGAATAACCCAATGTCGCAGTTGTTCTTGAATAACCCAATGTCGCACTTTATTTTACTTTCGTGAGGGAAATAATAATAGTCTTACCGTATCCCTTAAAACCTTTAAACCAGAACAAGTTGAAAGTGATATAGCAGTTACTTGCGTAACATGTTTAAAGTTGTTACGAAACAAGTATTCCATTTCTTGGCAGCTTTCATATTACGAACCATTAAACTTACGATAACTTATCCGACTTGCTCCAGATTTTTTTTTTTGGTATTCGCTTGCCTAACACATATACTAACACACTACAACTTTTAACATAACCCACATTAATAGCAATAGTATTGGATCAGCATCATCAGTCGATAGACGTCCGCTGCTGGACGTAGAACTAGAGGTTGTCGTATGTAGGGGTTCATGTGTGGATTTGGGCCATTTCTCACCACGATGGCGCAATGAGGGTTGACAGGAGCCAGAGCCTCGTTTGTTGATTAGCAGGGTGTACCACGAGCAGGTGAGGCTGACTTGGATGCCGTGAGTTGATGTGCAGGACCCGTTACACCCCATAATGTTGGTTATTTTCACCTTCCACTCGTATACTTTAAGTCAGTGGCCACCAAACTTTTTGTCCTAACGGACTAGTAAATTTATAATTTGAATGCCGTGAACCACTAAACCAATTTTTTTTAATAAGATCTAAAACGTCCGTATTATATATATATTTAATCTACTAAGCGACAAGGGGAACGTTCACCTGTTGGTAAGCGATACATCTGCCCGTAATAACGTGGAGCTAGTTAGGATAGTAAATACAGCACCACATTTCAACCCTCTCCTTGTGACATGAGATGCTGAGTCTCGTATGCCAGTAAGTACAATAGCTCGAGCGCCTTACAAACCGGATCACGGTAACGTTAGCATCACTACTGTTATACGGTACTTCAAATGACATCGAATCAAGCATTTGGTTGATTAGTTCTATTTGATTTCTTTTGTTCGTTAAATACTTACAATTTCTACTATTTATAATATATTTTACTATTGTTTCAATTATTATTTTAACTGTAAAAAAAACTATTTAACCTGTGAACCATTTCAATAAACCTCACTTTATTTTACTTGTCAATTTGAATAATAAAAAACAAAAAGTAAGCAAGAGGTCCTCCTCGTGTATTGCAAAAGCCGTCCTGCGCCCTACTGCGCACCTCTCCGCTGAACACAAATCATAATTAAATTTCATCTCATTACGCACCCCCGTAATCGTTTTAATTATAATTTATGTTACCAGTAATTGTGCTTATAAAAATATGCCGTATTTCGAAATCTAAGGGATGGTTCAAGTGATGTAGTGAAGTGATGTCACATAGTTCTTTATATACGTAAGTATGATTGATAACAAAGAAACTACACAAAATATAGTAATGTGTGGTCTCTGCCTACCCCACTGGGAACGAGGCGTGATATATATGTATGTATGTTATATTAGATTTTCTAGGGTAGCTTTTCATATATTTAATTAAAAACAAAAAACATATATGGAATGCAGTACATGTATATATTGCTAACAGCAGTAGTTAACTGAATGACTGTGTCGCAGTTAGCAAATTCTCCTTCCAGACGTGCATACAAAATAAATATATGTTTGCTCTATTCTTCTCTTTATCTATGGTTCATCATCATCGAGTAATATACTCCTACTGCTGGACATGGATGTGACCGTTCGGTCGCTTCCAGGGCTTTAAAATCTTAGAACTTACTATACTTATTTTATATAAAAAGAGATTGTGTATGTATTATAATAATATGATAATAAAGAACCCTTCTAGTTTTCTCACTGTTAGGACTCGAATCCTTTTCCCCTAAGGAGACAGTTCAAGCCATTTATCCACCACGTCGGTGGGATGTGACTTGTCCCCATTGAAGTTGTTGTTCTTACAGCACATCGGTTGCGGCACAATATTTTCTGTCACTGGAAGCTCGAACTTAGTGCAATTCGAACCCCATGTCCCTTGTGTACTTACAGCGTTTGCGACCATCTGACACATTAAGCTGTCACCGCTGCGTAAGTCTGTATATGTTTTAAATTTTTAGGTTTTAAAGTCAAAGAATTTTAATAGCCCATTTTGGAGAAGATGAAAAGATGCTTCAGTCTCGACTGCTTATTGCCAGGAAGTGGGAAACGCGTTTGGATGGCTGCCACTTGCGAACGCATTAGCTGTGCGCATTTACTTATTTTGCAGTCTATCCTTGTGCAGTTTCACCAGCTCCTCTGTACCATCTGTGAGGCATTATGTATATATTGCTGTTTGATCTAAGTACTAGACTAGAGGACTGTCTGGATGAGGTACTCATGCTTTTTATGAGCTTTATAAAAGGCTTATTTTTTTCAAAAGTTTATAAGAGTTTGATAGGAATAGTTTCTTACTTTGAATATAAAAAAAAAGTATTATATATTATCACTAATTGGTGGTAGGTCTCTGTTACTAGAGACAGTTTAGGTAGGTGCTACCTAACCGTAGTACCTATTTCTACCGTCAGACAGTAGTATGCGCACATTACTGTGGTCCGGTTTGAGTGGCGCTGTAACTCACTGAGTTATCTATAACTAGACTTAACAGTACAGACTACAGGCAATGTAATATGATCCTAACTAACGAAAAACTTCCTGTACGGGTTATCGCACCATCAAATCATTAGCGGAATGTAATATCTTCACATGTGGTTCATTGACGTTATAGAAATATATATACGACATATATAATATAATATCAAAATTCTAGGTATATATCAAATTTGTTTAGAGGACACTTTTTCAAAGACATACATAATGTCAACATTTGTGAACGCATTTGTGAATTCGTGCAAGCGAATACAGTGTGATGCAGTTATTCATATCGCATGCTCAGTGTATGGTAGGTATAGAGCTGAACCCTGACAGACGGGAGAACAAAGGGTTTTGTTATTTTTTTTTAATCTCAGCCGGAATATACAAGTTTGAAGCGTCAAGCTATAGTCGTGTATGCAAAGTATTTGAATTCGCACAGAAGAAAAAAAATCACTGTATTTCAATACCTAGACAGATGACAATTATTCACAGTAGTAGTCATGAATGTAGAGATACTAAAGCTATATTTTTCTCACAGCGTAGAAATGTAGCATCATACATCTGTAAGGGCGCGCCGGAACATACAACGCGTTCTCCTCTCGTTTTATTATTGTCACCTGGGCAACGGATCTCCCCAAATCCGCCACCCAGAGGCCATGGAAGCCAAGAGAGAATACTCTCCTGATTCCAATGCGGCCATGCTGATTGTAAAGTCACGCCAAAGCGCTGGATGCAGGCAGTGCAGGGCCGGTCAATGTACAGGTCTTTGGAGGAGTCCTGCGTCCAGGAGGAGACGTCTATCGGCTGATGATTATGATGATGATATCTATATACTTTGAATCCATTGCTGGCACGTTATGTGCTACAGGAGATCGTTTAAGAAGGTACCACCAGCATGGTTCCTATTTCAACCGTTAAACATCATGTTCCAGTGTGAAATCGTTGTGACCAGCAAAATTACTGGTGTAGCGAATTTTAGTAACTTATATCTTATCTATGAAGAAAATCCGGAATTAAGGAATTCGACGGAGCTCTTAAAATCATCAAGCTGATGAACTTGAAGTGACAGTGGGCCTGCGATATCTATCGTGTCAGTGACGTCCGATGGGGGAGAAGAGACTTGCAGTGGAGTCCGCGTACAGGACACAGAAGTGTAGGACATCCTCCTTCTAGATGGACTGACGATATCATCAGCGTGGTCGGAAGTGAGTGGATGCGAGAAGCTGAGAATCGCATTTGGTAGAATATATATAATTTTCGCAATATATTGGGGAAGGCCATATCAGTAGTATCATCCAGTAGTGGATAAACAAAGACTAATAATGAATGAATGTCTTACTTAAGCCAACGAAAATGACGTGATGTATATCATTCTAACTAGTACCCGATTATTAAGGGGTTTGTGTGTGTTACTTGCAATCAAGTGAACGATGTCGTACATTGCTTCACCAGCTCTTCGACGAAGAACACAAAGCTTTATATAAAAAAAATAATTATAAATTAATATATTTAAAATATCATCATCATCAGCCGATATATGTCTACTGTTAGACATAGGCCTCCCCCAAAGATCTCCTCATTTGTAAGGGTTCATATGGGAGGGATTTGGGTCATTACCCACCACGGTGGTCCAGATGGGTTGGAGGAAGCCAGAGCTTCGGTTGATGATTAGCAGGGTGCAAAACGAGCAGGTGATGTTTACTTGGGTCCTTGTGAATTGTGGTGACGGGACGCCTCACTTCTCCTATATATTAAATAAAGTGTTATTTAAACTATAACTAATCGCTATATAATTTCTTTACAGGTAAGTGGGATACCAAGAATTCTGTTCCTCTGTAAATAGGTATAGTATCTATCATCAATTCTAAATAAGTTCAAACTGAACTTTACAACATGTAGAATAAACTGGAGTGGGAAATGTTTCCAGTGATGTCGAATAGTCTGCATTCTGTTTTAATGAGGACCCACCCTTAAATTATCGTGTGTAAAATTGTAGGCCGTCAGACGCTCGGAGTAACTCCTGAAGCGGGTGATTACAGTTCGTAAATTCCATACCTGCCGCCGGCGGGGGACGGGCGTGACGACCTGCGAGCCGGAGCGCGGGGCAATTTTGAGATAATGCCGCCATTTATCAGCGCTTGTACAAACACGAGCAAGTTTAATCTGTGCACACTTCACGACACTAAGCTTATGTTATATTCAGCAATTTTTTTTTTTTATTTATTCGACGAAGCCACGAAGTGAGCGTGACGTATTCCTGATAGCAAGAAGAAACGCCTGCCGTTACCAATATGGCGCTAGTGAGAATGATGCATTCAGCATCACATTGTGCTCATCGCCATGAGATGGATAGATAGATTTGCGGGTAATAGATCTCAGTTGCCGGAGACCTAGGTAGGTACCATCGCAGCACCTATTTCTAGCGCTAATCAGTAATGTTCGAACATTACTGTATTCCGATTTAAAGGAAGTTATAGCTAGGGAAGTGCTGGGGTAATTAGACTTAACAAGTTATGTACCTAGGCGACGTGCGCAATGTGATGCAGTGTATACTATTCTAACTAGCGCCACGTTGTCATAGACAGACGCATCACACTTACCTTAAGATAAAATTCTCACTCCATTAAATAAAAAAAATATATATGTTAGCTCCCATAACACCAGTAATAGTACTAGCTAAAACGCCCTTTAAACCGGAACACATTTTTATTTGCACACTGCAGTCTGGCGGTAGAAACAGAAGCTGCGGTGATACCTGAAGGTCTTCAACAATAGGTACCTAACTCTAGTAACGTTAGGTTTTTTTCATGAAGTTGGACGCCCTGCTCGACCTGAAGGGCCTCTGTCTGGAGGCCTTCGGTGACGGCGAGGTGGTCCTGGGGGTGTCCTTAGATATCGAGAACGCCTTCAACAGCCTGCCATTCGCGACGATCAGGGGGGCGCTGGAGTTTTTCCGGCTCCCCCCCTACATGGTCGGGCTGTTGGGGGCGTACCTCAAGGACAGGACGATCGTCTGGGTTGATGGCAGCGGCGAATTACATCGGCGGCGCGTGGAGAGCGGGGTTCCACAGGGGTCGGTCTTGGGCCCCTTGCTGTGGAACCTCGCGTATGACTGGCTGCTGCGGCAGCCGGTCCTCCCCGGGACGAGGGTACTATGCTACGCGGACGACACCCTCGTCTCGGCCCGGGGGAGGAGTTACGACGAGGCTGCTCGTCTGGCCGCCACTAGCACGTCGCTGGTGTTGGACCGGATCGAGCAGCTGGGTCTGAGGGTCTCCGTCACGAAGACGGAGGCCCTCCTCTTCCACGGACCCCGCAGGGGTCCACCCCGGGGCGCGATCATCCCCGTCCGGGGCGAGAGGGTCCCAGTGCGGGGAGCCCTCAAGTATTTAGGGCTCACTCTGGACGGGCGATGGAGCTTCGGGGAGCACTTCGAACGGCTTCTCCCGAAGCTCACCGCCACCGCCGCTGCGCTGGGCAGATTGCTGCCCAATGTCGGGGGGCCGTGTCATTTGTGTCGGCGCCTATACTCTGGCATCCTGCGGAGTATGGCACTGTACGGAGCGCCCGTATGGGTGGATAGGTGCGAGACCGCCAGGAACGGGCCCGTGTTGAAGAGGGCCCAACGTATCCTGGCGAACCGAGCCTGTCGGGCGTACCGTACGGTGTCCTGGACGGCGGGTACGCTTCTCGCGGGCGATGCGCCTTGGCATCTACAGGCGCAGTCGCTCGCGGAAGTGTACCTCTTCCTGCGGGATGCCGGAGAGCGTCGGCCGGACCCGGCCACGGTCCGCCGGATCAGGCGCGTTGCCCATGACGCCCTGATCCGGCGGTGGGAGACGGAGTTAGGTAACCCTGCCGCCAGCCGGGACACGGTGGAGGCCATCAGGCCCCACCTGTCCCGGTGGATGAGCCGGCGGTACGGGGCCTTGACGTTCCACCTGGTGCAGGTGCTGACAGGCCATGGATGTTTCGGCAAGTACCTGCACCAGGTGGCTCGTAGAGAGATGACGCAGGAATGCGTCGAGTGTGGTGCGCCGATTGACACGGCGCACCACACTCTGGCGGAGTGCCCGGCATGGGGGCCGCAACGCCACGCCCTCGTCGCGCAAGTCGGCAGTGACCTCTCGCTGCCGACTGTAATCGATCGTATGTTGAGCAGCGAGAGGTCTTGGAGGGCGGTAGCCTCCTTCTGCGGCGCAGTGATGCGTCAGAAGGAGGCCGCCGAGCGCACGAGGGAGGCCGACGCCGCTGCCGCACCTTGCAGGCGGCGGCGGGCCGGCGGGAGAGCGCGGCGGCAGAACCACGCCGTCCGCTTCCTCCCGCCGTGAGCGATGGGCCCCTAGCCGGGCACGGTGTGATGGGGCGTTCGGGCCGTTGGGCGTGGCCCTTTGGGCCTTTTGTCGTGTTTCCCCTAGGGGTGCGTCCCCCGGGGGAGTCTTGGTTTTTGTCCCCCCCCTCCCACTTCGACGAGGGGGGGAGTCTGGAGGGAGGAGGCCGCCGCCCAATTCCTTCACGGGAGGGCGGCGGCCGAGCATGCGCTCCGTCGTGGGCGCGCGCGGTCGTCTGTGGGGTCGGGGGGCCCCAACGTGCCGGTCCCGCGAGGGGCCGGTACGGGACGGCAGGTGGGTGCCTTTGCTCCCCGCGGGTACCCACCAAGAGGAGTTTTATACGCGGAGGCGCCCGGAGAGTTGCTTGGCTGAAACCCGGGCGTCTCCAGTATGCGTGTGGCGGGACAAGCGGTGGTGGTTTTAGTGGGTATGGGGGTCGCGCACAACATCTCAGTGGCCCCGAGCCCCACATAACCCGGCGTCCCCCCCCTCGAAAAGGACGCTGGGTATGCGTTAACAGCATTTCCACCACCGATATCAAAAAAAAAAAAAAAAAAAGGTTTTTTCATGAAAAAACATATTATAATAATAAACCATTTTCTTGAAGAAGTATAATTAAATTTTGAATACTTTATCTTCAATATATAATATCCTAGACTGTCAAGTCCCCGTCCGGTCCCCCCAGGGAGGCTCATTGTTCCTGACAGATCATGGACTTTCCTGTACTGGTACATAATATTATACTTATTTAAATGTTAAGAATTTATTCCATTTTAAGTCTAAAACCAATTAACTTTAATCCTATTTCTATGGAAAGCAAATTTTAATATATTTAAACATCTGCTTTCTGTGGAATATGATATATAAAATATTCTTCTTCTATGCTAGTCTAGGTACCACCGCAGATCTTATTTCTGCAGCTAAACATGACTTTGCAAATATTACTAAGAATAATTACTGAAATAATGAGTCTTAATATCCTATGCCTCAAAGCGACGAACGCGATGTGGTGCTGTTTATACCATTCTAGTTTGCGCCACGTTGTTTATGGTCAAGCATATCATTTGCCATAACATTTATTGAAGTACATCTAAAGACTGAATAAATACAAAATAAAATACTTAAACAAAATTTTTTCAAATAACTCAACACATATCGTTTACCGTAACGCAAAAGCATATAAAGTTCCTACATTTTTGTGTATATTGTCTATGGTCAATATGGAATATACATCATCATCATCATTGGGTTCCCATTTAAAAATGAATTTTGGCGATCAGATTGAGAAAACCAATTCGATCCTCAGCTATTCTACAACTGTATATATAAACTGGATCATCATAATACCAAGACTCGAGGCAGTAGCCTATCACGAATACACAACTGTATCCATCAACTGCATTTCTCTGGATCTTCATAATACCAAGCCTCGAGGCAGTAGCCTATCACGAATACACAGCTGTATCCATCAACAGCATTTCTCTAGATCTTCATAATACCATGACTCGAGGCAGTAGCCTATCACGAATACACAACTGGATCCTTCAACTGAATCACTCTGGATCTTTGTAATACCAAGCCTCGAAGCAGTAGCCTATCACGAATACACAACTGTATCCATCAACTGGATCACTCGATCTTCGTAATACCAAGCCTCGAGGCAGTAGCCTATCACGAATACACAACTGTATCCATCAACTGCATCTCTCTGGATCTTCGTAATACCAAGCCTCGAGGCAGTAGCCTATCACAAATACACAACTGTATCCATCAACTGCATTTCTCTGGATCTTCGTAATACCAAGCCTCGAGGCAGTAACCTATCACGAATACACAACTGTATCCATCAACTGCATTTCTCTGAATCTTCATAATACCAAAACTCAAGGCAGTAGCCTATCACGAATACACAACTGTATCCATCAACTCTCTCTGGATCTTCGTAATACCAAGCCACGAGGCAGTAGCCTATCACGAATACACAACTGTATCCATCAACTGCATTTCTCTGGATCTTCATAATACCAAGACTCAAGGCAGTAGCCTATCACGAATACACAACTGTATCCATCAACTGGATCTCTCTGGATCTTCGTAATACCAAGCCACGAGGCAGTAGCCTATCACGAATACACAACTGTATCCATCAACTGGATCTCTCTGGATCTTCGTAATACCAAGACTCGAGGCAGTAGCCTATCACGAATACACAATTGTATCCATCAACTGGATCTCTCTGGATCTTCGTAATACCAATACTCGAGACAGTAGCCTATCACGAATACACAACTGTATCCATCAACGATCTCTGGATCTTCGTAATACTGTTGCACTCAGTAACTTGCTCTGTACTTTAAATCGCTCATTATCAATATAGAGCTGTATTGCTGCGAGGGTTGTCATTTATCAGAGACCTCTCACCACACTTGAAGACTCCTACAGTGGCGCCCAACTTGGGGCTACCTACGACTGCGCACCCTATCGACCATATTATTCGACCATATTTAATACAATTTAATACTCTGTTTGCTATAAATTTATTTCCGTCTCAACACGAACCTAAATAGCAATACTGGCTAAGATAAATATCCTGTCACTCACATTGACTTCTCATTTGCCCCCGGGAGAGTAAACTCTCGACTTAGTTTGTTTACGACCTTATCAGAGTTCCGTACAGACAATAATATTTAAATATACACAATCACACGAGCAGCAATCTTTTAATATTAATTAACACAATTTATTAATTTATATGAAGTTATTGGATTTCCTAAACACTGACATTTCAGTGGTGGAGTATATAATCAACCAAAAAATTATTAGTTTCTTTTTTATATTAATTCAATGTAGCTAGAACTATATCATATGTAGTAGAATTGACTACAGTGGTTAAGATACTGACTTTTATAAAGTCCAGCCGATTTTGTAGTTCGCCATTCTCAATCAGTCAAACTGGGATATAAAACTGTTGATATTGAGTCTTGCTACCGCAGTAATTTCACTAGATAAAGTGCCTTGCAAACCGGAACACAGTAATTTTGGAACAGTATTTATTGACGGCAGACATAGGCGCTACTGAGGTACCTACCTAGACGGCCTCCGGTAACAGTAACCTGCCATCAGTAAATAGTAATACGTTATTCAAAATATATATACTTAATAAAACAAAATTTTAAGAATTTTATTAAATCCTATGAATTTCAATCACTACAGAGCTCTTCAAACTTGAACACACCAATGCTACTAAGGTTATCTAAACGAAAGTTAGACTAACTAGCTAGGCTAAGTTAAGGCTGAAACAACATGGTTCCGAATTGAGCCTTCATTCGCATCACCAACAAATGTTCGTGATACATAACGATAAGTGTATTTCTCTTCAGCCTGTAATTGAATTAATTAGTCGCGTCTGTTTGTAAAAGCCCACCATTGTCCCGCAGCTTGTCAGCGGCGAGGAATGCGTAATTACATCACGCGACGTCAAGTTGAAGACGCTGTCGCTGTGACGTCACATCACTTGCAGCATCACTTGATATTACCAAGAGTAACACTTGATATACCTACACACCTCACACGCAAATAACATTGAAGTAATTTAAAAAATATATTTATCACGTGACCCTTACTATAGGGTTTACAAAAAGGCTCAGAATTACCCAAAGCGCAATAGAGACGGCAATGCTCGGAGTGTCTCTGCGCGATCAAATTAGAAATATGGAGATACGCAGAACTAAGGTCAGCGACATAGCCTAAAATATTGCTAGATTTAAGTGGCAGGGGGCAGGGCACATTGCTCAAGGATCGACGGCCGATGGGGCAGTAAGGTCCTCGAGTGGCGCCCGTGTAATAGGGCGTCCTCCCACACGGTGGACGGACGATCTGGTGAGAGTCGCGGGAACCCACTGTATGCAAGCAACTCGGGACGGATCGACATGGAGATCATTGAGAGAAGCCTATATCCAGCAGTGGACGTCTATCGGTTGATTATGATGATGATCATGATGATAATGATTTATCACGAGTCACACGTGGGTTCCTATTATTGCAAAGAAACGGTAAGTTTTTATTGTCATAGACCATCTAGTTAGGTACCACCTCAGCTCGTATTCCTGCCGTGAAACCATAGTGGTGCAAATATTACTCTGTTCTGGTTCGAAGGTCGTTGCATTTATTTAAATTACAGGAGTAAACGTGACTCGGCATCTTATATCTTTTTTTTTTATTTATGACAAGATAAGACGAGCGGAACGTTCACTTGATGGTACCTCTGCTCATAACATGACGGTAGATAGTATGGTATACACTGCACCATGTTGTGCCCGTCGTAAGACAGGATAATCAAGTCTCATTACCCCAGTAATTTTACAGCTACAACTCCTTTCAATCTTAAACACAGCAATGTTTGCACGCTACTATTTGTCGGCTGCAATAGTATTTAACACAGAGACCTATATAGTGAGTATAATATGGTGTAGTGTATACCATATTATTTAGGGTCATATCATGGGCAGATGTACTAGCAAACGAATGACGCGCTCTCTCATAGCTTCATTAAATAAAAAAAAAAAGATGTAAGATATAGAGTCTTATTACTTCAGTAATATTAATAAATACAACGACCTTCGAAGTGGAACAGAGTAATGTTAGCAAGACTAGATGGTATACGACAATAAAGACTTACACCATTTCTTTTAGGAAGCTAAACTCGGTAGATCTCTATCATCCTAAGTAGAGCCACGTTGTAATGAGCACAAAAAAAAAGTTATTGTCTTTTCCATATTATTATTCAGAGAAAATCAAAATTTACAGGATTACTTGTCCGCGAAGAGGAAAGCAATATTTCTTTGTTTCTTTGCAAAACGTCAAACTGAATAAAAACATGTAATTAACCTTTGGGAAAGTTTGACAGCTTCGTAACAATATTAGGACCTCCTGAGAGCCCAAGTAATGTACTTATTGTTTGTGAATAATTCTTTTACTGAAAAAATAATAAATTTAATGCTGTACTACGGAGATGGACGGAAATGACCAGTGGCATTTATTTTATTTAATTAAGCGGCGCTACGCCTGCTTAAGGGGTGTAAGAGGTCCCGCACAACAACTCACGGGACTCAAGCCAACCTCACCTGCTCGTGGTGCTTCCAATTAACCTACAAACGAGGCTCTGACTTCCACCAATCCGCATTGGGCTAGCGTGGTGGGAATGGTTCAAATCATTCCATATGAACCCCTACATACATACATATATATCACGCCTCGTTCCCAATGGGGTAGGCAGAGACCAGCTCTCTCCACCTGCTACGATCCCCCCTACAAATATGACGATCTTTTGGTGGGAGGCCTATGTGCACCCGTGGGCGTCTATCGGCTGATCATGATGATGATGACGCCTGCTCATAACAACGTGGCGCTAGTTACGGTGGTATATACTCCACGACATTACGCTCGACGCCTCAATACCTAGTCTCGATACCCCAGTAATGTTACTAGCTACAGCGCACTTCAAACCGAAATACAGTAATATTTGCACAGTACTTGCAGTGGCGTCCGGCAAAGGAAACCTAGCACCAGTGAAGGATCTTCTTTTATTATTAATAAGAACTATATTTTTAATTACTTTTTTAATCTAAGGGGGTGGCAGGAGGAGCAGAACGTTCACCTGATGGTAAATGATACGCCGAACAACATCGTAACTCCACGTTGTTACTTGGCTGTAGTTAGGATAACCTTAAACGTAAAATATTAAGTCTCGTTACCCCAGTAATAACACTAAGCTACAGCGCCCTTCAAACCGTAACACAGATTAATATTAATGTGTTTTATAAGTGATTTGTAAATCAATGTTTTGAAAATAAAGTATACATATAAAAGTAACATAGTGTGTTAGTCAGCTTAAGGATTTCTATGAAAGCCTCTACATATGTGTCATGTACATGTCATGTACACACATATGCATTACATGCACATATTACACATTTACATTATTGTTTCCGTTCAAAGGAAACTGCAGCTTTCTTCGCTACCTGCCAACTCCTAATCATATTTACAAATATTACACTAAGAGTAGAATATATGTACCTCTATGAATATATGTATACCTCCTATAACACGGTAGATTGGTTCCGCATTATAGGAAAACGCCTTGTGGAAGTTTTCCCTTATGACGCGTTACGTAGAAATTATTTACGTTTAACTTTTCTCACTAAAGAGGGTTTAAATCGAATATTAAGAAAACACTATATTATAAATGAAATATGTACATTTTATTAATATTAAACTAAAAACATTTTAATTAAAAACCTTAAGCAAATGAACAAAATAAAGGATTTAATTTCAATTAACTGGTAATTATGAACTGTACAAATCCTTATCAATTTCATAGTACAGAAATATAATGCGGGAAATCCCCGCGTTGTACGGGGGATGGATACCGCGTAATATGAATATGCGTTATAAGATTATCTTGTTATAGGGTGGATTACTGTATATAAAATTTCTGTAACCAATTTTCAGTCCTAGTTGATTATTCACTTTTCAAGTATTAAATTTTTAAATAGTACATCTACAAAATGTAGTCAGTCTTTATAAGATTTCGTTTGTTCTTCTCTACTCCTTCAATATTACTTTAAATGCCTTTAAAATTTTATTTATTCTATTAAAATAATTTCTTTTTATAAGAAAATCTTCTCACATTTAGTATTCTCTAGAGCGTATTATTATTTTTATCTGGAAACATTGTAGTGGCAAGCAATTAAAAGTTCCTTTGTATCACCTTCTCTCGCGCACCGCTTGGCGTCACTCCACGTCGGGCCGCTGTCTGCGCTGTATTTAAATTGTGCCCATAAACTTGCACGAGGCAGAAATTACACTTGGCAGAGCCTTGGCACTGTTCAGTATTAGCTTTAACGAGAACTTGAATTTAAATTAAAAAATAAAACCCTATTTTCATTAAACACTATCACTTAATCTAAAACTTTTACGTCGCGCCTATATCTTAATAAGTTGAATATAATGATCGTGTGTTAATAATATACTATGTGAAATTAAACCTTAGTTAATTTTTTTCTAGAATTACACTATCATCATCGTCCACTGCTGGACATAGGCCTCCTCCAAAGATCTCCACATCGATCAGTCCCACGATTCTCACCAGATCGTCGGTCCACCTTGTGGGAGGGCTCCCAACACTACGTCTAACAGGTACGCGGTCGACACTAGTACACCTTACTGTCCCATCGGCCGTATACCGTAGAGATATTAATTTTTAGTATTAAGAAAACCAATACATGTTTGATTATTTATTACAATAACAAAACTCTATTTAACAAGAATAGTTCCCTTTAATTTACATTAAATATTATAACAATAATTTAATACTGTGCTTGCAAGAAAGGTAGTTAAAAATACTATGCAGTAATTAAATCAATAATAATATAGGTAAACGTAAATAGTATATACTAACCAAAATTACTATTTCTTAATTAATGTGCTAATGATCTCTATTCCGAATTTTTTTCCGATAGATCAAATACCCTTACATTGATTATCATCCGTTACTATATATATGTATCTATTCCTAAATCTCTATTGCTATCATTTTTAGAAGCGGTATTAGTATGAACATACATATCAGGAGAATGCAGAATATTCCCAAGAATGTCTTAATTTTTTTATGATATTCTGTTCCGGATCGAAGGTTTTTTCAGTTACTGATATTACTGAAGTAACAAGACTTGATATCTTATATCTTTTTTTTATTTAACGAAGCGACGCGACGAGCGGAACCGATTGATGTAGACATATTTGGAGGAGGTCTATGTCCAGCTGTGGACGTCTATCGGCTGATGATGATATTAAATCTCTTAAATTTATTTGTAAATATTACAAGTATATTTCCATAGTCTATTATATATATATACATATATATATATAAAATAATAGTAAAGTTTAATATGAACTGGTGACGTATGAAATAGTGTACGATAAAGCGTTACGTAATAGTCGACGAAATTTTATTTACGAGCTCATATCCTGTTCGTAGCACTCTGTATGCGGAGCGTTACCCTGCTGAATATTTAATATAAACTGCAATAGCCCTGTATTGTACCCAGTTAGTTATACGATGATAAGATTGTAGTAGTAAATTAGACGAGGATCTATTACACATCTCTATATATATACACAGTTAACTTTTTACATACAATTAAGGTGGTGATTAGCTGATGTCTCCTGCTTCAGATCTGAAGATGTTGATTAAGTCAACAGGCATATTAAAAGGAAAAAAAAAATAATATTTTAGTTAAGGTTACAACACAAATGCTGGGCTCTTTTTCTGTTCTGGATTGAACGTCGTTGTAGGTAATGAAATTACTGGGGTAATGAGACTCGACGTATTATTTCTCAGGCTACGAATACCATCTTGTTTAGCGCCACGTTGTTATGTGCAGGCGTATCACTTACCATCAGGTGAACGTACCGCTCGTCTGGTCGTGAAATTATTACTCTAACAATACTTATAAAATTGTCTCGAGAGTTCATCAAATAATGTTGCGATTTGTGAGTCTTAAGGTCTTATTGTTATGGCGTACCACCCACCATCATGTGAACGTCCTAGTCATCTCAATCCTTTACCGTAATTACCGTCATCGATGCTGGTATTTATATAAGTAATATAAACCACCCTTGGAATTTCACAACCTCTAAATATCTGTGTCAAGTATTCCGTTATTGTGCACAGTGAAAGGAATTCCTTCAGTGCATGCGATGTCGAAATATAGTATAGCATTTAGTGTGCTGGTTTATTTGCGTTGATATTCTAGACTAGCAACCTTCACCATATACATCCTCGTTGTCACTTAACATTGTGTAAAATTTAAGACTAATGTAATACATATAAATAATCGTAGTGCGTCGTTAAGTCTCCAAATATTCTCTGTTGATGTAGTTCAAGTAGGAAAGTGTGTCTATAGCAAGAATATAAAGTATATAAGCTGCCTGATGCCGAAAAGGAATAAGGTAAGTCTGAAGACTAAAAAAGTATTCAGGTTCGCGGGTTTTTATTGGCGCCCACCCTCAGCGCCCACTAAGCAAGACAGGTAGAGAACAAATACGAATGGTCTTGTATTTATTATATCATAGCGAGCATGCTGTCCTCAACACTTAGCAACTTGTCCTTAGTTGCTATTCTCCGTAGGATGTGCTTATTAGTGAAAGGAGACACCGATGCGTTCTGCAGGAGTTCCTGAGTCTCCCCGCAACGCACTGCGGATGACCACAGAAGGGGTTTCAATGAGCTTAATTCGACATATAACTACCCTAAATAGGAGAGACTAACTTTTTAAGATTTCCATCCATACACAAAAAAAGGTTATAATTTAATAAATACTATTATATTTTTCGAAAATAAAATCTTTTAATCTGTAGTATTAGTAAATCTTTTAAAAGGGTAGAACTTGAAAAACGGTTTTATTAACATGTAAAAAATGTATATCCGGTGCTATACGTTTATAACTTGTATTCATTTCATTGGTCCGAGTGGAAGCATTTATTCATTTAAATATATGTAGAGCCGTGCCCACTGATGGCCACGGGTACCTCGTGTCCTCTCAGGATAATGGATTATTTTCTAAAAGCTTTCATCTGATTTAGACCTGTCCGTAAGCAATGGTTAAAAAAAATCCTCCCGCTATACATCCACTGTCCTCCTACCCTTTTCATTAACATATCAATTGTACCATCTACTGTAACATCGCGGCGTCTCTTGATGCCAAACAGTAACATGTTCCATTTGAAGGTGCTTCAGGTCGTGAAACTTATGTATCTCATAGCAACGAGTGATTTGTTATCATATCTAGTGCCACATCGATATGGAATAAGCAGGTGGTTACCAAAGGTGACCTGCTTGTTTCGTGGTTACCACGAAATTTCTTGTAGGTACTTCATTTTTTTTTTTTTTTTTTGCTGTTTTGGGCGTTTCAGTATTGGGATTGTTTTGTATGAGGTGTAAGGGGTTTCAAACCAAGCTCATCGACTCGTGGTGCATCTTGCTTATCAACAAACATGGCTCTGGTTCCCACAAACCTGCAATGGTCTAGTGTGGTGAGAAATGGCCCAAAACGCTCATATGAAACCCTACAAATGACAACCCCTGGTGCCTGGGGATGCGGGCGGCATAGGACCGATCGATGTGGCGATCTTAGGGGGAGGACTAAATCCAGAAGTGGATGTCTATCGGCTGATGGCGATGGTAGTTGTTGTGTGAATCCTTTATAATTCAGAGTAATATGTACATAATGACTCAATACTTATGTATTCCGGCAGTATTATAATCGATGTGGAGATCTTTGGAGGAGGCCTATGTCCTGCTGCGAAGGTCTATCGGCTGATGATGATGATGATTGTAATATAACAAATAACCTCGATTTACATTATATTTACTGTAGTAGTTTTAGTACAAAATATTTAAGGAATTCATGAAGTTGTTGTCGGCTACGTACAACAAAATTTACAGTCTCACAAACATTCTCACGGACTCGAGAAAAATCTTAGTATTCGGTTTGAAAATTTAAAATGTATGCTAACGAGGGACTGAAATAAGAAATTAAAGCGTTCAACACAGTACTGCACCATTAACCTAGATTACACGGCACTCCTCATTAAACTACCTTTTCTCAAACGACTTTTTATCGCCGGCAAATACTTTTGAGATCGGCAGCAATCTGCGGATTAAACGCCCTGCGAAAATCTTAAATGTAAACCTCGCTGCGAAGTTATCCGAGCCAGCATCGACACCGCGCCATGTATCGATAGGTAAACCATAACATTGTTCATGTGGACGGTCACTAGTTATCCGTCGGCTTCGATTACTATGACGGTAACATTGCCGTTTACTCCATTAGTTTTAAAATCTAAATTTTTATCAATTTAGTATCAATATTTTAATTTATTATTAAACGTATAGATGACAGGAAGGAGATGATCACATTATGATAAGTGATAGTATAATAACAATGTGGCGCTAGGATGGTATATAACCACATTGAGCAAATCGGCTTGAGACATTTTTTATATTTTTTTATATCGTCACGAATTTTTCCCAGTAGGGGTAGGCAGAGGTGTATAAACACCCCCGTTTCGCCAGATGTGGTCAGATTAGGTCCCATGTAACAGGGGGCGAGCCTGTTGCCACTTTATTGGGGCCAGCACATACACACACACAAAGATGATTTCAGTGTGCGGGTTTCCTCACGATGTTTTCCTTCACCGTTTGTATCTCGCTGTTGTAACTAAAGTTCACAAATGTACATAACTTAAATATTAAGTCATTGGTACATGCCGAGATTCGAACTTGCGACCTTCAGAATGAAAGCCGCACGCTCTAACCATTAGGCCAACGAGCTACTGGAACTGACTGGCTTGAGACATGATGTCAAATTTTGTAACCGCAATAATTTTACTAACTACAGCGCCTTTCAAACTTGAACTGAATAATATTTGCACTACACATTACTGTTTGGCGGCAGAAATAGGAGCTGCTATGTTGTCTACGTAAACGGTCTCCGGCAATAGAGACTTACCACCAGTAGACAGTTTTTGGTGAATGACCAGAATGCATCACTTGCATCCTCAAAACTAATACCTTGTCATATATATATTTGCTAATATTATATATACATATACAGTGTTTTTGTAAGTAATTAAAAATGTTCTTACGATTATAATTATCATCATTATCAGCCAATAGACGTCCACTGCTGGACATATAGGCCTCCTCGAAAGATTTCCACATTGTTCGCTCACACGTTGCTCGCATGGCCCAAATCCCCTTAAATGAACCCCTACGACTATATCTTTACTCAATTCAGGGTTGGTTGACCAGAAGAGAATGCCGTAAGCATTAAATCCCCATCAGACCGTGGATCTGGGTCAAAGAGCCCAGTATCAAAAGAGCTGTCGCAATGGCTTGCAAACGTTTACATCACCAGAATCTAGCATAAAGTCTTCATATTGTAACCAAAGATTTGATAAATGATCGTGTAACTGAACATATAATAACGTGCAACAAACCAAAATAATTTTCCAAGCTTCGCGCAACAAATATGATATGTAGACGGGGTGTTGTTTGATTTTAATTAGGGATGATGCCCGTGTGCGAAATTTATAACATAGTTGAAGGCTTTGTTAGTCGCAAAGTAAACAGGGAAACAATCCGGGGCTTAATGCCGGCAACAGTGGCAAATATTAAAATATTCCCCGCAAAGCGTGTAATAAAGCGACGTTTGACCGAACTAGGCCGCCGGATATGGTGCAAGCGAACGGCGGCAGCGTTATTATGTGCGACCTCTGCAAGAGAAAAGACCATCGATTTGAGAAGAATGGGCGCAAACAACTCGGGTTCATCATCATCATCTAAACCGGTGGACTTCCACTGCTGGCAACGGGTCTGTTTTAACGTATTCCACAAGTCAGTGGTCCCCAGCAGTTAGTGTTCCAGAGGATGACTTATTTAATTTAATTGCAAAACTGTTATACTGAACTGTCTAAGTCACTGCTTGATAGTTGACACGTTTTTTTCCACACATCCATCATCATCATCAACCGATAGACGTCCACTGTTAAACATACGTCTCCCCCAAAGATCTCCACACCGAACGGGTCTACGCTGCTCGCATTTAGTGACTTCCGGTATCGCCGAACACCAGAAGCCGACGTTTGTTCATATGGGGGGATTTGGGCCGTTTTCCACCACGCTGGCCCAATGCGGGTTATTGGGAGTCAGACCTTCGTTTGTTGATTAGCTAAGTGCACCACGAGCAGGTGAGGTTGGCTTGGATCCCGTGAGTTATTGTGCAGGAACCCTTCTCATACTCTAACGTTCGACGTTCCATACTAATAATGTATTCCGATATTCATCAAATGTACAATATGCTTTGTGTTAATGTACGTTCTTCACCTGATTTTTAAATTGGTAATAAGTCAAATCGAAGACAGATAGATCTTACTGTAGATGCGTACAGCGAGCCCCCTAAATGTTTCAAATTTTAGGGTGGTTTTTGAAGAAAATAAGGCGTCAACTAATATTTTTATGTATTTCTGTGTTTAACATACCAGATAATATGTTGATGGATCAAAGGAACGTAGTAGTGGTTTAATTTTTTTATTAAGTTATTACAACTTACCACACGAGTAAATTTACCACCAGCTTACCGATGGTAAGTAACACCTTTACAAATAAAGATATAATAGTTAAAGTTAGGTTAGACTTACATTGTAAACACATTGAGCTCATCGGTTTAGTACTTAACTAGACGCTATCGGGACTTGATATATGCAAAGAACAGTTGTTTACTTGAGTCCATAATGATATAAATAATTGGTACTTATTGATAGTGGAGGCTGGTAAACATGGTCCTGAGAGCTTTCGCAAGATAATCCAACGATTTGTGAAACCACTCGACGGAAGCCTATATCCTGTAGTAGACGTCTATGATGATGATAAAGAATCTATACAAAAATAACGTTCTCCAGTAACTTGGGCCCCCCGGCGAATAACAACGAGTGCATGTTTTGTTTTTCCCCTTTACTATGCTCGCTGTATGTTAAAGGTCCACCTTTGTAGGTCCCGAGGTTTTTTCATTACAACAAGATCCGTACGACACAAACATTTTGTTTATTAATATTTTAAAAACAAAGGTAACAGAAGATGTAACCTTCAGGCGGAATTATGGCTCGTCTTCCTAGTTATCTGGCTTTGAAATATTTTAATGCATGTGTTACAAAGAAAGGGTGTGTGAAGAGTAAATGAAACAGATAGTCCACTTTACACACGTTTGTTTACTTTTCAACTGTATAATATTTTCGAAAGAAGTCCAAGATTTGATTCCTAGGCTACATTAAAGTTAGCGACACTGTGTTTCGGCTGTAAACATGCTAGAGCCAGAATCTTTCAGGCAAGCACCCATCACCATTATTGTCCCTTGAAATCCAGGAGGGATTAAGGTCTAATATTATATTAATTGTTATATTATATAACAATTACAGTAATACTTGAAAAGATTCTTGTCGATAGTATTCTTACTAGTTGGTAGGAAATTTGACGATATATCACTTGATATTTCCATTGGAACCTTAACCAAATTTAAGTCGTTTGTTTATAGCTAGCAATGGAATAGGTCCCATGGGTCAAAAATACTAAAGGAATAACAAAGTGTATTCAAAGTAAAGCGAACTCGGCTACTTTGAATAATATTGATGGTAAGTGCCGCCTTTGGCGCGTGCTCGGAGCTTTACCTTGCCGAGGACCCTTCGAGGGTGCGAAAACTGGATTTGCACCGGTAAAGTGTCGCACTCGGGCTCTCGTCGCGGTACCTTGGAGCACAAAGAGCAGCATTTCCTCTTTACACTGCACCTGCACAGCGCCGCATTCGGAGTTTACCCTCGAGCAAAAATTTTACAAAATTTCATCTAAATTTGGAGCGCGGTCTCCGCCGTGCCGAGGGTATGATGTCATGGCTGCATCCGAATTTGGGACAAGGCGACAAGAATTATTCATATTATACTTGTATCTCCCGAAGTGGGGCCGCTTGTTACAACTTGGCGCTAGTCAACATACACAACACCACGTTTTGCTTGTTGCCACATAAGATATCAACTCTCGCTACTCTGGTAATTTCCAGCTACAGCCCCCTCTACACTTTGTGTTAACACGTCTCTGAGGAGGAGCTTAACCCACCTAGGCACAATCGCTGAGCCATACGGTGTTTGTTGCTTGCTAAGCGATATAAAGGCCCGAAACTTCTAGACCCGTTTAGTCGTCTTCTACGCCAGGCAGGGCTTACCTTAGTCCTATTCTTACTAGCCCCAGACTACAGGGCTGGCGGCTTACCTATGGTACCTACCTAGACTTTCTCCAGCAACAGAGACCTACCACCAGTAAACTTCAGTCCACGTGTAGAGCTTATGACAATTTGTTTTAACAGGATTTCTTTGTTTCAGGTGTAAAGCTGAAACAATGCTGAAGAAAGGTATTTATTATTACTTATATATTATACGTTACATATTAAAATCTGTAGATTAATTCATACAAATATTGCAGTCTCTAAATATATATTCATAGAAGTTAACTAAATATTAATGAAAAATATATATATTATATATGAATGGTAAAGTAAAATCAAAATTTTTGTCCATTAATTACTGATTAATATGTTTTTGTTTTAATGATCAAAATTTGTGATGAGTTTTTATAGTTTATGTACAGTAACCATACACCACACCCCCGAACCACGCACACACACACACACAGACACACACACTAGGCCCTATAAAGTATACTTTTTGTACACGTCACACGATGAACACTTAACACATACACTTGTAAAGAATCAACGTATGCATGTGCACGAATATACATGCATGCATTCACAACACACGCACACTGTCTCCGAATCGATAGTAGCGTACTTTTCTTTATTAGTTTCTTTGTCCAGCGAAATTTCGTGTTGTGTACCTATCCTAATTTGAGACGTATTGTGTAGGACATCCTATTTCTATTGCGTGCTTTTAAGCTATAACTTGAAGTTAAAAGTTATGTGATCGCGAGAGATTCGCCCGACCGTTCAAGATTTATCTCTTTCCTTCCCTCTCAAGTGTTTAACGCTAGTACAAGCGATGCTTTATATTTATTAATAAAATATATATATAATATACCCTTCAGGAGTTCTGCAATAGTAAAATATAAAAAAATAATTAAAAATAAAAAAAAAAACATTGTAACAACTTTTATTTGATGTAACAAAGGAATGTTAGCAAAGTTATATAACGAGCCACTCGTAGTGATATAGATCAGGTGTATGAATACCAGATAAAAATAACAGGTACATATGTTGTGTTTAGTAAGTATCAAATAGCGGACACAGATACACGAATAGCGCAAGTTTCTCGCATGTACTAGGCGATTAGAGTACAACTTGTAGTGTTTACCTTGGCATGCATTTTCCTGTAACTTAGCGTTCGTTAACGATTAGTCAAAGTTTGTAGCGAATTTTTGTAGTTATTGTAAATGATATTAAATGAATGGATTTAGTTATATTAGATTAATTTTATTTTACGTAATGTATTTAATTGATCCAGCGGTTGCAGTACGGACTGAAGTAAATGCGTTAACCATCAAGTGTAACTTTTATAAAGTCATTCGCTTTAAGCAGAGATCGAAAGTTGTACTATTCATGAAGAGATTTCTTTTTTTATATATATATGTATATAAAACTTGATAATTACCCCTTGTAATAAAATAAAGAGGATCATTAAAACCGGATCATTTCATAAAAAGTCATAGATACAAAAGAATGTTGTCTAATGAATAACCTTTCCCTACGTTTTGCGATAAGACTTTAATTGTATGCAAAAGTTTCTATATTGATAACTTATATATGTAATTTTTATTTTATCTTACCATAACACATTTTAAAATAAAAAAAAATAGTTTTAAATGGTAGTCAAATGTTTTTATTAAAAGTTTATAAAATGACCACATAGGTAGGGTAGTTTTGAAACGGTGTCTGTTCTAGTACTGTTTCAGGAATGTTTAGGATTTAGGTATTATTATAATATTTTTTTTATTTCTATAGTAAATATCATAAAGTATCCAAAATTAATAAAACATTAAAAAAAAAATTTTTTTTCAAGGACATGAATGGTAATTACTGTTTCTTAAAAACTTTAACGGTTGAGTTTAAGAGTTAGTTAAGTTAAAGCTGTTTTTAGGGAGGTATAAGGTGTCCAACCCCACCTGCTCGCGGTGCACCCTCCTAATCAACAAACGAGGCTCTGGCTCCTGCCAACTCGCAATGGGCCAGCGTGGGGGAAAATGGTCTAGATCCCCCCATACGACTCTCAGCAATGCGTTAAAGAAGGGGCGTTGTGTTCCGAACGGGTATCCCGCGTTCTCTCCAAACGCCGAAGTTGACAACCGAGGGGGTTTTATTGGGTAAAAATCTCCACATAACGTTCCTCCGAGAAGACAGTATCTTTTGAAGATTTCCCTCTCCTCATCCACCTCTACCCCCAAAACAACCAAAAAACAATGTCTATCTAACGCGGCGAGATTATGAGCGGGTGTATCACTTACCATCAGGTGAGCGTCCTGCTAGTCTCATCGATTCGTAGTGAAAAAATAAACTGTAATCGATTTGTACAGAAGTGTAAGTCATTTGGAGCCATTCAATACGCTGAATGGAGTTTTAATTACGGAGCAGCGTCCGCTATCCCCCGAACTGTATCGGATAATTTAATTTCAGTTAAATTGGCCAACAAACAAAGTTAAAACAATCTAACTGTTAATTGTTTGCTCGTTTCACAACAGTTTCCATTTTCTAATTTAACTTATAAATACTTTCTCCAGTTCATAGCTAGTTGGGACTAAAACTAGATTTACTGGTGGTATAGTTAGGCACCACGTCAGCTCTGTTGTCTCGTGGTAGTAAGAATAGGACTGTGATAAGCCCTGTCTGTCTTAGAAGGCGACTAAAAGGATCTAGGAGTTTCGCAGGCCTTGAAGGTGTGGGCACCTATCGCTCAACAAGCGATCGTTCGTAAGACAGCATATGGCTCAGCGATGGTGCCTAGGAGGTTAGGCTCCTCCTCAGAGACGTTACAGATAGTGTAGGGGTCGCCGGTGCGTTCCATAAGAGATACCGCAGTCTCTCCGAATGCACTGATGCAGACCACCGTGGGGGTTTTAGTGAGTAAGAATCTCACATAACCACCACTCGAGGACCTTACTGCCTTATAGGCCGTCGGTCCTGCGAGCAATGTGTCCTGCCCACTCCTACTTAAGTCTAGCACTTTCGGGCTACGTTGGTCTATCTTAGTTCTTCTGCGGATCTCGACATTTCTGGTTACGTATATATATATATGTAACTGCTTTCGGCATATAAAAAATATATACGAAGCCGTAAAATACAATTGAGTCTCTCCTTCTCCGTTTCACATGTTTTGCTCTCTCCACGTAACGTATGGCCGAAATGAGGTTATTTTATGTGGAGTCGTAAACCAGGTAACAAGGTTCGACATCGTAACCCGCGCTTGATGAGAATTGGAAAAAATTAATTTCAGTCTTGATGTCTTACACTGGGCGCAATTTAATACAGTAATTGTTTATAAACCAATACTTAATAAAATATTATCCAATGATGATTCAAGACTACACTTATAACTTAATGTGTATGTTGTCACATTAAAACTCAGATGGAGGATGGATATTGGTAACACTCCCACATGTTGGTCTTATCTGAACGTTGCGACAGGCCTGGATGAAAACACGAAGATATCACCGCAGCTCCTGTTCCTGCCGCCAAACAGTAGTATACATTGCCATAAGCCGGTTAAAGGGCGGTGTAGCTAGAGACATTACTGTGGCAACGCGACATAACATATGTCTCGGGATGACGAGCATTATATAGTGCTGTGTATATCATCCTAACTGGCGTCACTTGTTATAGATAAGTATCACTTACCATCAGATGTACGTCACGATCGTCCCCGTCTCCTCGCTTCGTTGAATAAAAAAAAATATGCAGCAGTGAGCGTTTAAGGCCTAATGGTAATAATATTAAGCGTCCTTCTCTTTGGTTACGTCCAGTAGTTTATTTAAAAACTATCCAGGTCTCAAAAAGCATGTAGGTTATATGTTAAATGTTTTGACCTAAATTTAACTATGAAATAGTTTCTAAAATAGTTGAACTGACATAGTTTTCTTCACTTTCCCTCTTATGGTTTACCGGCGCCATTGACCTAGAAACATCTAGACTTTAGTTCATTATCTAGTTAAACATGCGTAGTGTTTAAATGTATAATAACTCAACAATATAATTTATTATCAATAAGGTAAATAAAATCACCTGTTCATAGATCATCGTCATTTTTCTCTAAACATAAATAACTTAAGATTTCTAAATAAAATCGTGTAAGTCTCTTATCTCGTATCATCATCATCATCAGCCGAAAGGTGTCCACTGCTGGACATAGATCTCCCCCAAAGATCTCTACGTTTATTAGTGCTTATTTGGGCCATTCCCCACCACACTGTCCCAATGCGGGTTGGGGGAAGCCAGAGCCTCGTTTGTTGATTAGCAGGCTGCACCACGAGCAGTTGGGGTTGGCTTGAGCCCCGTGAGTTGTTGTGCAATAAAAAATCCTTTTAGTCTAAAACAATATATTTCTTTCTAATACCATTTAAAAAAAAATTACGGACATGTAATTGGGGTTAATATTTCACCACAACGTACCTCCAAGGTATTCGTAGAGTATGTGATATTCTTAGCAAGGCTCTGTATGCTGTATTACGAAAAAGGTTAGTGAACATTCAGTCGTATTTAACAACAGAGGCACCCTCATCCCTTATTAACATGCGGCCTTTAAACGTACGAAATGTCAGAGTTAGGCATTAGACTTGATATTTCGATAAGCCTCAGTGCGAGCGTCATGGTGTCGTTGACCCTAATGTTCAGTCTGTTGAATACTAAATATATATGCCTTGCGTACGTTACTGAATAAGTCGAAGTTAAATTTAATTCTTCTCCTTGATTTGTTAATAAAAAAGTTGTATGTATGGTAAACTTATATCTTCTTCATGTGAAGATCACTTCCGGCTTAAATAGTGCTGGGGGTTGGTACTAAATATTTTCAATTTTAATTTGCATTAAAGCTTCCTTTAAAGGAATGTTGTGGGAATACCTCAAGTCATTATGACCTATCTCTTGACCTTTCTTCTGACCGCACCTCAACCATCATTAATATCTATGTAAATACTTTCGTTAATGTATGTATAATATGTCATCATCATCATCCTCAGCCGATAGACGTCCACTGCTGGACATTGACCTCCGCCGAAGATCTACACATCGATCGCTTCTGTGCTGCCCGCATCCGGCCGCTTACCACAACCTTCGTTTGTAGGGATTTGTTGGTTCACTGGCTCAATGTGGGTTGATGTAATAACTGATATTAAATACAGCCCTCTTTTTAAGAATCTTATTCACCTTGTATGTTAAATAGGAACAAAATCGAGCCATTTACGGATATCAATTGTTACTCGCTTCCATTTCCAATTGATTGCCCTGCAGAATATTAAAGTTGACAATTACGAGGTATGGGAGATGGTCTGATGGGAGGCGACACTTCACTCCCATAAATGGGCCTCTAATTACTCCGGGCCCGTCCATTCTTTGAAATTCATTAAGCGACTAGAATTTGGACCCGCACAGTTTTAATTGGCGAAACGGCGAAGAGAGTTCGTTGCTTCTGCTCTAAAGCTTTGTCGCCCGCCCTACTTTCACTTTCTTTAATCAGAGATAATTAAAGGAAAGTGGTTCCTATTGTTTGCTACCGAAATTATATTTTTGATCCTATCCACCCGCGTTGCATCTGTCGTGAAATACTTTACAGTGCCGTTGACTGTACCTATCTATTAAATTTTTACCTCGATAGGAAGTTATTAGCTGAATGATTTACTGTTGCCGGAAACCGTCTAAGTCCACTGCAGCGCTAAATTCTTCCGCCTAACAGTAGTGTGCAAATATTACTGGCTTTCGGTTTGAAGGGCTTTATAGCTAATGTAATAAGTGGGGTAACGAGACGACAACATTTTACGTCTTAAAGCGACGAGCATCATGTAGTGTTATGTATATCATTCTAACTAGCGCTATGTTGTAATGAACAGGAGCGTCATTTATCATCAGGTGAATGTCTTCTCGTTTCATCGCTTTGTCAAAAAAAAAAAAAAACAACAGTTCGAGTCGTTAACACGTGAGGAGCACTAATGTTAATATATTTGAGTAGAAAGGCATCCAGATGAAAGGGTGGTAAGATGGCGACGGTTGTCCGCGCCAATAAAACCTTTAGTATAAACCTACCCTCGCAAGGAGCAGTGGTGGCGGAGCCCCAACGGGCTTAGCATGCTCTTTTGTGGTGCGGCCTGGAGATGTGAAGGATTCTCAAAAAATACAGATTCATGAAACTTATCTAATTTTTTTTATACAATTATACATTACACATTTTTGACAGTTTGCTTTAAATATAAACTAATGGTACTGCACCACAATTTTTTTTTATAAATTACTTTTTAGTATCACTTGGGAAATCATCTAAAGATAGATACCCTGCTACTCGGAGGAAAGAATAACTCTCATGGATCCTCCGACCCAAAAGTAGTAAGGACTGTATCGCAGGAGAGCAATACGCGATCCAATCACCGTCCGAGTCCACTTTCCACGTCCCCATAAGATATTCATAGAGAGTCTCTGATTGTGCATCAGATGGAGCACTTCTCAATTTGGGTCAAACATGTCTTAGGGGAGAGTAAAATCCTCCTTAGCACCTTCGCTGTTATGCAGCAAATATAGTAAACCACTATCACCACTAAAACTACCTAGGTTTTGGCATTCTACCCGGGCTCGCGATAAGGATTCCCACGCGAGCCCCGGGGAAAAAGCAACCAAAAGTTTCATCGATCGATCAAGGCTCACGAACTCGATAGGGATTTTAGTCGCCTTCTACGATAGGCAGGGCATTTTTTTTTTCGCGGACGATATCTTCTTAAAAGATACCTTACTTCTGGGAGGAAGACAAAGTTATGTGGGGCTTCTACCCACTAAAACCCCCTCGGTGGTCTTCCTCAGTGCATTAGAAGCTCCGGGATCTCCTATGGAACGCACCAGGGCCCCCCTGCACTCTAAAACTTTCCACGGAAGGGCTAAGTCCTGCTTAATACCCACGCTGTGCTACGGAAAATACAACACCACAATGTATTTTCCGTCCTCCTAAGGCTCGCTTATTAAGCTCTGAGGGCCCCCACCCTCAAAGCCTACGAAACCGAGGACCCTTTTAGTCGCGTAGTTTAGGCAGGGCTTAGCTTAGTCCTATCCCTTCCTTAGTTCCATTTTCTATAGGCTAATGCATAACGGTTCTACAAACAGATAAATAACAACAATTTATGTTTCATGTAAAGTTTAATATTTAATGTGACAGGTACTTCTTATTCATGTGCAGCTTAAGTGTGTCAGTTTGTCGCTGATAGCTTATTGGTTTGTTGTGTAACAGTAACAGTGTGAGTGCAGCCAACGGAGTGAAGTTGCAGCGGAATCCAAACAGTCCATTTACACTGCAACCATGCATGCAATTATCATCGTCAAATTCAATTTTTAACAACAAAATTGATAATAATTACAATATTTTGATGTAACTAGAGCAGCAGTCAATTATTTTAACTGCCGGGCCTTTACTAGTATGTCTATAATTAATCAATGGTATCATCCTTATACTTCTCCCACTTTATAGTGGTTGAATTGAATTCATGTTTATTAATCTGTGTTAAGTTTCGTTCGTGTTTGGAGTATTGAAATCGCTCCGCCGCCCGCTGCGCGCCGCGACTCGTGGCCGCACCGCTAATGTGTTATCGATCCGGTAGTTTGGCAGCGGCCGCGGGCCGTGCCATGCGGCACACGTCATCGGACCGAATCGCCTCCCCCACATCTCCTCCTACTCCTCCTCTCGCCCATCGCGCGAACAACTTGCCGACTAATGCCAAAACGAATCCTGGACTCGTTCGACGAACCAGAGGGGACGTAACTTCCGAGCAAACGGGATCGGAAACAATAACATTAGTTTTTACTACCGTATCGACTTTTAGATATGTAACATGTTGTATGTGATATACAACACCGTGTATCATATATGTTTTAAAAAAAATATTTATCATTTTTACATAGATATTTCTGTTAGCAACACAACAGTTCTGTTCCGTTTATTTTAGTGTAATTACTAGAATATATACAGTGGAAAATCCTCCACACAGCGGATTAAGAGTCGCGAGAAACTGTAAGACGTATACAGTGTAAACTAGATAGATGAGATTTTTAGAGAAAGTCTGTATCTAGCAGTGGACTACTATCAGCTGATAATAGTCCTAGCAATTCTCACCTTCACTTTGCTTTATTCTTCTGATGATAAGGTTGATGAATCTCACAACATTCCTCAATGCATTTTTGTATATTCACCGCAACTAGCCTCATTTAATGCATAACATTTAATGTATAATTTCAATTTGCAAAATTGCCTCTCATGATCATGTTATATGATGATGATCTACATCATCATATAACATGATCATCACAGAATTATTACATATCGACAAGACGTTTACCGCCATTACAACGTCCTGCTATTCTCGTCGCAGTATTGTATTAAACTATTACCGGAAACACTAACGGTTAGATTTTACGTTCATATAAAAATCTTCTTAAAATATAAGGTTGGAAAATATCTCCCTTCCGCTTTTTTGCTCTTTATTCAATGCTTTATAAAAAGTGTTACAGTGATCGGATTTAGTTCAAATATGCGCCGTTTTGTTCGATAATCTGTTTCCATCTAGAAGGCAACTTCATAATACCTCCCTCGTAGAAGCCCCCCTCCTTATTTGCGAAGAACTCGGACAGCCACTTTTCATAAGCCTCTTTTGAGTTCAACTTTACACCACCAAGGGCGTTCACCATGGACAGGAACAGGTGGTAATCACTTGGCGCTATGTCCGGGCTATATGGTGGATGCGATAAAACTTCCCATCCAAGCTCCCGTAGCTTCTGACGAGTCATCAACGAAGTGTGTGGTCTGGCGTTGTCCTGGTGGAACACTACACCCTTCCTGTTGGCTAATTCTGGACGCTTCTGGTCGATCGCCTGCTTCAAGCGGTCCAGTTGTTCGCAGTAGATGGTAGAATTAAGCGTCTGGCCATATGGGAGCAGCTCATAGTGGATTATTCCCTTTCAATCCCACCAAACACACAGCAAAACCTTCCTGGCCGTCAATCCCGGCTTGGCCACTGTTTGGGACGATTCACCGGCCTTCGACCACGACCGTTTTCGCTTGATATTGTCGTATGTGATCCATTTTTGGTCGCCAGTCACCATCCGCTTCAAGAATGGGTCGAGTTCGTTCCGTTTCAGCAGCATATTGCAGGCGTTGATTCGGTCCAGAAGGTTTTTTTGCGTCAAATCATGCGGCACCCAAACATCAAGCTTTTTTTTGTATCCAGCCTTCTGCAGATGGTTTAAAATGGTTTGGTGACTAACTCCCATCTCCTGGGCGATGTCACGAGATGCCACATGCCGGTCTAACTCGATGTAGTCCATGATTTGATCGGTATTTGTCGTCACAGGTCTTCCGCCGGCTGGCTTATCCATGGTGTCGTTTTCACCGGCTCTGAATCGTCGAAACCATTCCTCCGCGGTTCGAAGTGATAGAGTACCATCCCCCAAAACACCATTAATCTCACGGAACGTTTCTCTAGCGGATTTGCCTTTAACGAAGGAAAACTTTAAAATAGCGCGAATTTCGGCGTTAGTGAACTATATGTTTACACGTCTATAACTGTTGAACGCAATATCCAAACTAATTATGCATAGCGTCGTTTTGTAGGTTATGTCAAGACCTTTAAAATTATGTATAGTATTGCCAGATACGAGCTCTGTAGCGCTTTGTACATAGCCGCGAAATTCAAAAGACAAAAAGGCGGAAGGGAGATATTTTCCAACCTATTATTTAGTATGTAACATATAAAAAAATATTATTGTGATATAAATTAATACAATTTCCGAAACAAATATCCATGATGTTGGTCACAAGGAAACTTCCGGTTAAATTAAAACGGAACTGTATTGTACTGTATAAAATTGTCTGTTCCAGTTTCAGCATTATTTAGATTGAACGTACGGAATGTAGACATGAAAACTATATGCGATTACGCAAATCTATGGCCTACTGCCAAATACTGACGGTATCCCACACTTGGTCATGTTCACCATCATCATCCGCTGCTGGACATAGGCCTCCCCCAAATATGTCCACATCGATCTCGCTTTAATAACATATTTGTAAAAAAAAATTGTATCATGTAATGTTTTATGTAAAGTAATAATATATTATTATATATTATAGTACTTTAACGGTCATAGGTCTCTATTGTCTTAGACCGTCTAGATAGGTACAATCAGTACCGTTTTGAAGGGTGTTAGTGTACTTAGGTAACGAGACTTGACATCTTATGTCTCAAGGCAACGGTTGCAATTTGGTGCTATAGGTACAGTGTATTTACTATTCTAACTAGCCCCACGTTGTTACGAGCAGACGTATCACTTACCGTCAGGTGAACGACCCGTTTGTCTCGTCGCTTCGTAGAATAAAAAAAAACAGTACAAGCGAGAGCTTCAATACTTATTATATGAATTGAATTTAAAGTAAGCATCGGTATAAGTAATAGCTTCGATTCGGGGACCATTTGCGGTGGGGTCTTATGAACCTGCCTAGTTAGGTATTGTCATAATGTAAATCTGATGCTATAGCAGCAGCATTGCTGTTATATTTACGCATGTAGGTTCAATCATACAAAATATAAAACGCTACTTACACACACACACAGACCTAATGTGCAATTGCGACACTAACTTTGCGACTTTACAACATTGTTAACTGTGCGCACTATGTAAGCTACTACACAAGCGGTGCGTAGGAGCGCGTGCGCCGAGTTGGTGAGTGTGTGCGTGCGAAACGCGTTGGCTAAGTGGGTGGCGTGTGCCGGTAGAGGCGGCGGCGGATTGAGCGCGGCGGCGCGATGAGCGCGGGCGGGCCGAGAGCGGGCGCCGGCGGCGACTCCACGCCCGGCTCCGACGGCGGCGAGCGGATCACGCGCCTCTTCCCCAAGTGCCGACCCAGGAACATGCAGCACCAGCACGATAGGTAACACACACACACACTGACACACTGACACGCACACGCACGCACGCACAGCGCTACACTACACAACATCTGCTCCGCGCTCACAGCTTAAGCATAAACAAACTTATTTCTTATTCATCTATTACAACATTTATATGCACTATATGTATATATATGTAATGTTATAAAAAAGATTTTATTGCTAATAGATCTCCATTGCTAGAGACCGTCGAGGTAGGTACCACCGCAGCTTCGATTGCAGCCGCTAAGTAGTATTGTGTAAACATTATTGTGTTCCGGTTTAAACGGTATTTTAGCTAGTGAAATTACTGAGGTAACGAGGCTTATCATCTTATGTATCATTCTTTTTAGAGGTTGCGAAGTTTCTACATAAGCACCCGATCAAATCAGGGAGTACAAAAAGGATTACAAAGGAGTTGAATTTATGCAATTACTCTTATTGTAGGTGTGTCTAGTTTGCTTTATAACTTTTCGACGAGTATAAAAGCTAATTATGCTCATAACGATGACAGGCGAAGCAACGCCTAAGTAACACAGACAGTGTTACAGTAAAAGTTTACTTACTTGTAGATATTGTGTACTTTGTTCAATATCGCATATAATCCAGAAGTTACAATAATGACATCTGAAAGCATCGCTTACTTTATTATTCATATCACACTGCACAAAACGAGGAGTGTTATAAGTTTAATTTATATATAATATACTAAGTATATAAACTTATTTTGATGTAGTTTTTTTAAGAGCTACTATAGATTTCATGAGCTCACAATTGGTCTGTGATATCACTGTTATATTTACGATTTAATGTCGTTATAATTATTAATATTTGTCGAACTATAGAGCCAGGGGCGCGCGCTCCACACAGGCAAATAAGCACTGCATACCCTGGCTCACTTAACCTGTATAAATAATAACTTCTCTAGTTACTCAATAGGTATACAACCATGCTTTGACTATTGCTAAATTAATGCTAAATTGTTAAGTTTATCTTTAAGTACAGATCAGAAGAGAGATTTCGGGTATAGTTTACGTACCCTGCTAGATATCTCTGTGCACGTCTCTGTATAAACTAACAAGTACTTTATAAACATTGTTGACATTTTATATTCTATTATTAAAGGTACGGTCACAAACCTTACAAATTTTCAAAGTCCATCAGGCAGCGCTGAAATAATTCACAGAAAACTCATCGGCTGTGCAGCGAACAGAAAGCGTTACGGCAGTTCGCATAATCGTTGGTTCGCGTGACTTTACCTGAAAACTTATTGCCTTCAAGCCATCACGTGATCGCTGTTTAATTACGAAACCCACCCCACGTTAAACTGTAACGTAGCTCTGCTCGATCTCCACGCCCGGAACACCTGAAATGGGCCGTAAAGCCTTAAAGTCTCATCTCATTCCCGTACGTAGAGAGGATATTGTATGACTGGGTGCGATGTTGACGTGTTTTATTGCGCGATATTTAAACAAGATTACAGTTGATTAACTTGTGGTTAGTAATAGAAATTACTTTACTGAGTAATAGTTGATTAACGCTGAAAACGTTGAACATCATTCTAGGCTACTGCCAGTCTCTGTAGCTAGTAGTAATTTATGAATAGCTCATACGTAATCATTACTGTGTGCCACACCGTAGGATTCTCAACCGGCTAGTCTTTTCAGCATTTATCTTTTAAATCCAACTGGAAGATACTCTAATGTGATCTTTTAGTAAAGTTAAGAACTTCTATTTATATGTCAATATTTTCTATAGTTATCTATCTACATGTATAATACTTACTTACAATCCTATATAGAGACTCATCACGATATCTCTGGAATCATAAGGCGTAGAGACCTGAAATTTAATAGGATTCCTTTTGTCGAGTACAGGTCAACTAAGAATATATATAATATATTCTGCAAAGAGAATTGTGGGGGTGTCATGGCTAGCAAAGTGGACTGGAAACATATAGTTGTTTAATATATTATTGTGTATTTATGATCGCAGATCGCATTAGCCCTTAGACTTTTACATTAGGAACTCTTCTCGAATTATAATAACTACAAAAGCTATAATACTTAGCTAATGCAAAAAGCTTGATTAATGTCAAATAAAAATTGTTTTATGTATTGAGAAAAAACACATACCTAATTAAGTGTGTCCTAGACTGGTTAACTGCAAAGGTTATCATCATCAGCCGATAGACATCCATTGCTGGACATAAGCCTCACTCAATGATCTCTACATACAGTCAGCATGGCCTTCGGTACCGGGACTAGAGGCTGTCGTCTGTAGGAATTCATATGGAGAGATTTGGGCCATTAACCCCCCACACTAGCACATTGCGGGTTGGCGGGAGCCAGAGCCTCGTCCCGTAAGTTGTTGTACTTTGTGCACTGGCACCCCCCTTGTAAAAGTTATATTTTTCTTTGTTTCCCTTTAAGATATATTTGTCATATTACTAACATCCTATAGCCCCAAGCAACGAGACTACACAGTAATTCTCTATCGCATTCGGTATTGGGCTTCACCCTTATCAATAAGATACATAGTATATTATAGTAATACGGTTTATGGTGTAATGCAATAATTTTTAACTACATAAATAATATACTTTAAATTAATTTAACCGTTAACCAATAATAATAGTTATCTTTAAACACACATTGATCTTTTATACGTAGTTTGTGAACAATAAGTACTTCGCATGATACATCTTAAATATCACAGTTAACTATTTTATTTACTGCTTTTATGTATATGTATATATTTGCTGATAGCTTTTATATTTGTTATGAATGCTAATAAATCTGGCACGAGTATATATTTTCTTTACACTCTATTAACATGAGCTTACCCCCCGTTTGTATGACGACTAGACCCCCATTGCTATACCACCTTTCGGGTGTCGTAAAAGTCGACTAAACAAGGAAAAATCCAGGGAAAGGTCAGCATAATATGTCTGCGACTGTTACTAACACAGCTTGTCAGTGGGTTCATCTGTCTGAGGAATATGGGTTCGCACCCTCGAAGACCACAGGTGTTACTATTCTTCCCTCAACAATATTCTAAATAGTAACATCGTACATTACATGTTATTCCTGTGTCTTTCGCAACATTCTTCTCAAAAACACTCCTCAGAATTCCTCCCACATCTCCCTATACCTACCAATACCTTACAGCCGCCTACCCGCATGCCCAGCGTGGTGACTTATGGGCTATACTCCACAATGAACAGGAAACATGAGCTTAAACTTAAAAAGCTTTAAGATCGATACAGATAAGTAGTACGATGGACTCTAAGTTGCAACTCACTACGGAAGCAGCAATAACTTAACTGTTTAATGTAAGGCTTGCGAAAGTCAGTTGCAGTTTAGTAACCATTAAGTATTATTGTTAAGTTAAAAAGCCTTTTACTATATAATCATAACTTTAATGTAGCACAAACTACAAATTATTATATGAATATAAGTTACGCTATTGTAAAGTTATTTATATGAACCTTTAATGAACTGGTATAACGGTTCCAGGCTGAGTTCCGGCGTTGAGAGCCGCGAGATGAACAACGCGAACAACCTGTCCTCGGACGAGGAGCGCGCCACCGAAGGACAGCTGGTCATCCTCAATTCGAAGGGTGGCACCTATAAATTAAGAGATTCCAGGTAAAATTTACTAACTTTTTTTTAGATACAAAAGGTCATCATCAACACTGAATTTCAAAGATCATTGAATAACTTTATTTGCCCGACTTATACTTTAAATGTTTTCGAATTTTTTTTCATAACTTAATCTATTTTCGTAAGTATCATATCAATATTTTAATCAGTGCTATCACCATCCATCAACGTCCTTGTGGCGCGTATGGCGATATATTGTACTGGTCGTAGGTCTCTCTCGCTGAAGACCACTGCAACACTCCAAGATGCGCAATGCACAACAACTCACGGGACCCAAGCCAACCTCACCAGCTCGTGATGCACCCAACAATCAACAAACAACAAACAAGCTCTGTCTCCCACCAATCCGCATTGGGACAGCATGGTGGGAAATGGACCAAATCCTATGAATTCCCACATACGACAGCTCCTAGTGTCCAGCGGTATGTGGAGGTCCTTGGGGGAGGCCTATGTCCAGCAGTGAACGGCTATCTCCTGATGATGAAACATTATTGTGTTCCGGTTTGACCGCCGCTGTGGCTAATGAAATAACTAGAATTAATGAGACATTACAATCAAGTTAACGTCTCGCTTGTCTCGTCGCTTCGACGATTTAAAAAACATTATCCTTTAATTCGTAATTGCGTCGTCTGCAGGATAATAGAGATAGCTGGCGGCCGCGAACTGTACTCGCAGAGCCGCGCGAAGGCGGTGCGGAAGCTGCGCCACAACAACACGCACAAGCACAACCTCAGGAACAAACGTCCGCCTGCCAAGGACTCCAATGACTACACCGATAACATCAACAATGAGGTACCGTCTCCATCATGATAATATTGATTTATTTATTTATCAAGTCCACTAGCAAATCTTAAAAGTATACAGAAACACACTAAGCGTCGATAGTTAAAATAAGTTTTGACAGCAGTAGCACTATCCGACTCCTAAATATGTGATTTGAAACAATAACGCTCCAGGAAGTCTACTATATAAAATTAGATTTAATAAAATGCAAATCCTTAAAAAGAACATTGTTTCCTGCAAAGGATAATTCGCGAGGCTATTGAAATAAAAAATATCTCAATATCAATAGCCAAGATGGTACCGTGATATCACCTGACTGTGATCCTGTTATCAATAAAAATAAATCAAAAACCAAGCATACCAATTTCACGACTTCAAGATACAATAAGCTTAATCTGAGTAGATTGGACAACAATAACCAAAAAGCAATAGGTTCACCGCGATAGCTATGAAATTGGGACATCAGTCACTTCAATCGCCCCGTGATCATAGCTGCTGAAAAGCAGTGGGATTCTTGGAATCATCATCATCGGCCGATATACGTCCACTGCTGGACATGGGCCTCCCCTAACGATCTCCATATACAGTCAGCATGGCCTCCGGTACCGCTGGGCACTAGAGATTGTCGTATGTAGGGGTTCATATGAGGGGGATTTGGACTATTTCCCACCACACTGGCCCAATGCCGGTTGGTGGAAGTCACCAGTCTCTCGGGATAATAAACATAAATAAAATAGTAAAATTAACCAGTGAAAATCTTTACGAAGTTAGACCCCTATCGATTCCTATTCATCTTATGCTGCAATTTAGTTAAAATGTAATGAAACTTACACTATTCTAAAAAAAAAATACATGCGACGTTCAATCTTAGGCAGTACAGTACGGTGTGAGAGTAGGTCCTGTGTTGTACAGCTTCGGGTTGTTTACGCTTCCTGCTATACTTACACTAAACAACTTAAGTTGAGCGACTTGCATGGAATGCACGAGAGTAAACAATACTTAACAATATACGGGAGTAAAAAAAAATCCTACCTCAGCCATATACTCCGTCATCAGCGATATGATCTTCTGCAGCTGATTATAATGGGTAAAGTTTCTGGAAAACGAAAGGTAGGGAGAAGGAGAAAGTAATGGTTGAGGAATATCGGGGAACGAACTGGCATATCTGGGGCGTCCGTATTGTTCCGCCGAACCGGAGACAGGAAGGACTGTACCACGCTGATCGCCAACCTTCACTAGTTGGAGAGGTACTTTAAGAAAAGAAAAACAATATATACAGTAACGAACACTGTTTTAGAAGAAGCCATCACTTTCCTTTTAACTACAACCAAAGAAACTTAAACACTAGAAACTATCATTAAAGTGGTTTACAGAATTTCTTGGATACTTGTAAGATATTCTTAGATTATATCTTTTTAAATAAATTGTAATGCGTTATGAATAAAATTAGTTTCCGGTTATTTATTTGTTTACTATTCCATACTATGGTACAGACGGCGGAATTAATGCCTAGATATTATTCATTACAAGTCAATCTTGGGAGACGTTGAAATGATAAAGGCGAGAGTAATAAATAATAACAAAAACATAAAATAATATCTTCTGGTGTCAGTAACGGAAACGAAGCATCGTTTTAAAGGCGATTTATCTTATAAAATTTTTATTAAAATTTTTTCAGATATCACTACACAGGATTATCAATGAGCCGAAGAAAATGATATCGCGCCACACATCCCCCACGTACACGAACGGCGATCGGGAAGCGATCATCGAAGCGAATAGCATGGGCATACCCAAGAACAGTTCGCCGATATTGGACCCACACAAGACCACCGATGTCAGCACCAAGAGCAGCCCCATCGCAGTCGTGGCTGACGGGGAGGTTATGGTGTTCGACGATAATGACGACTGGAAAGGTAAACTTTACTTTTACTCACATATCACTCCTCTGTGGAGGTTTTAGGATATATATATTGAACAAAAATGCCACCGGGCGGTTCTGGCTACCGTCTGAAAGGTTTTCATGATTTAGGGACCATCTACTTTAACATCATAAGTATTGAGTTATCCTGTCTTCTAACGCTTCATTCTTAATAGTCTTTGCGCTTTGTTTAAACCAACCCTGTAGTCTCCAGCCTGTAAGTGTGGGGACCCTTTTCGCTCAACAAGCGAACCTGTATGAGACAGCGTATGGCTCAGCGATGGTGGCTCCTTCTCAGAGTCTTATAACACAAAGTGTAGACAGGCACCGGTGCGTTCTATAAGAGATCCCGAGGCCTCTCCGAATGCACTGATGCAGACCACCGCGGAGGTTTTATGGAGTAAGAATTTCTCATAACCCTGACTTTCAACCACAAGTAGGATATCTTTCGAATATTTCAAGCCCGAAACAAATAAAAAAGGCTTTCCGAAGCAGAGCATATAAGATATAAGTTGATTTCGTCATATACTAAATTAACCTAGCTTCAGCGAGTTATTTAATATGACTTTCAAGAACTGCCTGATAGGTGGCACCGGTTTCGCAAACCGGAATATTTTGACATGAAAATTAAACTGTCAAAATTATCAGTTTAACCATTTTCATGATTAATCGCAGTTGTCCCAGTGTTAATATTCAGAATGGGAGAAAGATTATATTAACTTTTTAATTTATCATAATTGAAATGGAAAAGGTTTTTATAATAAGTATGAAGTTTGTTGCCGACGGTAATATAAAAGTTATCAGTAATCGATTTTAGCTACAAACGAAAGGACTTCAATAACTCTATGGTGTGAACACCTTAAGGTCTATCTTAAATCAATAATAGATTATTTAACTGTTGATAATTTATCAGTGCTTTATATTATCCTATATTATAAATAATGTGTGAGAAAATCATCATCATCAGTCGATAGACGTCCACAGCTGAACGCAATCCTCCTCCAAAGATTCCCACACGATCAAACAGGGATTCATATAGGGGGATTTTGACCATTTCTCACCGCACTAGTCCATGCGAGTCGGTGGAAGCCAGAGCCGCGTTTGTTGATTAGCAGGGTGCACCACGAGCAGGCGAGGTTGTCTTGGATCCCGCGAGTTGTGCGGGAACCCTAACATCCGGAAGAAAATGTGGATACCGATCTCATCCAAGGTTTTCGTAGACAAGAAACGTTCGTCAACTTTGACTGTCTCCTTTATTGATAGAGATCATAAACATCATAACTTAATCTTCTATATCTGCTTAAAATAATAACGATAATCATCGTCATCTTCATTAGCCAATAGATGTTCATTGCTGGACATAGGCCTCTCACAAAAATTCCACCATCAATCGGTCTTGCGCTGCCTGCATTGCCGTTCATATAGGGGGATTTGGGCCATGTCCCAAAACGCAGGCCCAATGCGGGTTGCTGGGCGCCAGAGCCTCGTCTGTTGATTGGTTCGGTTGATGCTTGGGTTGACTGAGTTGTCGTGAGGGCCCCTTACACCCCCTAACGATAATTCTGTTCTAAAATGTTAAATTTGTTTGAATAAATAATAACCAAGTTATTTGCAATCAATGCCCCATAAAGGGCTCCCCTTTAACGCTCGTTAATTTTAAGCCGGGGGTAAAATGAAGCGGCTCAAAGTTTATTAAGTCGTCCCGTATCCCATTAAGTGAATGTATCCCGGACCCCGTGGGGGGTGTGTAAACATTATTTACATGTACACGCGATAGACTGAGTTTATATTGCATATTTGAACTTTAATTTGGATGATAGCATATTAATTGTAAATTTCAATGAGAACCTACTTATCATTTTACTGCATCCTCTTTGATCAAAATGAAGTCAACGTGGACTTCTCTTTATTCTTCTCCTTATCATACATCATCATTGAGTGCCATCTTTAAATTGCAGTTGGAGAAAGCTTAATCGATCCTGTTCCAATCTCTGCAAATTGGGCTTGACTCATAACGTGACCTACCTTTTAGCTTATCTTTTTTTATTTCCATCTATCCTGGACATCTTCTTCAAGATCTGCGATCTCTCTCCTTGTGTTACTCCTGTTATAATACTTTATCATCAGGCGATAAACGTCCACTGCTGGACAGGACTCTTCGAAAGATGTCCACGTTTGTAGAGGTTTATGTGTAGAGATTTTGGCCATTACAACACTTAACCAGGAAATATTTATGTAAAAAAAAATAAGTTATATGAAATGTATATATGAATGCGGTAAACTCTTCTATATATATATAGGAGATATCCAGAGATTCATTGACTAATCACGAGATCTATGACACTATTGTACGTGAACACTCAAACATTTAGTAGAGATATGCTTCTACCATTTAGAGGTCCAAATTCTTTCCCCAGAGGCAGTTGCGGTGGTGTTACGTCCAGCTAACCGGTCGGGGAGCAATTAGTTATAAATAATATACTTTGTTTAACTAGAGCCTAATGTAATTTCATTGGTGGAACTCATTCATAAACGAATTATTTCTCTTCTTTTATTTTCAGTGATATTGAATTCTGTGTCCCTAGGTTTGAGGATGGAACCGGATGTGAGTGACGATGATATTGATACGAGTGTAAAGCGAACTTTGGACGGTATTAAGAACGGTGATAGTGATGCACTGAACGATAGAAGTGAATTGAGTGATGACAGTGGGTCCACGCGGTCGGGTGTCGGCGGGCGGCGGGTGGCGAGGGTGATCGGGGAGCTGCCCATCGCGGAGTACGAGGGCTCGCCGCGTAGGTACGGCCTCGGCAGCCAGAAGATGAACAATAGGTCGCCGCGACCTGGTTTCCCACAGGTCAGTTTTTCATGCTTGTAACTATTTTTTCTTACTGTTGTATTATTTAGAGCACTGTACTGTTGAAATCATAGTTTTAAAACATCTTTAATATAAAAAAAAACTACATTTAAAATTAAGTTCATACATACATACATACATATTACGCCTCGTTCCCAGTGGGATAGGCAGAGGCCACCTCTCTCCACCTGCTACGATCCTGGCACACCTCTCTCATAAAGTTCATCATACCAGTCAAAATATCTGTAAATGAAAGTAAGAACAGAACCATGAGCACGATTAGTCCAAGTCAAATTGGACGAACGTTCAAGTATATATTAATGGTGTCTCCGGTGGTAGTGTTAGTCTTTTCTTTGAGACAGTCTAGGATCTAGGTAGACACTACTATACGGTCTATTTATGTCGTCATACAATAGTATAAACATTACCCTATGAATGTCTATGATAAAATTACGGATGTAAATAATCTAGTGTCTATCACTTACCACATGTTTAATTTAATAAAAAAAACGTTCCAGAGGGTGGTGACGGAGAGCCGCGAAGTGTCACCGCCGCCGAGCTCCGCGTTTGACTACTTGTACGAGTTCTCGGAGACGCGCAAAGTACTCGAGGAGTTCTTCCGCTGCCCCGCGGCGTCCGGCCGCGCGCATCTTAACGTAGGTGACGAGATAGTCAACTTCCAGGTTAGTTTCTTTTCAACCTCACGATAATGTTTTAGGAATCTGATGAAACTGTGGCCTACAAGTGAAGTTCGCACAAATATCTATATCGCCAATACCAATTATAGTCCATGTCGCACTTGGCGAGTGTGGTATGTAATGATGGTTTTGATTGTCTCTTTGAGAGTCATAAACCACATGAGTGGAAACAATTAACAGGGCTATTTTTCTTAATATCAATTGAATATACATTAATATGTCTTTGTTATATACATTTTTTTTTTCATTTCCTGCTTTGAAGTAATTATCACTAAATGCAGATTTCCTTCAAACGATGTTAGTATTTTTTATTTTTAAACATTCTTTATAGGACTTGGATTACGAACTGCGACGTCAAACTCAGGAATGTCCTTCGGAGAACGGCATCGAAGAGGGCAGCGAGTCGGATTGGCCACAAGTCACCGACACCCTCGACTCGCCACACACCACCCACAATCACACCAATTTCTTAGGATTACAGGTATATTACTTATTAGGCATAGGAAAAATCAATATGTGGTTCGTGGTTTAGTTAATAGTGCACTATCTTTTTCGTGATTATCCTTCTTCAAGGTTGCAGTCAATTTCCATGCGTGATGGCTTTTATCAGCTATGCAAGTGTACAGAACCATCTTCTCTCTATTCTCGTACATTGATTTGTTATGAGCAAGGCAAATCTCTATCAAGTAAATATTGTGTTTAAATGAAAGACAGCACAAACACTACTACACACCTGTCACACCACTACTACCCTTGATTCGTAAGTTCTATCAATGAGTCAATCATTATACAAGAAAAGCTCGTCTTTGTGCTACCTACGGACGCAGTTAACAAAAATGGCGGTAAAAATTAATCGAAATAATTTTCAGCAACAAGCATCGAGATACGCTGCACCGGATGTGTCCGCACTGCGAGCTGGCGCACCAGACAGTGGCTCGACATCACCCGCGCCGCGGACCTCCATCCGGGACTTACGCGATACTCGTGACCCGCGTGACTTACGAGATATCCGTGACGCGCCGGAATTGCGCGAGGTGCTCGACGTGCGTGACTCCCGTGACCCGCACGATCATATCGACGCACGCAACCAACGTATCCCGTTCGCACTCTCGTCGGCGGCGAGCGACTCAGCTAGCGATCTCTCGCTCGCTATTATGGAGAGCGAACTGTCCGAAATGAAGGGTTAGTTCTAGCTCAACTACATGTATAATATCTTCAAACAGACAAAAGCCAGGTTGTCCAAAAGAACATCATATCCTTGACTGTATCATAAAGAAAGATTACTATATAAATATTTTAATGAGCTCTTAATGTTTCTATTTCTGTCACCAGAAGAGGGCTAAGGCCATTTGTCTGACACATTGGCCAAATAAGGTTCGAACAAGCATCTATTCAAAACATGTACTGAAATATCAACAGTTCGATTTCCATGTATATTAATAATCTTCTTAAACGTATATTTTCTTCACTGGTGATAGGTATTCTATTCAAATGTCTACTGCCATCTAGATAGGAACCACGGCAACCAGTATTAAGGATAACTGTTCAGCGAACATGTTACATTTTTCAGTGCAACTGGATTCCAACAGAGTGGTCGTCACTCACTTGCCAATAGTCGAGGACGGCCTCTCGTCCGGACATGCCTCCGACACGGACAATAATAATCAGGTAAGAATTTTTTTTGCAACTCCTCGTGCACCCCTCGGGCGTTCTCCGCTTCTAGTTTAGGTACGATGCAACCGACCATTACCGAGAAACGTCGAATATGGGTCTATTTGGGAGGGATAATTAATACAAAGATTCATCAACCGATGGACGTTCACTGGTGGACATAGGCCTCGCCCAAAGATTCCCACATCAATGAGGTAGGGATTCATATGAGCGGATTTGGGCCATATCCTACCACGCTGGCCCTATGAGGGTTGCTGGGAGCCTGGGCTTCGTTTGTTGGTTAGTAGAGTGCACCACGAGTAGGTGAGATTGGTTTGGGTCCCATGAATCGATGTGCAGGACTCCTTGCACATCCTAATGCTGATTACTTTATTTCAATTCTCTCTGCACGATCTCCATTTAAGAGTCTACACTACACTTATCTGGCAGATGTGATTTCTCATTGGCTTGAATTGAGATATTCACTAATGTAACTGTAATACCACTAAACACCATGTGAGATTACCATCAAGTATTTGCCCATTTTTATGTAAAAAAAAAAACTTATATTGTATTTCGTTTACAGAATTCCTCAGTAATAATAGAAGAAATAGTCGAGAACGGAACAAATACCGACCAGCTTATACTGTCCGACGCCGATCTGCACTCTCTGGATCCTCTAGGTAATTTAAACCGCTGCGTTTAAACCTTTTTCGAAATACATGACCGAAAAAAACATACCTTGATAGATACATGTTTTTTTTAATCACGTATTGTTAATACAATTTCAACACCAAGCAACAACAAAGAATAACAGTAGCTAATCATTACAACTCAACCAACAACAAGATGATTAAAGTCCGCACAAAATGATCTCATGGATTTGGATATTTATCATATAAAAATTATCGTTTGGAAAACTCCGCCACATCCTCACCTCGCAAATATCTCAATCTCTCAAGACGTAAGTCTTGCGACATTGGGTGCGACGTGGAACAGTCTTAAATAGTACGGTCTCCCCACATTTACTTACGGCGCAGAGATATGGCATCTGATCATCCGGCTGGTCCACCGATTCAAAGTACAGCTCAGAAGAGAGCTACGCTTTGCATTTCTCTAAGGGACAAAATCCGGAACGAAGAAATTCGACGGATAACTGAAATTGTCGATGTAGCTCTCAAAATCTAGAAGCTGAAGTGGCAGTGGGCTGGCCATGTCTGTCGTATAGGTATGCAGGAGAAAAGTCTTGGAGTGGAGGCCGCGTACAAGTCGTAGAGGTGTAGGACGCCTTTCCGCCAGATGGACCAACGACTTCATCAGGGCGGTCGGAAGTGAGTGGATGCGAAAAGCTGAAGATCGCATTTGGTGGAAGACATTGAGGAGGGCTTTATCTAGCAGTGGATAGACAAAGGCTGATAATGATAATAATGATAAAAAAATATAAGCGACGTATAAAGTTTAAAAATAAATTGAAGTTACGTATTTTAATCAGCCGTGCAAAGCGTCATTTTTAATGATATATCTCAGCGTGCGCAGGGCCACCACCGCCTGCGCCGGCGCCTCACCGGCCGCCTGCCGAGCACGCGCCGCACGTCGCGCACGCGCCCCTCGTTGTTCACGCTACGCACACGCCTCACGCGCAGCACGCGACGCACGGCGCGCACACGCCGCACTTGCACGACGATGTGTATCCGAGGTAAATATGTTTATCAATAATTTTTCACCTATAAAGAGATCATCAGTTGATAGACGTCCACTGCTGGGCATATTCCTCATCCAAAAATCTCCACATTGATCGGTCCTGCGCTACAGTTGGAACTAGGGCACTAGGGACCGTCGTTTGTAGAAGTCCATATGGGGGGATTTGGGCCATTCCCCACGCTGGCCCAATGCAGGTTGGTGGAAGTATAAAGTGATACTCTATATTTATTTATTTGAGAATAAAATACTTTTTTTCTGAAACCTTTGGGGGGACGATCAAAGGAAGATTTATACCGCATGCAATCTCCTAATGTCTACATAGTCAGCGATTGATAACACCAGAATTCGCCATCGTAGCCTCTATTTAAGAACAGACCAATAACAGAACAGAACAATATGGATATTTACTGCATTATTTTAGTATACTATTATAAAACATTAAAAAATTAACACAATATTTATTTATTACCATTTCTTCATATGTATCTAGTTTGTGTATTGAATTTCAGAAAAAGGCCGTCATCAGCTCAGAGCACGGAGTCCGTTGAAATTAAGCAGGCTAGCGGCGATGAAGGTGATATATATAGATATATATTTTTACATTATCTGTCATCGCTATTTCAAACGATAGTGTGCAATTATTACTTTATTCGAGTTTTAGTGGTCACTGTACTAGTGAAATTACTAAGACAATGAGGTTAAACATCCTATATTTAAAGATTAGGCATATTAGTAGTATCCTTATTAAAACGTTTTTATTATCGTATTGCATCGTCGTGTATAAAGAAATTGCGAATGTTTGCTTCGAAGGGCGATGAACACAATATGGTACAGTGCATATTGGCCTTTGTCCAAAATAGGAGATCTGGTACTAATCCTAGCCTGTTCTTTAAATTTCAGATGAAGCCGACACTGACTTGGAAACGGATAGGCTCCTAGGCCAGCAGAGAACAGACGATCAGGGATTCTTTGACGATAAAGTAAGGACCGCACAAATTAAATAATTAAATTTTAATTAATAATATCTTTTATTATAAATTCATTAATATGAGTAACTTTAAGCTAAATATCACATTTTGAAAGAGGTCCCAATGAGGCGTGAAATTAGAAAAGTGTATGTAACGGTCAAACGGCGAAATTTTAAGGAATTATAAGGAAAAACCATTATAGCCATAGTCATATTGATTTATTAATGATGTACAAAAACTATATTTTTTAAGAAACCTGTGGAATCTACATTGTAATTTGATCATCATAATAAATTATTTGTTCACGATCATAATAATAGCTCTCATTAGTCATTTAAACGCATATTTAATTATTGATTAAGTATTCGAAAATGAATTTTATTTCTTAATTCTTAAAGTAGAAACTCCAACAGCTGATGCGGTCATTTGTCTAAATGACTGTAGACTGCGCGTGAGCAATCAAATTTATGTACGAAGCGAACGACCTTGCTCTCTTATTGTAGACGTCAAAGATTAAGTACGATGTAGAGCTGTCAATTTAAAAGTTGATTATCTCCAAAAAGCTTGTTATTCAATTTATAACAGATTTTTTATAAAACTATTCGTTATTAGATTTCTTCATTTGATTTTAATTTATAAATAGTTTTTATTAAAACTTTTGTTTCTACCTTTTTCCTACACGAGATGTTTTTTTTTTTGCCGCCACCGAAGCGCAAATTGTAAACTGTAACTGTGTTTAGATTTATATTACTGGAGAAGCAAGCATTTAATAATTTAAAGCGACAAACGCAATGTGATGCATTGTTTTGCTATCCTTACTAGCACCACATCGTTGTAACATTTACTGTTTACTTATTTTAAGTTAAATAAATATAATCTAGCAATAATATAGACAAAAAGTAGGGTAGTATATTGTAACCTGTCTGAAAAGTTATATTGGATAGTCTATGACGTGCCATGTGTTAACTCGGTAGTAGGAGCGCAGTCGTCATTATGATAACGAGGAGTGAACACGTCAGCATTCTCTCTTATCGATAACGCGTTTATCGACACGAAACCCGACCGCGGCGTCCGATAGCACAATACCGAGACTCGGAAATGGTATTCTCATGTTTACACAAAACACCACCAGTGTTCATTAAATATGAGCGATACTTCGACTTGTGTGATAAATAGTCAAGTTCTCAACGAAGAAAACAATTTAAATAATAATAATAACGAGATTAATTGTGATGTTTCTATCGGAAATAGTGACGTTTCTCCTGGTGAAGACGATATTAGTGATGTAAATGATGATATATGCAGCGGTGATAGAGAACATGAAGGCGCGGCTGAAGAGCTGTTAACAGTCGAAGTGGTGGATGAAACATGCGAGCGAAATGAGGAAACTTCACCTGATGACGCGATACTGAACGATGAGGCGGAACATAAAAAGGTGAAGAAAAGAGCAAACGTTACTATTTCCTCCGACTTTAAAGGTATATAAGAAATCATGAACACTATTAGGCATCGTACTCTGTTCAGTTTAAGAATACTTAAATTTTTTGAAATAACAATATATTAAGACTGAACTATAAAAAGCTATAACAGCAGTCGTCTTTGCTGAACTCTTTAAATAACCAACAATAACTTTAACCATATTTGATAATATCTTTATATGTATATATATATTTTTTTTTTTGTACGTAACAGAATATTGTTAAGACTGTATAAACATTTTAATTTATTGTCTTCGAATTTGACCTTCCCAATTCAATTGTGAACTAAAATTTATTCATAAAGATAACAGTGTACCGAAGCAGCGACAAACTACTTATAATATAAATAGGTCATAAAACTAAGCTATATATTTATTTATTTTATTTATATATGCTTTATATCTACACCACAAAACAAAAGGACGAAATATATGTATATAATGAAGGCTGTTTTCCAGTCTTCTCGATGAAAATCGATTTCTTCCAGTCGATGTGTTAATAGACATGATTTACTGAAGCTTATACACGAGTGTGCCAGATTTTTATTCAACGAAACGACAAGACGAGCGGCACGATACAGCTGCCCAAAACAACGTGGCGCTGTTAGTATGGTGTACACTGCACCACATTGCGCTCGTCGCTTTAAGACAAAATGTTTAGTCTCACTGCCTAGTAATTTCCCTATCTAAAATGCCCTTCAAACCGTAACACAGTATTGTTTGGCAGCAGAAATAGGCGCTGCGGTGGTACCTAACTAGACAGCCTTCGGCAACGGAGACCTTCCGCTAGTAGATTTAAATATATACATAAATAGCTATATAGTAGCCCGCTGGCCTAATGGTTAGAGCGTGCGGCTTTCATTCCGAAGGTCGCGGGTTCGAATCTAGGCATGTACCGATGACTTAATATTTAAGTTATGTACATTTGTGGACTTTAGTTACAACAGCGAGATACAAACGGTGAAGGAAAACATCGTGAGGAAACCCGCACATGACTTAGAATTTATTCTAAGGTATGTGTGAAGTCACCAACCCGCATTGGGCCAGCGTGGTGACCACGCTGGCCCAATCGCCCTCATATTGAGGGTATGCCTGTGCCCCAGCAGTGGGGACGTAAATGGGCTGTTATTACTACTACTTATTACTATAAATAGCTATATATGTGTGTGGGTATAAGCAAAAACCTACATATATTAAAATTATTAAATTACTAATTAACGGTAAGGGTTATATTATTATCGGTTCAGATACTTTATATACAAACAACCGGACTTCACATACATGATTATGGCATACTATATTTTTTTTAACTTTATAGATACATTTTAAATGCATAAACTTTGAAAGCACTCAGGAAACTCTGGTACCCTTAAAAGGATGCGAGACATTGTTTACATTGTCTCGCACCCTTTTAAAAGAACGAGAGTCCAATTGAAAATAAGTGATGCTATGGGTTTTTATAGCGAACGTTTCGCTTAGGTAGAACCTCGATCAGTAGATTATTGTTATTTTATTACATTTTTACTATGTTCTTACAAAAAATATCTGTATATTTAGGTAAAATAGAATAAAAATTTATTTCCCAATTTCTCCTCTATGCTAGATTAGTGCTTGTTGAAGTTGATTTCGTGAGCAAGTCAAATCAAAGATTATTGAATGAATATATTGTGATATAAAAACATTGTTGAGTTGCGGGTTTAGTAATATTTATATAAAATAATGCGACGAGACAAGCGGGACGTTCACCTGATGGTAAGTGATATGTCCGCCCATAACAATGTAGTGCTAATTAGAATGATATATACTGCACCACATTGTGCTCATCGCCTTGAAACATAAGATGTCGAGTCTTGTTACCCCAGTAGTTTCATTACCTACAGCGGCCATAAAACCAGAACACATTAATGTTTCTACACTACTTCTTGACTGCATAAAGATACCTTGCTTCTTAGGGGAACACAAGGTTGTGTGGGGGCTTCAACCCACTAAAACCCTTCGATGATCTCCCTCGGTATATTAAGAGTAGCACCGGGATCTTCTACGGAATGCACTGGTGCCCCCCTGCACTCTGCCTAAAACATCCCATGGAAGGGCAAAGACCGCCTTAGCACTTGCGCTGCGCTGCAGCAAGTACAAGACCACCATGCTCTGAGGGCCCCCACTCTTAAAGCCGGCGTACCCGAGGACTCTTTAAGTCGCCTTGTACGATAGGCAGGGAATACCTTAGTCCTTTTCTTAATAGCCCGAGACACCCGACGGTGGTAACTACCTATACGGCTTCCGGAATAGAATCATCATCTAATAGTATAGACAATTAATAATACGAGTGGTGGGATCAGGGCTGGCGCAAGCCGAAGTCTCGCACGGTTATGCCGACGGGCGGAGCGGCGAGCGTCGTGAGCACAGGCGCGGGCACAACCGGCGGCGGCGCGGGCGGCGGCCGCTCGCCGCGCGCGCACGACGCACACGACGCTACCAACGACGACCCGCACGCCGTTAAGGTGCGTACGCGGCGCGAGTCATCCGTTTAAACTTATTAGCGGATTAACGTCTAAAATTTTATCAACATACCAACGAGACGAGCGGTATTTTCACCTGGTGCTAAGTGATACGCCCTTTTAGTGCTTTTAGTTAGTATAATATACACTGCACCACATTGTGTTTGTCTTCTGAGAAATAATATGAATATCGTAACTAAATGAGTTATTTATATCAATAATTTTAACGTGTTTTAACTATACAAGACTTCGATATTGGAGTGGCATTAGGTGAACATTATTTCAACCCATTGGTGTTCACTGATGACATTGAACTAGCATGCCAACAGGATCAAGTACTGTATACTTTCGGCACAGGTTGGCGTTCGCAGTTTGTTGAAAACGGTAGAGTTGTACCCTTTAATGATATGCCAGGAGTTAAATGATGCTGGAGATGTTTTAACACTTTATTTTTATAATATATTTTAATCTTCCATGACTCATCTGTAAAGTAATTTTAAAACTGTTTAATAATATTTTCGTCATGATTCATATTTAATTTAATACACTGTATTTATTTTTTTATTACAGGACAAAGATGGGAAGAAGAAGAGCAAGAATAAAGAAGGTAATTTTTATTCTTTCTCATAATGTTGAGAGTGACAATGAGGCTGTGAAAGCGTGTTCGTTTAGTATACTTTGGCTTTCAAGTGCTGACAGCAAAAACAGAAATTCCGTTATATTGCATTTCATTATCAGCCGATAGACATACACTGCTGGACATAGGCCTCCCACAAAGATCTCCACATCGATCGATCCTGCGCTGCCTGCATCCAGATGCTTACTTTTACAGGGGTAGTATCCATAATGGCAGCTTCAACGTTGTCTACCACTTAGAAAATAACACAAAATTATTGCTGAAATTTTAACTTAATCTTAAACGGATTTTCAAGCTATGATAGCACTCAGATTGTAACGGAGTCAGATAAGCTGGTGATCGCGCTGAAATAAATCGTCGAGAGGATACAGATATATTCAAAGAATAATTAATTTTATAAACATGCGTAATTCAACAACTCGCACTTGACTAGCGTGATAAATAAATAACCTTGGCGCTCCTCTTTACCATATAAAGCTTCAAACCTCAATCATCATCAGCCGATAGACGTACATAGATATAGACCTCCCCCCATAGATCTCCACATACAATCAGTATGGCGGTTGTCGTAGCGGTTTATGCGGGGCGATTTGGACAATTTCTCATTACGCTGGCCCAATGACGGTTGGTGGGAGCCAGAGTCTCGGTTGTTTATTATCAGGGTACACCACGAGCGGGTGAGTTTGGCTTGGGTCCCGTGAATTGTAGTGTGGTAACCCTTACACCTCTTGAACTACCCGCTCCTAATCTCAATAGTCAAACATTAAGAGGCCTTTTTATTTAGTTATGTTACACTTATTAAATTTTTTTTATTTTATTTACTGCTTCCTCGGGATGTGTTGGTGAGTAATATTTGAAATGAGACAGGTGTTACATACACTACATAATATTGACCTGGACTATTTTTTTTATTTTTTCGTGGTCTCTGATAATACATCCCGTCCATAGCATTACAATCGTAAACATTGGTTAACTACAGCGCCTTTCAAATGATTATTTATTAAAATTTCATTTCTCGAATGGAGTAGTAATAAATGTTAATTAATTTACTTCTAACAATTAAATTTAGGTAAATAACATTTGTTTGTTTCAAATTCCAGACCCATCAGTTCTAATAGAGGGCGTGCTGTTCCGGGCCCGGTACCTCGGCTCAACGCAGCTTGCGTGCGAGGGGCAGCCCACAAAAGCTACAAGGATGCTTCAAGCGGAGGAAGCTGTGTCTAGAATTAAGGTATCAAAAGCTATCTTTTTTCTTTTCATTTCTTTTACTACCCATAACTTTATTTCTCGAGAGCGTAATTGAAAAGATTTTTCGTCATCTATACTTTGTATAACATGGAAAATATAACAAGACTTTTTTTAACGAAACGGCGTGGCGAGGATATATGTTCACCAGATAGTAAGTGATACATAAATAATGTGATGTTAATTAGCATAATATAGATTGCACCACATTGTTGTTATTACCTTGAGACGCAAGACGTTAATTCTCGTCACCACATTAATTTCACTATCGCGTACCCGCACTCTACTGGCTAAGAATCTAGGTTCTAGACAGTTACCGGCTGCAGAAACCTATCAAGAAATTTATACGGAAGGGTTTTGCGCCGATGTAAATAATATACGAGCTCGATCCAAAATACTCTATTTATGTATACAATACCACGTCCTGGTTGTAACTACTCGTCACGACGTTTCGTTGTTATAAAAATAATAATATTTTTCGTATATATTAAAAATAGACATTAATTTTGTAACAGTAATATTATTAAACAGCAAAAAAAAATCTCAAAATTTCTCACCTTCCTTATATTATGAACATTAGTTAACCTTTGTGAGAATTTAATTACATAAATAACTTAATTACAACTTGGCTTTGAACAATCATTCTTTATGTTGTATCTATCCCTCAAACATAAATAAGGATACTATAATATAAAATTATTTTCCTCTTCGACCATTAAAATAATTACAATGTAAATAATTACCTATACATGGACTGTTTAACTTTTCTTTATACACTTAACAATTTCTATTCATTGCACAAGTAACTTTTTAAATAAAGGCAAATTACCGTTTGTCTGTGTGAATCGGTTATCCTTATATATAAATATCATATATTTTGTAGTTGTTTTTTTTTATTGAGAGCGTGAAATTACTTCTCACCATAGTGTTGCACCAGCTAAGTTGGTCCAAAATGTCAAATGTTTTATCCAATACGACTGACCACATACCATTGGTGGACTTGGCTTGGTGCAATGAGAAAAAAGGTATCAGTCACGTGCATGTGTTTTTAACCTAATGATCCATGAACCAAAGACTACTTTTACAATACTAGGAAATAAGATAAATTAAGTTCTCGATTCTTTAGTACACTATTACGCCACCTATGTAATTTCATGCTCATTAGGTTTAGCGATTTGAGAATGCTAGTGGGATATCCTTCTTATCCTTATGTCCTTAAACACGTGCCAGTTAAAGTAACAAATACTAGTAAAGAGTTTGAGACAGAAACCATAGTGAATGCTCTATACAATGGAGTTCGAACAGTTTAAGCTCTTATTGACATCGCACTAGAGTATTTTTTTCAGTGTCCTCCTCACCCCGCGACCCGACCCGGGAAGATTGTCGGCACCCGTACTAGCCGGCTAGCCTCCTCCGGATGTTTGTCTGACGCTTGTTCCGCTTTGCGCCATGCTTTGTTTTGTGTATGTTCCCATTGTTTAAAGCCGGGTAATGTATGCGCGCGCATCGCTAATGGTTTGATTTCATCCGTTTTATTATAGCATGGGCTTGAGTGCTGATGCGGCGCATTTGTTAAGCCATCATAATTTTCGCAAATTAAAATTGTGTATGCTGACATAACAAACTGCTGATAGAACTTTTTTGGTAGTAGTTTTATATGTCATACTTACCTTTGTATGGCATAGATTAAATATTTTCTCTAGTGGATTTATACTGCCTATATACGATTACATCGAAAGCGTACACAATTTTATGGTAATTTACTTTTTCCCATTTTATTTGTGATTCAAAAGATCATAAAGCTAATACCCAGCCTGGATGCGGCGTCGCGCAACGGACGCGTGCGGACGCATTTGTATGACGCATCAAAACGCTTCGTCGCTGCCGACGTTATCGTACACAGTATCCATCAAAGCACGTTTAGCATGAGACGACCCGATTCACACCGGCTGAGGTGGCCTTACACACAACGCAGGAGCGCACCGGGACGGGCCCAGCTTTGCGCCTGCGCACAACAACGGACCATGTGGTCTTTATTTTAAATTTGACTTTGGATTAAGTATCAGCTTTCTCATACGACGGAAGGTACTCGCCCGCTTCTCACGTCATTGTCGATAATTTGTGATGTACTCGGTTTTGTTTTGCTTGCTTACGCGCCGAATGACTGAAGTGGCTGATTTAAAAATATTTGTAACGACTTGGAGCGCTGTATCGCCGGCATTTTCATGAAAATGCCTAAATTGGATAAAAATGTTAATAATGATTATACAATAGGAAAAGGTATTTAACAGAGCATTGCATTAATAACTCTACGTAATTAAATCTGTATCGATCATCTATTTGACACTCTAATGTCGAGAGTCTAGTAATGATACTATCTACAGTCACCTGTATATTGGAAAGTTGTAAGAATATAATTTGAATATTACTCTTTGTCAATAGATAAATGTCACATTACGAGCATTATTTAATTACTACAGCAAATGGTGTGTTTAAAATCTTCGCTAAAATAAATAACTGTTAACCATATACATATAATAAATTTTATTTGTTATATGTGATATCACGCGGCCATTGATGCTTTGCTTTCAAAACAGTTGTATTTCCGCCTTCCCACAGTTTATACGCTGTCGTAATGCACATTAAGCATCATTGCTGAAGTCTTCGCGACTTGAATGCAGTAATTTTTTTACATAGAAATGTGTATAAAGTAAACGTCATGTCTGTAGAAAGTCCAAAAGAAATTATTGTCAAACATAAACAATAGATAAAAAAGCTTGTTGAACCTTTGAGAGTTGGTTTATGACAAGAGATAAGAATGATAAGATATTAATATGAACTATCGGTTGTCGTGTTTGAACAAAAAAATCGGTGAGTCGCGAGCAAAACAAAATCGCGCGTGGGCCGTGGGAAGCGCCGGCGAGTCGGCCACGCGAGGAGGTTAGCCGGTGTTGTCCCAACAGTGGGGCTGCGAGGGGCCGTACTCGGGCGTGTACGCGGCCCCGGCGGCCGTGTTCCGCCTCTCGTTCCTCGGCTCGGTCGAGGTGGATGAGGACTCGAGGCGCAGGAAGAAGAGGCCGAAAAAGAACATGGTGGAGGAGGCGGTCACTAAGATCAAGGTTGCCGTCGGCTTTGATACATATACTTATAAGTTTGAATGCAATTCTTTAAAACGCAATCGTCTGTGGGCACAAATAAACAGAAGCACAAACATATACATAATAAAGTAACGCGTTATAACTGTAACACACTTTTATTTGAGTGGCGGGTTAAAAAGGATAGATAAAATATATTTACAATATTGTTTCTGTTAGATATGACACCAGTCAAATAAATTTACTATAAGTCAAATTCAAGATTTTTATTTTTCAAATGATTTTCTAAGTTTATTTTAAATTATTTAACTGAATAAAGTTACAATAATGTTTAAAAATCAACAGGTATTTTGTTAAAGTTGTTAAAAATATAACAAACTTTCATCCAACATTTGTATGTACAAATGTTATAACGTAGAACTGCAAACTGTTATGATAATTGGCAAGTTTATTCACTCAATATAAAGTGACCGCGAAATTTATGAAATTTTCTATCTCACTAGCTTTCTCCGATGCTTTTGGTTTAGTTCAAGTAGTTTATTTTATATTCTATATGAAATAAATATTTTATCTGTTTTCCACCATTTTGTATATTGCTAATATATAAGATAGAAATTATATGTCTATGATATGTAATCCTACAACCCTCACTTGACTAGCGTGGTGGATATGTGGTATTCACTCTATACTACCTGTTACTAATATATACTTATCTTAACCCCTTGCTCACATGGAATAACAGGCTTTGGTGAGTTTTATTTTGTACTTTATTTCCTACTATCAACAAGTAAATATAAATTACAAAGTTTCTTTTATTTGATTAAGCGACTAAAAGGGGCAGAACTATAGCTGTTAGTAACTGATGTATCCGCTCGAAGCAATACGGCACTATAGTATGATATACCCTACGTTCGTTGATATGGTATGATACCCTACGTTGCTCGTCCTCTAGAGAGGTTATATATTAATTCTCACAACACCAGTAATTTCATTAAACATACATACATACATATATATCACGCCTCGTTCCCAGTGGGGTAGGCAGAGACCACCTCTCTCCACCTGCTACGATCCTGGCACACCTCTCTCAAATTAAATTAAACAACGCTCTCAAAACTGGAACACAGTAATGTCTTAACAGTAAGACGTGGTACGTCTCTGTTGTCGGAGACCGTCTAGGTGGGTACCACCGCAGTGTCTATTTCTGCCGCCAAATAGTAGTGTGCAAACATTACTGTGTTCCGGATTGAAGGGCGCTGTAGCTAGTGTAATTACTGGGGTAACGAGACTCTATATCTTATGTCTCAGGTGACGAACGCAATGTGATGCAGTGCATGTATAGTGAGTTATGGGTGGGTGTATCACTTACCATCAGGTGAGCGTCCCGCTCCTCTCGTAGCTTAATTACATAAAAAGAAAGTGATAGAATTAGGCGAATACCATGAAGGTATTTTAAATAAATCAAGTAACACTGGTTTCATTGTACTTAGGCCCCCGAAGGTGAGAACCAGCCAAGTACGGAAGTAGACTTGTTTATATCGACGGAGAAGATCATGGTGTTGAACACAGAACTAAAGGAGATTATGATGGACCACGCTCTGAGAACCATCTCGTACATAGCGGACATAGGGGATCTGGTTGTACTCATGGCCAGAAGAAGATTCGTACCTCACGAAAACGATTCCGACCAACCGAAGTTGAACCGCACGCCCAAAATGATATGCCACGTCTTTGAAAGTGAAGAGGTGAGGAGTTATTATGTAATTTATATTTTGTACCCCTATAGGAGAAAGAAATTTTATATATCCCCACTACCATTTTGCTCTCAGTATGATATAAAAGATTAAAGAGGAAACAATTCCCATGAAAGACCATTCCAGCGTATTGCACCCCTGTCCTCCATATGAAGCGTGGGCAGTATTTTTTATCAACCCCCAAACAGTGGAAGCCTATATAGACTAGTGGACTATTATTAAAACGATAATGAAGCTGTCTATACTTTCACTGAACAACAAGTGACAAACGAAAGAGTGACGCTTTAGGCTCGGAACTTTAGTTAGCTAGATCGCCTTTCAAACCGGAACTTGGCAATATATAAGATACTCACAGAGCTTCAACATGTATGTATTTAATTTCCAGGCGCAATTTATAGCTCAATCTATCGGACAGGCGTTCCAAGTCGCCTACATGGAGTTTTTGAAGGCTAACGGAATAGAGGACCACAGTTTTGTAAAGGAGATGGACTACCAAGAGGTGCTAAACAGTCAGGAGATCTTCGGCGACGAACTGCAAATGTTCGCCAAGAAGGAGCTGCAGAAGGAAGTCGTGGTTCCTAAAACAAAGGGGGAGATTTTGGGAGTGGTCGTGGTGGAATCAGGCTGGGGGTCTATGCTGCCTACCGTAGTTATAGCCAATCTGGCGCCGGCTGGAGCGGCAGCGAGGTGTGGGCAACTTAATATTGGTAAGTATATATAGTGGCGCCAAATTAAAGGTTCCCGTTATCTGATAGTCACTATATATAGAGTGGTTACCGTTTGAAGAAGTTCATAGCATAAAAAAAAATTTCTATCTTCGATACAACGGTCCGCTCAGAAAAGCTTAACTGAGATTTTTCCATTTATCAAACATTATTACGCACAATCTTTTTTTTTATCCTCATTTTCTTCGTAGGCGATCAAATAATAGCAATAAACGGCGTGAGCCTGGTGGGACTGCCGCTCTCCACTTGTCAGACGTACATAAAGAACTCTAAGAACCAGACGGTGGTTAAACTGACGGTGGTACCGTGCGCTCCCGTCGTCGAGGTCAAGATAAAACGGCCGGACACCAAGTACCAGCTCGGGTTTAGCGTGCAGAATGGTGTGGTACGTGACGGATTTTGTTTTGTATATTATTTTAGATTTATTCCTTAATATCTCTCATCGTCTCCCACTCCTCTCGGATCAGATTTGCAGCTTGCTACGTGGCGGCATCGCGGAGCGAGGCGGCGTGCGCGTCGGGCACCGCATCATCGAGATCAACTCGCAGAGCGTCGTCGCCGTGCCTCATGAGCGTATCGTTAACCTGCTCGCGACCTCTGTCGGCGAGGTGAGCAGAGCACTACCCGCATAAAGTTCAACAATGAACACATAATCATTACCAGACAACAGACGTTCACTGTCGGACATAAGTTCTAAAGATCTCTACATCATTCATTGATGGGAATTGGAACCTACCACGCTGGCCCCGTCCGGATTGGTAGGTGGCTCGTCCGTTGTTTAGCAGGGTGCATCGCGTGCAGGTACGGTTGACTTGGGCTCCGTAAGATGTTGGACGAAACCCTTTACACCCTATTATCTAGATCTAACGCCAACTTATCTAGAGAGAGCCTTAAACTTACCTTGCGAGATGAGCATCTGCCTATAACAACCTGGCGCTAGTTGAAGTGACACTCATATTCATACACATTTTGAGTTATGTTACAACTATTTGGCAGAAGAAATAGGCGCTGCGGTATACCTGCCTAGACTGTCTCGACACCGGGGACCACCAGTAATTATCGTGATGTTATTAATACCGGTGATCGTATGTCATTCGATAGTAAAGTAATGATGGACACTATCTAAATATCGTGACTAGCGTCTCATTGTAATAACTGGTGTTCCTTGGGAGAGGTCTGTGTGTAGCTGTGGACTGCCGTAAGCTGATGATCTAATTGTGACTTCTTTATATAGCTTCGTTATATAGAAGAGTATAATTTCAGATTCTGATGAAGACGATGCCGACGTCGATGTTCCGGCTGCTCACCGGGCAAGAGAACCCCGTGTTCATTTAAACGCGCGCCGCCCAGCGGACACAAAGTGCCTGCTCACGTTCACGCGTCGCGTAACGCCTCGTAGCGCCACGTAGCGACCGACAGCTGCCCCTACGCGGTTAAACGGTTACTGCGTAGTCTGCGTGCTACGACACCGCAACCCCTACTGTTATTACATTATATTCATCACAGAGACAGCCTCACTTTTCGATCTGGTCCTCTCGTATTTCCTCCCAAACGTTATTTTACTATAAACTTTAGCAAAAAAAAATGCTGCACAAACTACTTAGATCTGAAGTTTTTTGAAGTAGAATAAAATATCCGTCAACATTGATGAAAAACAATCACACGGATATATGTCCGTGTAATTGGTTTTTCATCAACTTCTTGAACATTATATGAATATAATTGATTTGACTTATTCTTGATTAACAAACCAATTTACGTTCTTAAATGAGAACATTTTAATGGTGTTTTCTTCTCTTATGAAACATCTCGAAGAGACCAAATAATCATTTCAAAGTTAATGACGGTATTATTTTATTGGGGCAAGATCTATATATTTGATTGAGGCTAAAGAATTGTGGACTTTTTAACAGTAATTAATGTTAAGCTATTTGTAAATACAAGAGGAATAGCTTAATACTTCTATTATAATTGACTTTAGTGAAGTTTTGTGAGAGGACTTTGATTTGGTACAATCCAATCAGTACGATCGTCTAGATCTGTTCACTATGCGCGGGCGCAGCTGTCGGCCGCGATACAAAGCTAACTCACCCACCCGAACTGACGCTGTGTCCAACTTAATGCTTACGATGCTTACACGGCTACAATAAGTTAGAACGTAAGTTGTATATCTATCTCTTACTAACAATTGTTTGTACTTGCTATGAAATAACTACAATTTATTAATACACGTTTAGCAAATATTTTGTCTAGATCTATTGTTTATGACGGATACATCAGTCTTTTCCAACCGTTTCACGACTCCTATAACCGCCATGAGCTATAATTATTTAATATTAAGTTTATGTTTCATTACAACCAATTATTATATTGCAAACACATCGTGTGAAAGCTTGTGAATTTAATATTAAAAAAAATAGTACTGAAAGGCGTCTTATGAAGAAGAAAATATTGAACCAGTCGATTGCTTAAAAGTAGGAAAACGTACTGGTTTAATTTTCTATATAATCTGTGCACATTGTGTTCCGTAAATCCAACTCTATAATAAATTTATTTTATATAATGTGTATGTGATCTATAGCAAGTGCAAATATATTGAACAAAAAAAGCAGTCATTCATGACGTCACATATTCCATTAAATAATTGTATCTGTAAATTAAATATAAAAAAACCACTCATATCTGCTTAGGTGTTATACAGTATATATTTAATATACGCTATAATTTTTTTTTAATTATTAAGTGGACAATAGTTGAGAACGTCTGAATATTATCTGTAAGTTTAGCACGCCATCTTTGCCATAGACAATCTCGTAATTTTCTGCGTTATTAGTAATTAAGTATTATAATAATAATTGTTGCCATTATATTTCTCGATCGTTTCAACTTTTTGTCCATTCTATAAATCCATTCCATTTTATTTATTTATTATTTGTATATCTGTATTATTTTGTTGAGCGTTCTAAGTTTTTGTTAAAAGGTTATCTTTTTTTTAACTATCATATTAACGAAATTATCGTCAGCACCATAGTTCAAAATCATTGATGATAATCATATGAGATGTATAGCTGAATATAGTACTACAGTCATGTAATTCCTACAACGTCGACCATGGTTCGTACAACTAGATAGTAAACTAGAAATTTGCAATAAAAAAAACAATGTTGGCAACACATAATTTTACTCTCGCGTATCTGCCGGTTTGTCAGTGTTCTATAATCGCTGCGATTTCCGCTCGCCGTGGAGACGGTGGGAAGTGATCATATTTAATTTAAACAAAAAAATGAATTGATTAGTAGGTATTAATAATAATAATAATAATAAATGGAGCATTATCTCGTGTAGCGTTTCAAAAGATATTGTCATATTTTTTAAATTTTATAGTGTGGCTATAGCGTTACTATATATAATCTATATTCAATATGTATGTCCTGTTCTTGGCCAAGCTTTGCGCTCCGAGGACTAGTTACTACTGTTCGTTTGTAAATGAGGAGATATTACTGCGATTATATATATATACGGTATTGTGTGTTTGTGTGTAACTACGTGTACACACGAACCCGCTTCTGTCTGTGTATATATCCTCGTTAATTTAACGCTTTCCAATAATACTGTTACTACCCTTCGTTATTAAGGCCAGTGTCGGTAATGTAACGAAATATCTATACATAAATAATGATTATTTATTTATATTACAAAAATTACATTTTTAGTTGAGTGATGCGCAAATATTACTTTGTTCCGGTTTGAAGGTTGATTTAAGACTTGGCATCTTATGTCTCAAAGCGATGAGTGCAATGTGATAATGTTTGTTATCCTAACTAGCGCCGCGTTATGCTCGTCTGGTCGCTTTGTTATATAAAAAATAAACCGGAGTTTCAAATCTTTTAAGATTGTTTTCCTTGAAGATAACAGAAGATAATTCAGGATGTGCAAAAATATATGACACTGGCTAAGATCTGAATTGATTTCGCGAGCTTTCCCTTCAATTGAACCTAGATAAAACAATCTGACCTGTAATTTTATATTGCTAGATGTCTTGTAAGGGATCTATTTACATTGGACGGAACCACAGATAATAAATAAATAGCGTTTATCGTGAAAGCTGGTATATGGTAGGTACACTGTAACATGTGAAATAACTATTGTTGTTCTCATTTCTAAGAGTATTATTCTAGTCTGCATTAAAGTTAAGAATAAACTGAACAAACTGAAAATTGTAGTTTCATTTACCACATACCTTACAGCACGCCACGCCATTCGCGGTCACACAAACTGCAATATTTTTAAATAATTGTTTAATTTGAACGATGTTTAAAAAGAAATAAAGTAAAATAAGTAGCTCGCTGGCCCTGGGTTCGAATCTCCGCATGTACCGATGACTTAATATTTAAGTTACGTACATTTGTGAACTTTAGTTACAACAGCGAGATACAAACGGTGAAGGAAAACATCGTGAGGAAACCCGCACACTGATATCATCTTTGTGTGTGTGTGTGGTGGTCCCAATAAAGTGGCAACAGGCTCGCCCCCTGTTGTTACATTGAACCTAATTTGACCACATCTGGCGAAAAGTGGGTGTTCATTCACCTCTGCTTACTCCTATTGGGAAAAAGGCGAGATTATATAAAAAATTAATAAGAAAATTGGTTATCATATTGTATATATTATCTTTAATTTAAACGAAAGGTGTGGAGAAGGAAAAAGTCATGGTTGAGGAATATCTGGGAATGGACTGGCATATCTGGAGCGTACGAATTGTTCCGCCGAACCAGGGACAGAGAGGACTGTACCACGCTGATCGCCAACCTTCACTGGCTGGAAAGGCACTCTAAGAAGAAGGTCTTTAAATGCATTAGCTTATAATCACTAACATTTTTATATTAGCTAGTAAATCCAATTAGTTGTGTTATGTAGATTTTATTTTATATATATTTGTGATGAATTTGCCGCCAATTACTGACTAGAAGTTTTGGACCCTATGGAAAAGCGTTATGAGGATTGTCGGTGAATGTATAGTCTGGGTAAACGACGTAAGGTAACCAGCCTCTTACTGTTTCACCGAATATATTTCGGAAAGTGTGCTCAGGAAGTGTACGATTTGATTCCGCCATTACCGTTTTCCACCGGACGTACAGGCACATACGTATATTCATCCCTATGTCGTCGAAATCCCGCGCATTTGGACCAACCGTTTCGCTTCTATCTTAATCCGAACAGTAAAGGATTGGAACAGTCTGCTGGCGTCAGTGTTTCCGTCCAGTTATGACTTGGGAGTCTTCAAGAGAAGAGTTAGTAGACTTCTAAAGTAGTGTGCTCTACCACATAGATTATATGTCCGCTTTCTATTATGCGGGATCATGACCATAGTCAAGCTCTGGGCTATATAATATTAAAAAAAATAAACGACAAACATATTTCCCGCCAATTCTCTGTTTCGTATACCGAGGAACTTTACCTTGTAGCTGTTGCTAAATAATTACGGAAGTTGTATAACGAAAATTTCAAGAAAGGTTTTTGAACAGGATTAAGTCTACTGAAGGGATTATTTTTTTGCAAATTCAATTCAAAGATTACTTTAGAAATATTTTATACGTCGTGGCTGAATTTAGGTCAATGTTTTGATCTGAATTTAAAATGTAAAAATTAAAGAACATGATCAATGAAAAAATACTAAATATAATACTGATAATAGTAACAATTAATTGAGCCCTTTGTTAATGAGTGATATAAGTCAAAAATTTTAAAAAGCTATTTTGACGGTTATTTCATTTCAAATCCTAGTAAAATAACATAATAAGAAATATATGACTTATACGACTTTCAAAATCAAAGGGCTCAATAGATGTTTGTCAAATGTAACGGATGTTGAGCCGTTGTATTTGATCGCCGCGCCGCGAGCGGAGCCCGCGCGAGCCGTGAATGACCTCGACCGGCGAGCAAACGACCCCGGGCGGCGCGCGGCGCACGGCGCGCCATTATCGCTCGAAATCACTGTAACATCCACTGTACGCACTGTACAATAACAATAATACGACACTCCACTCGTTTACATCGATTTATAGTCTTTGTGCGTATTTGTTTTAAGCCGCATAATCGATTTTAGCATCGACGTCATCGGCTTATGGAGTTATGCTTATATATCTTGTTTATACCTTTATATGTATATATATACAAAATGATTATAGGTTATGTTTGTTCGCCGATCACGTGAAAAGTAGTGAACGCATTGCCACGAGAACATAATCATTCGACACGGAATGTTTTACAGATGGTTATAGGATATTTATTTGTTGAATTTCATAGATCCTTCATAATTTTATTTTTAATCAACTTGTATCAACATTTTTATTTGGTATTATTTATGCGGTTGCTATAGTAACGGTTGCTATGGAAAGTCATTTGCAGTTGCGGTCGTTTAACATATTTTAAGATAGCCGTATTTAAGCTCTTATCAATTGTCCTATAGACTTATTTTTAATTCAAATTTTATCAATCGATAATAATATTCACGAAATTCTGGATAAAACCGGTTTCATCCGCATTGAACTTGACTTTCCAATAATGAGACTATCTTGAGACACATATTCTAAGAACAGCTTTCATGAAAATATCACATTCCTCAACCCGCACTTGAATAGCGTTATGAGTAAATTCACATGTTTCCTTTTGAAGTGAAGCCCAGTCTCCCAGCAGTGGGATTATTAATTTGTCTATATGCGTACATGTTAATCATGAGATAAACTGTTTTATTTAAGAGTTTTTGTATCTTTCTGTTTTGGTTTTATATACAAGCGTACATTTAATACTTGGCTACGTTTTCACTTTATATTAAGTAGTGACGTAATCCATTTCAGAGTACTCACACAATCACAGCCGTTGTTTGCAGACCAGAACGTTCTGTTTGCATCCATTTAAATATCGCTGTTTCAATAAATCAGCACCGGAAATGCTATAATAGAGTAGACATGATTATATATAGTGATTAGCAAAGCAACAATAGGTGTGTAAGAGGTCCAGTACAACAACTCACGGGATCCAAGCCAACTTCACCTGCTCGTGGTGCACTCTGCTAATCAACAAACGAGGCTCTGGCTTTCATCAACCCGGATTGTGCCAGCGTGATGGGTAATAGCCCAAATCTCCTCAAACGATGTGATATTTGGGGAAGGCCTATGTTCCGTGGACGTCTATCGGATGATGATGATGAAGCAACAACAAGACTAAGACAGACAATCTTGGTATCGGTCTTGGATAAGACCAAGGTATTGCATATTCAGCCTTATAGTATTTAACCCCATCATTTGAACGGAATTTTTGTCTTTTTGTATAGTCTTTCACATTTGGACTTAGTCTTGCTTTTTCGCGAGACCAGGACCAATTCTACTCATCACTAATTACACACACTGACAACTCTTTCTTCCCAAGTCCTAGATAAATAAACATTACAGCTTCTATTCCTGATGCCGAGCTGTAATGCCAATACAGTACAGTTCCGGTTTAATTACAGAGGAAACGAGCTTATCATTTCCTATCAGGAGTCGATGAGGGCGATGCTGTGCTGCTGTGGGTATACTGACCCTCAACCCGTCTCATTATTGTATTGGAATAATATTTTTATAATACTTTTTTTGCACAAGATCTAATAAGGCGGACATAATGCCACAAGGCATTCTCTTGCAGTCCTTTCCGATAATGTATGTATCTTTATTACCACAGTATATAAAATATCTATAGTTATAAGAAGCGATCACAACACGCAGAATGAAGTGATAATCTTTTAACCTTCTGACCACGGTACTTGGAGAACATGTCACTTTCAGGTCACCACGTTTACAACGGAAGAACTCGCTGGTGGAAGGTCTCTGTTGCCGGAGACCGTAGGCAGATGTCAAAGCAGCTCCTATTGCCACTAAACAGTACCGGTCCGGTTTGAAGTACACTATACTTAGTGTAATTAATGATGTTAAGAGACTCAAAAACTTGTCTGAATGCGACGTGCAAAATCCAGTGCAGTATATATCATAACTAGCGCCACAATGTTATGAGCAGGCGTATCACTTATATTTAAGTGAACTTCCGGTCTTCACATCGTTGAATAAAAAAAAATCTGGCAACTTTTCAACCGCAGTAGTGTTCAAACATTACTGTTCCGGTTTGAAGAGCGCTCTAGCTAATATAATGTATTTAAGTAATGTAAAATAAAGTTATGTTGAAACATAGCTCTCGTTACCCGCCTGAAGGCGACGAGTACAATGTGGTGTAGTAATATATATAACATCCTAACTAGCGGTACGTTGTTATGTGCAGGCGTATCACTTACCAGATGGTAAACTTCACCAGATGGTGAAGGTGTCCCGTTCGTCTCGTCGCTTACTTGAATAAAAAAAAGATGTTAATATCATAAAGGTCAGAACAGCTCTATGTATAAGGGACGTTTTTTGGTTTCGAGGGAAAGAGGAATCTTCGAAAAGATACTCTGTCGGGGATAAGTCAGAGCTATGTGGAGATTTTTACCCACTAAAACCCCCTCGGTGGTCATCTTCGGCGTTTGGAGAGGTCACAGGATATCCGTTCGGAACACAGCCGTGGCCTCGGTAACGCTATGCTGGGGTAGCCAGCTTTATGCAGACCCCACCAGCCTCGCGATACTTCAATGACCGGAGACCACGTCCAGCCATAATGAAAATAAAGTTCTACGTCCAGCTGTGGACCGCTATGGTGTTGATGTCGCTGGTGTCAGTCACAACAAAATAAATAGATTTCTTTGTGTTGAGATAATATTATAAATCTCTGGATGGCTGACGGTCATCACCATTGAATCCAGGTTCTGACGCGTACAGAGCTGAGCGAAGCCTTTGAACGTCCGACCTAGAAGCTGAAGCGTGAGCCATTGAGACGATTATTTTTTTTCTATTACCAACAGTTGGAATAAAACCTTATCTGATTGAAGCTGGCTAAGTGTCTTTATTACTAAGCACTAGAATACTGGTACTACTTCTATTTTTGGGTTTATCATCTATAGGAGGAAAATGATCTTAGACCTTATGGAGGTCCAAGGTCCTTATTATTAGCAGACAAAAGTGTACAGAAATCTATGTTTTATGTTCGTTTCCTCATCAGCAGATAGACGTCCACTGCTGGACATAGGCCTGCTTCAAATATCCCCACATCGATGGTTCTCGCTGTTGACCACCAGAGGCCATCGTTTGAAGGGTTACTATGGAGGGAATTCGACTATTACCCACCACGTTGGTCCAATACAGTGTGGTCGGAGCCAGAGCATCGTTTGTTGATCAGCAGGGCGCACCATCAGCAAGTGAGGTTTGCTTGGACCCCGTGAGGTGTTGTGCGGGAACCCTTATACCCTATGTTCGTTTATTTGATGGTAATACGTCCGGCATGAATGTGTGGCCTTAGGACGTGACACACTGCACCACATTGTACTCCTCGTAACAACTGTCTTGCCGGAAGCTGTCGGTGTGAATCAACCGCAGGGTGTTCAGCAGACGGCCAGCACTAGTCCTGCTTTGAAGAGTGCTTGTGCTGATTACTTAACTGGTATAACTATATCTAACATTTACGCATTAAATAAGTCGGGTAATGTAGTGTGCATATCCTAACTACTGATGCTGGTAGGTATCAGTCGTCGGAGACCGTCTAGGTAGGTACCACAGCTCCGATTGCAGCCGACAAACATAACTGTTGTCTGGTTTAAAGGACAGTGTAGCTAATATAATTACTGGGGTAATGAGACTCAACATCTTGTGTCAAGACGACGAGCGCAATGTGGTGCTTTGTATCTCAACTTAATCATCATCAAGTTATGGGTATCAGGTGAACGTGCCGCTCGTCTCGTCGCTTCGATGAATAAAAAAAAAATTAGCATCTCCTTGATATTGGCGGTCGCATCACTTGCGGTCATCAGGTCATCGTGTAAAAATTCCACGTACTGCTATGAAGAGTATATATTGTAATAAATAATATAGTGATATCTAATATACATAAAATACTATTATTATTATGCTATCGTAAATATGGGGTAACAAAACAAAAAAAAAAATAATAGGTTAAAGTTTGCTTTATTAACAACCCTCTTAATCTTACCCCCACCGGAACTGGAAACATCCTCACACAGAGTGAAGGTTATAAATAAACTACATCCGCATCGCACAACTTCCGAGCCAACCTTCCTCTAGCTCCCACCAACCCTCATTGGGTCAGTGTGGTGGGAAATGGCCCAAATCCCCCCCCACATTGGGAATCTTTCGACGAGGCCAATGACCAACACTTGACGTCATGACAAGATTTTTTTAATTAAACAAACGAGACGAGCTGGATGTTCACCTGACGAAAAGCGCTCATCGCTGTTGAGTCTGATTACCGCAGCAATTACTCTAGCTACAGCGCCCTTCATACCGGAACGTTTGCATAATACTGTTTGACGGCAGGACTAGTGACTGTTACTTAGAAGGTTTCCGGTAACAGAGACCTGCGACCAGTTTTTAGAACATGACACTTTCCTCCACCTGAGAACTCGAGGATCGAACCCGGGTGTCCTCGCTACGTATACTGCACGAGCAGCTCGTAAACATCCGCCACGGCCTCTGTTTGCTGTTTAAAAAGGTGACGTCACGCGGCCGCTGAGCAACCGCGTGGATGCAAAATCTGGACGAACAAAAATGGCCGCTCACGGTATAAAGCGGCTGTGAGCCAGCACGAGCGGCTCCGATTACCAATTCCTTGTTTTATTCATTAGCTGGAGGTGACCGGCGCCGCCCTCATCAACATTCAGACCTTCAAATCCAACATGCTCTCGCCATTTTGACTTTATAAGAGAAACGCTCATATAATCTACACGCTCACTTGGCGCTCCTGTTGCAGCCGACCGACGGCACTGCGATAACATAACCGTGTTCCGGTTTGAAAGGCGTTGCAGCTACTGGAATTACTGCGGTAAAGACACTTACCATATTGTCTCAAAGCGAGTAGCGGTGTGGTATATATCACCCTAACACCACGTTGTTATGAAAAAGCGTATCACTCACTATCAAGTGACGAACCCGTTCATCTTATCGCGTCGATAAAAAAAAAAGGAGTACTTTGAGACGAGTCACTTAATATCAGGTGACAATGTTATTGGTAAATGTTTTATTGATGTATCACAAAAAACTGATCAGTTCAGATCTCGGTCTAGATCCAGATTACTGCACGAAACACCATCACTTCTATTTAATATTAACACCTGGTTGCATCATTTAGCTCCTGATCTCCAGATCCTCGAGCACCAAGTACCATGAAGCGGTAAAAGTCAATAAGATCAAAATAACATTTTTTTACTTGCTATATACTATCTAATTCGTTCACTTGATATTAAGTGATACGCCCGCCCATAACACGGCGCTAGTAGATGATATACATTGCATACGTCCTTTAGACGCAAGACGTAGAATCTCGTTACCCCAATGCAGTAGCTACAGCGTCCTTCGAACCGGAACATTAATGTTCGTACCTACCTAGACGCTCTCTACTCACAGACATACCAACAGTAATACTGCATACAAATGTAAAAGCAATGTTTGTGCTACAAAAAACTTCAAAATTTGTTTGCCCCAAAGACCTTCTAAACAGATTGTGATGGAATTTCCACCTAAAAATAGCTGATGATCTAAGACATAATTAGTAAACAAAAAAAAAAAATATGAACAAACAGATTTTGTTGGATCCATATATAGTACTAGATTTTCTTAGGCACAAAGATTAATACATTCCGCTCATGAATTATTAAAATAAAAAAAAAAAACTGGATTTTGCTTTACTCCAATAAACAAACGCGGGAAGAATTATTTATAGCTTGAAAACAGGAAACCGCTGCTGGAAAATCCATGCATTCTGTGCCCTACCGCTGAATAATGAGAATAAATGTACTCAGTTCCAGTAATATTACTACTACTAGATATTCACATTGAGGTGTCATGATGAAGTGGAACTACTTGAGAGCAGTTCTTAATTTTTCATTATCATATAGATCGGAGCGTATATACTTCAAAATTATGTAAAAGAGAAAATAGGTTCTCCGAACAGAAGTAACAAACTCTCCTATAAGTTATTTACCGAGATCACCAGATTCAGCTTGAACAGCTAACCTCAGGTCCATGCATCGGTGCTGCACAATACTAAATCTAAACTCCAACTTGAAATTAAACCTACATATAAGATGGAGTAACTTATGAGTAATGTCTCAAGATGGTGATGTGTGATGATAAGGAATATCCTCACTCCTACTCTGGAGTCATCATGTTGCAGTAGATTTAGAAGGGAATATCCGAAGGCAGCATTTCTTCTTGTAAGCTATCATATAATCACCTACCCATTGGTCCGGTGATGCGAGCATATCAAAAATCTCAATAGTAGAAGCTGCTGTTCAGCAGTGGACATGAGTGACGATGTAATGCTCATGCTATTATAACAAAACTTTATCATACCGAAGTTTGTTCTTCAAAGGAAGTACACTTCCTTTGAAGATTATTATACATAATTAGAAATAATCTGAACAAATTTTTGGTTCAGACCATAAGGGTAGACTTCCAGCAGAGTGCTCGGAAAATGGCCAAAAAAACTTGAAGTAGCGGTATTCATAGCAGCCATGGTTGAAGATTAAGTAAATGCTTAATAATGATAGTATGTAATCCACTTTATCTTCATAGCGTTGGCTGCTGATGCTGATGAAGGTTTTAAATAGTATTAACATCAAGCTTTTTTTTATTATACCAATTTCAACTCGACCCAAATGTTCCAACTCCGTCGAACAGTAAATGTTAAGTGAATCTCTAAGAGTGTTCAGTCTGCAGTATTAAGTTGGATTTGATTAATTGTATATCGCTACTGATGGCTTCCTCCGTGCTGGACTGTCCCTGCATTGCAAACAAAACAGCATTGAACATACATTATGTGTGTAATTTTATTATTTACCCTCGAGCTATTGCAAAAGTCATCACCACTGGTCATTTATTGGAGACTTGATGTAGTCACTGCTTCTCCTATATCTGCCGCCAAACAGCAAACATGCTGTTACAATGTGAAGTACCTCATAGCTGGGGTAATAAGACTTAAAATATTGTCCCAAAATGATGACCTTGCTCCGGGCAGACAAGCCGGAGTTCAACTGTCAACTTAATATATTTTGCAGATTGCCGTCCATATTTCATTATGTAACAAAGTAATATTTCTATTTCCATATGTCCTGTCTATATATACCTCATGATGATCTGGTCATCAATGGTTATCCATGTTTTTCATTAAATACCAAAAGCATATTTTGCATGGGTACTGTACTTCTTTCATTCGTTAGTATTTTTTTACTCGGCAGTCAATTGTTACCTAAGCCGATTATGTCACTACATAGTAACTTTCAGTGACTGTCAATTCACCGCAAAGAATGAAAAAGTTGCAACCAGTGTTATATTTATGTCATGCTGCATCATAAATCAAATTGACAGAGCTGCATCAATAGGTTGTGGAAAGTAAAGCATTCCGAACACTGACCAACAGATGAACACTGATTTTAAAGAAAATGTACATTCCGAGGAAATATTAGATGGTGATTATCAAAAGGTCTTCTTCATATCCTTCTTATTTTGCTACTTCTTTCCGAGTACTATTGTAATGAATTTAGTATACCATTTTACTGAAACCAGAATATATTCTCATTGATAAATCAAGATGTGACAGTGTTATTAAACTGTTTGTAAAATTCAAAGGTGAAGTAAAGAAAGTCATCATTGCGCTGTGTCAATAGGACATGAACCTCATGGACTCTTTCTTCGTGACAGAATCTGAACTAACGCTACAATGGATAGGTTTCATTTTGTATTTTGTGATATGTAAATAAAATAATAATTAGCTTTTGTTTATTATGTATTTTGAAGTTTGCTCACAAAGCCAAAGTAAATTTACATAAATACAATTTAACTTTTACTTTTTCTTTCTTTATATAACACACAAATATTGCATAAATCAATCATTGTTAATGGGAGTTTAATTGTGGAAAATAAATTACCTAATGCATTAAAACTTTCACAAAACAATGTCTCCGGCGCAATAAGAGATCAGCAAACTGAAACTATTAAACTCTATATTCAATTGGATCTTTCAATCAAACGTGTTAAGATTCTCACAAAGGCGTTGAACATTGATAATACACTCTCCTTTGTATAAAATTAACCAAATTTGATAACCATGAAATATATACATTTAAGTCTCCTGATACTCCATATTCATTATTTTAGTTATAGTAAAAAAATATGCATACCTAATATCATAACGAAGCCTACAAGTGAGGGGGTAAACAATGAGAGGGCAGGGCAGGGCAGGGTCGGGTCGGGCCGGGCCAGCTCCGGGCGAGGCTATGTAGAAATGCTAGTGGTGACCAGGCAGGCACCGTCGTCTGCCGTTAATACGAATTTCTTTCACAATTGTCTCTTCACAAGTTACTGGGCTTAGGATGTAAACTTAACTTGCACTCTTAAAATCATGTTATTTTTTTTACTTTCGTCCCCATCGTGTCGCGCGCGTGGGATAGGCACTGGTGGGTGCGTGCGGACGGCGCGGGGCGCTCGGCCGCTCAGTTGTCCATGGCGTATCTTCGTGTCCACTCCTTTGCATTTCGGATCGCTTCGCTTTCATTCACCTTCCACAGCTCAGCAACGTCGTTTGCCAGCGGGTCGTCGGGATTCGGCGCCGACAGCAACGCCTGGATTGAAAGCAGCACCGTACGGATCTGTAGAGCGGGACTCCACTTATCCTTCAATATGTCCAGGCATATGCGGCCCAGTCGGTCTATATTCGGATGATATATTTTCGTAATAAACCTAACCTTAGGCGCCGACATAGGATAGTCCTCTGGCAGGAAAAGTTCTAATTTGAAAAGTCCACCTTCGAAGGGTGAATCCTCTGGGCCTGTAACGATTACATGGAAATAGCGGGCGTTAGTCTCACTAGGTACTGCGCTAATACCGGGTACAGGCTCCTGCATAAGCCGCTGTGTCTCTTTGATTATTCTACGTGGTAAGGCTGCCATTTTATATATGCGGTCTAGCGCAATTTGTCAAAAGAAAGCAGGTAATCATATAATTGTAAAATATATCCTATTGTCTATGCACCGCACGTGTTTGTAGCAATTTCTGAGGCACGATTTCTATATCAACAAATTACAATAGCATTTTAGCCATAGTTTTCATGAAAACGCGACTACAAAAGCGATGGTAAAGTACCAACTTCAATTTTTTCAACTATAGACAATGTAGACTACAAAACCATAGATAGTAAAGATTTTAATCAAAGTCACGAACAGGCAAATATATACATTGATACAGCCACATTATTACACTTTTAATATAAGTATTACATTTATGTATCTAAATAAAAATATGAATTATAATTCCTGATGAAAGTTGTATTTACACATTGATAGTCTTGTATATTTTTAATGCACCTTCTGTGGCAGAAAAAAATTACTATTGGTTTCCTAACATACAAATATCGATTAATTTTCTAAAAAGGTAAATATAAAGCGATTATTTCGTATAAATTTATTATTAATATTTACAACATGAAAAATAATTTAAATGTTAATATCTCAGCCCACGACTAAAATTTATGATGGCTATAGTATTATGTAAGCAGGCCGTGACATTGCAGAATGAAGTATCGTATTTTAAACTATAAATTAGATATTGAACGTATTTCCGCGATCAAGCTTTAAAATTAAGTATTTGCCTATAAGTATGAGCTCTGAGTGACCCACCAAAAACTTTTTGAGTGTTTAATACTTTAAATATTATCTAAGTCATATATTGAGTACTTTTTACTACCCTTATATGCCCACAGCACGTAATCTACGTGTTAAAATTATGTAATACTTCCATGAAAATTTACTAGTCTATAAATACTGCAAAAATATGTGTTAAAAAGGCGAAATAAGGTATAAGATATATTTTCTTTCTGTACGGTTGATTTTACTCTTTATTGAAATGATTTATTTAATTAATAAATTCTATGAGCTGATGATGATGATATAAATTAATATAGAACCTTATTTAATAAAATGTTATATAGAAAATTTAATCTATAGAAAAAAGCGTCATCTAGTAATTACTTGAGTCACTATTACATTACAGAAAAAATGAGTCGAAAGGAAAAGAAGTATACTAATTTCATATTTGTTTAGTTAATAGTTAGTTTCGTCTACAAAATTTTATTTTACTTAACAACAATAATTACTAACAAGCAAATAAGCAAAAAGTTTTCTTTCACTAGATGGCTCTCATTTCACAATTACTTACTGAGGTTTTATACAAAAATTGTAACTTACAATGAACTTATTTACTGACAGCACAAATGAAAATAAATATATAAATTTAACTTTAAAATAATCTTAAATGTTCGTAGTAAATATTTAAATCTGTTTTAATTATAGAAATATTGTTTATTCATAACAAATGAAATTAATAGAATTCCAGAGTCCCAGAGTCCAGATTTTTGTTATATATGAAGAAATTCGAGATTTTTTAAGCTCTGAACTAGGTTCTATACAGCTAGCCGTAATAGTGAAGAATGTTAGCTAAAGGAATTATTTAAATCCTGTGTATCAACTAAAATGTTATGTATATCAAGTTTATATTGTGATGAATGCCAAATCCTACTTTATACACTGAACATTCCATGAGGTATCGAGTGGTTTCACCAAAGGAATTGAGACTTTTCAATAAGTGGTGACAATCATTAGCTCATTGCATATTGTACTACACAGTATCTGTGTATAAACTTTACAAGACGTTTCTAGAACGTTTTTCATGTACTCTTTTGTGATAGGGGACAGGACAGGTAGATGGATTGATAGTGATAAGATAAATAGTCTTCCATTCGTTGCGAATACGAAAGCTAAAGTCGATTCCAATTGTTTGGTCTTATCTTTAAAGCCCATTTTTCGATTGTCGTCGGCGAGATAAATGGAAACCAGTTTTTCTACCTGATTTTGTATAAGAAAGAAGATTCTAACCTTTTATTATCAACTATGTACTATACTAATATAAGTAAATAAAAACAATTCTGTAAATAAAATCTGTTTGGTTATCGAAGCTGTTGTCAGAGACAAGATGGTGTGGGGATAGAGCATATTCTTACTACCAAACAGTGGTAAGCTAACTTTGTCTATTTTTTATTGTGAAGGGAGTATTTAGTAAAATTATGATGTCTTCAAGCATAATCTCGTGTTGTGTAAACATTCTGACAAACGTCTTTGTATTACGGGAAAGCATACGTCTTACTCATCCCTACTTTGTTACTAACAAATACTTAGATTAAATGTGGATTTTTTTTTTTAATATTATATAATTAGTAAAATGTATGCAAAACAAAAGAAATAGTTTTTTAATATATAATTATGTATCATACAATGTATGCTTCGTAATAATCGAATGGACTAAAATGTTTTACTCGTTACTTTAGATTATAATCCCAATTAAATACACGAAAAGAATATAACTTCATATGTACTTGATTCAAAATAATTTATTACTTATTAGGTTTATATATTATGTATATTTTTTTAAACGTCAATAAAAAAAAGTAGATGAAATAGTATACGTTGCAAATTACAAGAATTGCTGCGGAAGGAGTTCGCATTGTCATTACACTTAACTAATTCGTATCTGGAGAGTTATGAGCGAATTTTTTTTTTTCTACGAAGCGACGGGACGAGTTGGACGTTAATATGGTGGTGAGTGATACGTCTGACCATAAAAACGTGGCGTAAGAATGGTATACTCAGCACCACATTTCTCTCGTTCCCTTGAGACATAAGATGTTAGGTCTTGTTACCCCAGTGAGATTGCACTAGCTACAGCGCCCTTCAAAAAGCAGTAGATTAAGTTTTTTCAGCTTGAATCCCATTAACGCAGAAACATGACTTATTTCAAATTGCATTGAATTTTTTTTAAGGGTCTTTGGCACTTTATATCGAGTGTTAGTTTACTTATATTGTCTTCAAGAGTAAGTAAGAGATATTAAACGTCGTAAAATAACATGAAGTCATACTGAAAGTAGATTTCTACGCCGGAGGAGGTTTGTCGGCATCGTTTGGTAAATACTAACGAGTAGAAACCGGAAGGCGATGCCGAAGGCGGCCTCTGTGTTTACTTTATCAACATTATTAATATTACTTTTGATAAAAAAGGAAAATAAATTCCTTTTGTTCACAGTCCTGTATAATTTTTTATTTAATTAAAGCACCCTACGTTATCGTCTATTCTTAACTCGGTAAGATCTTACATTCATCTTACTTTATTAGGTTACGTAGAATCTAGTGCTTATAAAACATTGAAAGCTTTAACAGTAAATTTTATTATAATTGGTCTATTATATATTTTTTGTAATTTTTTGTTTTATTTTATCTACCCTAATAAAACACTTGATAACGGTTTCAAACGATAGGGTACAATGACCCTGCGATCGTGAATGGGGTAGAATACTTTAGGCTTTTGTTATATTGGTGATATAAGTGTTAGGTAGATGGTTCAACTAAAAGAAAACTCTATTACTTAAATATAGTTATAATGTGACCCTGGAATAGGTTCAGGAACTTCTATATCTCATAACAAGCGAGAAAGATTGCAGGATCATATCTATGATAAAGGTCTCATACTAGTAAAATAAATATATAGATCTTGGCTTCTCTGTGTGATGAATAAATATTAAGGTTCTCGAATGGCGACCGCGTACCGGAAGACGTAGTGTTGGTAGGCGAGGAGCCTGGCTAAGTCAGGTGGTCCGACGGCCTGGTGAAGGTTGCTGGAAACAGCTGGATGCGGGCGGCGCAGGATCGCTCGATGTTTAGATCTTTGTGGGAGGCTTATGTCCAGCAGTGGACGTCTGTCGACTGTTAATGATGATGATGAATAAAACTTCATTTTGTATAAGAGTTAATGTACTTTTAAATATAAAAAAAAATGTTTTTCATTTTGTTGTATGAACAGGATACTGGGAAGTTTCCTATGAATTATGAACGAGCTTACTCCTCATCTTCTATCAGGTTTGTCTAGTGGAGATGTAGACATAGTCCATATGAAGTAACATGCCTTTTTAGTAATTGTTTATTAGAAAAAAAAAATTTTTTTTTTATTTAAAGAAGGTTTTATGTATTTGTAATATATTCAGCATCAGGCCCATCCGCTACATTCCCTTGTGCACTCGTCAAGGCTGGCGAAGTTGTTTGTTTGGGGCGGTGCGGCGCCGCAGTACTCCGCCCACCTTATCAGGATACATTTCTGGGAGTCCCACAGGAAGGAGTAACTGATAAAGGAATATATCACTAAATAGAGCGGAAATAGTTTAATTAAGTACTCGAAAGTTGTAAACATATAAACATCTAGAGCAGTATCACGACGTTAGCTGAGAGAAGTCTCTCACAAGGGAAGAGTCATGACCATACACTGGTGGTAAGTCTCTGTTGCCGGAGACCGTCTACCTGCTTGTGCTTTCTACCGCCAATCAGTAGTGTAAGCATTACTGTGTTCCGATTTGAAGGACGCTATAATTAGTGAAATTAGTAGAGTAATGAGATTCAACAGCTTATGTCACAGATGACAAGTGCAATATGGTGCAGTGTATATGGGCGGGCGTATCACTTGTCTTTGGGTGGTATAAAAAAAATCATTCATTGCGTTGGCGAAGTGTGAGATTTCTTCACCGGAAGTTCAAGCGTGCTGGGGATCGAAACTACGACTATTTATCCCCACTCGCCCATTGTCCTATTACCACTTCGATAAGTTTGACATATCATCACCATCATTAGCTTATAGACGTCCATGGCTGGACAAAGGCCTCCCTCAAAGATCCCTCATCGATTCAGTATGGGTTCATATGGGGGGATTTGGGCCACTTCACTGGGTACACCACGAGCAGGTGAGGTTGCCTTGGATCTTGTGAGATGTTGTGCAGGACCCATCGACCCTCCTCCTCCATTAGTTTGATATAATATACTCAAACTTCATTTTATATTTAAGGAGGATAAGGGTGGGGAAATAGGTAAAATAGCGTTTGAACTTGTTAATATCTATTAATACTGCGAATTTGAAAGAGTATGAGATTTTGTTTTCTTCGAATAATGTATATGATGGTAACCACGTTGACAAATTTTTTTGCTACATTCGACTGATGGTAGGCGGAACCGGAATTCGTGAGATCTTGTATGAATAATATTTGAATACAAATAAGTTTTTTTTGCGATGAATCTTTGTGTTGTCTACGCTTTATGTGTGCATCACTTGACCTTCGAAATATAAGGACAGAGTGTTGTAGATGATGGTTTCCACATTTTTTATATTTTGCCTGACGAAATATAACCAGTTCAGAACTTTGACGTATTTCTCGTATCATGAATCGAGAAGGTGGAATTTTTTTTTTTTAATTTTTATCATATATATAATACTAGATTTTCCCCGTCTGCGTTGCTGGTCGTAACATCTCCGCAACTCTATTTGTGGAAGGAGTTTTATACAATCCATTCTTAGCTGACCTCTAAACAGCAGCGGCAATATCTCTACCAAATTTTGAGTGTTTACATCTAATAGTATAATCAATGAATCTCTGGATATCTGTTATGTATAAAGTATTTCACGAGTTTCATACGAACCGTTCAGTATGCGCCCACCGATCCCTTGAAGCGTACTCTATGATGCAGTGCCTGTCGCGGGGTGGAAGTTTACATTTTTCTGAATCCACTGTGAAATATTAAAAAGTAATATTAGGGTTATTACATGAAATACTTAAAAGGCGTTGTAGTATATCAGTGCTTGTGCACTTCATTACCATCATCATCAGCCAATAAACTACAGCGTTGGATATAGGCTTCGCTACTGCTCTACGCTACAAGCTTTTGGCGATATTTATTTCCCTGTATTTATATATATTGTATATAAATATTCATGTATTATGTACATATATAACATATTGTTAAATAATATAAAAATAAATTCAAAATTGTAGTTGTTTTAATAACTAATTTACTTTTATATATGTGAAGTTGTTACTTGAAGTTTAAACTTTTAGTCTACTTTTATAACATATACGATGGCATTGGAGATGTCATCATCATCAGCCCAATAGACGTCCACAGCTGGACATAGGCGTCATTGGAGATATAACCTTAATTTAAATGGGGAGAGGAGAAGGAAGCGGATACATGCATGTTTAAATATTCTAACACATATATACCGTATGAGTTGTTATAATGAACGTAACATGTCTAAATTAGTTTGCTTGGGAAACGTTTCGTTTCTTTTGATTTATTTTATGTATCTATATAAATAATAAAGTAAATAGTGATATTTATACTCACACGACTCAGTTTGCGTGACGATCGCTGATAAGGCGATGATAACGGAGCAGAGTTTGAGCATGGCGTCGAAGGTTATCTGCTCGCGCTCCGCGTCGTTTGTTTTTAATGTACGTCGCTTGGACGGTGATAGTACGGAGTTTTGCCGAATGGATTAGTTATAGCCGAAACTGGTTCGTGTGCGGTCCACATCACGAGAATTAGCGGGAGGATTTAATTTTTTTTTTTATCACAAAAAACGCCGACAGTTAATCCAGGAGCTGTACGATAAGCGAGGCGATTGCAATAGACAGTATCACATTGTGTTCCTAATCTTGAGATAAGTCAACAGAAATAGTCAATGTTATGAATCTAAGATCTAGGACTAGTATTATTTTTTTTCTTATATCTGCTATAAATATGATAGTAATTATGAAAAGCGAGTAATAGCTAATGGTTACACTCATATTCCTAAATGGTTAAGTTTCTTTTATATTCTGTATGAAAATCTACGATTGTGTTAAGTAACAAAAAAAATTAGTGGTGGTAAGTCTCTATCGCCGGAGACCGTTTTTAGGTGGGTGGATGTACTGTCTGATAGTACAGTGCAAACACTACTGTGTTTCGGTTTGAACGGCGATGTCGCTTAATTACCGGAGTAACGAGTCTCGACATCTTGTTTCAGAAGACGAGCGCAATATGGTGCTGTGTGTAACATCGCAACTAACGCCACATTGTTATGAGTGGGCTTATTATTTACCATTAGGTGAACGTCCTGCTCGTCTCATCCCTTAATTTATTAAAAAAATGGTGGGTAAATTGCCTTGACTCTCTTAACGAGATAAAGTTAGGTAAGTCCCAGCACTGGGAATACTAAGTTGTAAAGGTTATGTTCGCTCCATTATTCATAATATATTTCGTGTTAAGTTAAAAAAAAATTAAATAGTAATATAGATAATAATAATAATTATTTAATTCGTCTCCATCGCTATAAAATGAGTCAAGAGTAAACAAAATAAAAAATACTATGTAGTATTTAAAAGCTAAGATACTCTATGGTATTTAAGAGAAATGTTAAATTTGGAAAGCATAGACTATGACGTCTGACGTTAACATGGAAACTCTTGGAGTGTTGCCAAATATTTCAATTATTTAACTATTTTCTATCGTTAAAAGAAAATACTATATATTATTGATGATATCTGAAAGCGTCAAGATTAAGAAAAAAAGTATTTGTCTTTTATTTAAATGATACACGTATTACCTATTCTAAATATATAAGAGATTTCCATTTATGTAGGAGGTATTCCATCTCATCATGACATTATTGGAGCGATTAGGCCTGGAGTCTAGAAAATTGTTAGGAATATTCCTTTTGCCGTGTATAGGTCAGCTAAGAATGGATTCTACAAAATGCCATCCCCAAAAAGAATTGGGGGGGTGTAACAGACGGCAAAGCGAGCGGGGAACAGCTTGATATCTATATTCGGTAGAAACTGATACTAGTGTTTTTTTATAATTGTAGTATAACAAGATAGCTGCAAACGTGATGGTGAACGATCACTATTAACAATAGACAGCACAAATTAACGGAACAGCTGGAATATTCTGTTTATGCACTTTGATACATGTTAGGAATTGGATAGCTGCTTGAATGTTTTATAAGGAGCGCCTCCCCATAATCTCCGGAGAATTTAAAGTATATAAATATATATGTTTCTGCAATTCAGATATATAACTTGAAGCCTTTGTTCGTATGTATATGTATCTAATTAATTACCACGGTGATTTGATTGATTGTAATCAATTTAAATCAAATATATTAAACTATTACTTTTGCTTTAACACAGTATGTAAAACTCGTACACATAAAGGTTATTACTTTTTAATACAAAATGGCGTCTAATTTCCTCATATCTTTATTACAATGTAGTTGCTAATTAGGATGTTTATATAACTCCATTTTGTATACAACACTTTAAGATGCCTTTAAGTGGTATTTTAGGATTAAGCAGACTTAATATTTACTCATTTTTACTGGTGGTAGGTAGCTATTGGTGACCACTCAAGTGTCTGGCTTTGCTAACTAGCAGCGAGCTAACGTCAGTCTGTTCCGTTTTGAAGAGTGAGTATGTTGTTGTTAACCTGATGGTATGTTGTCAGCATATAATTAATGTGAGGTTGAATGGTGATGCGAGATGAAACCTACTTTTTCTTTTTTCGGGGTGGAAATGTTTAAAATCGTACCATCATTCTCGAGAAAATCATAAACAAATTCGGTAATAATTGTGGAAGTTGCACTTTTTTTATGAACTGTTACTGGTGGTTAAAGGTTGCCCTGACTGCTCAACATCAGGCACGCCGGAAGCCTGTTTGCCACCTAAATGGTATAAAAAGAATTTTTTTTTCACTGGTGGTAGGTCTCTGTTGTTGCAGGGCATGTATGTAAACATTACTGTGTTTTGATTTGAAGGTCACTGTGGCTAGTATTACTAGGGTAATCAGACTCAACATCTTACGGGTCAAGGCGACGAGCAGAATATGGTGCAGAGTAGTCTCACCACTTACCTTCAGGTGAATGTCTCGCTCGTCTCGTCGTTGTTGAATAAAAAAAAATCCATTGAATTTAAGAATCGCAAAAGAAAAGAGATGCGCGTAAGTTCGCGTATCGATCAATGATAACTGATTAATTAGTGAAATATCCTAAAAGATTTTGCCTATTGCTAAAGAAAGAAGAAGAAGAGGGGTGAAAGGCGTCCCGCACAACTCACAGGACCCAAGTCAACCTCACCTGCTTGTGGTACACCCTGCTAATCAACAAACGAGGCTCTGGTAGCCACCAACCCGCATTGGGCCAGAGTGATGGGAAATAGCTCAAATTACTCCAAATTAATACCTACCCGGAGTGGGAATCTTTGATTAAAGCTTATATCCAGCAGTGGACGTCTATCGGCGGATATTGATATAAAAACGATTATCTAACCTTAAAACATTATACTCTTACTTACTAAATACTAACAATCTAAGATAATATTTTTTTTTCTATGAAGCGACGAGGAAACTTGATATTCATCTGATGGTAAGTGATACGCATGTCCATAGCAACTTAGCGCTGGTTAGGTTGACATATTCTACAATAACCTCATCGCAAGGAGACAGGATTTTAAACCTCCAGTTAATCCAGTAAAGTCACTAGCTACAGCGCCCTGCAAACCGGAACATAATGTTTGCGCTCCAAGAAGAGCGCAAGAAGCTCCCTTGCTTGTAGACAGAAATAGGAACTGCGGTGGTAGCTACCTCCACGGTCTCCAGCACCAGAAACCTACCACCAGTGAAGCTATGGTAGACAAATATCATATTGTTTTATATAAAATTTCAAACAGCTCAATACTGTGCTTTGTGGGACATATACTAAGAGACTTTGCCCAGCAGTGGACGTCCATCCGTTGATGATGATGATGATGACGAAGAAGTCAGTATAGATTTTAATATATATTTAAGAAAATTATAGTTAAAGTCAATATCATACCAGATCGATTATTCAGACTGTCACGCATCGGTCCCGACAGCCGTGATCGTCTAGTGGTTAGGACCCTACGTTGTGGCCGTAGTAACCCAGGTTCGAATCCTGGTCACGGCAGCTAACAGCTGTCGCGGCGGGACATGCTTTTTATGTTTGTTTGATTTTATATTTTTTTTGTTTTTAATTTTATTTATATACAAAATTTATTAGTCTTGAAATTTAAGATAGTCATCAGTCGATAGATATCTACATCTGGACAAAGGCCTGTCCTAAAGAAGTCCACGTTTGCTGGGGTTCATATGGGAGGATTTGGACCAATTCCCACCACGCTGGCCCAATAGTGGGAACCGGAGCTTCGTTTGTTGGTTAGCAAATACACCACGAGTAGGTGAGATTGGCATGGGTCCTGTGAGTTGTTGTGCGGGACTCTTTACATCCCCGATTGCTAGTAAAAAAAAATTATCTGCGATAGCTCAGTTTGTGAGGCCTCTCGAAGAGGAACAGGTTCGATCCCCACTAGACTTCTGGTTAAGGAAACCGTATCTATCAAGTACTAGCTTCCACGCGTTGGTTAATAAACTGGCATTTATTATATTGCCTTGAGTTATTCTTTATGAAGTTGACGATTCCCATCAGTGGGATCGTGGTGTGGGCTGTTATATAGAAATTTAACTATACTTGAACAATTTATTACATCATCAAGTTTTTACATCAAACTGTGACGAATTTGATTTAGCATAGGTTTGATTTTTTCATTTATTTCAATCGATTCTCAGTAAACAATCCAATACTGACATGCTGAGGAATATTCTATTCTGCGTTGCGTTATTTACTTTCACCCAAGCACGTAAGTTTTATTACATTTATTCATCATCATCACCATGTGATCTGGTGAACGAGAGAATCCGTTAAATGCCAACAGTGCAAGACTGATTGGAGTGATTTCGGAGAGACTAACGTCCAGTTGAGAGCGACTATCGGCCGATGATGATAATGATGATCATGATAGCCACTCCTCCTCAATCTATTTTTGCTTTTGACGGTATTACCATAAACACCATCCATGGCATGTGTTGACGAGCGCAAGCTGATGCAGTTCACAGTACTTGGCTGCTTTTTCCGATGGTAGTCCTGATGATGGTGGTGGACATATTTTAACTGGTTTCCATACACACACAGATTTATTTAGAGGTTTACTTTTATATGAAGATTATGGGTAATTTATTTATATATTAAATAATACTATGTTATGGTTAAAATAAAACCTAGTTATTCATATATACTGCTAATGCTCCAAATGACGTTTTCACATCGTTTTTTAAATCGTTTTAATACAGATAAAAAACATTCAAATGATTGCTTTTATACACGATTTATTAGCTTTATAATCAGGAGAGTTTTGTCTAATTTTTTTTTAGTAGACCCCAGCAAATGTAAGACGAAGCCACCGGAAGAAGTGTGTCTAGTTCAAGACAATGTACCGCACTCCGTTTGGTATTTAAATATTTATACATCCTTTTAAATTAAAGTAAAGAAAGTAATACTTTTGAATGATGGTAAAACGTGTATTATATCTATTTATTATATTAATCGATGGTATGTGTACCATAATACCAACTTTTTTAACGCCAGCAGTGTCATATTTGACATCAATTCTAATTAAAGCGATAGTGAGGTCATAGATGATACTCGTACAGAATATTCTGGCTTTTATATGTTAGTAGTTTCACAGTAACTACATGTTAACAGATTGGATATGAGGATGGTAGCTTACGAGTCGATTTTGCTAAGACCCTATGACCAACCAAACTGCACATGTGACCATAAAATCGTTTAACAAAGCTTCATGTTAAAAGGAAAGCGGTTTGCCGCTGCGTAACAGAAGCAGTTAGAAGTTCTTTTACTGCTAGTAAGAATTTTAAATAAAGACATGAGTAAGGAAATATTAGATACAAATACAAATAAGGTATATAAAAATACTACAAATACTAGTTGTTCCCCGCCTGTTTTGATGGGAGTAACATCCCTGTAATTCTCTATGGAGAAAGAATTTTGGAAAATCTGTTATTAGCTGACCACTGAAAAGCTGAAGCAATATCTCTACCAAATTTTAAATGTTCATATCTAACAGTTTCGGATCTCTTATAATGAGACAATGTATCTCTGAATATCTATATATAGATATGTTTTCAGGTACGTCTACGACTGGGCGAGTGGAAGCTGCGAAGAGACCTACTGGGCCATTGAATGCGCATCTCCCGAGGTCGACTCCAATATATTCACCAGTAGAGCGATTTGTTTAAGCGAATGCGCTGGAAATTAAAATAATAATCACGTAACGTTACGTATTATTAATAAATTTCGTTAATATTCGACGTTATGAAAAATTAAAAAAAAAAACCCTTCGCAACCCTGTAATAGACACATTGGAAATACTTGTATAATTTATAGGGAATAAAACTTCGAAATTGGATTACATAGATACTTTCATTTGTCAGTACGTAAAATATATAGAATGTTATTACATATAACAAGTATTATAATAAAAGTATTAGTTATTAATATTCATAAAATAGTTAAAGGTTTACGATATTTTTTAACCATAACGTTTAAACTAACTGTAACAAATGATAAAGGCGAATAGTTGCGAAACCAGATTTATAAAATAAAAAACAGATAATCATAAAGTTATAAATATTATAATAGTTTGTTATATTGAAATATATTAAAAGTCATATTTTGTCCAAAAAAATGCGTTACGTTATCTGTTGGTACTATAAAACCTAGTATACCATTAAATTGACAGATATCAGTATTTATAAGCAAGTAGAAATTAATATGAATAATTTAAGCTGATCTCAAATAATTGTATCGAGAATTAAACAAAGTGATACCATAATCAAAAATAATTACCTGCGGCTTCAGGATCTAACCACGGACCTCCAGGTATCGAAGTAAAGTTAACCACAGAGGTCAATAGTTGGTATTTAAGACGTGTACAACAAATATTAAGTAGTAAATATTATACTAAATATTAGTAAGAGGTACCGCACAACAAATCACAGGATCCAAGCTTGCCTCACCTGCTCGTGGTGGACTCTGGCTCTCACCAATCCCCATTGTGCCAGCGTGGTGGGTAATGGCCCAGACCCCTCTCTATATGAACCCCTACAAACGACGGTTCTTGTTGCTTGGCGAAACGGGAAGCTATGCTAACCGTGACTGACGCTGGCAAGGCACCGGAAGGAGGACAGCGTTGGAACGATCCATGTAGTCTTTGAGCAAGGCCTATGTCCAGCAGTGGACGTCTATCGGCTGATGATGATGATAATGACAATTAATATTTACAGATAAACAAATATAGACAACAAGGTACACAGGATATCAGCTATTTAATAAGATGTCTTTATTCAAACTGAAATACCAAGTATTTTATAACAGTTTATGTTAGTTATTATATTTTAATTTTTAAGGATCTATTGATATAGATCTTACTCGTAGTAATGATTTATAATGAAAGTCATCTTGCTATCTACATAGACTTCTATTTTATTATAAAATTAATAGTTTAAAGTCCGTTTTTCTATAGTTTTTATTATATAAGACTTCATATATTACAGGTTATGTTCTATTATCTCTTTTTTTAATTATTTATTCGCTTTCTGATTAGAGATCAGAGATCTTCTTTCAATCTTTCATACATTTGCTCTTCTCACTCTTTACGTATGTTTATATAATTTATTTGATGATTTCATCTATTTCCTATACATATTTATATTCACAAGTAGCCTTTAGAAAATAATGTAAAAGTAATAGATTCCTTGTGAACTAGTAAACACTATGGAAAGCTGTTAAACGTCATCGCGTATGTAATAATTGAAAAGTCTAAAATCGGTTAATTTTTTAACATAACCTATACGATCACTTGTTAACGCGTAACTAATACAATTTGTTATCAACAATATCGATGTATATATATAATTGTATATAACAAACCCAATTTAAATTTGAGTTAACTATAGCATAATGTTAAATTTAGTTTATTTAACTTTATTTGTTCTTACTATAGCTGCGCCTGAACTGGAAGCAAGTAAGCGCATGGTTTTTGATACTTTTCAATAGATACATTTTTTTGGGGTGTAAGGGGTTCCGCACAACAATTCACGGGACTGAAGTCAACCTCACCTGCTCGTGGTGCACCCTGCTAATCAACCAACGAGGCTCTAGCTCCCACCTACCCTCATTGGGTGACCGTGGTAGGAAATAGTCTAAATCGCTCCATATGAATTCTTGCAAACATGGAGTCCTTTAAGGGAAGCCTATGTCCAGCAATGGACATCTATAAGCAGATGATGATGAGGACATTTTTTTTATTGACGTGCACCCGATGGTAAGTGATACGCCTGCCCATAGGTGGTGGTTAAGATGGTCTACAAAGCAACACATTGTGCTTGTCGCAATTGGGACGTGGGGAGTCGAGTCTCCCAGTAGTTTACCCTAATATCCCAGTAGTTTAACTAGCTACAACTCCCTTCAATCCGGAACCTAGTAATGTTTGCACACAACTGTCTAGCGGCTGAAATAGGAGTTGCGGTGGTTCTTTTCTTATTTTCATCGCGTGGGAAATCTTAAAAGACAGCGTGCTTCTTGGGGGAAGACAAGTACAAGACCTACCACCAGTGACACCAGGGTATAAATATATTAGAATTCCCTGGTTTTATAAGTCAGATACTATAACTACAATATTTAGAAAGTTATATAGTTTCATCATCATCAGCTGATGGACGTACACTGCTCGATATAAGCCTCTTCCAAAGATCTCCACATACAGTCAGCATAGCCTCCAGTATCTCTGGACACTAGGGGCTCTCGTATGTAGAGGTTCATATGGGGGGGATTTAGGCATTTCCCAGCACGCTGGCCCAATGCCGGTTGGAGGGTTATATAGTTTATTTATTTTCACAGTTAACCCCAAGAAATGTAACTCTAACATCGAGCAGACGCGTTGCGTCGTGGAGGAGTCCGCGACGTATTCAGCTTGGTGAGCATCTTAGATGTTTAAACTAAACGATTGACAAATAAAAAAAAAAAGTGGTACTATGGTACGTATGGAATATTGTATGAGGAGAGATGAAGAGTGGGAGAGGAAACTAATAAATAAAAGACAACAAAACTTTAGCTATACTGCATCACAGCATCTCCAGAGATCAAAAGATTTCAAGTCACCAGTAATTTCTAAATTAACATTGCCCTTCAACAATAATAATTCCTCATTACCGTTGTCAACCTGATGTGGTCTGAGTCCTGGTTATGGTGACTGTTAGGTTTGTTGGTAGAGTTTGAACTGAACGCACACTCCCTTTAACCTTTCGAGAAATTGGGGTTAGTTAGTGTCTTTTAGTGGATACTGATGATGATGATAATGAAGTCTGTTATACCACCAGGTACGTTTATGACCAGGTAGGACAGAAGTGCGTCCTGCTGAGGTGGTCTGATGAGTGCGACTCCCCTGGAGACATAGTGAACGTGTACAGCAGTTACAAGGAGTGCGCTGACGAGTGCGACAGGGAGCTGAAGGCGAGGCGTCGCCATTAACAAAGGTCCTAAGTACATTATAAAAAAAAAAGAAATTATGATGAAGAGTATCATTTTATTTCTCTACCTTACAATGAGCATCTTCTACTGTCTCCTGATGTAGTGCTGGTAGGTCTCTTGTCGAAGACCGTCTAACTACTTACCTAGACCTATGAACACCGCGGAGATTATCTCTTTCTCCACAACTATTCGGTGGTATAATCATTACTGTCTCCGGTTTGAAGGACACCGTATCTAATGAAAATTTTAAGGTGAAGAGATATAAAATCTTCAAGGCGATGAGCATGATGTGTTGCAGTGTATATTACTCTATTTTTTTTTCATATAATTAAGCGACGGTAAAAGTGGGACGTTCACCTGATGGTAAGTGATACGTCCGCCCATAATAGCGCGGCCCTAATTAAGATGGTATACACTGCACCACATTGCACCCGTACCATCGCTGAGCCATGCGCTGTTCCACGCAGGTTCGCTAGTTCAGCGATAAGGGCCCCACCCTTAAGGCCACGAAACTCCTATACCCTTTTAGTCGCCTTCAACGACAGACAGGGTTTATCAGTCTTATTCCTTTTAGCTCAAGACTACAGGGTGGTAGTATCCACCTATACCATCTCCGGCAATGGAGACCTACCAGTATCCCTTATCATGAGGAGTATGAATCGCTCTTTGTTGAAAAAGCGACGAGCGTAGTATATATACAAAGCGTACATTCCGCTCCTCGTTTTAAGAAGTCCCCAACAACACCAGCACTTCAAATCCTCGATGATCAAGGTATCCATCACCAGCTCATTATATTTTTGTGTATTTAAGTTCTTAATAACAGTATGATTAAAATCAAATAAAAGTAAAGGAAATTTATAAAAAAAATATGTCCCGCCGCGACAGCTGCTAGCTGCCGTGACCAGGATTCGAACCTGGGTTACTACGGCCACAACGTAGGGTCCTAACCACTAGACGATCACGGCTGTCGGGACCGATGCGTGACAATTTCAATTCCGTCGCCGCATGCCGCGGTGCCGGTGAAAGTGTAAGTTACGTGCTTTTTCAACCGTAAAAGATTAAGTTTAAGCGATCGAGAGTAAAGTTATTATTGTTATTAAATAATGCAAGAAGAAATAAACTTAATATTACATTAAGTAAAAATTTAATTATTTTATTATTAAATACTGATTAAAAGCGTACAAAGTATTGATAGCAGATCAGTAGGAACAACGAGGCTATTAGAATGGGAACGAATTGTAAACGCATTTATAAAGGATAAACAATAAAAAAAAAGTCAAAAATGGTTGTAAAATAAGCTATCAAAGACCAAAAGAAGAAAACAAGAGAGACAGACAAAAGAAGAAAAGATATATTCTCTAGTAAATTTAGGTTTAAATAGATACAAACAATAAGATATCTTAGCAAAGTCATAAGGAGAGATCTACAGTGAAGAAGCGATTTCTACTAAATAAAAAAAAAAAAAATATGATATATTGTTTGTAATGTTTTAATTAATTTAATTAATTAGTTAACTAAATTTATAAATAACTGTATAATTAACCTTATTTTAAACTGTTTATATCTGATGGTGAATCTCTTTTACCAGAAACTAAGTAGGTAATAGGCATCGCCTATTGCAGCCGATAAACAGTACTGTGCTCACATTGCTGTGTCCGGCTTGAAGGGGACTGTAGCTAGAGTAACTACTGCGGATGATGACACTCAACATCTCTCATCTCATGTTTCAAGGCGATGACCACAATATGGTTATAAATAAAAGAGTCGTAATAAAAAACCCTCGTACGGGAGACGGATTGGAATATTCACATCGCAGCATAACCTCCGTAGGAAGATGGTATGACATGGTCTTCAGTTCTGGTGGTACTACTTCGAAGGTGCTATGAAAGTATGAACAGTACAGAACCACAATGGATTTTAGTAGTAAAAAATCTCCACACTACCCCTGACTTCTAAACGGAAGTATCTTTAATATGATTCTCAACTTTCCTCCCCTTGATAGAAAAAGTAACTCCAGAACGGATGCATCAGCTTCTCTTTAAAACTTTGCATAAAAAAAGATTACTACATACAACAGTAACAACAACGACAGTAAGAAGATTGGTCTCTAGCTGTGTACAGTAAGTTTTAATTTGTAACTACAATGCAGTAAGAATAAAATGACAAAAATGGCGGCGAGTAAAAAACGTACACGGCGAGGTCGGGGCGCGGCGACTAACAGCCGGCTCGCCTAACTGTTATTGCAGTGTAATGATTCTAACAGAGAGCTTGTGAATTATTTATTACGAATATTATGTGGGCGTTATACCTCATCGTCAGCATCAGCCGATAGATGTCCACTGTTGGACATTGGCATTACTCAAAGATTCCTACTTAGATTAAGTAGGAAATTATTTGGGAGGATTTAGGCAATTTCCGACCAAGCAAGCCTAATGCTGGTTGGTGGGAACCAGAGCTTTATTTCTTGATTTGGTGCACCACGAGCTGGTGAGGTTGGCTTGGATCCCATGAGTTGTTGTAGGAGAATCCTTAAACCCTTTGCCTTATGTATTGTATACTAATTAATTATAGATTAATCACTCAAAACCTTAGCATTTTTTTCACATTCAGATGGTAAAAGTTTACTTACCCATAGGTACTAGTTAGAATAGTAAACACTGTACCATTTTATGCTTAACGTCTTGAGACATGTGTCAAGTTTCCTTATCACAGTAATTTCACTACAGCGCGCTTCAAACCGGTATACAGTAATATTCGCTCACTAATGTTAGGCAACAGAAATACGAGCGGCTGAGTACTACTGAGTAGACGCACGTAATGAATTGAAACTAGAACACTGTAGTGTGCAAACATAACTGAGTTCCGGTTTGAAGGGCGCTGTAGTTGGTGAAATTACTACGGTAAGGATACTAAACATCTTCCTCCATCTTCCTGTTCTTGATCCTTTAAGGGAGACGAACGCAATGTGGTGCAATGTATATCATAATAATTAGCGAAATGTTGTTATGGCGTATCACTTACCATCACGTGAACATAAGTAATTTCGTAAAATAAAAAAATGTAGTAAATTTAATTAACAATAGTGTCTGTACATCGCCGCTCTGTGACCGTCACGCCCTAATCCGAAATTTATACTTCACTCCAATCGCCAGTGTTTAGTGGCTGTCGCCGCAGCAGGTTGCTTTAGTGCGAAACAACCCCTAAGTTCCTATATACCAGTAAATAAAAAAAAAAAAACAATTAGTATTTTAACGCTGGAGCCGACTGAACACCGGTGATGGGTAACAAAATCGTTACTTTCACGGAACAGCAATTGGAAGACTATCAGGTAAATTTAAAGGATTTTCTTATCAAGTCACATAAATAGCCTTCCCTTACTCACGGGGTCGAAGCACAAATAGAAGGGGATGAGGTTACAATAGAAATTGATCTAGACCTGGTGGAAAAGATGGAAAGGATCCTGGAGAAAGCAGCAAAAAACGACAGCATCCAAGAATCTGTCTCGTACTTTGTGGAAATGGATCTCGGATCTCTCTTACAGGAGACCTCGATACCCAGCTGTGGGCTATATATACCTTCGTAAGGATTCAAGGCCCAGCCAACTCACCTGTTTCTGGTGCACCCTGGTAACCAACAAACGTGAACATAGCTTCCATCAACCCGAAGGCCTGCGTGGGAAATATCTCCACTCCTCCCTTACTAACGAAGGTCGAGGGAAGCCGCTGGATAAGGTCAGCACAGGACCAATCAATGAGATCCTTAGAGAAGGCCTATGTCCAATAGATGACGTCGGTCGGCTGATGATGATGATGATTTTCCTTCGAGCATACAAAGCACTTATATTCGTTTACTCTAATTAGATTTACCTAAATCTAGGACACAATTCAGGATATACGCAAATCCATCACGCGAAGCCCTATAACATATCCTGAAACCCATTTAATAGGACTAATCCAATAATATTACATAAAGTATATACACTATTCCTTTCGCAAACAGGACTGTACTTTTTTTACAAGGAAGGAGATACTAAGGTACGAAGTGTTAGAATACTATTAGGGGGACCGGAAAGTAATGTCGTTTTCTTACGCTAAATACAAACACATACATTTTTAACGAGTCTTTATTTTTAATCAATGATGTATTCCCCATCATTGTCAATAACCTTTTGCCATCTAGTGAGTAAATTTTCAATCCCTGATCGATAAAAATTAATTGGTTTTTCGGCAAAATATCTAGAGATGGCATTTTGGATATCATCCAAATTTGCAAATGTTTTGCCACTTAAAAAGTGTTGCAGCGCTCGGAATAAGTGGAAATCCGATGGTGCAACATCGGGCGAATATGGTGGATGAGGCAGCACCTCCCACCCCAATTCATTAATTTTTTCTAGAGTTCGCCTTGCGCAGTGCGGTCTTGCATTGTCATGTTGGAGAATGACGCCTTTTCGGTTGACAATCGCTGGCCACTTTTCAATTAAAGATTGATTGACTCGCTGCAATTGTTCGCTGTAGAGGTCTGCAGTAACAGTTTCTCCAGGTTTCAGTAATTCAAAATGAACAATGCCGCGAATACTCCACCAAACACACAAAAGCGCTTTTTTGGGGTGTAAACCTGGCTTAGCAGTACTCCGAGGGATTTCATTTGGAGAGAGCCACTGCCTTTTGCGTTTTGGGTTATCATACAGGACCCATTTCTCATCTCCTGTGATCAAGCGATCAAAAAACGCTTCTGTGTTGTGTCGTTGAAGCAATAAGTTGCATGTGATTGATCGGTTAGCCTTATTCTGTTCGGACAGATTATGCGGGACCCAAACACCTGCTCTGCTTACTTTTCCAATCTGCTTCAAATGTTCTTGGATGGTCGACCAAGGTTTGTTGAGACTGTTTGACAATTCCTCGATCGTCTGACACGGATTTGCTTCCACTTCCGCCCTTAACACGTCGTTGTCTAACGCTGATGGTCTTCCTGATCGATACGAGTCGGAAAGATCAAAATTACCCGATTTGAACTTGGAAAACCACCTTTGGCATTTACGAATGTCCAGTGCATTTGGATAAACATCGCAAATGTTTTTGGTAGCAACTGTTGCGTTATTTCCCTTGCGAAACTCAAAGAGCATGCAATGCCGGATGTGTACCTCTTCTGGTATTTGGCTGGCCATTTTACCCAAAATTACAAAAAAAAATTGTAATTCAATTGTCTATAAGTAAAGAAATCACTATAACCTCACAATGTCTTTGGTACGCCTCTGAACAAAACAATGAGCTGACAAATGACAATCAAGTATTGGCATGCGCAGAAACGACATTACTTTCCGGTCCCCCTATTATTAGTTATATATTACTTTAAAAGCCTCTGACTCAGTGGTTATCGGCTTTCTTAGTAACGCGGAGGTCCATGGTTCGATTACTATATTAGAAATCAGCTGATATATCAGTGTTGTTGTGTTTCGAATGTCAATATACACGCTACGCTATGTACTGGCTCGTGTCACTTGATATCAAGTGAAAGTAGAGTTAAGTGATGTTATATCAAAAAGAGTTTTAGAGTGATTTATTTATTGTGAGAAAGGATGAGATTGAACAGGATTCGTGTTTTAAGTTCAATATGTTAAGATGTTTACACTAATAATTAAAAACATTGGGATATGAGATGTTAAGTTCAGTTATTTACCGGAAGACGATCTGGTGAAGGTTGCAGGAAGCAGCTGGATGCGGGCACCGCGGGAACGATCGATGTGGAGATATTTGAGGGAGGCTTATATCAGCACAAAGGCTGATAATTATGATCGTGTATGCAATGCGGTGTTATATAAAGATCCTACCTTTACCTTGCTAACAACTGACAGGATCCAAGCCAACCTCACCTGCTCGTGCAGTCTGCTAATCAACAAATGAGGCTCTGGCCCCTACCAAACCGCATTGGACCAGTGTCTTGGGAAATGCTCCAAATCCCACCAATATTTGCACCCCTACAAACGTGGGTATCTTTAGGTGAGGCTCATGTCCAGCAGTGGACGTATATCGACTAATGATGATGTCTACCCACAGCTTCCGGTTTTGACTGAAATTTTAGACTATCGCTAGGTTATGTCGGAACTACGATCTATTTCAATCTAATATATAATACTAGTATATACAGTATATTAAACTAGTATCTTCAGAAATATTAATATGGATACGTACTAATATTTACTTCTTCTGAGAGAGTAGATGAAGACCTGAACTGTTTTCGAACCTTACTATGTTTCAGTTTCAGGAGACAATATATAATAATTTCTTCATATAAAAAGATTTCGTAAAGTATCTTGTCTCTGATGATCATCATCATTATCAGCCTTTGTTTATCAGCTGCTGGATATAGACCTACTCCAATGTTTTCCACCAAATACCATCTTCAGCTTCTCGCATCTACTCACTTTTGACTGCCCTCATGATGTCATCAGGGCGAGGGCGTCCTATACTTCTGCGTCCTGTACGCGGCTACCACTCCAAGTCTTCTCCACCATCAGCTGTCACTGACATGACTCAGATGATCCTGCTTTATAACGCTGATGATATACAGGAGCAATCTTGTAGTCATAACTACTAAGCATCGTAAGGGTGCAAATTATTAAATAAATTCAATATTTCTCTATGGATACAACTGTGACACAAAAAAAAAGTTTACGTCAGAAAAAACTGATAAACGTTTACGTACTAGATTGTGCCATAAATAGTAGGGTTTGAATTATAAGGGTGTAATATATGATAATATAAGGAATAAAGGTCCAATGAAACCTTTTTGTTTGAGCAGGGGTCCACAAACGAGCGCGGGTGGCTGGGTCCTGTAATTTCACGACAGCTGTGCTCTCCCGCTGTCGATGATGCAACTTTTTCTAAACTATATTCATCTAGATCAGGGTTCAGCAACCTTTTCAGTCAGGTGAAAGTTTAAAAAGTTCATAGTTTTGAAATAGCCACAAAAGTCTTTATCTTCAATGAATAGTGCTCCCGTCAATCATCAGGCAACAGACGTCCACAGTTGGACTGGCCGTCTCCAAAGATCTCTACATAGATCGGTCCACAGTCAGCATGGTCTCCGGTACCGTCAGGCGCTGGGAGCCGTCGTATATAGGAGTTCATATGGGGGGATTTAGGCCATTTCCCACCACGCTTGCCCAATGCAGGTTAGTGGGATTCACTATATCGTTTGTTGATTAACAGTGTGCAGCAGAAGTATGTGATGTTGGATTCGGTCCCGTCAGTTGTTGTGCGGGACCCCTTACACCTCTTGCACATTTAAAGTATTTTCATGAAAAAAAATCTATTTATATATAGATATGTAGTGTATATAATGTATAAAAAATATTATATATATATACTATATATTATATAGTATATATATGTATGGAACTAAAGAGCCGCAGCTTCACATCCAAAGAGCCGCATATCGATTGGGAGCCGCAGGTTGCCGGACCCTGATCTCGACCATGGCAAAACAAAATTAGGTTCAAAACAAATAAACAACAGATAGTCCAACTCCAAAAGTGCCGTGGGCCTCTGGTCGAGTACAGCTGATCTAGACCTTCAAGGTTAGGAGTTATAGACTGCTGCCGAAAACATTTAACGCAATCTTATAACATGTAGTACAGTTCAACTAACTTCTCGTCAACATAAGTATTTAATTTTTTTGACCTTCCATCATACCATCCCATCATGGTAACCTTCATCATCATCATGGGTAATATGTTTATATAAGGTATATTTGTATATATATCAAAATTGGGTTCTTATACTACCACTGTCACCATGCCACTTACCAATACCATACATTTTTATGCATATATAATCTCTGCAGATATTTATCAGATCAGATGTCTCCAGATATTCCTCAGAACTGGTCTCCATCTCGTCGTGATGGGCTCAGTATTCGTGATATGTAACGGTGTGTAATACTATAATAACTTTGATTGGAGGATTTGATTTGTACTGTGCGTGGAGGGGTGTAAGGGATCACGAACAACAACTCACGGAACCCAAGCCAACCTCACCAGCTCGTGGTGCACCCTGCTAATCAACAGACGAAGCTCTAGCTTCTATCAACCCGCATTGGGCCAGCGTGGTTAGAAATGGCGCAAATCCTCCCATATGAACACTTACACACGACAGCACCTAGTGCCCAGCGGTACCGGAAGCCATACTGACTGTATGTGGTGATCTTTGAAGGAGGCCTATGTCCAGTAGTGGACGTCTATCAGCTGATAATGATTGGGTGATATGTAATGCTGTCCATAATATTTTGGTGTTGGTTTACTACAGATTCTTTTACATATACGTCAAGTGATTTAATGGCTACAACTCTTCAAACTGGTATATAGTAATGTTTGCAGATTACTGCGATGTAGTTTTCCTAAAACGTCTTCGGCAGTAGTTTCCTTGACTACAAGGAGAGAACTATTTTTTTTTTTATGTGGGGAAAGTCTGCTCTTCGGTCGGGCAACGAAGAAGTTATGTCAGACTAAAAGCTCACGGTTTCGCACACTACCGCAGTTCCGGTAACGTTAGGCCAATAATGGGCTTCAACATTATATGGGGTTCCTCATGGGAGACCCAAGACACAATGGTTATGCGTGGATTATATTATTCGAGCCTTCTTGAGGCTTCATCTACTGGGTAACGGATTTCCCCGTATCCGCTACCTAAGCCTGTGTTAAGGGGGTTGAAGGAGCGCATGACCCTTTCTCCTCCGACACAATGAGAGCTCTACATCAACATATGCTTCTAGTGGTTTCTATCATAGCTTAGAATAACTCCTGCAATTATAAACATTTATCTGGTTGTCTCTTAGGTCGGTACCACCGCTGAGCCTATTTCTCCTGCCAAATAGTAGTGTGTTCCGATTCGAAGGGCGCTGTAGCTAATGTAATGGGGTAATGAGTCTCAGCATCTTATCTCAAGACGAGCGCAATGTGGTGCTGAGTAAACCACTCTAACTAGCGCCACATTGGTATGAGATATCACTTACAATCAGGTGAACATCCTGTTCGTCTATTTGCTTAATAGAATAAAAAAAATCTAATATGATTTCTTATATATTTTATATGGCAGCCGATAGATATTTTCTTTAGTAATGTATCGTAGTTTATTACATTCGATATGAAAAGGAAATTGTATATTGAATTGTCCGCATCCCTTGTAAAATATTGAAAGGGGATTTTTATTCCACAATTGCCTTCCACAGCTGTCGTGGGGGGATGGGATGACGACTTTCCTTAATCGCTCTACAAATGGTGATACATACGATCCAATGGATGTTATATGCAAAATATATCATCATACGAAGGATAACGATTTTTTTATTTAAATTTCTATCTTATTGCTTGACATATTTATAATTCTCAATGAATCAATCAGTCGTCAGCTGATAGAAGTCCATCGCTGGACATAGGTCTCCCGCAAAAATCTCCACATCGATCGGTCCACAGTCAGCATGGCTTTGGATGATTAGCGCAATGTGGTGCTGTGCATATCATCCTAACTAGCGCCATATTGTTATAGACAAAGGTTAATATATCATATAGATACAGAATAGAAGGAAATGTATCAGATTTTACACGAAGCTTCAATAACTAGGGAAGTATTTCTAATTCTGTTCATTGATGCCTTCAGATGCAGGTTTTTCTACCAGGTGTTGGTAAAAATTTGTAAATATAGCCACAATCTTAAAAAATGTCTTCTGAAGCATCAAAGTATTAGAAAATAATACCTTGAAACATATTTATCTGATTTATAAAGGTCACAGTCGTGCGAGGCGATGAGTTAGGAAATTGTGTCGAGAAGAAAATTTAAGGATATTACCTAGTTTTCTTAACGACCTGATAACATCAGGCGGCGAGCGATTTTATAGGTCACAAAACACTGATTACTGAGCGACGATGACTGGGAGTCGTTTGATTGTTGTAAAATATCAATTCTTTAACCCTTTTACAATTAAGATACATATGTAAATAATACATTATGAGAGTGTAAACTTTAGTTCACTAAAGTATCTAGATATCCAGAGATTGAGTGAACCATCATCAGATCTTCGAAACTATTAGACGTTAACAATCAAACATTTGGTAGAGATATTACTTCTGCCATTTAGACGTCAACGAAGAATAGATTTTACGAATATCTTCCTCCAAAGGAAGTAGCAGGGATGTTATGGTCAGCAAAACGAACAGGGAATAGTTTCTGCCATAAAATTATCCAGGAAGTTGAACTTAGGTAATTTTTTTTTTTTTTTTTTTTTTTTTTTATATTGTCACGCCTTTTTCCCAGTAGGGGTAGGCAGAGGTGAATAAACCACCCACGTTTCGCCAGATGTGGTCAGATTAGGTCCCATGTAACAGGGGGCGAGCCTGTTGCCACTTTATTTGGACCACCACACACACACACACACAAAGATGATTTCAGTGTGCGGGTTTCCTCACGATGTTTTCCTTCACCGTTTTTGTATCTCGCTGTTGTAACTAAAGTTCACAAATGTACATAACTTAAATATTAAGTCATTGGTACATGCCGAGGTTTGAACCCGCGACCTTCAGAATGAAAGCCGCACGCTCTAACCATTAGGCCAGCGAGCTACTTTGAACTTAGGTAATGTGAATAATTGTTTTTACTCACAATAGATGAGTAAGATCCCCATTGATATGTTAAGTAAAAACATAGGAACAACTTAAACGTCCATAATCCATTAAGATTATAGATAGATAAATATCATAGAAAACTACAGATTATAGACATTATAGTAGCTTACTTCTAAATATTTAACTGTATAAACAAAGTTAGTTAACCGTTTTCCTAGCGTATATAAACTTTAACTTGATCGTGTGACGCATAATCTAGACTAGAGTAATGACCAATTTCTGTATATATAATAACATGTACCTAATTTTAAAAAAAAATATTCATGAACAAGAGTGTGAATTCAGTTTTCAGTATAAAGTAATTTTGTTCTCTCTACAAGTAATTATTAATTTTGTCCTCGATTTCATGTGATGTTAAGTTGAGCATAATAGTGAAAGATGTTCGCTTAGATATCGCTGGCTCTCGTATGAATAAGGCAACTCTGTGATGACGGTGGATGTAAAGCATGAGGGTGGTAATTAGCAAGACCACACCATCCAAACTTCTCTACAGATGACCATAGAATCGGACCTCTGTGTTACTATTCAAGTACTTAGCAACTGTTCTTCGGAGATAATTGAGTTATTGTGCTTAAGGAAATATTAATGAAGTTCAATACACTTATACTTATTAATCAATAAAAATATATACTTTTTATTTAATAATCTATGTTGGTATTTATATAGTAATAACATAATTTATATAGAAAATAATAATTTACGTAATCTACAGAGTTTTCAAAAGATTCCGTGAAGTTAACCCGGAGCTCGTGCCCAAGAGGATGACAGAGAACCAGGCGCACACCATATCGGTGCCCGTTGAGGAAATCGAGAAGCTTCCGGAATTAAAGGTGCACATACACTAAATACACCTTAAACGTATTTACCAATTAGCAATAGTGTGCTATAGTTACTACTTTTTAGTTGATAAATTACTGGGATGACGAGAATTACGATTTACTGACAAACATACGTTGTGATCTCAAATATATTCGTATTGCTTCTGTTTGTATAATTTGTAAAAAAAAATTACCAATGGTGAAAGGAAACGCAAAAATTAGGAGTTCAATAGATCTCATAGTATTGTTGGGATTCCATTGATCATCATCATCATCTTTTCCATTAAGTATACAATATTGAAAATCATAGTAACGTATATTTTAAAATTATAAATTGGCTTCTAGGAGAACCCTTTCAAACGTCGCATCTGCGAGGTGTTTTCGCACGACGGTTCCGGAAACCTGACGTTCGAGGACTTCCTGGACATGATGTCGGTGTTCAGCGAAGCCGCGCCGCGGGATATTAAAGCCTGGTGAATAGTTTATATCCAAAAATAAATGTTGCTGAAGCAGTGTCAGTAACGCTTGTCGACGACGCGCAGGTACGCCTTCCGGATCTACGATCTGGACGACGACATGTACATAGGCCGCGAGGACCTGCTGGAGGCGACGCGGCTGCTGACGAAGGGCGAGCTGCACCAGCAGGAGTGTGACGACATCGTCGCCAGCGTGCTCGACGAGGCCGACGTGGACGGCGATGGGAGACTCTCCTTCATGGACTTCGAGCATGTCGTCGTGCGCGCTCCCGATTTTCTATCGACCTTCCACATTAGAGTTTAATACATTTTTTATATGGATTTGTGAAATAAAAAAAAATCAGAGTGGATTCAAATCAATAGTTTCCTGTCATAAAATGTCCAAAATATTATTACATATACATTTCATCATTATCTATAGGATGGTTATAAGGGTAGAGGAAGACTGAAGACAGTGTGGATGGATTGTGTGAAAGATGACAAGTTTAAGAAGAGTGTGAATTCAGATATGACGGCTGATAGAGGGATGTGGAAGAGAAGTACATACTGTGCCGACCCCACATAGCTGGGAAAAGGGCAAGAGGAAAGAACATTTCATCATCATCATCAGATGTCCAATACTGGACATAAGCTTCACCCGAAAAAATGATCAAGTAGCAATTCATATGAGGAGATTTGGACCAGTTCCTACCACGCTGGCCCAATGAAGGTTGGTGGAAGCCAGAGCCTCGTTTGTTGATTAGCAGGGTGCAATACGAGTAGGTGAGGTTGTCTTGGATCAAGTGGGTTATTCTGTGAAAACCCTTACACCCCCATAAACATTTACACGAGATAAAATTATTGTTGTATTTACACGACGAATATACATCAGCGTATGAAGTCTCTTCCAATTCGAAGTTTGCTTTACCAACTAAAATTACTTTCCAAAGGAAAATCACTCCTTAATTCGTATTCCTCGTATCCGAAGTTCTTGACCAGCTCCATTCATTACGACAGTAATAAAATTAATTGCAATACAAACGGAAACAATGTTTTCGTTTCCGTCCGGTCGAGAATTTTGTTTCCAGCAATTCATTAAGTAAACGCAAGAAACTTTTAAACTGTGGTTTATGTGCCGCACCCTGAATGTTTTTTTGGGAAATAAATACACTGGTTAATAGTATAACATATATTAATATATAAGGTTGGAAAATATCTCCCTTCCGCTTTTTTGCTCTTTATTCAATGCTTTATAAAAAGTGTTACAGTGATCGGATTTAGTTCAAATATGCGCCGTTTTGTTCGATAATCTGTTTCCATCTAGACGGCAACTTCATAATAATACCTCCCTCGTAGAAGCCCCCCTCCTTATTTGCGAAGAACTCGGACAGCCACTTTTCACAAGCCTCTTTTGAGTTCAACTTTACACCACCAAGGGCGTTCACCATGGACAGGAACAGGTGGTAATCACTTGGCGCTATGTCCGAGCTATATGGTGGATGCGATAAAACCTCCCATCCGAGCTCCCGTAGCTTCTGACGAGTCATCAACGAAGTGTGTGGTCTGGCGTTGTCCTGGTGGAACACTACACCCTTCCTGTTGGCCAATTCTGGACGCTTCTGGTCGATCGCCTGCTTCAAGCGGTCCAGTTGTTCGCAGTAGATGGTAGAATTAAGCGTCTGGCCATATGGGAGCAGCTCATAGTGGATGATTCCCTTCCAATCCCACCAAACACACAGCAAAACCTTCCTGGCCGTCAATCCCGGCTTGGCCACTGTTTGGGACGATTCACCGGCTTTCGACCACCACCGTTTTCGCTTGATATTGTCGTATGTGATCCATTTTTCGTCGCCAGTCACCATCCGCTTCAAGAATGGGTCGAGTTCGTTCCGTTTCAGCAGCATATCGCAGGCGTTGATTCGGTCCAGAAGGTTTTTTTGCGTCAAATCATGCGGCACCCAAACATCAAGCTTTTTTTTGTATCCAGCCTTCTGCAAATGGTTTAAAATGGTTTGGTGACTAACTCCCATCTCCTCGGCGATGTCACGAGATGCCACATGCCGGTCTAACTCGATGTAGTCCATGATTTGATCGGTATTTGTCGTCACAGGTCTTCCGCCGGCTGGCTTATCCATGGTGTCGTTTTCACCGGCTCTGAATCGTCGAAACCATTCCTCCACGGTTCGTAGTGATAGAGTACCATCCCCCAAAACACCATTAATCTCACGGAACGTTTCTCTAGCGGATTTGCCTTTAACGAAGGAAAACTTTAAAATAGCGCGAATTTCGGCGTTAGTGAACTCTCTGTTTACACGTCTATAACTGTTGAACGCAATATCCAAACTAATTATGCATAGCGTCGTTTTGTAGGTTATGTCAAGATCTTTAAAATTATGTATAGTATTGCCAGATACGAGCTCTGTAGCGCTTTGTACATAGCCGCGAAATTCAAAAGACAAAAAGGCGGAAGGCAGATATTTGGCAACCCTATATATTAAACTTTATCAGTTAAACTTTTTATGGCTCATTAAGTTTAAGTTCATAAAGTAGACTGAATAACCGAAAAGATGTGTAAGGTAGTTAAACGAAAAGACCATTACTTTTGAATGCAGTTGGAGGCTATGTTCTGAATTGAAGGGCGCTGTATATAATGAAATTACTGCGGTAACGAGATTATACATCTTATATACGACAAGTATAATGTATAAACCAAACCAAACTATAGACCAGGTATATGACCATCAGATGATTTCCTAACGTCTCTCGTAATTAAATCGCTACACCTATACAATTTAACTGAACTATACTTTCAGTACAATACTTTTTTTTAATTCTTCCATTTCATAAATTAACATGATCTGGTCTTGAAACAGCAAGGAATGTAAGGGTTCTCGTCCAAAAATCTCGGGACCTAAGTCAACCTCACCTGCTCGTGGTACACCCTGCTTATTGACAAACGAGGCACTGGCTTACATCAACCCGTATTGGGCCAACGTAGTGAGAAATAGCCCGAACCCCCTCTTTCATATGAATCCTCGATCGATGTGGGAATCTTTGGGTATGGCCAATGTCCAGCTGTGAACGTCTATCAGCTGATGACAACACAAACAGCAGTACGGCCTTATCGATGTTTATTCATACATAGAAATAAGGTGTTGCCTTTAAATTCTTAACTTATAAAGAAAAAAAATCTATGTACCAAATACGTTTGATGCCGATAAAACTGAACCCTGAATTCTGTTCCTATAAAAAACCTTTAAGATTTAAAGTTAAGACACCCCTAGTGCTTTGATCATTAGATTTCGATTAGCGAGGGAGGTCTATTACCTGGATAATGAAGACCGGAGCCCCGCGGGGTCGCGTCGCCGTCTATCAACGACAAAGCCCTGATTGCCAATTACCGTGTCACTGCAACAAGTAATTCGACTAGCCCGTACATCCTATTACTGGTAACAGGACGTTAATATCAACATCTTTATAGTATTAAATTTATCACAGCGCAGTCAATATTATTACTAGTACATGGATAGAACTTCTTGATATAAGACGAATTATGTCGTTCAACTGGTATTGCCTGACGCAGATGGAACTTGACCTTCAGATGGTGACAAATAGATCAGTTATTACAGGTTCAGGGTATGTACAGAGGAAGTAGAGAGGAGATGAGAATCTTCGAAAGAGGAAGAGCATTTCATCTAAGAGATCTAAACTAATATTATATTATAGAAGAAATCATCTGAAAATATTGCCACTAACCAGGCGATCCATTTCCATGTGATCGTGCAGGTCATGTCGCTTTATGGTTAAAAATACCATAAAGTATGTAATAATGTATTGGTACAGCGTGCTGAGGAATGACCCAAAGCCCCAAACCTCTACAAACGACTCCTAATGTGTGGCGGTACCGGAGGCCATGCTGAATTCGATGTGGAGATCTTTGGAGGAGGTCCATGTCCAGCAGTAGATGTCTATCAGCTGATTATGATATAATGTTGTTACTCCCTGTTTTGGATTTGGTCAAATGGAACTCTTATCTATTCTTCACAAAAATATTCCAAATAAAAAAAGGTTGTCTCAAGTCTATCATCATCAGCCAAGTCGTATCGCCAGCTCCATAGATTAATCATATCGAGATTAATCTAAACAGGCGAACGGCAATGAATCATCAGCTCGTCGAATTATACTACCATTCTAGAAATTTCTAGATAACTCTTCTTACGGAGGATCCTCTGGGTGACAGATAAGAGAAGAGTCAGTTAAGCTAACCGGTTCAACCTGATGGGCTCACTGAGTAGAGTTCGGTGTGGTCCTCCACCAATACGGGTATCGTGCGGCAAGGAGACAACCATAAATGTAAAACTCTTGTCTAGGAGACCAAGACTCACTTTGGGTCACTGCGCCAGAGGAGTGAGTGACTTAGAAATTGAACATGCACTACTGATGTATACAAAATCAAAGGGAATGATGAACGTGGAATAATGTGATTGTCCATCCAGCATAAAGGATATAAATGAAACCAGAACTCCGAGGGTCTCGGGTTACCGAGGGTACAACGAGGTAAACAGAGGGCCCTCGTATTTACTGTCGTTTCTCATTTAATTAAAGTTGGCGAGCTTTTGAGGTATCCCGCTGGAGGCAACTTGGGAAGATAAAGTTTTAGAACATCTAGAATTAAGTATAGGTCTTTCCACTTTGGAAGAGCAACCACCGTAATTTATATAACTTTTACTGGTGCTAGGTCTCTGCTGCTGGCAGCCCTGTAGTCTCGGGCTCGTAAGAATAGGACTAAGGTAAGCCTTGCCTGTAGTAGAAGGCGACTAAAAGGGTCTAGTACTTTCGCAGCTCCTTGAGAGTGGGGGCCTAATCGCACAACAAGCGAACCTTAGTGTGTAGGAGGGTTTGGTCTCGTGAAGACCGTCCAGGTAGGCACCACCACAGCTTTTATTACACCCGCTAAACAATACTGTGCAAACATCACTGTATTCCAGTTTGAAGGGCGCTGTTGATAGTGGTATTATTGATGTAACGAGACTACTTCTTATGTCTCAAGGTTACAAGAACTAGGTTGTGGTGGTGGTGTTGGTCGAGGATTATGTTTAAGAGTGGACCTCTATTGATGACGATGATGACATGTCCATAGAAGTGACGGTTTCCGGTAACCGGAAGTACAGGTTTAGTGGGGATCGGACCGACCCCTTTAAGAAACATTTAATGTGACCTTCTTACAAATTGATGAGAGTCCAACTTGTAAGCATCGTGGATAATTACTCGTAGTCTTGACTCCTTCCTAGTAAGATATAGCATTAAGTCCCAGTAGTGGGAATATAAGACGGCTGTTTATTATCATCATTATCATCAGCCGATATAGGTCCACTGTTAGACTCCTGCGCTGCCCGCATTTCCACGCGCACGGTCCATACGAGAGGGTTTGGACCATTCCCCACCGCGCTGGCCCAATGTGGGTTGGTGGAAGCCAGTGCCTCGTTTGTTGATTAGCAGGGTGCACCACGAGCAGGTGAGGTTGACTTGGATCCCGTGATATGTTCTGCGGGACCCTTGACATCCACATTCTAATACAATAACTTTATTTATGTAAGCTTGTGTTATCATTAGCAACGATCTTCCAGTTTGTATACAGTTGTGCACAACACTACGCCAAAACTACGGCACTATAACACTAAATAACATTCACACTGAAAACAGTGATAGTTGTAAACAAGTGAAACAACAAACAAGGGTTGATTTACAGGGGAAAGTTTGTCCGTCCGTATCGTTTTTAATTGTAATAAAACTGAAAATGTAATAGTACATCGCTGGAATGGAAAGTATGCTGGTAGGTCTCTGCTGCTGGAGACCGTCTGGGTAAGTACCACAGCAGTGCCTATTGCAGCCGACAAACAGGAGTATGTATACAGTACTGTGTTCGGGTTTGAAGGGCGCTGTAGCCAGTATACTTACTGGAATAACGAGTTTTTTGTTAACAAAATTTTACGTCTCAAATGATGACCGCAATGTCGTCCGCATTGTTACTTAATATCACTTATCTCATTAGCTTGCTAAAGTCCTGTTCTAGCTCTAGTCTAGTAGCCTTAGACTTCAGGGCATAGCGACAGAGACCTAGCACCAGTTAACTATTATAAAGGTTAACTAATATTGATCCCGTTTAATTAGTATAACCGTGAATGTTACACGGGCTCCTGTTTGTTATTCCGGGTTAATTTTATCCGGGTTCCGCAGCGCCGGGGTGCGTTGATTAATAACCACCCCCGTTTATTCAGGGTTACTAATTTTATCAGCGCGGCATCGGTTCGTCTGACCTTAAACTGTTTATCCTCATCATCATCAAGGCGTCCTTTTCAAACTGAAGTATGGCGATTAGATTCAGGAAACCAGTTCGATACTCAGCCGTTTTATTTAGTTAGTATTTAGTTTTTTAGTTTATCCTGAAAACCATAAACGACTTCATCGTAAAATCGTAAAAAGAGGTTTTTTTTTTTAAATCCTCAACAGATCACATGATGAATGAAAAGGGCATTCAATACTATAAAATCAAATTCCACTGGTTAATAATTGGCCACGATTTCACTTGATGTTGAGTGAGGAAAACGCGGAAGATGTTAAAGGTGTCCACCAGATTATCATTCGCCTGTCTATCATCATCATCAGCTGATAGACGTCCGCTGGTGGACATAGTCCTCCCCCGTAGATTTCTACAAACGGTCAGCATGGCCTCCGGGACCGTTGGGCATCAGGGGCTGTTGTAAGTAGGGGTTCATATGGAGGGATTTGGGCCGATCCCCACCACTGGCCCAGTGCGGGTTGGCGGGAGCCAGTCTCGTTTGCTGATTAGCAGGGTGCACCACGAGCAGGTGAGGTTCGATTGTGTCCTGTATATATATAATCGACATCGATCAATATGGAAACCTCTCTCCTCACTTTACCCGAGTCCAGTTTTTAAATATTTTGTTCAATTATACGAATTACCCTTTTTGAAGGGTTGAAAAAGTCCCGCCGGTTATTTATTTGAGCGAAGACGACACTTTAATTAACGTGAGGCACTCTGTTGTAAAGTTGAACCTTTTAATTACGGCGAAAGTAAATCCTTTTTTTTTTCTTCACAGACAGAGGTTAGACACTTGAGCTTCATTTTACAAAATCTTCAGTGACAGCAGGAGATCAGGAACTTCGGCTACAGTGTATTGGTCCTTTTTTTTATTCAATTAAGGGACGAAATAAGCGGGATGCACACTTGATACTAAGTGATACGCCTGCCAAATACAACGTGGCGCTAGTTAGGATAATAAATGCTGCACCAAATGGCTCGCGTCGCTTGAGATGTTGAATCTCGTCACTCCAGTAATTTCACTAGATACAACGCCCTTCAATTCGGATCACAGTAAAGTTTGCATACTACTATTTGTCGGCTGCAACAGACCTATCACGATATAAGTGATAACACGGCTGAAGACGAACCTCGGCTGTAATTGCATGTTACTTCCATCTTATCAGGCTGTATATGCTGTTCTGATAGTTGTAGCTGATCAGTCCTGTTCGAAGACACTTACCACAATCCATATATGGTATGTGATGGTCACCTGAAACGAACTATCCACCTCAATAAAGCAATCCGTTAATCGCCATAAGATCAAGAGCTTCCTAATTAAATAACACGGTTTCCTCCTAATGAGTTTTCAAGTATCAAGATGTATTGTTTCAGTTAATTTTAACTGGTGGCAGTTCTGACTGGTCGGATTTTATTAATGACTACATTACTGTCTTCATCTTATGGTATTCTACATTTGTAGTTTCAGTTAACAGCAGTAGTCAAATTTGAGTATGTTACCGTTCTGCAGCAGGTGATTACCCTAAAGCGTACCTGAATATTTTACTGTATAAAAAGTAGGGGTGTAAGGGATCCTGCACAACAACTCATGGTCCCCAAGCCAACCTTACTTGCTCGTGGTGCACCCTGCTAATCAACAAACGAGGCTCTGGCTCCTGTCATTATTCCCCGCCACGTATTCTGTCAGCTTGTTGGGTTGTGGCCTAAATCCTCTCATACGAACCCCTACTTACGACAGCCCTTACTGCCCAGCGGTATACAAGGCTATGCTGACTGTATGTAAAGATATTCGGGGGAGGACTATGTGAAGCAGTAGATATCTATCGGCTGATGATGATGATAAAAAAAACCAATATCTTTTCGTGAATTGGTTATCATATTCCACGATGGGGGGAGAGAAGGTTTGTTATAAATAAAATACTTATTAATAACATAAAAACAAGAAATCCTTAGAGCTGTTTTGATTTAATTATATGTTGCTTTTGTATGTTCAGAGCGTCTTCCCTGAATAAGCGAAAAAAAACTTGAAATATCTTCATGAAAATGATTATGGAAAATCTTTTCTTCTCTTATCAAAAAAGACCGTGCTTCTGGGGGGGCAGGGAGAGACACCTACCCACTAAAAACCCCTCGGTGCAATAGGTGCGATCCGGGATCTGCTCCTACTCTGGCTAAAACATCGCACGGAAGGGCAAAGCCATCCTCAGCACCCACGCTGTATTACAGCAACTATAAGACCACCATGCTTTTGTTGTCTACTTAAGGCTTGCTTATTGAGCTCTGATGGCTTCCACCCTAAAGGCTCACGAACTCAAGGGCCCTTTTAGTCGACTTGTACGACTGGCAGGGATTACCTTAGTCCTATTCTTAATAGCCTGAGACTACAGGGCTGGAGCGACTGAGACCTGCCATGAAATTTCGTCAACAGAGACCTACCACTAGTTGTTCCTGTTCACAGGTGGTAGGTCTCAGATCATCTAAGTAGATACCAACGCTGCGCCTTTGTAGTTCGTGCCTGTGTTCCGGTTTGAAAGGCGCTGCTGCTAGTGTAATTACTCGGGTAATGATACTTGACAAATCTTAAGGTGATGAGCGGAATATGATGCAGTCTCTGCCATGCTAATATCACGTTGTTATGAGCGGGCGTATTACTTACCATCAGATGAACGTCGTGCTCGTCTTGTTGCTTCATCATCATTATCAACCGACAGACCTCTACTGCTGGAGATAAGTCTCCCCCATCGATTTCAACGATTGTAGGGGTTCAATGAGGGTATTTGGACCATTTTGCACCACGCTGGCGCAATGCTGGTTGGTGGTAGTCAGAGCCTCGGTTGTTGATTAGCAGGATGCACCACGAGCACGTGAGATTGGCTTGGGTCCGGTGTATTGTTGTTCGAGACCACTGTAGTGTATTGGCAGCCTAATGTAAAACAAACATCAAGTATTGTTCCGATGCACGTCGCATGCAAAACTAGATCGTATACTAAATTGAGAAGTTTACTTCTCGATTTGTTTCGTAAAATATCGATTTCCAATAAAATGGCGGGAAATATGTTGGTTTCCATGCTGCATAGTTTCGCGAGGAAAGTTGACCTCATAAATATAGCAAGACTAGCTGTTACCCCACCCGCTTCGCTGCTCGTTATGCATAATTAGACTTTAAATTCAAATGACTTTCTATAGCAACCGTTACTATAGCAACCGCATAAATAACACAAAATAAAGATGTTTATAAAAGTTAATTAGAAATAACATGGTAAATACAATGGATGTATGAAGTTCAAAAAACAAATAGCCTGTAACCATCTGCACATCATTCCGCGTTCACTGCATGTTCACTAGTTTTCGCGTGATCAGCGAAACTGGTGGTAGGACTTCGTTGATGGAGACCGCTTGGGCAGGTACAACCGCAGCTCCTATTTCCGCCGTCAAACAGTAGTGTCCAACACTACTGTGTTCTGATTTTAAGGGCGCTGTAACTAATGTAATTGGGGTATGGAGACTAAATATGTCAATGGCGATGAGCGCAATGTAGCTTTGAATACCATTGTGTCACTTACCATCAGGCGAACGACCACCGCGTTTTGTCTATTCACTATATAAAAAAACGAACAAACTATCATTTCCGCCTCTTCCGAATCGAAGCTAGAACCTCCGTGTTACGAGGTAAGCTAGTAACCGCCGAGCTACGGGAACCCCACGTCGCGTACGACGCACTATTGTAATAATAGGTGGACCGGAAAGTAATGTCGTTTCTGCGCATGCCAATACTTGATTGTCATTTGTCAGCTCATTGTTTTGTTCAGAGGCGTACCAAAGACATTGTGAGGTTATAGTGATTTCTTTACTTATTGACAATTGAATTACAATTTTTTTTTGTAATTTTGGGTAAAATGGCCAGCCAAATACCAGAAGAGGTACACATCCGGCATTGCATGCTCTTTGAGTTTCGCAAGGGAAATAACGCAACAGTTGCTACCAAAAACATTTGCGATGTTTATCCAAATGCACTGGACATTCGTAAATGCCAAAGGTGGTTTTCCAAGTTCAAATCGGGTAATTTTGATCTTTCCGACTCGTATCGATCAGGAAGACCATCAGCGTTAGACAACGACGTGTTAAGGGCGGAAGTGGAAGCAAATCCGTGTCAGACGATCGAGGAATTGTCAAACAGTCTCAACAAACCTTGGTCGACCATCCAAGAACATTTGAAGCAGATTGGAAAAGTAAGCAGAGCAGGTGTTTGGGTCCCGCATAATCTGTCCGAACAGAATAAGGCTAACCGATCAATCACATGCAACTTATTGCTTCAACGACACAACACAGAAGCGTTTTTTGATCGCTTGATCACAGGAGATGAGAAATGGGTCCTGTATGATAACCCAAAACGCAAAAGGCAGTGGCTCTCTCCAAATGAAATCCCTCGGAGTACTGCTAAGCCAGGTTTACACCCCAAAAAAGCGCTTTTGTGTGTTTGGTGGAGTATTCGCGGCATTGTTCATTTTGAATTACTGAAACCTGGAGAAACTGTTACTGCAGACCTCTACAGCGAACAATTGCAGCGAGTCAATCAATCTTTAATTGAAAAGTAGCCAGCGATTGTCAACCGAAAAGGCGTCATTCTCCAACATGACAATGCAAGACCGCACTGCGCAAGGCGAACTCTAGAAAAAATTAATGAATTGGGGTGGGAGGTGCTGCCTCATTCACCATATTCGCCCGATGTTGCACCATCGGATTTCCACTTATTCCGAGCGCTGCAACACTTTTTAAGTGGCAAAACATTTGCAAATTTGGATGATATCCAAAATGCCATCTCTAGATATTTTGCCGAAAAACCAATTAATTTTTATCGATCAGGGATTGAAAATTTACTCACTAGATGGCAAAAGGTTATTGACAATGATGGGGAATACATCATTGATTAAAAATAAAGACTCGTTAAAAATGTATGTGTTTGTATTTAGCGTAAGAAAACGACATTACTTTCCGGTCCACCTAATATATCATACAGTTTGACGTAAGGACGACGTACTTTAATAATTCATGAATCACACAAAATTATCCTGAGCCCGCGCCAGCCGCGCGCCGAGCAAATCTGCTGAACCCGACACGGAATAGCAAATGCGGAGGTATAATTGATGTGGAGGTCCGTTCAGGGCCTCTTAAAGGATTAATGTAGACCTCAGTTTGAACTTATCGATTCTGTGATATTTTTTTTTTATTTCAGCAGAACAGTGAACAAACTTTGCTGTGGTTATATCTTGGTAGAAGTAGTCTCGCTGTAAACACAATACTGTGGATACATGGCGGTTTGAAGGACACTGAAGCTAGTAATAATACTGATGTGATTACTACCAATCCGCTTTGGGCCAGCGTGGCGGGAAATGGCCCAAATCGTCCCATGTGAGCCTCTAGTGCCCGATAGTACCGTAGGCCATGTTTACTGTGTGGACTGACGATCTGGCGAAGATCGGTATCCGCTAGATGGAGAGTGCGCTGAGCCGGTCCCTGTTAAGGTCTTTGGGGAAGGCCTATGTCCAGCAGTGGACGTCTATCAGCTGATGATGGAGATAATTACTACTGTGACTCAACTTTGTACATATGAAAATAAAGTATAAAGTCCTTACTACGGACAGGAAAGACTGATATTCACCGTTATAATGTTTACTACTTTAAGAGTAATCGCGGTATATTAATTGTTTACTAGTCAGTAGTTAAATGTGAAAAATTCTAGACTTTGATAGAAAATAAAAGTTTTTACCATCAATTTATTATATCGAAAACGTATCAGTACTTTTAAGGCAGACATCAGACTTTGGGTAGGACTTAGATATTCTTGATCTCTTCTTTTCTTTTTTCTTTTTTTTTTTTAAACAATATTATCTCGAGGAAAAGTATAGAAGAAAACCTTCATTGAATTCCTCACACGAAATGCAACATTCACGACTGATGGATGGTGGATTTGTATGAATTATTCATGATGTCTTCGAAACAGCCAATACATAATTCTGCTGAAGGTGGAACTTTTGTTTTGTAAGAGTACAGTTAAAGGTTCGCGAAGAATTAACTTCAAAACTGAAGATCAGGGTGATGATGATGCATCAAATAAAAAAAAAATATATTACCATATATATATACAAAATATATAAGCACTAGTAACAATTAACCAAATTATTCTTGTCTATATAAGTTGAGACATTCATAGGTTATGTTCTTAATGTCTAGCTCATAGCATAAGCTAGTGTTTCTTGTAGTAATTAACTGCATAATATCTCGGTTAAGTCAAAAGTAAACATAGCAAACAATTGGTTTACTTTCATAGTTAATAATGAATAACAAAACCAATACACTGCTTTTTTTTTCCTTATTTCTCATTTTTAATATGACTATGTTACTATAGATATACAATTATAGGAGTTTCTTCATTCTTTGAGAGGACTGAACCGATTATCATATAGCAGATTTTAAATAATCTTTAATATAGGTACAGTATAATAATTTCATTAAACTACTTGAGTTTGTTAATCTTCAAAATAAGACAAAGGTCTACAATAAATAGTTTTAATATAATTTCCTTAGTTAACAACAAAATGGCGTTGTAATGTATTAACTTCTTTACGACTATATAAAGTTTAAATGTACTAAGCATTTCATCCCTTCAATGAACTCCAAACTATGTGGGGATCTTTGGGGGAGGCCCATGTCCAGCTGTGGATATCTGTCGGTTGATAATGAATGGATAATGAAAACATTTATTTATAAATACGAAAATGTAGATATATTGCAAGACAGAGACACTCTGTGAAGACACAGATCTCTACTAGTAAAGGTACCATTTCTGGACATAGGCCTCCTCCTAAGATCTCCACAGCGATGGGTCTGAGAAGCCTTTCAACACTACGTCCACCGGTACCCGGGCGTCACTCGAGGACCTTACTGCCTCGTCGGCTGTCGGTCCTTCGAGCAATGTGCCCTGCCCACTGCCACCTAAGTCTAGCAATCTTTTGAGTTATGTTGACGCCTCTGAGTTCTTCTGCAGGTCTCCATATTTCTGATTCGATCGCGCAAACTCCGAGCATAGCCGTCTCCATTGCCCTTTAGGTGACGTAGAGCCTTTTTAAACAGTTAAACATAGCTGTGCAAAAATTACTGTACACAGTTTGAAAGGTGTTGAAGCTGGTTAAATTACTGTGTTTGAGACCAGACGTATCATATTCCATCTGGTGAATATTCCGTTTGTCTAAATAAATCTGGTAAATGAATATTTTAACGTGTGTACAAGCAGCGCTTTCGTTACTTTTACGCCTGTAAAATTTTCCTATACATCATGAATTGGACTAAATCGTGACTAAGAGGGAATTGATTTAATTTCGCACCCTCAACGCTACATGGGCCCCTTGGGCGTGGATTTGAATACGTGTATTACATTACCAGCTCCAAAGGTTCCCGCGCATTCAAAGAACTCTCGTAACTTGGCTCGTTCACTGGAGAAATCTTAAACAAATTGCGTTTTGAAGAATTGTATCAAGAGATAAATCTTCAGCGGCTTATCTTTTATTTGAGATAAAATCTTCTTAAGAGTATGCATGTATAAGGGGTGTAAAAGGTCCCGCATAACAACTATTGGGACCTAAGCCAACCACATCTGCTCGCGGTGCACCCTGCTAATCAACAGACGAGGCTCTGGCTCCCACCAACTCGCATTGAGCCAGCGTGGTGGGTAATAGCCTAAATCTCCTCAAACGATGTGGAGATATTTGGGGGAGGCATATGTTCAGTGGACGTCTATCGGCTGCTGATGATGAAGCAACAACAAGACCAAAACTTAGACAATCTTGGTATCGGTCTTGGGCAAGGCCAAGGTCTTGCATATTCAGCCTTATAGTATTTAACCCCATCGTGAATGTATTCCGCAAAATAAGGTCTTCGATCTGTTTGAATCCAATTGCTCTCATATCAATGCTTGCTTCTTATATATCCGACTATTCTTTCTTCTTCTTTCTGGGAGAGATAAGAATTTTTTTATTTAACGAAGGGAAAAGAAGGAGGTCGTTCACTTAATGGCGTGACATCCTTAAAAATGTGATGCTAGTTAAATTACAGCACAGCATCACCAATGAGACATAATTGATACTCTTAAAGATTTCCAAGATTGTTCTCTTCTGATAGAATCTTCTTATAGTATACTAGTTAGAGTATCTTAACTGCTATTCTATCATTGTCATAAAAGGAGACTAAGATAGAGATAACTAGCGTTCACCAAAGTGCATCCCAAGGTCTAATGGAAAGATATATGGCGTTAGGATGATACACAGCACTACATTTTAAGCCTCGTTATTCCAGTAAACTCACTAACTACAATCCTAAGAAAAAGATATAGGAGCTGTGGTATCTACCAAAACCTAGGTCATTAAAGAGACCAGTGAAATATTGATGTTTGATGACTACACCTTGATGCTTATTATTAGTTCATTCACAGGCTCAAATACGATTAAATTTTAGTAATTCTCCTAATCCATCCTGTCTTTATTACCGGAGAAGTATACTGTGAATAATAAAGGATGATAATAAAGGTTTACTGGCCAATCCATTTAATTCAGGAGTAGCTGTTTTCAGCAGCTTAAATTTATATGGACAGTTTGATGATCAATTACATTTGTAATAATTGAGAGTTTACGTTTATATATACTTAAAGCCTTATTGCTGCTTTCCGGTCTGCAGAGGATGTACTTACTCCTCCGACGCAGCGACTCAAATGGAGTCTTGGCTTCCGACTTTGTCGCTTTCGTAAGACAAGTTATTTTTTACATGGTCCTTAGCCACACAACCTCCGAATTGCTGGAGGACCACATTCTACCTGGTCAGCATCCTATCAGGCTCAGCCGGATAGCTTAGCTGATGAAGTTACAGGGGAAACGAGACTTAACAATCTTATCTCTCAAGGCGAAGAGCGTGATGGTGCAGTGTATATAGCGTCACGTTGTTCTGGACTGTCGTATCACTTTAAATCAGGTGAACGTGTTATTAGCTCGCCGCTTTGTCGTATAAAAATAAATCGTATAAATATTCTTTACGACTCGTTAGCAGTATAAACAACAAAATGGGCACAACTGAGGGTCCAAGTTTACGCAGCAGTCGACTTAATTAGGAAACTAAACAGAAGTTAGAAAATATACTCAGCGGGACGAATCACCGCCGCAGTCGGCTCACGAAGGGGATGATAAGGGATGCGAATAAAAGAAAACACCTTACCCCCTAGGGTGTGCGTAATTGGAGCTGGGGGACTTGCTCCAGATTTGTAGTACCGATAATTCTAATGGTTGTTTTGTGACTAAGAATATTCTAGATTTTTTTTAGATCATGCGACTATACCTTATAATGATAACCGATAAAAAATGGAAGCTAGTTAGGATGATGAGCACTACACCATGTTGTGCACGTAATTGAGACAAAACAGTTTAAATGCCGAAGATATTTCAAACCGGAACACGGTTATGTTTCAGTCTGTTGTAAGAGAACGTTAAAGATTAGTGTGTAAAAATTAATAGGTTCCGGTTTGAAAGTCGTTGTAGCTAATGAAATAACTATTGAGAATCTTCCATCTCAAGATGATGAGCGCAATGTGATGCTGCGTGTGTTATCCTAACTAGCGCCATTTTGTGTATAGGCATATTACTTACCATCAGATGAATATAACTCGTCTCGTTGCTTCATGAAGTAGTAATGACCTCAAAAAATTTCACCAGCCATAACACCCTTCAAACCAGAATACGGTAATGTTTGAACAGTACTGTTTGTCGTTTGCAACAGGAGCTGCGGTGGTGATCTAAGTAGATGGTCACAGGCAACAGTAACCTATCACCAGTAAAACCTGTACTAGTTCCTCATTACCATGGAACATACATTTAATTATTTCTTCATCATAATACTAGAAACTATTTCTAATGAGCTAACACTTAATTTCAAGTGATGTTAATTGAAAGTTAAGCGGTTGATGGTGAAGACCATTAGCCAAGAACACTTTGGCTCATGTATATTATCAGCTACAACCCCACTGGTGTTGGGACTGTCCATGGGCGTCAGCCTTCACTTTCCACCAGGTGAACTGTTCGCTCCGTTGCCCACCATTCCTATAAAAAACAAGTACAACAACCATAGATCTAAAACATGAGGATAGTAGTTAGGTCTGAAAAACATCCTACCATAAATCAAACTGAACATGAGGTCTCAAAATTGAACCAAGACCTTGGAGTTACAGGCTTAGGTTAGACCTACCACCAGTAGAATTTATTACTACTTTCCACCCTTGATGGTAGATACTTGATAGCTGCAGTCGGAGTATTTCGAGCGATTATTCTCACCATCAACGGATAGTTTAACCTCTACCCGGTTTGGCCCACAAAGTAATCAGCAGAGTTGAAAATATAGCCGCATTGCTTTATCCGGCTGAACGCTCGGTACGTCAAAGCGGATTCCGGAATACGTACAATTGTTGACGGACTGTTTCCGTTGCGACTGCGAACAAGCTAACAACAAACAACTGATACAACAAGCTCCAGCGGAACAGGCCACCGGTTCCTTTTAAAGCAAAGCCTTTACTCGTGAACCGGATATTAGGTTCACGTTAAATAACCTCAAAAGTCTTTATATATTCATACTAACAGTTCCTCGTCACGTTTGCTGGCCGTAATATAGAATTAGACTTGAAATTCGTCTGAAATATTCCTTGAAAGCAATTGCAATTGCAAAAGTACTTTCCATAGCAAGCGTTACTATAGCAACCGCATAAATAATACGTAATGAAAATATTTAAAAAAGTTAAAAATAAAATCATAGAGGATCTATGATATCAAAAAATAAATAGCCTATAACCTATTTACAAATCATTCCGCATCGAATGCTCATGTTACCATGTCGATATGCCATTCACGCGAAAACTAGTGATTTTCGCGTGAATGGCAAACAAAGAGAATTCATTTTCATTATTATCCATATATATATAGATATAATGTGCTATAGACAACTAATGTGTCTATTCATGTAAAATTATTTGCTACGTACACAAGATGGCGGCCTTAATGTCAAAGAGAATAACTATTCTGTAGTCAAATTAAACATTTTATTTTACAACTGTAGTAATATAAAAAAATATATATATCTACTCGTTTAACTAGTTAAATTTAGATTAACTAAAAACTATTACTTTAGTAGTAATTAAATTCTGTGTATTCTGAGGTTCCTATGTTATCAATAGTCTTGTTTACTGTTGCTAAGACTATCGCTGCTGTAAAGATATAAACACTAAAATACGTAAAATCTAGGTTTGTTATAAGTGTAATATTCGTGTTAATAATTAGTAAAGATTGGTTCAGCCTATAATCAACTATGATTAGACTTAAACAGGCGTTAAGTTTAACCAATAATTGTCTCTTAGGTCGATGGTTAGTTAAAATATGATCTAATATAGTTAACACGTTCGCCAACTATTATTAAGTAATACTATATAGATATATAAATTTGATATTAAAGTCAAATCACAGCACAAAGAGATTGTTATTAAGTGTAAAGTTATTATTAGTAATGTATTATATTTTCTAATAAACCATGCAAATGATTTCATATCGCACAAAGACAAGTTTCCACAAAGGCTCAAAGCTGCGTCGAGAAGTTATCATAATAAGCTTATTTTTATTCAAACGACCGTGTACTTCAAAAGTCTTTATAATACCAGAGGTTCGAAGAACTTATAAGCTCCCAGCGGACTTTCGATTCTGTGTAAAAAAAAAATATATTCCTTTCCAGCGAAATTTGTAACGGGCTCAGCATACAAAGTTAAAGTTCACCAGGTGTTAAAGTTCTCCATCAAGTAATAGTCTGGCTAACGGCTTCAAATGTTCTCTCGGTATAATTTACATTTATTGTAAACTTTGCGAGAAGAATAGAGAGAATAGAGAGAGGTAATGGAGAACACCTCTCGAGGATCCCCACAGACATTATTTCCACCACCAGCCTTAAAGTACTGTGTATAAGACACGTACATAGAGAATTTATTACAGAGCCGCGTAAATAAGCTCAAGGCACATCCGCCACAACCCCTCTGATCTCTCCGGAAGCGGATTGAAAACCCTTGTATATTGAATTTTTTTTTTTTATTAATTATTTAATTTTATTAAATCCAAAATTAATTTGTTACACGATATCCTTATCGCTTTCAGCATCTATTGACTGGTTAACGTTAAATATAAAGTTTACTGGACTTTTTTTTTTGTTTAGCGTCGAGACGGAGGGGATGTTCACCTGATTATAAGTGATACGCCCACTCATAACAACGTGGCGCTAGTTAGAATTGCACTGCACCTCATTGTGCTCGTCGCCTTTACACATAAGATGTTCTGTCTCTTTACTAATAACTCTAGCTCCAGCGCCCTTCAAATCGGAGCAGTAATATTTGCATATTACTGTTCGTCGGCAGATATAGGCGTTGTGGTGGTGGTATTGTTTATCGCCTTCAGGCAAGTGCTTGATCTTGAATCCGGAACATGGTAATATTTGTATACTACTGTTCGGGGGTAGAAATAGTAACGCAAGAACAAGACCAAGACTTAGATAACCTTGGTATTGTCCTAGGTCTTGTGTGTTCGGTCTTCGTATTAGTGTTGCTTTTTCGCAAGATCAAGATGAAGATTACATGACCAACACCAATTTTAGTCATCACTAGACAGGAATAGGAGTTCCGGCGGTAATTAGACGACCTCCAGCAACAGAGACACTACCCCCCAAAGTAATCGTAGTTAAATAGTAAATCATTTATATGTATTGTAGGGGGTGATTCGTACGAATTCATTTGGCGATTATTTCAAGCGAGCTTTGCGAATTTAATTAAAATCATTCGCTAGGCTTACAAATAACTATTAACGTTAACAATACACACTCTTTTGTTACCAAATTAATTCCAGTGCCGCTTGTTATTTTTTAATTAAAAAAAAAAAATTTTTGTTTTACCTTCACATACATTGAACACGTATTGGAGAGGTGTGGGAAGCCGACGGATGCGGTCAAAGGGGGAATGATCTATGTGGAAATTATTGAATGTGGGCCATGCCCAACAGTGGACCTTAATCGGTTGATAATGGCGATGATGAAAAGTCTATTGCTCAGTTATATGACTTGTTTCCGTTCGAGTTTGATCTTCCGGTGAATGTAAACATCGCACCTACATTTGGTCAGTTATGTACCAGGATTACCTTCCTTAGTATCCAGCTGTAGGAATGAATTGTATGGTTTTTGCTTATGAGTACTTAACTTACTTATCCTTGTGTATTAGATATTAAAATTACATAAATATGTTTTTTATCGGGTGTGTGGAGTCCTGCACAAGAACCCGTGGAATCTAAGCCAACCTCACCTGCTCGTGGTGCACCCTGGTAATCAACAAACGAAGGTGTGGCTGTCAACAACCCCCGGTCAGCTAAGCCGTTGAATGCGAGAGACAAGGTATGTGAGGACTTTTGGGTGAGGCCTATGATGATGATGATTCTATCTATATATTAATGTACACATAACTATGTATATGTCGGCGGCTGGTTATAGTTATTCTCAAAATCCAAATTAGAAACAAAATGAAAGTACGAAGATGATCTATTTATTATAGAATAAGGACTGTACAAACCACGAGGATAACCTGGTGTTCTCTGTGACTCCTCATAGGACCTCCGACCTTCTGTATAGATATAAATCTTTTTTTTTATTTTATTTTTTTTTATATTGTCACGCCTTTTTCCCAGTAGGGATAGGCAGAGGTGAATAAACCACCCACGTTTCGCCAGATGTGTTCAGATTGGGTTCCATGTAACAGGGGGCGAGCCTGTTGCCACTTTATTTGGACCACCACGCACACACACACAAAGATGATGTAAGTGTGCGGGTTTCCTCACGATGTTTTCCTTCACCGTTTTTGTATCTCGCTGTTGTAACTAAAGTTCACAAATGTACATAACTTAAATATTAAGTCATTGGTACATGCCGAGGTTTGAACCAGCGACTTTCAGAATGAAAGCCGCACGCTCTAACCATTAGGCCAGCGAGCTACTTTTACACTTTTACTTTTACTAATCTTTTTACACTTTGTAATTATAAGAACAATATAAAATTATGATTTATTGATACTCAAAGTCTAAAAATGTCTTAAATGATTAATTTAGTCCTTAATCGTAATGATTTATAGCGGAAATAAAGTATCAAAGTAACAGAAATATAAATCACAAGTCTTTTAAATGTCATATAAAAAATCAAGGTAAATACAGAATATCATAATAAACGGTAGATAGCAGCCCAATGAGGACCTATATATACGAAATGTGTCTTTATGACTCCTTTATATAGATCTAATACGTTTGATTAGTTAAAAAAAAATTGTATCCTTTTCATATTAATTTTTACAATTTTATGCATCCTTTGTACGTTTACTTAATTTGTATCCTGCGCGGGCCTCGCGAAATTCGATTATCGGCGTAGAACTTTAACCCAATCTTTAGCCGTTTTGTACAACAAAGACGGGAACCAGTTGCGAAAGTGTACAAAAGCCTCTGATCCAACCCCCTCCCACCACCCCAACATGGGTATTGTTCAAAAGAATTGCCCGAAAACAAAATGTTTTAATAATAAGAACAAGGGGCAGAATTCCTTCGGGTTACATTAGAATTTATAAGGCTCTCATAGCTTTAGATTTTAGCTTCTATTATTTCACAATATTATATTTCTATAAAGGCTATATTGTATTCAATACGTATTAACAAGGATTTATGACAAAGGATCTGTTACAAAAAACCAAGTAAGGGTTGATCCCTTACTGAGGAAGTATCTGATAGGTTCGAAGAACAAATATTTTCAAGGTAGTGTCATGTCCGTCGACTTAGTACGATGTATTATGATCTCTTATTACGAAAGAAGGTTTTATATTCAAGTATATTCATTATAAATTAGCTGCTTAGGTATATAATTATCAATTAACACCACATCTTCATGAATACTCATAAAAGTAAGCGAGAGAACAGTTTATGATATTAAAGCAACTAAAAAGGTTTCCTTTTATACATAACAAATGGGTGCAAGGGGTCCCGCACAACAACTCACAGGACCCAAGCCAACTTTACCTGCTCGTGGTGTACCCTGCTAATCAACAAACGAGGCTCTGGCTCCCACCAAACACCCTTAGGACAGCGTGGTGGGAAAGGGCCCAAATCTTCCCATATGAACCCCATCAAACGTGGAGATATCTGGACAAGCCTATGTCCAGCAGTGGTCGTCTATCGGCTGGTGATACTGATGATGATATGATGATAGAATAATAACCATACTCTTCCTTGCAAAATAACAGTAATGTAACAATACTAACTTTGATATTAACCTGTACAAAGGAGGTTTAAGCTAGCAAAAATATTAAGAGGAGACATTATATCATCATTATCATCATCAGCCGACGGAAGTCCATTGCTGGATATAGGCCTCCCCCAAAGATCGCTATATCGATCGATGCTGCGCTTCTCGCAGTTCTTCGGACTACCTGGCGAGGGGCCTTCCAACACTGCGTCTCCCGGTACGCGGTCGCCATTCGAGGACCTTGGCGCCATCTGCTGTCAGACACTCGAGCGATGTGTCCTGCTCATTGCCACTTGAGACTAACAATCTTTTAGACTATGTCGGTGACCTTAGCTCTCCTGCGGATCTCTTCACTTCTAATTGGATCACGCAGGGAAACTCCGAGCCTAGCCTTTTCACCAGGTCCACTGATAGGTCTTGGTGTCATAAGTCATCACTGGCAACACGCACTAATTAAAGACCTTTATCTTTGGACACTGCTGTAGCTGGGGTGAAAACATCCTGCTCAGCATCTCGCTGCCCAGCTGTACATCATACCAGCTCATACATCTAACACCAATTTGCTATGGGCCTGGTTATACGTTATTATGATGCTTGATTGTATAAAACCCAACTACCTTCATCTTATCACCGTAAGGGAAACTTATGTTTGATTACATTAACCATTGTGAATTCGTCCTTAATAAAAGAACCCTTGACTTGAGATCCTTACCTGTGATAGGGGAGTACTTGGAGCTTTTCAAGGAGGCATTGTTGCCCTCCACTTACAAACTTCTTCCCTTAAGGAGGTTCTCTTATAAAATTACAAAAGCATCATCTTTTAAAAGATTTTGTCTTTTTAAGATATCTGTTAAGTCATCAATAGAATTCTATTATATTATATCTCAAACCTGATATATCTCGTGAAGAATGCTACAAACAATAGCCAAATCATGACAAAAGCGCGGTTTATTGTACTGAAGTAAGTTAATGATTTTTTTTTAAATATCTGCAGACAAAGGAAGAAGCAACTCATCATTATACTTTGTGATATTCTTGAAGAGTATTTAATATGCAGCTGACTGAAAGGTTTTAAGACTTAATGAAACCTACATAAAATATGCAAATTTCACTGTCGTTTTTTTTATTACAATGAAATGACTAAAAGCTTGTAATCACTGTACTCTTGATTATAGTATAGTGGTTAGATTCAATACTTGACAATCTGAGGAGTAGGGAATAACCAAGGGAAACTCCCACGTAACTGAAGCTGCGTTGTAATACGGTGGTCTCCAGTTCAATTCCAAGCTGATGTGTTGTGAATTTTGATTTGTAGCAGGATTTCGTTGAACCTGACAAGTTGACTACGGAGATGCTATAAATCTGCTGCCATACCACAACAGCTTTGTGGTATTCCGGCTGTTGATGTATAAGAGGAGATGGCGACTACTCATCTTCAACAGTTTTATTATTTAGCACTACGTCTAGAACAATACCCATCTCATAAACAGCTGATGGGCTTCTTCCAAAGATCTCCACATCGATCGTTCCACAGTCAGCATGGTCTTCGATACCTTCGGATACCAGAGCCGTTGTTTGAAGGGGTTCATGTGGAGGATTTGGGATACTTCTCACCGTGGCGGTCCAATGCGGATTAGTAGCCATCTCAGAGCCTCGTTTGTTGATTAGCAGGATGCACCACGAGCAGGTAAAGTTGGCGAGGGTCTCGTGAGTTGTTGTACCCACTATCCCCATAAGCATATATACTTGTATACTATAGACAGTGTTCTGGAACAAACGCTGTCTTCGGTCTACTGTTAGTCTCGCTCTTCACATTCCTCTCTGCCGAACTAATTTTCTTTACAATTCCTTCAATAGTTCTAACATTTCAATACTATCACTTCATCCCTCTTTAGTTTAAAATTCGTGATTTATGCTGTGATTACGTTATCTACTTAGTGATAAAAGTAAAATACATTACAAACTCACCGTGTAACATTTTCCCGTTGCTGAGTGGGATTATTCCACACTGTGAGTTCAGTCCGTGGAAAATTACACTCTAAATCAAGTTCCGACGGAGTTCCACCAGATTCCACCAAAATCACTTTATTATTTAAGTTTTCTAAAGCAAACTTCCCAGAGAAATGAGTCAGTTGAAATAACATTGAATAATTACAAACGACGTTCCTCTTCTGACTTTTGTCGGCGTTCAAAATGGAAGATTCTATAACCCTTACTTTTTTCAGGTAAAATATCATAGGTATTTAATAAAGCATTAATTTCTACCCTAATTCATATATATAGCTATATTATTCATTATAAGAAGAGGGTATTTCATACTTCCTTCACTACAAAAAATCTGTTAAACAGTCATATTAGTGAATTAATGAATTTATACAAAAACACTACCTAGAACATGTATAATCCTTAATTAATTGATTATCCTTTACAATAGTAACCTAAAAGGATTGTATTTCGTAAAGTAAAATAATTTATCGCCGCTTTTATCGCGTTTTCAGTGATATTAACCGGAGATACATTTACTAGTTGCGAGCAATACAACCGTATCCGCTTCTGATAAATGTTTCCTTCCATTTCTCTAACCATTTTATCTTCCTTACTATCATCTAAATGGTCTCGTAAGAGTATTGAGAAAAGATCACATATTTCTATTTTATGAGAAGATTTATTTTTAATCAGGTTTTTATAAAGATATATAATACTCTCCGCTCTAGTTAGATCTTTTAGTAATATATAGTAAGAAACTCTTTGTACACTTTAACTCCTTGCTAACGTAAAACCTTCGAAAGTACGTAGATTAAAATTTATTATCTATTCTTTCATATTCAAATACGCGATGAGGTTATTTTGTCAGCGCCTCCAATTTTTACACAGTGTATACACTGGGAAAATTCACGAAGACCAAACTTTATGAATATTTTATATCCACTAAGAAAATTATCATCTGTGGAGAAAAAAATTATTGCTTTTCTTAACCTCAAGCGAGATAACCTAAAAAAAATTGCTCTTGGCCACAATTCTTATTTAAAACCCATAGCTATACATATACTTTATATAATGACACCAGATAATTGTTTAACGGATGCTGTGTTAAATCTATAACATCTTTGTGCTAGTTAAGATGATATACACTGCACTGTATCTGGGCCGTTCGAATTGTTCCACCGTACCAGAGCCAGAAAGGACTGTACCACGCTGATCGACTACCTTCACTAGTTGGAGAGGCACTTTAAGAAGAAGATACCGCACTTCATTTCATTGTCAGTAATACGAATGTTTTGTTTAATTACTTGTTGAAAGAATGGATGAAAGAAGATTAACGGAAGAGGTATACAAGGTAAGAATGATTGGACATATCGGTGCGGGTCGACCTAGGCGGACATATTCCGATCAAATCGGAGATGACCTAAAGAAAGGCTGGGTCAAGAGTACTCGCAACAGACGAGCATGCATGAAGACACTCATGAAAGTGGAGGAAGCGAGAGTGGTGTGCCAGGATCGTTGCAAGTGGAGAGAGGTGGTCTCTGCCTACCTCACTGGGAACGAGGCGTGATATATATGTATGTATATTTAACTACAATGAGTTCACACCTTTGAGCTTAGCATGTTAAATGACTGGTAATTTACTGGTGAGTCCTTGTTACTGGAGATCATACAGGTACCACCGTGATAACATTGCTTTGTAACGATTTGAATGGCGCTATAGCTAGTTAACTTTTTAGGATATCTTAACATCTTATGTCCCGTGCACAGTGAAGTGTTGTGTATATCACCTTAATTAGTATCACAGTAACTGAGCGTATATTCAGGGTCCTGCACAACAACTCACGGGACCCAAGGCAACCTCACCTGCTCCTGGTGCAACCTGCTAATTAACGAGGCTCTGGCTCTCACCTCATTTGGCTAGCGTGGTGGAAAATGGCCCAAATCCCGCTATATGAACCCCTACTAACGACGGCACCTAACCAGCGATACTGAGAGACATGCTGACTGTGGACCGATCAATGTCGAGATCTTTTCGGGGAGGTCTAGGTCCAACAGTAGTCGTCTATCGGCTGATGATGATAATGTTGATGAACGTCTCGTTAGTCTCGTTGCTTCGTCAAACAAAAAAGATAACATGTAATAAAATATGTTTTAGTATGTATACATAACTGACTCGTTAGTTAACTGTGGCTGTTATGGGTGAGACAATATAACGTGTAGCTCCGGAATCGATCTAAGGATCTCCGTGTTATAAGGCAAGCTGTTACCCAATAAACCAACGAGGCAAAGTTTTATACATAACATACATTAATAAATAGAAATACATAACGAAAGCCTTATAAGCCAGCGTTATATAAAAGTTCTGATAACGTCTATTCATTGTTTCATGTCGCGTGCCAAATGTTGACTAACGTATTGCTTTACACCATTTTTTTTGTTCTTTCTATATATCCGTACGAGTCTATATAATTACTTTACTACACTAGAGGCTTTGTTTGGAGATATCATCATCATCATCAGCGATAGACGTCCACTGCTGGACATAGGCCTCCCACAAAGATATTCATATTTGTAGATTCATATGGGAGGAGTGAGCCATTTCCCACCATGTTGGCCCAATGCAGATTGGTGGGAGCCAGAGCCTCGTTTGTTGATTAGCAGGGTACACCACGAGAACGTGAAGTTGGCTTGGATCCCGTAACTTGTAAGGGAACCTTTACACCGGTTTAGAGACATGTAAGATATATAATAAGTATACCAACACTATGTATTGAACAGTTTTCGAAAGTTTTGTTTCAAGAATGCCAATGGCAAGATGACGAACTCTTAAACGATATCTTATTATATTATATATAAAAAAAAATCACAAAATAATGTCAGATCTGTCTCATAAGATTAACTGGTATCGTTTTATCTATATATGCATGAGTTATCTAGAGATTCATTGCCCCTTAACAAGACCTCTGGAACTATTACACTGGAACATAAATACTCAAAATTTGGAAGAGGTATTTCTCCTGTCTCAGGTCAGCTAAAAAAACAGCTGCTATTAAAATGTAAAGAAATACCTTCATTTTAATATCAGTTGTTTTCCATCATTTATTGCCTCAGATTTCATACTAACTTGCGCAGAGCTGCCTCACTGATGCGCAGGGTGTGGGACAGCACCAACAGTATTTTGCTATTAAAGCAGATTCCCAAATACAAAAGCATATGAATAGTTTGATGATTGAGCATTTCTAAGTCTAATTGCGTGTGAATTTGCGATGCTTATCGATTAAACACTTGCTTGCTTACTGCTTTATACCAATGATGCAGCGGGTAATGTGTCGTAAATGCCCAAGCAGTAATTTGTATGTCCTACTCACATTAGTCTTTGAGAGCTTTTGTACTACTACTAACCATTGAATATATGTTATCTGAATAAGAAAGAATTATTATTAGTATTATTATTTATTGGTAATAATAAATTTAATATCTTTATAATGTATCAAACATAATAGAAACTGTAATTTCAATTTGCAACATCACTCTGACTAGAAGAATTGTTCCGCGCTACAGTATTATAGTGAATAGATAAGTACTGAATGATCTGTATTCTTCATAACTGAAATATAAAAAAAAACGTTCAATATTCCAATAATACGAAAGTACCGCTTCGTCATCCAATCATTCTTCATAGACCGAGCCGAGTGCTCCCGTCTGCATGGAGTGAGCTCATCCAATCTGATACTCGAAGTGCTTCAGATATATACGATGAGTAGTTACATTGAGTTGTCAAAGCAAAGAAAAAAAAATTAAAAAGAAAGTGAAATGCCCAGCAGTGGACGTCTATCGGCTGATGATGATGATGAATACCCACTACGGAGATTACATATAACCTATGATCGGCTGAACCGATTTTTCTTCACTGTCTCAAAACACCTTCAAAAAACCTATATTCAAATCAGTGTTCAATGACGATCATTGATCATCGAATCCTCAGATTGTTTGGACTAATAACCTAAGTAGTTTAAGAGTCAAGTCCCAAAGACCGCGAAGTCAATTACCAGGATTCCAATGACAGTGTGTTCTCACTACAATGCCCATTAGAGACAGGAGGAGATAATCATCAGCAGCATCAGCTATCGCAAGATAGATTCCATGACCAGAACCACTCTCAACTATGAATGGCTCAGAATAAGATTGTTTATCTGATTTCATTTGCTCTAAAAGAAACATTGATAATTTTTCTTTGATGCAGACTTGTAGTCACCATGGTTACCAGCATCGGTGAAGCACCTCGTTACTTTGACTCAATGACGTCGTTACTACAGATTTATTATAAAACGCGAATACACCTCAAATTACGATGAGGTCTGAAGATTTTTAAAACTTAACTTGTTTACTAAAACATTTATAGATTTTGCAAGTAATAACAATAATTGTAATTGTTTAAATGATTATAAATGGCAGACATGAACTCCTTATTTCTTTACATATATCTAAGATGATGCATTTCTTTGTTCAGATCTATTTAGATGTTTTGATTTTTGTAAGGAAGAGTTTATACTACAAAGTTTAATTGAAAACAAAGAAAAGAATGTATTTTTCATATAACTTATTTATCATTTAATATTTTTTTTTATGAGAAACATCCAGAAATTCATGTATTTTACAGAATAATATACCCAGCGCTGTGTTCCCTCCAAATACGACGTCAGTGTCTGTGTACTGTGACGTCAGTAAACATGAAGAGTATATTAATTAAATTAATAACTGATAAAAACTTTATTGTATGTAATAAAAGTTATCTCGCGATGAAAATGTAAGTAACTTTAAGTGAAATGTAAGTTTTCATCCGAATTTCGGAGGACCATCGCCTGTCGTGGCTCCGACGGAAGATAAGGGAGGGTATCCGCATAAATCTCCGATAGCTGCTTCACGCAATGGATTAAAGCCTTAATTGAATCTGTAAGTTTGCTGATACAATTTAAATGTTCCTTTATTTTGTATTGATTTTTTTTATTATTCAATTAAGTGAAGAGACGAGCTGAATGTTCACCTGAAAGTAGGTGATACGCCCATAACAACGTGGCGCTAGTTAGGATGATATATACTGCACCACATTGCGCTCTTCACCTTAAGATGTTGGATCTCGTTACGCCAATAATTACACAGGCTACAGCGGCCTTCAAACCGAACACAGTAAGATTAACACATGACTGTTTGGCGGCAGAAATAGGCGCGGCGGTGGTAACAACCTAGACTGCCTCCAGGAGCAGAGATCATACCACCAGTATTAATTTTCAATTAATTGTTGCAGTCATAGCATGTTTATGTCCAGCAGTGGATGTCCAACGGTTGAAATGATGATGAAAAAGAAGAGGCGTATCTCACATTTTTTTTTGTTTTATTTATGTATTTATATGTCTTCTAATATCTTCTCTTCTATTATCGAGTTGCTGGTAGAGATTAAGTTTACCGCGGTTGTGTCCCGAATGCTGATCCCGTGACCTTTCCAAATGCTGAAGGTGAAAACCCAAGGGGTATTGATGGGTAAAAATCTTCACATAACTCTGACTTCTTCCCAGAAGACTGAGCATCTTTTCGAAGGGTGTCTCCGAGAATATAAAAAAAAATTGTTGTAAGGTTAGTTCAAATCTGTCTAACAATTTACCCAGTTTTACTTTGACCATTTTTTTTGTTATTGCAGGGGTGGGAGTAAGGAATCTGCTAAAATGATACTTTGCTTCTATGGGGTGATATATTTATATAGGATTTTTACCCATTAAAGCCTCCTCGATGGTGAAATTCAGTGCATCGCAGCAAGCTTCGGGATATCCTAAAAAACGCACCAGTACCTACCTTAATTGTAACCTAGCTACGTAATACCTTTATACGTAATTATGAGTGTAAAAGTGATATATACATTAGTTCCCGATACAACATATTTTTTCTTTTCGTTTTAAATAATTCAACGTGAAAACGGCGATTTTGATTCCGCCATTTTGTTTTACGCAGACAATGCGACGGCGGGAAAGAGATGTTTAATTCAAACGGCTTTATTGTGAATATTACTTATTCAATACATTCTAAAGCATTTTCACAAATGATAAATAGAGCTTTACATTTTAAATGGAGTAGAGGAACATGAATGTCTTACTAAAAGGGTGCTTATAATAGTCTGGTGATGGAAACCATCAAAACTCGAGGGTATTTGTATGTAATAATATCCTAATGGGTGTAACCTGCACAACAACTCGCATGACCCGAGCCAACCTCACCAGCTCGTGGTGCATCCTGCTAATCAACAAGCGAGGCTCTGGCTTCCACCAACCCGCATAAGTCTACCGTGGTGGGAAATAGTCCAAATTCACCCACATGAACCCAATGAACAAAATATGGTGATTTTTGGGGGAGGCCTATATCTAGCAATGGACGTCTATCAACTGATGATGCAGCATGACGCTAGTTAGGATGATATACACTGCACTACATTGCGCTTGTAGCTTTGAGACATAAGATATTAAGCCTCGCTACCCCAGTTATTTCACTAGCTTCAACTCCCTTCAATCCGGAACACAGTAATGTTTGCACAGTACTGTTTATCAGCTGGAATGGGCGCTGCGGTGGTATCTACCTAGACGGTTTCAGCAACAGAGATCTAACCTACCACCAGCATGGTAATATATTTTTGTTTTAATATTAAAATGATACTTGGTTATATAAAGGTTTTGCTGTGTGTTTGGTGGGATTGGAAGGGAATCATCCACTATGAGCTGCTCCCATATGGCCAGACGCTTAATTCTACCATCTACTGCGAACAACTGGACCGCTTGAAGCAGGCGATCGACCAGAAGCGTCCAGAATTGGCCAACAGGAAGGGTGTAGTGTTCCACCAGGACAACGCCAGACCACACACTTCGTTGATGACTCGTCAGAAGCTACGGGAGCTCGGATGGGAGGTTTTATCGCATCCACCATATAGCCCGGACATAGCGCCAAGTGATTACCACCTGTTCCTGTCCATGGTGAACGCCCTTGGTGGTGTAAAGTTGAACTCAAAAGAGGCTTGTGAAAAGTGGCTGTCCGAGTTCTTCGCAAATAAGGAGGGGGCTTTTACGAGAGAGGTATTATGAAGTTGCCGTCTAGATGGAAACAGATTATCGAACAAAACGGCGCATATTTGAACTAAATCCGATCACTGTAACACTTTTTATAAAGCATTGAATAAAGAGCAAAAAAGCGGAAGGGAGATATTTGCCTAACTTATATTATGTTGCAAGTTTCTTTTAATTGTATTAATCATATAAATACAATCTCTTTGTTTTTATACCTTTTGCGATATTAACAAAAAAATCTTCAAGTTCATACCCGACAGCACGCACTTCGGAAGACGGATGAATGACATTTACTTCTTGTAACAGTAAACCCCTTATTCCCAGCAGTGATAACGTTAAGAGGTCTGCTTTTATTATGTATGTTTATATATGTATAGAATTATTCGTACATCGCCTGTTAATTACACGGAGATTGGAATCAATCTGTGAGATATCACTGTCAATTAATCTCTGTCAAATTTCAATTTGCGCCGTACCCTTATCACGGACACATCGATCCTGAAATGATCCAAACCAGATCCTGTGTAATCGCCACGACCGCAAGCAGCCTGAGCTTCCTACAAACGAATTTAAATTCACAAAACTTCGTTGGAGGACCCTTAACTAGGCTATCAGGTATTTCATTTTAACCAATGGCTACCAGGCGAAAAGGTGTTAGAATCTTTTACGCTACTGTCTTGCATTCATCGCTCTGTGACTGTCATTTCACTTGCTACAGTTCCCTTCACACAAGCAACATACTTGTAAAATATCGTTTTGTGGTAGGAACAAACCTACATTCAGATTTATTAAGATATATACTTAAATACTTGTCAATTAATTAAGGTTCTATATGGAGATATTGAAGAGGAGGATACGTCAGATGATGAAGAGAATTTAGAATATCACGAGAAATCGGTAACTAAAAGTAAACTTTTAATCAACAATATGAAGTGAAGAATCATAATAATTTTCATATTATCAATTACATTTTAATTTAATAGACGATGAACAAGTATCGTCGTTAGTACAAGGACCATGTCCCTCATCCCTCAGCTCGCCGACATCCTGCGGCGGAATATAAAATCAACTTTGTTGTAGGATCACCCAAGGGAACCAATGTGAACAATCTGGCCATGTTTTAATTCCCCACAGTGAATCCCTACATGAGCAAAGTTTAATAAACGAAAATTCACCATTTTTATCCTTAAATACCTCATTGTAACCTTTTATATTATATCTTTACTTTTAACACCATATCTTTAACTGGTGAAAAGAAAATGGGTCTGCTCCTATAGATAACAACTCTAACGCTGATTGCGATCTTCCGATGTTAAGGAACTAACCTAGAAAGAAGGAGAGAGAAGGATGTCATATCCGGGTGCGAGGGGTCTAGCACAATAACTCACGGGATCCAAGACAACCTCACCTGCTCGCGGTGCACCCTGCTAATCAACAAACGAGGCTCTGACTCTCGCTATCCGGCATAGAGCTAGCGTGGTGGGAAATGACCCAAGTCCCTAACCGATTGAAGTGGGTATCTTTGGGGGAGGCCTATGTCCAGTAGTGGACGTCTATCGGCTGACGATGATGATCAGTATGACAGATTTACAAAATTTTTTGTTAGAAAGAAAAGTACTTGGTAGTTGGTATCACAAAAACTAACAGATCAACACTTGGAGTAGGAGAAGAAGAATTAATGATTTAAACACCTATGAAAAAAGGATAAACTGAACTTTATTTCTTAATATGTAACATATATATACATAATATATATAAAATATTTAATTGTTTTGCTACCCTATTGGTGAGAAGTTACTAAGGTCTACAGACGTCGCAAATATAAGAAGTATCAGGTTCACGGCAGATACCAGAGAAACTATCGCACTCTTTCCAAAGAGCTTTATACTCAAGCTCCTTGGGAAAACCTCGGCGGGAAGTTCATTCTATAACTTGATGGTTGATTAGAAAATTTCATCGGAACCGGATCAAAAGCGACTACTGTTACATGGGAACTTATTAACCGTGTGATATAAAGTTGAAAAATGCAGGTGTTAGGTCCATGTTGCCAGAAACCGTCTAGGTATCACTGCAGTACCTATTTCTGCCGCCAAATAGTACTACAATATGGTACTGATTATATCATTCTCCGCCAAGTTGTATGGGCAGGCGTGTTGTTACCATCAGGTGAACGTTCACGTCGTGTCGTCGCTATTTTGAATTAAAAAAAAAAAATATGAAATACGGTTACATTAAAAAATGATTTTCAGACGAAATGGCATCGCGTTTGAGATAATTTCAGTGAGCTGGTCGCTGCTTCCAAGGGTCTGCTTCAGTGCAGACGCGACGCTCGTCCGGTGCGGACGTCCTGCGACATACGACGGTACACTGTCGTGAATCTTCGCCGGAAACGATTCAACTAAAATGGTGTAACTTAACCGCAACTTTGTCATTAGAGTAACAGATATTTTTGTGTCATGTAAATATTGATTTTTTTTAAAAAAAAAAAAAAACTATTTTTATGCGCTTATAAAATTTTTACTCTCGCGTATTGTTTCTATCTATCTAACATAGTTAGTTTCGTATCATGATCTATTTTCTTAAACCTTTAATATTTCACTAGTGTTTACTAAATTTATATTAAAATTATACTAAATGTACAAAAGTTGAATATTGTTCTATACGGATTTAATTAAAGGTAATTATAACTCAATTATTATAATACTAATATGTATAGTAAAGCTTTCTATATGAATAAAGACATTACATTCTATTAAATACAGTAATCATATTCATTTCATTGGTCAGTATCGCAAAAAAAACTCAACATATAACAGTGTCAATTACGTTTCTTTAATAGCCCGACGAAGCCCACAGCTGGGCATAGACTACATAATTAAAGCTTAAACTAATTAGGCTATAAGAGTAACGAAATTTCTAATACGATTATTGTTTGATATGTAATTGAGAATGTTTAGAAGACGTCGCCGGAACTAGTTCAGGTGTTGATAGAGATTTGTGTTATCCACAGGTGTTTATGATGGATGTAGCTGTTTGTGTACTCTGTAGTTATTCTGAATTGTAGTGTACCTTTAGCATTATTAGCTGTAGTTATAACTTTGCGCTTTTCTCTTGAGAATAGATATATTTCATCACAATTAAATATACAATACAGAAACATTTTGTTAAATGTGTTTAACTCATACAATATATCAACAAAATTCCTTTTTGTATATGTTTTAATATTTTTTTTCTTCATAAAAGAAATAGCAATCTCTTTTAGTGATTTTGATTGAGCAACTTATGAATACAAAAAAATTTCGAAGGTCTCTGTAATTTGTTAGGGTGGCGAGGCTCGCTGTTGGGTATAATTTTAATACGGAGGATAACAAAAAAGGTTTGTCCGTCTGGAAATGTTTCCTACACATCGATTATACTACAATCCTGTTTAATTCCGAATAAGGATGAATCAGTAATTTTCCTCGTTTTTAAGTAGTATATCAAATATGTCGTTCCCACCTATCCGCACTTCGCCAGTGTGGTAGGAAATAGCCCAAATCTCCCCCCATATGAACTCCTACAAACTGAGGCCGCGTGAAGCCGATCGATGGGGAAATCTTTGGAGGAGGCTTATGTCCAGCAGTGGACTTCTATCGCGTGATGATGATAATGATCAAATAAATTAGAGTTTAGGACTTAACTCCTTCTTAAGACCTCCTTCCTAAAGACCTTAATTCATGGTCATCGCTTATGTATGCGAAGCCAGGATTGTCAGCTCTGTGCTTTGATGTAAACAGTGTAAGCTTACATAAGTCATAACGATAGAGAAGTAAGTAAAATTATTGAGGAAATTTCAAGAGCAATAGAAAATGAACAGATGTCCGGATCGCCGGAAGTGGTAACAATGACGTCACCAACGCCGTATGACGTAAGCAGTAAGGACTAAAGTAACGAACAGTGCCCAGTTGACATTTACTAGTAACGTATTACGTCAGCGCGGTTATAGTTATAATTATAATCTAGATCTATATTGTTGTTCACTTTATATAAATATTGACTGGAACTAGGACACCGATATAGCCCAAAAGATTGCTAGACTTAACTGGCAGTGGGTAGGTGACCTGCTCGAAGGTCCTCGCGTGGCCGTGTACCGGTAGACATGGTGTTATGAGGCTTCTCATAACGGGGACCGATGATCTGGAGGATACGACCAACTCGGAACCGATCGATGTGGAGATCTCTGGGGGAGGTCTATGTCCAGCAGCGCAAGACTATAAATTTATGATGCTTTCATTTTATTATATAAGCAAAATATGAGGAAATATTCCCCTTTGCCTGTCTAGATTAATTAACATTATTTAGAAAAATAGCAACTTTAATTAACAGAAATAATTGTATTAGATTACAGAGATTTACTGTACGGATGTTAAAAAAAATGTTTTAAATATTTCATCATCATCTTCAGCCTTTGTTTCCTTTCCAGTGGGAAGTATTGCCCTTAAGGGCATACAGGTTGACGATTGTAAGGTATTGGTAGGGAGGAGTGCAGACTTTTTGAGAGGGATCTTGAGAAATTCACAGGAATAACATGTAATGTAGGATGTTACTGTTAAGAATATTGTTGGGGGAAGAATAGTAACAGATGTGTTCTTCGGGGGCGCGAACCCGTATTCATCAGACAGATGAACCCACTGACAGGGTATGCTAGTAATATATAAATAGAAACATTATGCTGATCTATCCTTGGATTTTTCCTTCTTTAGTCCCCTTTTACGACCCCCCAAAGGCAGTACAGCGATAGGGATGTTCTAACCTCTCACCCACACGAGTTTTTAAAAAAAAAAAACTTTGAGATTTCTCTAATGCAATTTCAAACTGATATTACTCTTTCCCTTCCTAGCTATGTATGTCATATGGTAAGTTCAGCTTTCTTTATTGTCTTCTACTTCGTTCTACAACTAATTTAAAGGATATTGTATAAACATTAGGATAATACTTATAAGGATTTTATATTTAAACCGAATTAACATGAAGATTGTAACTAATTTTAGTTATTTTCAAAACTTAACAACTCACCCTCCCCAGTAGCATTCAAGCGTTCACACAAGAGCTTTGTCGGCCACTTTGAGAATCGCTGTTTTAGAAGCTACAAAGTAGAGATATATGTAGCTAACTTTAAGCTCTTATCTACATATTATGTATATAGATTGGTAATTAACGAAAAACTTAAAGTTTTAATGTACTTATTGTAACATGAGCAGTAATAACAATGAGATAACTTCATATAAAATTTATCATATTAGCCTGATGGATGGTTTTCTATTTTTGCTTGTTTTAAATAAAATCAATACTAAAACATAATAATTAAGCATAATTTACTAGAAATAGATTAATTAGATTTTTATTTTTGATTTATTAAATGATATATTTGTTTTTTTTTTTTTTTTAATAATATCTTCATTAAGTTTTAACCGAATACAACAGTATGGATACATCGCCATATTATAAATATCCAACAACAGGGTTGGAGACGCACTTTAAGAAGAAGAAGGAGTATATCAGGGTTAAATCTAATAATAAATTATTAAAGCTATGCTAATAGTAACCTACATTGAATAATAAATTGCTATATATTTTTTTTTATTTCATAAAGGGATGAGGAGAACGGGACGTTCACTTGATTTTTTAGTATTGTCGGTTAAAACACAAAGGGACCCGCTTTAGTATGATAATTGAATGATGACGTCACGACAACGAATAGTATTACGCCGGTAGATGATCATCATCAGCCATTTCTAGACATAGGTGTCCCCCAAAGATCACTCCTCATCCAGCGGTTTCTCGCGACTTTAACCATATCGTGAATCACCATAATAGGGATCTTCTATTCACCATTCTCCTATCTTACCTTGATTCTTCTAGATTAATCTGATGTTATGCCATCGCCGCTCTAAGACTTCACGGCCGCCAGTCCTTTGTTGTACGGATCTCCTTATCCCTGATCCGCAGACAGATATTTATCTTATTCACTTTATTGTCGTACAGTGATGTAGCGGGATGTACGGTAACACCAGCGACGAGGGTGCGACTGGAGAAACACAGGCGCAGGAGCATGTGGCTGTGCTGATCGTCCTTTACGTGTTCGTCTCCGTCATCGGCATCATTGGTAAGTGGACACTGTATAGATTATTGGTTCCTATGGAGTATGCCATGACTGTAATCTGCTGCCTTCTTGGTATGCCTTGCTCTTATACTCTTATAATATAAGAGCTGCACTATATCTAGAACAGACTATAGCTGAACTACGACAGCGTTGCTGGAGATTGTCTAGGTTGATACCACCATAGCTGCATCTGATGCAAAGCTGTATTTTGTTTTACTGTGTTCCGGTAAGAAAGGCATTGTATCTAGTAAATGTACTAGAGTAACGAGACTTCATATCTTGTCTTAGGGTGATGAGAATTATGTGTTGTGTATATTATCCTAACTAGCGTCAATTTGTTATGGGCAGAAGTATAACTTACCATCAGATGAACGCTTCCATCGTCTGTCTAATTACTTAATTATAAATAATATATACTGCGCCATATTGTATTCGTCGCCTGAGGCGTTAGATCTTCAGTCTTGTTACTCCAATAAATACACTTGCAACGCCCTTTAAACCAGAACAGTAATGTTTGCACTACTGTTCGGAGGTAGAAATAGAAATAAACATCTCCACATACAGTCACCATACAGCTTCCGGTACCGCTGAGTCTTAGGGCCCGTCCTCTGTAGGGGTTCATATGGAGGGATTTGGGCCGTTTGACTTTCAAAGATTCTTTACTACTCTATTTCTAATTAACTTTCATAATTCCTATTATTTAGGTGGTTGCTATAGCAACGGTTACTGTTGAAAGTCATTTGCGGTCTTCTTTTATATTACCGCCAGCAAAGAGGACGGGAAACAGTCAATAGTTTATATTTTTATTGTTTGATAATGTGGCTATTTTGTAAAGGGGTGTAAGGGGTTCGGTACAGCAGCTTACGAGATCCAACCCAGTTTGACCTGCTCGTGGTGCACCCTGCTAATCAACAAACGGGGGCTCTGGCTCCTACTAACTTGCATTGGGCTAGCGTGATGTGATGTACAGATTTTTGGGGGATGTCTGTGTCCAGCAGTGGATGTCTATCAGCTGATGGTATATATATATATCGAAATATTCTCGAATTATCTGTCTGGGAATGTTTACATTTATGATGCGGATTATCCATCAGCAGGGTGCGATAACGTTTACGATGCACCACAACGTATTTCGCATCCTCATATTTATGCCAACAACAAACATTATAAATCGCTTCCGCACGATTCCGCCATGGCGCTGATGTAATTTCTGGCATTGTTCCACATGTTGGCTGTGTTGTTGGAACACCAGCAGACACCAATCGTGAATCCACTTATGGGTCAAATGTCCTCACTATGAGAATCGTTATAATACATTATTATGATATATTACCATAACTGTTATTTAACGTTGTATACTTTCTATAATAAAATACCAACATTCGTTGGAGTCGAGACGACCGGCCCGTTCACTTGATGGTGAGCGGCACAGCAGCCAATAGGATGTTATACACTGCACCACATTGCGCTCGTCGTCTTGAGACATTGGATGTTGTCTCAATACTCCAGTAATTTCACTAGCAACAACTCCATTCAATCCGGAACAGAGTAATGGATGTACAGTACTGTTTGGGAGCAGGAATAGGAGCTGCGGTGGTACCTAGATGATCTCTAGCAACAGAACCCTTTTTTTATTGGGATAAATCTTCTAATCAAGATACCTTTTTTCTGGGGGGAAGACAAGGTTATATGGGATTTTTTCCACTAAACCTTTCCTCAGTGGTCATCTTCAGTGCTTTACGTTAGCCTCCGGGATCTGAGGGTACTAAAGCACTCCTCGACATCCTTGCTTTGGTACTTGTTGAGGCTACTTCAATTTCAATTGTATATTTTGTTAACAGGAAATGTGAGTCTGATGGCGGTGCTGGCGTCCGGTGGCGCTGCGCGTCTTCGGACTCCTCAGCTGCTGAGCGCGTGCGCAGCCGACCTGCTCGTGTGCGCCGCTAGCGCCCCGCTGGCGGCCACGCGCGCCGCCAGGGTCCACCAGCTCCCGTGCCATGTCACACATTACATAGAAGTACGTACTAATATACAATGATATATATATATACTAGGTGTTGCCGGTCCGCTTTGCTCGCCGTAATGTGAAATTAGATTTGAAATTTGTCTGAAATATACCTTGAGAACAACCGGAACTGCTTTTCTATAGCAACCGTTACCATAGCAACCGCATAAATAATACCAAACGAAAATATTTATAAAAGTTAATTAGAAATTAAATGAAGGATTTCTGGAATTAAAAAAAAATAATCAAATCAACTCGCGTCCAAAGCTACTATTCCCATGTCGATACGTTCAATAGTTTTCACTTGATTGGCGGAGACCGTCTTGATAGGTACTACTGCTGCGACTATTTCCGCCGCCAAACAATAGTGTACAAACCTTACTATGTTCCTGTTTGAAGGGCGTTGTAGCTAGTGAAATTACTGCGCAATGTGGTGTAGTGTACGTCATCCTAACTAGCGTCAGATTGTTATGGGCAAGCGTGTCGCTTATCACATACCATCTTGCTCGTCTCGTCGCTTAGTGCAATAAAAAAAAATCATTTCGTTTGTACTGCAGTCATTTCCCGTGGCCGCTAGCACTCTGTCTATAGTCGCTATGGCAACGGAGAGATGTGGCGCCGTGCTAAGGGGGAGGGAGAACCCGCTCTGCGCGCGGCCGTACGTCGCGGTGGCGGCGGTGTGGGTCGCGGCCGTCGTGCTGGGTAAGGACCACCACACATGGTGCAAACGTACACTTAGGAGCATCATTTATCATCATCATCAACAACCGACAGATGTACACTGCTGGACATAAAACGATGATTTTTTTGGTGTGCGCAGGAGCAGTTTCTGTGATCGCAACTTGCGTGTCCTGCCCGCCCCTGGCAGCGGCGCACGCCGTGATCACCTACTGCATACCGGTCATAGCGGTGATTCGCTGCCATTGGGCTGTTCGCGTGAAGCTCACGGCTCTCTCCCTAACGGCGAGGGCGGCACACGGGGAGCTGCCCCTGCCGGTGCCCCTCATTCGCCGCCCGACGCACGTGATCATCGTCGCGGGCGTCGGCAGAGAGCGGCGGGACGCGGTCGACGTAGGCGACACCAGGAATAAGAAGAAGCTGCAGCCGAGTCTGCTGGGGCCGCAGCCGCAGACGTCGACCCTGCGCTCGCGGCGGCGGCTCGGCAACGTGCTGATCGCGATCGGCGCGATCTTCGCCGCGTGCTGGTGCCCGCACGCCGCCGTCGTGATATCGGGCGCGTTCGGGGCGCGCGCCCCCGCCGCGCTCGCGCAGTGCGCCCTGCTGCTGGGGCACGCGCACTCCGCGCTGAACGCCGCCGCGTATTGGCTGCTCAACCGGCACGCGCTGACCGCCGCCTGCGTCGCCTGGCGCATCCCGCAGCTGCGCGTCCGCGAGGACCGGCCTTCCTCCACCAACGAGGCTGCGCTCGGTGCGTTCCACCCGCGGCTCGCGCGCCCCGCGCCCTCGCCGCGACCGCCGCCCTCAAGCTTTTTGTATTGAAATCTTTTATCTTCTAAGCTCTATCGATCTGTGATTCCTGTCTCTCAGTGCCTCGTAGAGTGCGCGCGGCCCCGCGCCGCCGGGCCGCCGGGCCGCCGCTCGTTTCGTCGTTATGAACGTGGTTGTTTGAGATTTTATGGAGAATAATATCTGTCAAGCAATAAACTGCATCAAACACTCTCGTTGGTTTTATTGTCGCGCGAACGTAAACCGCCACTCACCTCTCCCACCGGCTTCCGGCCATCACAAACCGGACAAGATGTCCCGTCGCAACAGCACACTGTACTATTCGAATCTGTGATATATACATATACTATATTAAAATCAGTAATAGTAAATTTTTTTTCGATTCGAAGCAGTATAAAAACTTCATTCGACATATAACAAGCGGAAATCTTAAATGATATCCGTTAATTAAACTTCTTGTGATGCTGGATAAAGTATCAATAGCATTTTGAAAACTATAATTCAATTATCAACATATTTTTAATCTGTGTTATTTTGAACGTGTGATGAGATAAAAAAAAAGATAAAGTAAAGAAATACCCAAACATTGCGCGTTCGGTACCAACACTTAATCTGATAACACGTACATAGCAAATTTAATACAGAGCCGCGTAAATAAGCTCAAGGCACATCCGCCACAACCCCTCTGATCTCTCCGGAAGCGGATTGAAATACCCTTGTATATTGAAATTTTTTTTTTAATTCAAAATTAAATTTTTACACGATATCCTTATCGCTTTGTTCAGCATCTATTGACTTGTTAACGTTAAATATAAAGTTTACTAGACTTTTTTTTTATTTAATGAAGCGTCGAGACGGGTGGGGATGTTCACCTGATTATAAGTGATACGCCCACTCATAACAACGTGGCGCTAGTTAGTATGGTATATAGCACTACATTGCGCTCATCGTTTCAAGACATAAGATGTTGAGACTCGTTGCCCCAGTGATTGCAGTAGCTATAGCGCCTTTCAAACCGGAACGCGGTAACATTTGCACAGTACTGTTTGCCGGCTGCAATAGGCGCTGCGATTGTACCTAGATAAACTGCTCGGCAGAGACCTAGCACCAGTAAAACTAAGGACTTGTTTAAAATATGTTTTATTATAATCCATGGACTTGAGGACTTCTCGCTTGTGGTCATTGGTGACTGGCCAAGTGCGAGTCGGCTTTTATCAAATGTTCACCAAGGTTGTTGTTCTTTTATCATGATGTTTTTCATCACCGGAAGCTTATCCTTATACGGGATGGAAACCGCGCCTCGTCCAGATGTACAACTAGGAGCTGAAACAGCATCAGTAACAAAACTCTTTATTACATTAACAATTTTGATAATGTTTTATCTTTTTTTTTATATGCTTGTCCGTAAGCTGGACTCAGAGAGTCACCAATGTCAGTGTTCTTCAACTAATTGGCCAAAAGCCTAACCTTATGATTTAGAAACTTACAATCTCCTACCTCGGTCATGTACTTCGTCATCAGCGATATGATCTTTAACAGCTGATTATAATGGGTAAAGTTTCTGGAAAACGATAGGTGGGGAGACGGAAAAAGTCATCATCATCATTATTATCGTCAGCAGATAGACGTCCACTGCTGGACATAGGCATCCCCCAAAGATCCTATAATCGATCAGTCCTCCTTTGCTCGCATCGTAAGGCATTAGGGCTCGTCGTCTGCAGGGGTTCATTTGGGTCATTTCCCACCACCCTGGCCCAATGCGGATTGGTGGGAGGTAGAGCCTCGTTTGTTGATTAGCAGGCTGCACCACGAACTGGTGAGGCTAGCTTAAGTCCTGTGAGTTGTTGTGCGGAACCAATTACACCCTAAATCATAAGTCAAGGTTGAGGAATATGAGGGAATAGACTGGCATATATAGACCGTCCACATAGTTCCGCCGAACCGGAGACAGAAAGGCCTGTACCACACTGATCACCAACCTTCACTAGCTGGAGAGGCACTTTATGAAGAAGAAGAAAGTTGTATGAACGTATTGAAATCCAAAATTATTCATTATGGGTAACGAATAGAGCAAGTGTCGGATATCTCCAATTTTAGTCGCAAACATTAAAACACAAACACTCGCTTTCGAATTCACTTGACACCTGAATGTGAGTGTTGTATTTTTTTTAAAAGCATGTTTTTAATTAAAAATTCCCTTTGACGTGTACTCGTCGGCAATTTCCTGTTTTTTTTTTGAAAATACAACTTTCGTACCGATGTTTATCGGATTACAGAAGAACTACAGGAAAAAAAGCTTTGTCAAAATTTTTAAATCTCTCTCTCTCTATATATATATATATATACATATGGTGTCCAGAGATTCATTGAGTGAACACGAATTTTTTGATATTAGACGTAAATACTCAAAATTTGGTAGAGATATTACTTCTGCCATTTAGAGGTCAGCTAAGAATGGATTTTACAAAGTTCCTTCCCCAAAAGGAGTCGCGGTAGGGTTACCGCCAGCCAAGCGGACGGGGAACAGCAAGTATTAAATAAACATTTAGATTTTCATATCATCATCAGCTGATATCCACAAACGGTCCTGCTCTTTGTGAACCCAGTGACTTCCAGATCCACACCGGATCCTAGGGTCTACGTTGTGGAAGATGTCTCCTCTTTAATTTTTGTTTATTTTCTTCGACTGCTGGAGAAGTTGTTAGGGGTTTAAGCCCTCAAGATATACTTTCCTCTTGCCTATTACACTTTGCCTTTAAAATATAGATATAAGTAATATTAAAAGAAAGTCTGAAGGGAGTTAAAAGTTCCTGTATAAATCTTCCCCAGCCACTCGAAGAGTTAGATTGTTTTTGTGTTGACTAGTTAAATTTCAAAGTAAACTTTTCTTTACTGACATTAACTCAGATTTTCTATGTATACTTTCTAACCGAGTAAAGAAGCTAGTGGTGTAAGGGTTCCCGTACAACAACTCACAGGTTTCAAGCCAACCTCACCTGCTCGTGGTGCACCCTGCTAATCAACAAACGAGCTGACGAGAGTTATATATGAATCCATATGAACCCTACGGTCCCTGTTGCCTGGCTGATGACAGGTATAAAGAAGATAGGATTTACATACATATATATATCACGCCTCGTCCCAGTGGGGTAGGCAGAGACCACCTCTCTCCACCTGCTACGATCCTGGCACACCTCTCTCGCTTCCTCCACTTTCATAAGCGTCTTCATGCACGCTCGTCGGTTGCGAGTGCTTTTGATCCAGCCTTTCTTTAAGACATCTCCGATTTGATCGGAATATGTCCGCCTAGGTCGACCTGCACCGATTTTTCCAATCATTCTTACCTTGTATATTTCTTTTGTTAATCTTCTTTCATCCATTCTTTCGACATGGTCGAACCATCTAAGCATCCCTTTCTCTATCCTTGTCACTACATCTTCAACCACGCCGCACCGCTTCCTTATCACACCGTTCCTCACTTTGTCCATCCGTTTCACTCCAATTATACTTCTCAGGCTTCTCATCTCCACAGCATTAATCCTACTTTCATGTTTCTTCTGCCATACCCAACATTCACTACCATACATCAGTGTGGGGACCAACACGCCTCTATGCACAGCCAGTCGTGCTCTTTGTGAGACGTTCCGGCTATTTATAAAGTTATGAAGTGCCCCATTGACTTGATTCCCTTTTAAAACTCTTCTTTCAATATCACCATCACACTTGCCATCTCACGTAAACTGTGTACTCAGATGTATATCTGGGTTCTTCTTTTCTTTTAATTCTTTCACTTGTTCCACTTTTTATCCCTCAATCATAATGTTACAGTTTGTGATACATTTTTCTCTTTCAAAAACCATTACTTTTGTCTTGCTTACATTCACTTTTATTCAGATAGGATTTAGCCAGGATCAAACTAGTCTGTAGTATATAAGTAAAATTGTTAGATATAACCGAAAGTGGTTTAAAGAAAAGAGTATATGACTATTTTAAACATAAATTAAGTAAGTAAAATTTCTTTATGTAACAGCACAGATCTTAGTACATATTTGAATTTACTTACAACCATAGGGCAGTCTTAGTAATTTCGTTATTTACTTTAAAATACTTCTATTTAAATTAATAATAAATTAAATATTAATACAGAGAATTAAATGTTCCTGTTAAATTAATATTCTCGGTAAGGAAGACAAGAATTTGGCGAACTCCTGTCAGGAATTCAAAGTTGTTTGAACAGTATGACTCGGTACATCTTCAACTTGAAAGGAATTAAGAAGTTACTCAAAAATAAAAGGAATACCAAAATGATTTGCTTTATCACAATCTTCTGTTAAACAAAAGGAATAATTAGTATTTGTTGATTCTAAAATCATCATTATCATCATCTAATGCTGGACGTAGGTCTTCCCCAAGGATCTCCATAAATTCTAAAATATTCGTCTTTAACAGTTTATATATGTAGTACAGATTGAGATGAAATACTTCGCAATAAATCTTTCGTTCATGCTTTTAATTTTACAGCTTCCTTGACACTTAACCAGTTAAACTATATATCTGTATGTACATACAGACTCAGTCGTGAATTATCAACATATATATATGACTATATCAACTACTACATATCCAATAATATCACCGACGCGGTGTTCGTACATGAATGCTGATTGCTTTCAATCAATCGCTACACTGAAACTGTTTCATCAACAGATGTTACACGCATAAATTATATATCCCTCCAATATTATAATAAACATATATATTTAGTATGATATTGTAATTAGTAAGATATGCAAGATAACTAATAACTAGTGGTAGGTCTCTTATGCCAGCCCTGTAATCTCGAGCTATTAAAAGACTAAGGTCTTCTCTGCCTGTCGTACAATGCGACTAAAAAGGTAAAGCCTCAGGAGTACGGCAAATGCATGGTGGTCTTGTATTTGCCGTAGCACAGCGTGGCTGCTGAGGAATGCTTTGTCCTTCCGTGGGATGTTTTAGTCTGAGTGCAGGAGGCACCGGTGCGTTGCGTATAAGATTCCGGAGCTCCTACTAATGCACAGAGGGAGACCACCCAGAGGGATTTAGTGGGTAGAAGATCCACATAACCGTGTCTTCCCCCCAGAAACAGAATATCTTTGCTTTTGTCTTGGACTATTAAAATATATAACTAAACTACTTTGCTCGCTCTACCGCAGATGGTGACTAAAAGGATACACATTGCCCACTAAGAAGGCCTTGGACGACAATGCTTACAAAAACTCAGGAAAGGACAATCTTCCTCAAGGTGGACCCTAGGATCTGGTGTTGATTTGGAAGCCGCTGAATTCACGAAGTGCAGGACCTCTTGCTGTAGACATCAGCTGATAATGATATGAAAATCTAAACATTTATTCAATACGAGTTGCACCGTGCCTACTTCGTTGGTCTAACGCCCTCGCTACTCCTTTTGGAAAAGTACGAGGTGGTCTTGTTTTGGCTGTAGTATAGCGAAGGTTCTGAAGAGAGGATATGGCCCTGGGATGAGCTTAGGCATAAAGCACAAGAGGGTTCGAGTACGTTCCGCATAAGATCCCCTCAAAACGAACTGAGGGTGTCCACCGAGTGTTTCACTTAGTACAAATCGCATTTAATCATATCCCTTTCCCCATTTAATCATAAAGAAAAAGGTATCTCACACGGACTGCGGACCCAGTCCAGGTAAGAATGGTAGGAAATCAGAGTTTGTCCCACCTGTATTTCAAGATGGTTGAGGATAGTGATAAATAGTCAGTGAGGTAGTTCTGGAGCTGCTTGGTTCGTTGCACCAATGGAGTGGTTTAAAAAGCTCTCTTCTTGGTTCGACTTCATTATTCATCATCCAGAAAATTATGGTGTCTCCAGCATACAGTGAAGATTGCTGGGCTCTTTGAATGTGCTTAGGAATAGAGGACAGGTCTTCACAAAGAAGGTTTTCAATAAGAAGAAACCTCATCAAACTTGTAAAAGATCAGGTCTCTTGACGGAGACTATCTAATTGATTCCAATTGATACAAACATTACCGTATTCCAGTTTGAAGTGTAATTAATCTTTTGTTTTCTTTACTTCATTAAGGGACTAGACGAGCAGGACGTTCACCTGATAGTAAGTGATGCGCCTGCCCATAATAGCCTGGCGTTAGTTAGAATGGTATGCACTGCACTACATTGCGCTCGTCGCCTTGAGACATAAGATTTTGAGTCTCGTTACTTCAGTAATTACACTAGCTACGCCTTTCAAACCGGAACACGGTAATATTTGCACTGTAGCGTTTGGCTACCTAGACGGTCTCCAGCAGCAGAGACCCACCACCAGTTCTAATGGAAAGTATACTATTAAACACACTTTAATCTCATTATTGTATTGTCACTTAACATCAAGTGAACGTTGTGCTTAATAAACAACAACAAATATGAAGAATGAATTTAAGAAATTTTAAATCATTTATGTAATTTGTGGTTCTGTATATTTTGTTAGTTTTCTCTTGTAAAATATGAAACGGGATCCCTTCCCTATAATACCTCCATACGAACCCCTACAAACGACGGCGTCTAGTGCCCGGCGGTACCGGAAGCCATATCGATTATATGTCGAGATCTTTGGAGGATATCTATGTCCAGCAGTGCACGTTTATCGCCGGATGATGATGATGATGAACAGGGATTAAACTTTATAAAGTCTGAAGGATCCGGTTAAAAGCTCCGGTTGAAATCATTCAAAGTTACTTCGAGTGTGAAATGATTCGTCGGCACTGAAGTACGTCGTCACCTGGAAGTTCCCAAGCTTTGAGCACTTGTTTTATCTTACCGCAATTAAAGCCTTATCGGCCTCCCTCTAATCCAAAATCGATATTAACTATTAAAACAGATTCTTGTCTAAATCTTACTCTATTTAAAGCTGGTTAAAAACTTAACTATTACACAGTAATTAATATATATCATACTACATAAAAAAATTCCTCAAAGGCTTTTTTGTTTAGTTACTTTATATATAGGTTTTTTATTCGTGATCTAGATTTCTGAGCAAAGGTATATGATCACCTTTACTAAGGACTATAACAATTTCTAATAAAACTTATTATATATGATTATCATCATCATCATCATCATCATTCCAGCCTATGACAGTCCACTGCTGAAGATATACCTACGCAACCAATATATGTATGTATTCATATTACGTTTAAACTTTTCTTATCTTCAGTAAATTTTTAAAATCTATAGATAAACATAAAAGAAATATTTGTCATCATCATCATCATCAGCCTATAGACGTCCACTGCACATAGGCCTCCCCCAAAGATCTCTAACATGGAAAGAAACAATATTCAAGGAAACAATAACATCTTACTGAATTTTTTAGAAGAAGTAATAATTAGGAATGAAGAGGAAATTAGCGCCAGATACTATCATCATCACCAGCTCCTTGATATCCTGAATTGGACAAAGGTCTACTCTAATAATTTCCACATCGATAGGGTGATTGAAGATAGATGGGTTGAAATACAAAGGGTAGTTGCTAGATACGAACAGTGAAGAATAAATCTGTGTTCAGCCTACGTCCAGCAGTGGACGTCCATCAGCTGATGATGAAGTTAAATTGTATATACACTTTGTGTATTCCCACTATTGCATTATGAAGAGCCATAAAAACTCTGTCACCATAAAATTAATAAGGTTTAGTGGGGGTTGAGGTAACGGCCTTTTTACGACCTGAGCACATGTCGGTCGATGCTAAAGAAATTACTTGTAATCCCATTACATGTGTTTTTTTCTCTCGAAAGCTATTCACCGGAAGTTACATCTTCATCTTAAATGTATTATGTACAAGATATATGTGATGATTATAATCTATCTGTCATTCCCATTTCATTAGCGGTCAATGTCTTTTACTATGACGAACTGTTACCTTCAGTTGAGATCATATTTCTACCGCCAAACAGTCAACAAAGCTAACAGTTTCGCTCATCGCGTAATAAAAAAAAATTATGTAGCCTGATGATGTGATACACCGCTAACCATCTGATGATCTTTGGACCTTGGGACCAGATACATTGGTACATTCTACACCACTCTTTGTAATACCACTAACACCACATAGATCTCCAGATTAGTATTTGTAAACAGAGAATGATTGATAACGTCTACCGAATTTATTAGTTAACTTCACATTAAAGAAAGTCGACTATTTTATTCGCGATTAATATTGAATGTGCCAGTTTTTTTTATTAAGTTATTTACTTCATCTTGTCTCCAACTTAAGTGAACGGTGTCGCGACGCGGACCGTTGCAAATTACAGGTGAACGTACTCTAATGACGGAACTGTAGCAGAGATTTAACTGCACCGTCGCCAGCTCCGACAGCCGTGATCGTCTAGTGGTTAGGACCCTACGTTGTGGCCGTAGTAACCCAGGTTCGAATCCTGGTCACGGCAGCTAACAGCTGTCGCGGCGGAGTTAAACTTTTTCATGCGAATTTCTTTGATTTTTTTTTTAATATTCTATTGGTAATTGTTATTTATAAGAAAGTCTTATGTGCTTATATGAGACAGGATAATATATATCTATATATGAAATTTTTATCATAAAAAAAATTATCTCTTGATGTCGAATCAATATATATAATATATATATCCAAAAGCCCAGTATCAGATGAGCTGTAAGAGTCACAATGGCTTTAGCGCTAACATCACCACGAATATATAATCTAGATATATATATTAATTTTTTACATTATATCTATTCTTATGTTATCTACTTACATAGCATAAATATACTACCCAGGTTGTCAAAGATTTTGCTTAAACTTAATTCGTCAATCAAACATGGTAGATTATAATCGGTTTCGAACTTAGGACTACAGACTTCGAGCTAAGCTATCAGGGCTTCGATATCGTTGAATAAAGTACCGGAAACCCTAGAGAAATCTGCTTTTAATACAATATTTACTACAATCAGTACACACGTCCGTAATCCAAAGGGAATACGAACTAATAACTATGAGCTTACAGTATCGTCGTCTACAGATACTCTTCCACACATACAAAGTACACACAAAAGAAAAAAAAATGGAGTATAATATAGTCTGTGGTAAGACAAAGCATTTATGGATAAACGGGAAAGTTTCACCGAGCAAAGCCTCCGGAATCCAGTCCGAAGTTCTCTTTAACAAGAAAACTGAATCGTGAAGTAATTGAAAATGTTTTTCTCTTAATGAATTTGTTTCCTAGTTTATATTACAGCTTATTAGGATTAAGTGGGATATAATCATCAACGTCAGCCGATAGACGTCCACTGCTGGACACAAGCCTCCCACAAAGATCTTCATATATGTAGAGGTTCGTTTGGGGGATTTGGGCTATCTCCCACCTCACTGGACTAATTCGGGTTGGTGGGAGACAGAGCCTCGTTTGTTGATTAGCAGGATACACCATGAGCAGGTGAGGTTGGTTTGGATCCCGTGAGTTGTTGTGCGGAACCCCTTACACCCATCAGTATTGTGTAAACATTATTGTGTTTCGGTTTGAAAGGCGCTGTGGCTCACTAATGGTAGTTACACTGTTTGTCTGCAGTATAACTGCTGTACAAATTATTTGCTTTCTTTAGAAGAGAGACGTAAAGAACCTACTGGTAGGTCTATTTCTACCACACAACAGTAGTCTGCAAGCATTACTGTGTTCCGGTTTGAATGGCGTTGTAGCTAATGTTTTTTTTATTACAGGAGTAACGAGATTTAACATTTTGTCTCAGACGACGAGGGTAAGTTGCTGTAGTATATATCACCCTAACTAACGCCACATTATTATTACCCACGGTATTAAGTGTATCACTTACCATCAGATGGTCCCGCTCGTCTCATCGATTAATCGATTAAAAAAAGAACGGCCATCTTGTTTTAATCGGGCGCGTGTCATAGCTATCATCTCATTCATGTCTTACTTATATATTTATACACAATGATAAAGAAATGTTTTAAGCATTTACGTCACTTATTATAAAGTGAAATAAATTGTTTCTTAATATAATAATGTAGTTTGAAAGAGATTCATGATGAAAAGCAAAGCATCGTTTTAAAATTCAATTAACTTCGAGATCCCCACTGTTGCCGCGGCGTAAACATGTCCGCGGCTCCAGAAGATGTTAGAGGAATTTAATATTAATTCTTGTGCCGACAGAGACATTTTTTGGAATTAAAAAAAAAAAAGATAAACATTCCTCCATTTATAATCTATGCTATATTTCCTTTTTACATCTTCAATGTTTTCATCTAAGTAATCGTCATTTCAAAGTCCATTGATATTGTATTCGTTAAGCGACGCGACGGGATGTTCACCTGATGGTAAGGGATGCGCCTGCCTATAACAACGTGGCGCTAGTTAGAATGGTATTGCTCCACACTGCGCTCTTCGCTTTGAGACCTAAGATGTTGAGTCTCGTTACCACAGTAATTATACTTGCACATTACTGTTTGACAGAAGAAATAGGCCCTGCGGTGGTACCTACCTAGACGGTCTCCAGCAATAAAGAACTACCTGTCTTATTACAAAGGGGGTGGAGAACAGCAGCTCTTCCCCGAAACATCTCATCAAGGCCTCTTGCTATTAGAACCACGGTTGTATGCGAATGCGATCCCTTGGTTCCGACCAAATGTGCGTTGTAACGACCCCCGGGCTTTTAGCCGATAAGAGTCCGACATAACTCTTCTGTTGCCCCGACAGTAGAAGTGTTTCCAACGCAGAATTTTCCCAGGAAAACAAAAGGACCTGTTTATTACAATGTGAAGCTGGTTAGAAACACACATATTGTGTATATCATCATTATCAGCCGATCGACGTCCACTGGTGATCGTAGATGTCCCTAAAGATCCACCACGTTTGTGGGTATTTGTTAGGGTCCGTGAAACACCTAGACCCGTTTAGTCTGCTTTTACAATAGGTATGACTTACCTTAATCTTGTGCTTACTAGCCTGAGACTACAGGGCTGAAGTCCCTCAAATCCTAGCAGTGGGTCCGTGGGACTTAAGGTCATCATGAACAGGCTGATATTAAGGTATATAAGTAATATAGTTTGTGTTATTTGTATTTCATCGATATTGAATAATCACGTCATACAAGTCTGAAGTACAAAGGTCCCTTGAAAATATTAAGGACACGTATTTATAAACGGTTTTCTTTTATCTAAAAATCTTTCAGCTATTTCTGATTCATATGAGAGATCAAAGGTTTCCTTTTCATCTATCCAGGGCATGTGCCACTTCCGCACACGGCGCCGGGGGGTACGCAGCTCTGACATGTTCAAATGATTAATACGTTCAGCTTAAGTCGGCGGCATTCAGACGCAAGCCAACTCTGTACCACGTAACCTAAATTTAATTATCCTCAGCGTTTATTCACATTCATTATCAGCTCTAATCCCACCCCTGGAGAATTATGTCAAGAGAAGGATACGACCAAAATTTTTTGTAATTATCGGTTATTTCAAACAGAAACTCAATGGGGATCGAATCCACCAGCTTCTATTTCATATCGAGAATTTCTTTTCAAGTTACAACTGCACTATCATCCCTTCAAGTTGCTGACTTTCATATTGAGGGATCAGATAAACAACTCTTATTGATCAGCTCCGGAAATGATTTTTATTAGTACTTCTTACTTATCATCATCATCAGCTGACAGACGTCCACTGCTAGACATAGACCTACCCTAAAGATCTCCGCGACGTTTGTTAGAGTTAATCGAGGGCAATTACGTAAATCACCAACAAACGTCAACCGGTGGATGTCCACTGCTGGACATGTCTCTTGTAATATATTCCACAAGACATGGTCTTGCGTTGTTTGAGGCTAGTGGCCTCCAGTCTTTGTTATATCGTCTGTCCGGCTAGAGGAACACCTATAAACGCTGCGCTTTTAGATGAGAAACAGCCACTCCAGCACAATGTTTCCAGCATCCATCGGATCTACGAGCTGTGTTCCCCGCCCGTTGCCATTTCAGCCTCACGGCTGCGCTAGCCTGGCTAATCTTGATGAATCTGATCGCCTAGAAATATTCCAAGCAACGTCCTCTCCAACCAACCGTTGGAAGCCTTGATAAAAGGCGATCACTGAATCTTAAGTGATTATATAGTATATTTTAAACAACTAAAGACGAATGATATATTCACCGTAAGGTTTTCTAAAAATATTGAATAACATCACAATGTCTTCTTCACCTTTTGATGTTATGATAATACTGGTTACCTGCTAATCATCAAACGAATTCCGTTTCCATCGTCAAGCGTCAGCTAAGGCAGAGGACGCTTGACGAATGGAACGGGAGATACGTGGAAGGTACAACGGCTTCAACAACGAGGATGTTTTTCCCGAACGTCAAGTCAGCGTATCGCGTTCTTCGCCAGCTCGAGCTCGACACGGTCCTGGTCCAGATGTTCACTGGGCACGGGGGATTCTCCGAGTACCTTCACAGGTTTAAGTTCAAGGAGAGTCCCGCGTGCCTATGTGACCCGGAGGTGGACCAGACCGTGGTGCACATCCTGATTTCCTGGCCTGTATACGGGAGAGGAAGGGCAGAGGTAGAGATGGAAACGGGTAAAAAACTGGATATGGTGTCGGTAGCCTCTCTGATAAGTGAAGACGAAAGTCGCCAGATATGGTTAAAATATTGCAGAAAAGTAGTCAGTGATATAATAGCAAGGAACAAACTGTAAATAAATAAAATACAAAAATATAAAACAAAAATAAATGTATAAGTATACATAATTAAGGAAATAACTAAATATAAGAAATAAAAATAAATAGAAGTAGAAAAGGAAAAGGAAGGGAGAAGTAAAGATGTAAACAAAACAAAAGTGGATGCTTCTATTTTAGTTAAAGAAAAATGTTCCGGACACGACGAGGCGACGGTATCGTCACTCTGCGAGAGGTATGAAAGAAGGAATAGGATGGATAGTGGAAGAAACGAGGTGGAGAAATATTGGGAAGGATGATGAAAGGAGTGAAAGATGGAAGTGCGAAAGTAAGGAATCAGGATCTAGATTAGGAAAATGTAATAGATGAATAAGTGAAAAGATACATGCTTAAAAGTGCAAAACAAGGCCCTGACCCTAAACACGCAGGGAATGATTTAAAAAAAAAAAAAAAATCATTAAACGAAGCGCTGGCTCTCACCAATCCGCATTGCGTGGTGGGAATGGCCCAAATCCCGTCAAATGAACCCCTTAAACGACGGCTCTTAGTGCCCGGCGGTACCGGAGGTGATGTCGACTGTAAGGTGGCGAGAATCGATGTCGACATATTTGGGGGAGGGTCCAGCAGTAGACATCTATCGGATGATGATAAAGAATATTACTAGTTACTGCTCCACCTAGAAAATATTACTTCAAAATTATAATTTTTTTACTTAAAATATCATTTTCATGTTCTTCCCCGAGGAAAACCTTTACGTTCACGCTCTATGTAAGCTTCTATATATTTTTCATTTAAAAACATGCGTACCCCTTTTTAATTTAATTTATTTACTCACACAGTACAGTATACAGTTCCTTGCTTAATTAATCCGCCGAGTAAATAAAATTAAAAAAAAGGGGTAACATTTAATTTTTTAGGGAAATTGTTGGAACTTAATTATTTCTTTTAGGGATATTTTATATGAAATACACTCTGAGTTTTCAAGTAAAATATTCCCCTAAATTTTGGAGAGAAGAGCATTATATATTATTATTATTAAGATAATATTAAAATAACTTAACTACTTAAATAAAAACAATAACGTAAGTAAGCAGAAATAAATAATAAGGCGGTAACCTTAAAATTTATAATACATACTTTTCCTCTTCAGTCTTTGCGGTGAATCGATGATTTACTTCTTTTTTATACTACGAAGCGACGAGACGAGCGGGACGTTCACCTGATGATAATTGATACACCAGCCCATAAAGAGGCGCTAGTTAGTATAATACACACAGCATCACATTGCTCTCATCGCCTTGAGATATAAGATGTCGAGTCTCGTAATCGTAGTTTCAACACAGCGCCTTTCAAACCTGAACATAGTAACGTTTACACAGTACTGTTTGGCGGCTGCAATGGGCGCTGCTGTGGTACGTACCTAGACGGTCTCTAGTAATAGAAACCTGCCACCAGTAAAATAGATCATTGTGTGGATTTCTATGTGATGTATAATTGCGTTTGCTGTGGTACTGATGGTGATGAACAGACAATTAACTATCTCATATGATTCATACGGTCTCGGACGTGCATCGTTTTATCACATTGTTATGTGAGCGAGGAGTAGAACGTCCATTTTTACCGCCAAATACTTTAACTTTATTAGCAATAATGTCGCGCTAAACAGCCGTCTTTAATACAAGCGACGCGTTATGAGAGAAACGCAAATTTCAAAATGGCGCTCTCGTCTAGACTCGGCGGTTATGTCGTAAAAAATCATTCCCACCATTTTATGCGACAACTTTAAAAAAAAACATTAGTATAGTTATTGTATAGTATATATATTATGTAGTATTAGTATAGTATAGTACGCAAATATAACTGTGTTCTTGTTTGAAGGGCGTAGCTAGTATAGTCACTGGGGTAGCGAAACTCAACATCTTATGTCTCAGTGCTCTGGTTTTTTATATTAACTAGCGTCACGTTGTTATAGACGAGCGTATCACTTTCTATCAGGTGACCGTTCCAGTTAGTCTGGTCGTTTGTTTAAATTAAAAAAAAAAACTATGAAATTATCTGTTTGTACTTTTTATCAGTTTTTAACAGCCATATTATACTTCCCGCCATTGCGACTCTCTTCCTTTCACACGTTCACGAAAGAAGTTGTTCTTAGAAAATGTTACTCATGATGTTTTCCTCCAAGCTGGGCCAGGATCGATCCCGCACTCATTATTTATATACAAACAAATTACAATGAAAAACAAATAGCAAGGCACGATTTATTCCAATATCGATTTTTTTCTGCGGGTGAGAGATTTGATAATAATGACAGTAAATCCGGTGCACTGTACGTCACAAGAGAGCGTACGACGACGAGATCGACGTACGTCTGATCTGATCTGATAAAAGAACAAAACTTGTGTACTAAACATAAACTAGAACTTCTTCATCGTCGGTATCACTCTTGACTGAGTGATCGTGGTCATTACTTCAAGCTTAACAACATGTCGCCATTCCTCTCTGATGGCCGCCGTCCTAGTGCATTCATATAGTGGTGACGACGATGAGCCATTTACTGGTGCTTTTATCTGATCAGTCCATCTCATAGGCGTTCTTCCTCGTGGCCTGGAACAGCTTATAAGTAAAAAGAACTAGAACAGCTTATAAGTAAAAAGAGAGGAACAGAAGCACCAATTCAAATTTATAGGCGTATGAATAGTGTGAGATAATTCTCCTAGTGCCGTTGTCTTAATCTCACTAGTTGCTGGAGGAAGTGCATCCCAGAGATTAATCGCATGTACGGTGAAAGAGTGAGAATAGAAGTTGCGCTTCTTCTAGAAGTTCAGCGGCTTCGTGAATCTTTAACGAGTGAGATTCGTTTATAGGTAAAATTGTCGTCCTCCAGGCGTCCCGGTCCTAACAATCGTGATGCGAAAGCGTTCGCGTGGAAAACGTTTATCCCCTTTTAACAAGGCGCTTCCGAAGCGATCCCTTCGTCGATTTGCGAGGGCGGCGGAGAAGGTCCTTTGTGGGATCACGAGGGTCCCATTGTTAGTTGCGGGCTCTCGGTACATGCTCATGAGATTTTAAGATTACGACCGATTCAATATAGGCCCACAATTTGGATCAAGGTTTCGCCAATAAGGTTCGAAATCGATGCAGAATGAAGATTTTTGTGTAATATCCATACATGTGAAATCCAGATTCATATAGAAATTATTCGCTGATGGTATACAGAATATCGACTCCATGGTCATCTTTGATTGATAAAAGAGGGGTATTTTTTAAATAATTTTCATTGTTGCCTTTTAGTACAATCAATTCTAGCAATCTTCAGCGGATCTAAGTGAAATCTTTATTTAGCAACGGAGATGACCACTACTGATGTTAATGATGATGAAAACATATTACTAATTTAAAATTTTCCATTCATCTCAAAACTATTCAACTGATGAACTGTGTATTAGCAAATGTTAAGATAAGTAGAAAGATTTAAATGATACCCAACAGTTACAATTTTGCAACGTGAGATGTTAAATCTCATCATCTCGTTAATGTAACTACTACTTTTTCTTCTCCTTCTTGTGCCCCTCCATTTAATGAAGATTGGACACCAGTTCTCCGAATCCATTCTTGTCACGCAGTACGTGGATCAGCTGCGCGGAATGTAACTACAATGCCATTCAAATCGCGAAGAACCCCTTCGTTAAGGAAACGAAAAAGGTGCTGTAGGACTTAAACAATCTCCGGTCTCAATAAAGGTCTACCACTAGTAAAGTATAAGGTATTAACAGATGGATTCGGAAGCATTGGAGATGGTGGCCCTATTGTCTACTAGCCCAAGGTAGTCTCAAAGAGTGGATACTGAAAAGAACTACAGCTCTCTCCAAGTTGCGCTTAGATTTCTAACTAGGGGTTTCAGAAGGTTTAAATATCACATGAACCTGCATTACTAAACTCTGTATCTTTTAAAGATTGATCTCAGGATTTTATGAACATCTCTATAACAACAGAACCACATAATCGCCACGTATTTATAGTACTTGTGAAAACAAGGTCCCTGATGCAGATGCTACTAAATCGTATTTATTGCGGCGTCTGAACAGCAAGAGACGATCGTCTCGTATCCGGCGGGGGTTAGCTCTAGTACTATAAATTTCGCGAAATGGAGACATCTACAAACTTATTTAAATAACCTTGCTCCCTCATTTATAACCTTAATTAAAAATTTATTTTATTTTCAATTAAAATCCATATATTTTAGGTTATATATCATATCTGTTGTCTTACAACAGAAGCCCTTTAGAAAATATCCACTCATACTGCTTGACTGTCCTTTGCTTGCTACTTCTTTTCTAATTGGTACTCTATCTCACTTTAATCTTATTTTTAGTCTTGGATATCATCACCTAAGATAAGCCTGCCTCCAATGATTCCCACATCGATCGGGTAGGGATTCATATGGGGGATTTGAGACATTTCCCACCACGCTGATCCAATGCGGGTTAATAGAAGCCAGAGCCTTGTTTGTTGATTAGCAGGGTGCTCCACGAGCAGATGAGGTTGGCTTGGATCCAATAAGTTGTTGTGCGGATATCCTTACACCATCATAACCAGTAGCTATTAATAATAAAGTACTTGTAAGAAAATTACGCCCTTCGTCTTTAGATTTTTACTATCTCTAATTCATCCATAAAGTAAAAAAAAAACAGTTAATTTTTTTTTAAAGTATAATAGTTCATATTTTTTTAATTCAACCACCACGACGTGTTCTCGATACCCAAATTATTTCATTAGCTACAACGCCCTTCCAACTGGAACCCTAATATTTTTACATCAGTGTTTATAGGAACAGCCGCTGCATTGGGTATAAAGATTGCTGCAATCAAGATTATATCCGCAACATATAAAAACCTTTAATAAAACAGCTTTCGAGTGTAATTATGTGATATCTCCGAGTTCGTTGCTCGGAGCTGGCGAGCCTCGACCGGTTCCTCCTAAACTAATCATGACGTTGATGGGAATACTGATAGCGCGGCAACAATTAACGAACTTTGCGGCCGCTGTCCTACACGCCACAAAGTTGTTGTTGTTGTTAGTTCCTAGTTATATATCTGATATAGGTAGGTTTCAGTTGCCGGAAATAATCTGAATGCCACAGCAGCTCCCGTTTCTACTGCCAAAGGGTATGCAAACGAGTTTGGCAGCACAGCTTCTAATTGTAGGAGCAGTAGTTTTGGAACGAGTAAATGGCTCATCATAGCTACCACTATATGAATACACGAGAAAGGCGGCCATCAGAGAAAAGTGGCGACATGTTATAAAGCTTGCCATCAATACCTGAAGTGATGACCACGATCATTAAGAGTAATACTGACGAAGAAGATCCTTGGACCAATGCCACTAAAGTGAAATTATCGATATTCGCCACTGTTTCTTCCGATACAGACATGACTTATTTCTATACTTCGTCTGCCTGAATGGCATGATGAGATGATGATGTTTTCCCATCTCGAACACAGCACACAAATGATCCAGGTCATACAAGTGACCTTTTTACAAGGTAATAATTTAATCCTTGCACCATAGAAATATGTAGTACATTGCGTTAGGAAGGTAAAAAGTATTGTTCAGAAAGAGAACTGCCCGTTTCTAGTTATCAACGAAATGTACATTATTCTCGCGAAGGCGAAACGGGCGATGTACAGTATCATCAGAGCCATTACATGTGGCAACACTCCAACCCCTAATATCGCCGTCTAGACTTGCGAATGTGGTTGAAATCTGCGAAGTAATACCCGAGACGATATCGCATCCACTAAAGAACTCGTTCGTTTCACTCTAATCGCGATCTCAACGTCTAATTCTCAACCCACTTTAATACAACTCGTATTAAAGATGTTTGCAACCGTATTTATATGATGATGAAGCTAGAAGACGGGCTAGACCTTCTCCTGATGGTGAAGATCTTGCTCGTCTCACATATATAACAAACAGTACACGACATCGTCTAAAGACATCAAGTTTCATTGCCCCATTAATTTTAATTAGCTACAGCACTCTTCAAACCGGAACACAGTAATGTTTGCACCCATCTCTTAGATAGCTGAGAAGACAAGGTCACAGAAAATTACTTAAAAGTAATAATCTTAATTTTTAATATCAAGTAGATAGTTATCTAAAAATGTTATATGTTGAAAAGATGGTCTAGTCCTAGACTAGTCCGGGATATTGGTACTTAAACATGACATTACCACCAGATAAGTTTGATGAATGAAGAGAACCTACATACATAACAATTTTCGACCTCTATAACATCATTACCACAGTAATTTTAAGTAACTACAGCTCCCTCCAAAATGATCAGCTGATGATACGAATTTTAAATGAAATTTTGTGATGTATATAGAGTTTGAATTCATTGCTCTAAGGATTGACGGCCGTAAAGTCCTAGAGCGGCGATCGCGTACCATCATACTAATCTAGAAGACTGAAAGTAAGAAGGAACTTCAAACCGGAACATAGTAATTTTTGCGCACTACTGTTTGGCGGCGGAAATAGGAGTTGCGGTGGTACCTACCTACACGGAAATTGATATTAAAAGCATATTATTAATAATATATAATTATTATAAAATGGATCGCTCGATGTGGAGATCTTGGGGGAAGCCTATATCCAGCAGTGGACGCCTATCGGCTGATAATGATGATAAAACAGACAGTAATTAGCTGACACTTTCGTGGTAATCTTGGCAAAATAACATTCAAAGGTTTCGCAGAACAATTACACAGTCGAGTCGCTAACTCGCTTAATGCCGAAATAACAAAGTTAGTACTTGGACGGCCTCCAGATTACTTAGACTTGATGCCAGCTTTTAAACTTCAAACAGGTGATTAATCCTGATTTATTATTTACAAGGACAAATTGTCCTATTTACATAAAAATACCTTTGAAGTCATTGTTTTATTTATTTTGTAGCTATCTACAGAAGGCGGTTAAAGTGGTAGCACCCGTTGCCTGTGCGCCTCTAAAGAGAACGATAGCTGGACCTGGTCTCCAGCTGGTAGTACTTGTGGGGGAGCCGAGGATCGCAAAAAACAGCCCGAGGGACAAACTATATTATAATCTCTTTATGGTCACCTCCATATGCAGATGATGGCCACCTCAAGGGTTTTAATGGGCAAAAATCTCCACATAATTCTAACTTGCTCCAAAATGCAGGCTTGCTTATTTAAGATTTCTCCCTCGACAGTAACATTGAAACTCGACAGTAGTATTCAATGACTGACAGGTAATGAGGCAGTAAGATTCAGAAGTGGGGATCACCTTTCGGTATACTTAGTCCTTTCACAAGATGACCTATAGATATAGTCAACAAAGCCACTGTGCTCTCTACGGTTAGGTTGAGTCCTACCGATATAGAGATTTTTAAGTGAGACTTTTGTCCAGCTGTGGGCACCTATCTTCTGATGATGAATTGAATATCTACTATATCTTTAATAGGTACCATCGCAGTACTACTGATAATAAGAAGCAGTCTATAAATATTACTAAAACTTCGTTTGAATGATGCTTTAGCAAGTGATATAAGGAAATTAATGTAGTATATTTTTTTTATACCCAAAGCAATAAGAAGAACAAGTCATGAAGCTAGTTGTGATGATGCTGAATCAGATTGTGCTCGTTGCATCATCAGCGGACAAATGTCCACAGCTGGACATAGGCCTCCCTTAAAGATCTCCACGTCGATTGATACTGCGCTGCCCGCAACCTTCACCAGATGGTCAGACCACCTGGTGGGGGGCTCATTACATAGACGAGTATAATTTTCCTGGTGGTATCTTACGTCTTCTCTGTTGCCGTAGACTACCTAAGTAGGTATCACCGCAGCTCCAATTGCAGCCGACAAACAGTAGTGTGAAAAATACTGTGTTCCGGTTTAAAAGGCGCTGCAGCTAGTGTAATTTTTAACGTCCAGCAGTGAATATCATCTAAGCTAGCGTCATCTTGTTATGGGCAGATGTATCACTTATCATGAGGTGTATGTCCCGTTCGACCCGTCGATTGGATGAACCGCAGTAAATAGACTAGCTACAGCACTCTTTAAACCGGAATTCGATAAGGTTAGCACAGTACTACTTGGCGGAAAGAACAGTATCTGCAACGGTAATTACCTTGACGGCAACAGAGACCTACGACCAGTAAAATGGCTATAATATATCAATAACTTAACTTACCATCAGTTAAACTTCATGTTATAAAAATAACTTTATATTAATAATACTATATTTTTATTATGAATATAACTAACTTAAGGATCCGTCTTCGCCGCACTGTTGGTATTCACTGGCTCGAGAGAATCTCCAATATAAAACTCCCGGAGCTCTGCCACGAATCTCCAATCGATTTGCAAATCAGGCGTCGGAGATGGAAGAGGAATAGTTTTACTTTACGAAGATCTCCAAACCATGTTTCCCAGCAGTCGCTTGATTGGAGTCTGCAAAGAAAACACCAGACATGGCGCCCGTACAGAAGCAGACCAGGTGAAGAAGACCGGAAAGACGTGGAATCAAATTAAGAGTGAAGCCTTAGACAGAACGCGATGGAGAATCACTGTGGACGCCATTTGCCCCATCTTGGGGCCATAGGATGCTAATGAAAATTCTGTAGTCCAGGGCTGACAAGAATAGCACTAAGGTAAGCCTGTAGTAAGCGACTAAAAGGGTCTAGAAGTTACGCGGATCTCGAGGGTGGGGGCCGTTATCGCTCAACAAGCTACGTGGGACAGCGTATGACTCTGTGATGGTGCCTAAGAGGGTCAGGCTCCTCTTCTGAGACGTGTTCAAACAAAGTGTAGAGAGGCACCGGTACGTTCTAGAAGAGACCCCGGAGCCTCTCCGAATGCATGGGATACAGACTACCGACAGGGTTATGGTGAGTAAAGATCTCAAATAACTCTGACTTCCCCCAGAAGCAGAGTTTTTTTTAAGATTTCCCCCCTAAACAAAGAAAAAGGATGTCAATGAATGAAATAAACTGTCTTTAGATGGAAGATATATGCAGTTAAATATATTTACCGTTAAAATCACAAAGGATGTGAAATTGACTTTGTTCCTCCCGCGAGTCCATTATTCTCATGTATTAAATGTAATAAGACTTGTTAACTTAAAATTAATTAAAAGATATATTAAAACGGAGTTTCAATTAACATATTAATTGCTTCCCTTTGAAGTTCACCGCTATCTTGAAGGCGGTGAAGATCAAAAGAGAATTATGATCACAAAGAATACGAACACGGAAGGTGTACGAGTATATTAAAGGTCTATATAAATTAGCTGAATGTGGTCGTACATTCGTTTATTTCGTTTACCGGAAATACAAAACGCGGTACTCTTAATCTAAAATTCAATAAAGAAAAAGAAAAAAAATTATCTTAGATTACTAATCAAATAGTCTTGGTTTCTTTATTCTTCTACAGAAACCTTCATATCATATTCTATCACATTGATAATTATTACATCCTTATTAATCTTTGTTTCCGTTGTTTATTCTCGAATTCCTATCAGGATTTGAAAGTACAGATCCTGAAGGTTAGTTCCAGTTATATATTTTTTTTTATCAGACCAAGCGAGGAGAAGAGCGTCACGATCAACTGATGGAAGATCAGGCTTGCCCATAACAATAACTTTAGTTACGCTGATATACACTGTTCCACATTGCTCTCGCATTGAGATATGATGTCGTCTCATTACCCCGTTAATTTCATTAGCAACAACGCCCTTCAAACTGGAACACAGTAATGTATGCACAGTACTGTTTGACAGCAGGAATAAGTGCTGCGTTGGTATCTACCTAGACGGTGAGACTTACCACCAGTGTCACTAATAATAACAAAGCCTTTTTTTATGTTTTTGATTACATTACTAATTGTTTATTAGTTAATTGTTACTTAATTAACTTAAAGTTATTGTTGTTTTTGTTACTTGAAATTTAGACTCTTCTTTGCGTTTATTCCTCCAATCATTACTTGAGGGTATTTTATATCATCAAGCCCACCGTTTATTTAGTACGTAACATTTCTTTTCCCTTTGAGACCTTAGTCATCTCAATACTAAGCTCTTCACGAGACTCCGCACTGTGTGAGATTTATCTGAACTCTAGGCCTTTTATAATAGAAACAATTCTTTTTGGAGGTATGATAGAATATAGACAAAGTAATATAAAAGATGATGATGATGATGAAAACAAAGGAAATATTAACAATTCCCTACATATGATATTGATTTCACATTTAAAGTTCACACGCGTCGATAAATCCGGTACGCATGCGATCAGAACAAAAGTGTACTCATTGTTCTGATGCAGCCATTGTTTGAGAATTGAATCTGAAGTGTTGAAACGTATAAGCGCACTCTTAGTTCGTTTCATGGAAGTATTTCATGTCTAAATATTTATTTTTGTATGGACAAAATTCTATTTATGGTTCTAAGACCATAAATAACTCATATATTCAATATACAGAGTAGGCAATGGTCAAGTGACGTTATTTTAAAACAAAACTTTCTCATGATCATTTAAAACATTTTATACAGTAAATAAATAAAAAAAATTAACAATATTTAGAAATTATTTATTTCTATATAAAAAAAAAAAAAATTAAAGAATATAAGGATCAGATACAAAGGAAATAACTTTAGTAGTTGTAACTGTGTGCATATAGCGGAGTTAATTACATAAGCTATATAAAATAGTATTTTCATATTAAGCAAATACATTATTTATATATTTTTTTATTATTTAATTAAGGGACGAGTCGGACGGGACCTTCACTTGATTGCAAGTGACACGCTCGCCCATAACAACGTGGCCCTAATTAGGACGATATACACTGGACCGCATTGCGGTCGTCACCAGACATAAAATGTTGAGACTCGTTACTCCAGTAACTACACTAGCTACAGCGCCCTTTAAACCGGAACCAAGTCATATCTGCACACTTATGTTTAATTTACTATTTCTCAACAGACCTACGAGCAATATAACTCATAAAATACGACACAGAGGCCTTGAGAGGAAAGACCGTGTTCTCTTAAACGACGGCAACGCAGCCGCGACCCTTTTGGTGTAGGGGCTGTCCATGAGCTTCAGTGACCACTTTCTACCAGGTGAACTGTTCGCTAGTTTGCCAACCTTAACATAAATATATATTTTTTTAACATTGTACTTTGTGTAATGACGCCGTTTCTAAATCCCAGCACAAATGCGAAATTGCTCATAACAATGGCGTCTGATTACAATAGATTTATGCTCGATCATACACGAATTGAAATTGCCTTTTAATAATACCAGCTTTGTGCTTACATAAAAAAAATGTAATAAACGAGTAAAAAAGTATCTATGCGTCTCTTTATTCAGTTAAACTACGAAACGAGGGGGACTTTCACTTGATGATAAGTGATATGCAAGCCAATACAACGCGGCACTAGTTAACGTTGTGCTCGTCGCCTTAAGACATAAGATGTTAAAGCTCGTTACCCCAGTAATTTTTCTAGCTACAGCTCCTATTAAACTATAACACAGTAATGTTTGCACACTACTCTGTGGCGGTAGAACTTTTTTATACAGCTTTTTTACATATAAAAGTTAAACTAAATAATATACTTATTAGTAAACAATGCACGCGAATAGTATGAAAGCTTCTGCATGAAATAAATTTCTTTGCTTTCTGATCTTTTTAACTAAAACTTGTTACAGCCATAATCAGCTGTAAGTGTACTATTTGTAGATTTGGATATCGAGACAGAGTATCCTTACCACGACTTTATCAGCAGCGGGTCCTAGGAAACAACTATGTAAGAGGAAGTAAAGGTTTCTTTCTGACCGTGAGTATAGCAAATATCTACCACTATGTTCAACAGTGGGCATCAGAATGTTGAAATCAAGTCAACATTCACTTACCGTCATTAGCCGATAGACGTCTACTGCTGGACAAAGGCTTCCCTTAAAGATCTCGATATCGATCGGTCCTGCGCTGCCATGGTTCGGGCTTCTTGTCAAGGTCCGTCACAGTCAGCATGGCGTCCGGTACCGCCGGGCATCAAGGACCGTCGACTGTAGGGGTTTATACGGCGGGATTTAGGTCATTTCCAAGCTCGCTGATCCAATGCGAATTGGTGTGAGCCAGAATCTCATTACTTTAGCAGGACGCACCACGACTTGACGTTGGTTTGGATCTTGTGAGTTGTGCGTTACATCTTACACCTCCATTAATACATACATTAACTTGTACAAAAACAATTTTGGATGATATTTATGGTTATATTGACAGGTTAGCGATCATCATCATATTCAATTCATCACATCATTATCTTCAGCGACTGCATTACTGTGTTCCGGGTAACAACGTGTGAGAGTGGTAGTATTCTGATATAATACGCTTCCTTCTCATTTCTCTCAAGTCCATCCATCAAATTATATAATTAGCTATGGCGAAGGTGATCCTCATAAACTACAGAACAGAATTATTCAAACCACCACCACATTAGTAATAACAAAAAAGCACATTGCAGTAAAAAAAAAGGTTTTACTTAAAAAGGTTGCCTCCAAGCCCGAGGGAGCATTGTTGTTTGTTTATTCCCTTACTGCAAAGTACTTTGCTAAACACGCTTCCATCCAAAGACCCCAATCGAAGGGTGGTTTTAGAGTATAAAAAAAGCAATTACAGTAAAAACGTTTCGAAAGTTAATCAATCACATTCACCTTACTTCAATTTTTCAAAGTCAAAACTCACTTTTCCTTTTTCACCTGAAATAAGTCACGAATCACCTTTAATTTAACAGATCAGAGGTCGGAAGCTTCGAATGAGATTGATGCGGTGTGATATTAGAAAGAAACCTAATCAAAAAGAAATTGTTTGTCTATTAAATAAAAAAGTCGCCTATAACAGTCATTACTTATCTTCCCATCATCATCATTAAGTGTCCTCTTCAAACCGAAGTTTGGCGATCAGTTTGAGATAACCAATTCGATCCTCAGCTATTCTTTATTCTTCTACCATTCTTAAAGCCTTGCTAGATTTATTAAGCAGTCTTAATCGAATCTCTTTAATAGATTGTTTATAATAAGACTAATCATCATAATCATCATCTACATCAATAGTTCATCTCAAGGTTTTCCAAGTTCTACTTTATTCTACTTTTGAATTAGAAGCGGTAAAATCTAAGTAATACTACATGTTGCACTTTGCTGCAATATCTCCGTCTAGACGCGCGGTTCACTTTATATCCAACGCCACTGGAGAAGTGGTTTCTTTTTTTATTTTCTTCATCGTGATTGAATGACAACTTAGGACTCCCTCGGGAGAAATATTGGCGGCGCTTTGCACTTCTAGTATAGTTAATTTTTTATTTATACCAATACTCAGAATAATATTATAATATAATTTGTCTAATCTTACTGAAACGTTTATATTCACGATCATCATATTGACTGGATATTGGTTCTCCCAAGTTACGACACTCAGCTTAATCTTCATCATCATCATCAGCCGATAGGCGTCCCCCAAAGATGCGGGTTGGTGGACCAGAGCCTCGTTTGTTGATTAGCAGGACGCACCAATAGCAGAAGAGGTTATATGAATAATTATCATGTATTATTATTTTAGAAGAATACTATAATAACCAATTTTAATGTTTCTTGATTTATATTCTTTATCGTTGTCATTTTAACCGATTGCTTTTCATAGCTGAACAAAGCCTGCTTCTGTGATATGTCCACTGTATGCTGATAGCATCAGTACCTCGTGTCTACATCAAATCGGCGATCCACCTGTCTGGCGAAAGTCCTTTTTTTCTCTACCTGCGGATTGAGAGAAGAGTGTTTTTATTTATTTTTTGGCCTCTCTAGTTTATATCAACGTCATAACTTCTTCGTAGTAGGCTACTTCAGCGTTCCACGAGATCTCACTACCTTCAATGGCTTTGATAAAACCAAGAAGCTAGAGGTCATCTCCCATAACAGCGACTAGGTCTTGACGCTGAGAGTACCATGTTAAACAAGGCTCCAGGGTGTGCTACACCTTACCCTCATCAACTCTGGGCGGGAGTCCTGCACTTTGCAAATATTTATATTCTTTCTTAATACCTTATGTCTCTTAAAGCGATCTTGAGTTTCACTTTATATCTTACTCCAGGTTCTCACAATTTACTTCACCTCGTCTTTGGGACGGCCGCGATTTAAGATTTCCTCGCGGGACTAAATTAACATCCTAATTGGAAAATTGATCGAGATCTCTTCAAACTTTATAATCAATTCTGGGGAATATTCTATTTACGACGCCTTTTTTCTATTCTTCGTTAGATCATTTTATATTCTTACACTTGTTGAAATCTGTAAAATATTTTTGACTGATAATCAACATCGTTAAAGAAACATTTCCTCTGATATTTTTGAACTAGAAACGTAACGTCCCATCTAATTTGAATCCCCTAATCAAAAACATTGAAATAATTATCTAAATGCGAACATTTCCCCGCGGCGCGAATGCTAACTTCCTTTAACTCCGTGTCTTAAAACCAACTTAATTTCCCGCCGTAATTAAGTTAATTATGCAAATTCAGCAATTGCTTCTTAACGGGCGGGTCGTTTATGAACTCGGTATTTCATAACGAAATTGTATTTGTTTTTATAATATCTGATATCCCGCTAACGTTGTTGCTCCTCTACATTTATTTCATCTCTGTCTGCTGTAAATAGATGTTAATTTTGTTCTTAGTGTCTTCTCGCCTTTTAACGTGGCCTTTCCTACTGTTTTCTTTCTACGTCGTGTTATCTTGAAAGTCGACATTAAGTACATCTTCGTTGTTGCTGCTTCCCCGACATAGTTTTTTTAACCAAAGATCGCTCGGACAGAGGTCAAAGAATTTACATTTTTGGCCTTCTTCCCACTTGCTATCACTTGAGTCCTGCCTCTTTATTGATCATTCCATATCAAAAGCGTTATTGTCACTTATCTATCTTGGCTTAAGCACTATTTTTGCAGGCAGATGCACTTCCCAGCAGCTAATCAGGACACCAAGTATTACAAGTATGTCGAGATTGAGCATTTTATTGTCAATGAATTCACGTGGTTTCCTAATGGCAAAGCAGACTTACTTGCAACTTATCAGTGATATAACGATATCCTTTGGCTATGAAGTAGGTACTTATTGAAGATGTTGTCGAGTCTTGTTACCTTGCAACTCCATTTCAACATTTTCATCTCGGCCACATGATTGCATTGAACATACTTTTTCATTACTGCCTGTGTATCTCATTTGTAAGTTGAGAATTAGTAGAACACTGTTTTTTTTAAAGGAAGATTAAGCACGAACAGTTCAACTGGTGGAAAGTGATCATTGACTCTCATAGACAGTCACAACACCGGGGTCAATGTGGTCGCGGCTACATTGCCGACCTTCTAGGAAATAATACGCTCTTTTCTTGAAGGTACCAATGTCCTATTGGTCCGGAAATTTCGCTGGCAACAACCGATTCCAAAAAGTGATAGTGCGTGACAACAGATATTAAGTGATAGTCCAGAATAATCTGGCTCTTATTTCGATGTAGACAGTTGAGACATACCAATGCGGCAGATTATAATATAATGGTGGTAGCTACCCTACTACCAATCAAACTCTTCAATATATAGCCCAAGAAACAAACCATGAACGTTCATGTTATAAGGAAAGAGGTTAGTCGCTACGATTTGCAAACAGTTAAAGTTCTTTTAAATTATATGCTAGTAGATAAAAGGTAGTTTAAAATAAATTAAAAATTACTACCTTAATAAAGAAAGATCAGATGCTGCAGATCCTGAACAAGTAATGAAGTTAGCACGGATATACCTGCAGTGTAGGCGTCCTTTTGTCTAACCCGGCTTGGCTTCCGCCCAGACTACAAGCAATCGCTTTACCGTTTGAACAGTATTTTTCTTTTTATCCAGCGGTGTATTTCTCTTTGAAATAAACAAAGAAAATACTCTCAAAGGCCTTTGCTCTATTTATTATTGCTTCATTAATAAAACTTAAATATTAAACTATAGTTTTATCATCATTCTGTAGCTTGGAAAATTTCTTTTGCAGATCAGTAAATTTAACTTCTTCAAATTATTGTCTTTGTTTACCAATGTTGGAACAAAGATTAAACTTTCGGCCTCTAGATCACACGTGTGCTTATCTATCACAGATTAATCATTGAAATAAATGAATTTTTGACTAGTACTTACATTTTACAATTATAGCACAAAATAACACTCACTTGTTTCACCAAAAAAAAGAAAACTTTTTTGTGGGATGTCCTTCCACTTCAATCGTCGCCAACAGACTGTCAGTAATGGGGTGATCATGGTACCAGGCAGTATTTCTCACACCATTTTATTTCCCCCTCCTAAAACATAGCCTGTATTCTGATTGGTCGATTGATCGCGCCAATTCCGACAATAACAAATAAACAAATCAAAAAGTGATTTTATAGATTTTGGTATACAATTAATAATAAATTCTATACTTAGGCGTTGATAACATAATTAAATCAAAATTATTTTTCTAATGAGTTTGAAAGAAAATCACTTCAACATCAACCTTTATCCTGGTCAGGTAGAGAAAGAGTTTCACATATTCTCTTCATTTCTATTACTTATCATAACAGTGGTTATCTTCTTCGGTTCTCCTCTATCTTTATATCTATCTAGTTTCATAAATATCTTGATCCCTTCTCTTAAGAAATCCATATTCGTCTAGTCTATTACTTCTTGAATTGATTTGAATTCTGGGTTACTTCTCGAGAACTTCATTCTGATTTAATATTTAAAAAAAAATAATCTCAAGATGATCTCAAAATGCTTTGCTTTTATTTTCCATTAGGGTGGAAGGATTACACGCGAGCTACCAAGTACTCCGGGCCATCGAGGTACGTAATCCAATTTATCGGTAATTTACTGCGTATTGTTTATTTCAAAATACATAGCTGGTGTACACCGAAGGTCTAAAGGTCCAGAGAAACAAGAGGAATCTTTATCTAGATTTAATTACACAAATTTAAGTGTTATATAGAATTCTATATGCGAGAATTCGGAACACGTCGACTTTGAATTTCCGATCAATAGCATCGTAATACAGTAAAGGTTAGTGAAGTAACGTTCCCAGTTCTAGCTGTGGGAACATGTGGGAAAATGTTTTTTTCATCGCCTTGAGAATGGCTAGATCCTTCAGATTTTTTTCTGATATATGAATATCTGGAGAGTTTTTTATAAGTTATACCTTTATCTAAATGTCAAGGAGTAGTTTTCATTAAGGATCCAATTTAATGTTGTGAGGATTAATTTATGAGAATATTTCTCCAAGTTTTCCTGTTCCTTATTACACTTGACTCCACCGAGGATGTAATATTAAAGAATCTACTTCATTAACTGAATGAGTAGAAGAGAATTTATATAAAATAAACATTTTCATATATTGCGTTGTCCCAGATATAAAGTTTCAACCCGGGTGTTGGCCGACTGTTGCTCCTCAAGAAATATACCACTTATCTGAGAAGGAAAAAGTCATGGTTGAGGAATATCAGGGAATAGTTCTGGCGAACCGTATACAGAAAGGACTACACCACGCTGATCGCCAATCTACACTAGTTGGAGAAGCACTTAAAGAAGAAGAAGTAGGTCTCTATTGCTGGAGCCCGTCTAGGCTAAACAGTACTGTGGAAACATTACTGTATTCCAATTTGAAGGGCATTGTAGCTAGTATTATTACTGTGGTAATGAGACTCGACATCTCATGTCTCAGGTGACGAACACAATTAAGTGCAATCTATAACATCCTAGCAGTGGAGGTGTATGGGCTGATAATGATGATGATGATAGAGTGGCGTATCACTTACCATCAGGTGAACGTCCGGCTCATCATTAATTGAAATTAAAAAAAAAAACTATAAAAAGAGGAAAATCGTCTTGTTCTCTTTTCTCTACTTTTTCTATAACCTTTCACATTGTTCGGCGCTCATGCTTGCTGGAACTGTTTGAGTCTTTTTAACCTTCAGTATATGACAATAGTGATGATTATTGGATCTAATTAATTCATGTTATCATATCTATCTAGCTTTATTAAATGTTATCATTATCATTATCAACCGATAGAAGTCCACAGCTGGACATAACCCTCCCCCAAAGATCTCTACATCGATCGATCCCGCGCTACCCAGTCAGTTTTGCCTCCGGTACCAGTGGGCACTAGGGGTCGTCGTTAGGGGTTCTCATGGAGGGATTGTTGTCGTTTAAATAACTGTTAAGATCAAGGTTAACGTTAACGTTAATAGCTTTTTATTAGCAGCAAAAAACGGATAGCAAGTGAAAGTGTATCAAAATGGTTGTAAAGTATTCAAAGATATTTTGGCGCGATACTCTATAGCTCCGACAGCCGTGATCGTCTAGTGGTTAGGACCCTACGTTGTGGCCGTAGTAACCCAGGTTCGAATCCTGGTCACGGCAGCTAGCAGCTGTCGCGGCGGAGCTATATTTTTTTTTTAGTTCTAAATATTATTAAGAAATACTAAGAAATAGCAGGATTATGAAAAACATAACACATCTTTAGATATATATATATTTTTAATATACTGTTTATTTATAATATTATTCATACGTAATAACTATTCACTTGTGAATAGTTTACTATCAATGATATTAGATAATGATAAAATTAAAAAAAAACATTTTGACTAACATAAACAGCAAAAGTCCTCCCCGGCGGGGAATCGAACCCCGGTCTCCCGCGTGACAGGCGGGGATACTTACCACTATACTACCGAGGATGTTAGTCGTAATCTTAAAATAATACATGTAAGTTTTATTATTGATAGATCATCAGCAGCCGACAGACGTCCACAGCTGGACATAGGCCTCCCCATACATCTTTACTTTGATCGGTCCTGCGACATTTGTAGGAGGGACTTGGGACATTTCCCACTACGCTAGCCCAAAGCGGATTGGTGGGAAAGATAGATAGATGTATATATATATAGATACTAATAGATAGTAATGTTAAAATGTTCATTCATTATTAATATCCTAAGGCCTTAAGATGGGGCAATTGGCGTCCACAGTGATTCTCCATCGCGTTCTTAGACTTCCCCTTAACCTCATCCCACGTCTTCCTGATCTTTTGCTTTGAAATTTTCACTGATATAATGACAAATATCCTGCCTGATACTACTAGTTACTTAACTGGCACGCAGGATACTTTCCGACAAGTGTTGATTATGTTCTTGTAATAGAATAACAGAGAGAGTATAGTAATAATTAAGGATAATGGCGATAACGGATTATAACAGCGGTGGGTTGGAGTCTGCTGGTTCCTCTCCATGCGCAAACCATGATCTATATAAGATCGTAATATTACCCTAAATAAGTATGTTAACGTAGGATGAGAAAGCAGAGAAACCACACTGTCATTTAGATTTGAAATTAAGGACCAGTGAGAGGGACTCGCTGAGTAATAGGCTCGGGTAATAGGGTACAACCCTGGGGTCCGTATGTTCTCGCAGGCGACGGCCTCAGCCTGACAACCCTTGCGAGTGGCTCGGTAAAGTAAAAAACAATATAACCTAGAGAGCCGCAACCGGAAACTATGTAAATACCACTGGAGTATAGGTTATCAGTATTATACTACCTATAGATAGTAACAAGAGCTATAGTTCTTTCTAACCTATTAATCATTACAAATGTTGTAGAAATTGAAAAAGCGTCTGAGAGGAAATGGCGCGTTAATGAAAAAAAAAAGTCTATAGTCCTCGAGAAATATCTGCTCCGTCATCTCTAAGTTTCGAATACTTGCTTTAAATCATAAACCATAAAACCCAGGAATCTAAACCTTAAAAAGACTGACGAAAGAAAATATCATTGGAATACTACCTTGTTCCAAAGGCGACAGCTTTTACAAATATAAGACTACACCAACTCGCACTTGACCAGTACGATGATGACGACGCCTTGACTCAGTCCTTGTCAGACATAGCTTCGAATCCCACTTGTGGGAATACGTGGTCAGTTTACAATTTATTATACAACTATGAGCTTTCACATGGTGTGTTTAGTTGACATAAACCATATTACTTTAGCCGTCATTATCATCATCTGATACATGCCCACAGCTGGACATAGTCCCACCCTCAAAGATCTCTATATCAACCGAAATATAGCTACAAAATTATAAATGGATTTTATAACATAATTCAAATTTATATTAGTTTCTAAAATGATATATTTACAATATTTTGATACTAGGTTTATATCAAAGTATGCGTACGAAGCCGACCGTGAATATTACTTCCGAGTATTTATTACTATGAGATTTTATATTATTTTACAAGACTGATATTTATGTAACATTTTTTATGTTTTATATATCCATTATCTATTTTTTTTAATTATCGTTGCGGTACTTTAGTACATAATTAGATTTTTATAATACTTAAAAATATGAAAATCAAAGTATAAGTTCCAAGCGTATTTGGACGGTTTGATGAGGTCTCTGTACTTTATTTGAATAATGTTTGATTTCACATTTAATTAGCACTAAATTTAGCAAAAATTATGCCCTTCTTTTAATTGTTTTACTATACCGACGTATTGATAAGATTGTAGCAGTATGATAACAGGGGAAACATAAGAAATCGTCATTTAATAACCTTATATTACATCACTAGTACTGAAGACACTTTAAAGTATTTAATAGGTATCAAGGCGTTTCGGTGTTGACTTTTGCTGATACATTTTATGCCTAGTAGTTACTAACTTAACATTTTAAAATAAAACTAACAACATTAAGTTTTTTAACCTTTAAAACCGCAAATCTATTGTGAAAACAGCGCACAACAGTTTTATTCAATTTGGTTGTTTTCTTTAGCGGCGCGCGTAACGAATTGGTATTGAAATTGCTCCAGTTTAAAGCACTTTGCGTACCTATTACAATCTGATATTCGTTACCACCGTCACCAGCTCCGACAGCCGTGATCGTCTAGTGGTTAGGACCCTACGTTGTGGCCGTAGTAACCCAGGTTCGAATCCTGGTCACGGCAGCTAGCAGCTGTCGCGGCGGAGTGATATTTTTGGCGATTTTTTGTACTTGATTAATTTTGATTTTTATCTAGTATTTTAACATTAAAACACAATATTATATTTTTTATTTGTTTAGATTTCTTTGATGTATTAGTTAAAATGCTTTTTAAAGTTATTTATTTACTCTCAATTTTTATATTCTCTTTATAGCAAACGCATTCATTTAGTTATTTTTGCTGGTAATTTAACATCAATATAGTATTTAATCCTAAATACCAGTTTTTCATACTTAGTAATATTTTTACAAAACCATTCGGAAAAACAAATGTAATAGGTTATAACGTTTATTTCAAGCATGCTAAAATTAGAAAAAAAATATTTCTTTCTTTAGACCTAAAATCATAAATATCGGCACTAATATTTAAGTCTTTGTATTAGTCTAACAACTCGCCTTTTAATACAGAGGTACCTGATTCGATTCCGAGGTCACATATTGCGGAGTTTGGTTGGTAAGAAGGTATTTTCGATTCTTCCTGGCTAGCTACCACCCTAATGGTATAATTCTGCCGCCATAACAGCATTTCTCTAATCCGGCTATCAAAATATGAGAGTATTTTGCTTGAGCGCGGTTCAGTAGCGGTCTCATTGTTATTTAAAACCCAGCGAATTTGAGGTCAAGTTTTAGCCCATTGACAATAAAAATAAAAACGGAAAAAGGTTACTTCGAGTTTCATCTGTTACTATAATAAATAAAGAGAAAGTAGGAAAATATTATTTGAGTATACACGGGTGATATTGAAGGAAAATTTTGATTCCATTTCACTAACGCTCCGCGACAAATACGACGTCGGAGCGATGGGATGGGATTTGCGACACGAGGAAACGTATGCTACATTTTAAAAGTAAAAAAATAAGTTAAGATATGTAAACATATGTTATAAATGTACTTTTATGTTACAATTTTTTTATATATCATATTTATTATCCACCGCAATGTTTATTTCTGCACACAAACGATGTTGAGGGTTTCGGCTTGAGAAACACCATGCAGCTGCTGAAAGTATAGTGTTAACGGCAATTAGGGTTTTGTCTTCAGGAGACAGGCACGATGTACTGCCCTGTATACCACCTCAACACTATAACGTGGTGCAGTGTTCACCATCTAAACTAAGGCTTAATTGGAATCGCTTATCATCTGGCTTGTCTGGGTAAATAGTAGTAAATACAATTTCTGCGGTAACGAGAGTATCCCTTTGGTCTATGTCCTATCTGATTTCTAGGAGATACTATATTATTATATTAGAGGATTTTAGGCGCCTTTACAGTAATTCTGAAGGTACTGATAACATCCTCGGTAGTATAGTGGTAAGTATCCCCGCCTGTCACGCGGGAGACCGGGGTTCGATTCCCCGCCGGGGAGATTTTTTATGTATATTCAAGCAAATATTAACCAAACACCTGCGAGCTAACTTTATTAGTAATGTAGTACTGAATAATATATATTATTTTTATCTATATAATATGCCGCTTTATAAACATTACAAACAGCGTGAAATGTAAATATAATCAAAATTTATGTTGATAGAATTAAATCTGTAGTACTTGTAATACATAATAATACGAAGGTTTAACGAAAATAGATGAAATAATGAATGTCTCTATTCGCGAAATTTCTAAAGCTGTCGGTATCTATTTCTGAAAAGGTAAATTTGCTATAAACTGGAGGAGGCTACGTGATGAGATTGGAAAATAACCTTGTTACTGAGAGAGTAATAGATGTTGTAGGAGAGAATACAAATTCCACACAATAACCGATACCATAGACAATAACTACTAAACAACAAACCGATACACCAATTAAAACTAGTCACAATAATAGAATAGAAACCTTAACGTAAACGCTTAAAGGATATGAATCGTTAATGACCTAAAAAAAAGAACATTGTTCGTTTAACTAATCCTCTGACTAATAGAATTAATAAAAAACATAAAACAGTGACTAGTAATCTAAAGTTACTACTTTTTAACTATGGTTTTACTATTTTAGTCTTAACTTTATGGAGGATTACTTATACATCCGGCTTTACCTTTCTTATTGCACGCGCAATTCCAACCTTCTGCGAAGCGTTGCTATAAAATTTAGGCAGGCGCTATAAAATAGATATTACATTGTTAGAATTCTCGGAAGTAAAACCAATTTCCTGCCACTATACATTGAATGTTAAACATTTATTACATACAATATATAAACTATGTATTTTTTTCTGTATTTCCTCGCATATTTATTATCATGTGTATTGTAACATAACGTATTAAAGAATATAGCTCACATTTATGATTATTTTAATAAATACTAAAGAAGTAGGATAGTAATATCTCAATATTAGTGATTTCTAAATAGAAAAACAATCAAGTAAAAAAAGTATGATATAGAAAAATTTTTGTGTTACTTCACTACTTTTACCTGATGGTTAGCGAATCTCACGTCCAAAAAATGTGGCGCTTTCTTAGATGATAAATATTTTACTACATTGTGGTAGTAACAGCTTTAATATTAAGTCTCATTACCAAATTAGCTACAGCACACCCAAAAAATATTAAGAAAATGTTTTTGCACACTATTATTTTGCAGCTGCAACAGGAGCTGCGGTGGTACACACAGGGTCAAATATACTTGTCTGATTAAGGTACTTTATCGATACGTTTTGAATATTTATATTATTATTACTAGTAATAATTTATACACCTAACTTTTCTCATTTTATATTAATGCATATAAAATGGGCTTGACTAAGATCATTGGTTCTCAGACTTATTCTTAAAGGACCTCTTTCCAAATTTAGCTGGTTGCGTTAGTTCCACTGCAGCTACATTTCTTCTATTAGGTGGACCGGAAAGTAATGTCGTTTTCTTACGCTAAATACAAACACACACATTTTTAACGAGTCTTTATTTTTAATCAATGATGTATTCCCCATCATTGTCAATAACCTTTTGCCATCTAGTGAGTAAATTTTCAATCCCTGATCGATAAAAATTAATTGGTTTTTCGGCAAAATATCTAGAGATGGCATTTTGGATATCATCCAAATTTGCAAATGTTTTGCCACTTAAAAAGTGTTGCAGCGCTCGGAATAAGTGGAAATCCGATGGTGCAACATCGGGCGAATATGGTGGATGAGGCAGCACCTCCCACCCCAATTCATTAATTTTTTCTAGAGTTCGCCTTGCGCAGTGCGGTCTTGCATTGTCATGTTGGAGAATGACGCCTTTTCGGTTGACAATCGCTGGCCACTTTTCAATTAAAGATTGATTGACTCGCTGCAATTGTTCGCTGTAGAGGTCTGCAGTAACAGTTTCTCCAGGTTTCAGTAATTCAAAATGAACAATGCCGCGAATACTCCACCAAACACACAAAAGCGCTTTTTTGGGGTGTAAACCTGGCTTAGCAGTACTCCGAGGGATTTCATTTGGAGAGAGCCACTGCCTTTTGCGTTTTGGGTTATCATACAGGACCCATTTCTCATCTCCTGTGATCAAGCGATCAAAAAACGCTTCTGTGTTGTGTCGTTGAAGCAATAAGTTGCATGTGATTGATCGGTTAGCCTTATTCTGTTCGGACAGATTATGCGGGACCCAAACACCTGCTCTGCTTACTTTTCCAATCTGCTTCAAATGTTCTTGGATGGTCGACCAAGGTTTGTTGAGACTGTTTGACAATTCCTCGATCGTCTGACACGGATTTGCTTCCACTTCCGCCCTTAACACGTCGTTGTCTAACGCTGATGGTCTTCCTGATCGATACGAGTCGGAAAGATCAAAATTACCCGATTTGAACTTGGAAAACCACCTTTGGCATTTACGAATGTCCAGTGCATTTGGATAAACATCGCAAATGTTTTTGGTAGCAACTGTTGCGTTATTTCCCTTGCGAAACTCAAAGAGCATGCAATGCCGGATGTGTACCTCTTCTGGTATTTGGCTGGCCATTTTACCCAAAATTACAAAAAAAAATTGTAATTCAATTGTCTATAAGTAAAGAAATCACTATAACCTCACAATGTCTTTGGTACGCCTCTGAACAAAACAATGAGCTGACAAATGACAATCAAGTATTGGCATGCGCAGAAACGACATTACTTTCCGGTCCCCCTATTACATTTCCTAAACTTTATAAAAATTGTGAAGAATAAAGTTCATGTTGCCTGCCATTAAGTCCTCCGTTAGTCCACCTTGGCCACTTTGGGAACCAAGAGCCTAGACGAAGGCCAGAATTCAGGTTTATTTTTTTAATTATGCAAATTTTATTTATATAAAAATGGGGCTGAAAGTTTACCCCAATTGCACATAATTATATTACAATGCGGCCTAAGATGGTGAAGCGTATTCGCCCGGAATACTTCGTCTCTCGTGTGTTCCACTGACTTCCTAAAAAGGTCCACAACCGGACCAGTTAATGTAAATTACGTATTATGAGATCAGAATCAACTCAGCCATATTCTAACGGTTTCCGCCCCGATTCAGACATTAGCTTATTGAATGGAAGGCAAGATTAATGCGAAACGATTTAATAAAATTTACGAAGGGAAATCAGATAGACTCCATTTTATTATTGAAAATTGATCAAAATGAATTGATACAGTTTTCCGTATTTATCCAGTATTATGAAAGATAAATTTATTCACTGACGAAGGTGTGTATAATCGTATATATAATATTTTTAACAGCAGTTATCAATAATGTACATTAAACATTCCAATTGAGACATGACCCTTACTATCAGCCTTATAAAAAGGCTCAAATCACCCGAAGGGCAATGCGGCAGGCTATGCGCGGAGTTTCTCTAGAATCAGAAATGTGGTGATCTCCGGAAGAACTGAGGTCACCGACATAGCCCAAAAGATGGCTAGACTTAAGTGGTAATATGCAGGGATAATGTTCGAAGGACTGACGGTAGCATACCGGTATACGTAGTGTCAATCCATTAGTTCTGTGCTAGTAATAATAGGACTAAGGTCAGCCCTGCCTGTCGTAGAAGGCGACTAAAAGGGTGTAGAAGTTTCACGGGCTATGAGGGTGAGGGCTCTTATCGCTCAACAAGCCACCCTGCGTGTGACTAAGATGGCTAGGCTCCTCCTCAAAGACGTGTAACACAAAGTGTAGAGGGGCACCGGTGCGTTCTATAAGAGGTCCTTTCCAATGCACTGATGCAGACCACCGAGGGGGTTTTAGTGACAAAGAATCTCACATAACCAGAAACAGGTTATATTTCGAAGATTTCTTGACGAAACCAAAAAAAAAACGAAGTGTAGAGACGATCGGGTGAGAATCGCGGGAAGTAACTGGATGCGAGCAACGCGGGACAGATCGATATGGAGATCTTTAGGAGAGGCCTATCGCCAGCAGTGGACGTCTATTAGCTGATGACGATGATGATGATGAAACATTTCAATTACAGATAGTAACACAAACAAAAAAACTCACACTAAAACATAAAAGAGTAGCAATACCTGACGTCATTATGCAATGGTCTGAATAGTTTTTTGTTGGTGACGAGTTGAACGAACTGATGTTGAAACTGCTCTACTTTAAAGCTCTCCGTGTAGCTATCACGTTGTAATATTCGTTACCACCGTCACCAGCTCCGACAGCCGTGATCGTCTAGTGGTTAGGACCCTACGTTGTGGCCGTAGTAACCCAGGTTCGAATCCTGGTCACGGCAGCTAACAGCTGTCGCGGCGGAGTTAATCTCTTTTTTTTATATCATTTTCTATTAAGTACTTCCTTCTACAATTTTAGAAGTTTCCTACCCTTAAGAATCTTTTTTCTATAAACAAGGAAGTAAACATTTTAAGTTAAGCGACAATAAGACATACCAAGCCTAGTGGTTAAGATATAATATTTTTATAAAGACGATGAGTACTGTGTGACACAGTGTGAACATCCTGAATACCATCACATTATTATGAGCATGTATATCTCTTACCATTAGGTGAACGTTTTGCTCGTCTTGTTAATAGAAACATAATACCTCCATTAAACTATTTGAAACCCTAAACGCCCTTTAAGGTATATATGTATATATGAAATGGATAACTACGTACACATTTTGGAGATAATGCAATTCCGTCTCCTTTTCACCACTGGAAAATTAGATCCATGATGTGACACCATCCATATGGACTAGAATCCCTATTTTGCGAACAAAGAGGTTCAGCTGGTCTTTCTTCATAAGAACAGTTAAGGACTGAAACTACTTGCAGGCGTCCGTGTTCTAGTCTAAATACGACTTGGCTGTCTTCAAGGAAATAATGAATATGTTATCACTAGGTTAATGCACTTTTTGCTCTGTAGTTTCCGGCTATTAAGAATAGGACTAAAGTAAGCCATAGTTGTCGTAGAAGGCGATTAAATGGGTTTTCTGGTTCGTGGGCTTTGAAGTCGAGTCGTCTACTAAGCGACCACGCTATCGACAAGTACGAGGTGATTTAGAGCTTGTCATACCAAAGCGAAGGTACCAAGTGTGGTGCTTGTCCTTCCCCCAGAATGAGGGTATTTTTTAGAAGATTACCACCACAGACCACATCACCACTTAACATCCGGAGGGGCCCCAGTCAAGCGCTAACCTTGTCGATTTAACAATAAATTATAATCAGTCTAATCATTGAGGGATGTGGAATGCTGATGTCGGTGATTACCTTCCTCCAAGTATATATACTATCCATATACTGGAACAGAACTTTAACATATTAGGTTAAAGCTGTCATTTGTCCAAAATCGTTAAGCTTACGGAGGAGCTTCGGGCAGTAAAGGAATTAATGTGGGTCAGCGGCAGGCTTACTATATATCTTGCGATCAAATGACGACCATGAAAATCATACAAAGATTACTGTCAAATAAATAATTAGTATTATTTATAAGCAATCATTGAACAATAGCAAATAGTTTCAACCACCAGCTCGCATTGGGCCAGCGTGATGGGAAACACGGCCTAGTCTCTGGCGATACCGGAAGCCAAGCTAACTGTGTGTGGAGATCTGTGTGGGAGGCCTATGTCCAGCAATGGACTTCTATCGGCTGAAGATGATGAAGTACTTTCATTACAAGTATATCCTGTACGCACTTTGCAATAGTCATTTGACAGACGTCTCTGGTCAAAGATTTTGTAGAGGCTAACATCTAACACCTAGCTTTATTACAGGTCCTCAATTTGAATCCAGAGACACATGGCAAAGTTTGATAGATGATAGAGTTTGACGCCTTACTAACTACTGCTGCCATATTGTCCTGTTCTTGTTTATTATTATATCAAATAGTTTTCATGTTAAGTACTACCCCAGGGCCTCGTTAATGATGATTTATTAACGGGTCCTGTCAACAGGACATACGCAGAAGGATTGGTATAGTCAAGAGCGTCAGGTCTCAGGTACAGAAAACATTGAAAGACAGAAGTATATCACTGAAGACAAAGATCAAACTCGTGAGCTCTCTCGTTATATATATCCGTTTTCTTATATGGGCCTCAGACATGGACTCTAAGATCAGTATACCGTAAAAGAATTGACTCTTTCGAAATCTGGTGCTGGAGAAAATGCTCTGGATCCCATGAGCTGCATTGCATACCAACGCATCGATACTAGCAAGATCAAAATAAAAATAAGGCTTTCTTCTATCTACCACGATCGAATCTTAGAGTAGTTCGGACGCATTTTCAGGAAAGATGGAGACAAAGTAGAAAAACTTATGGTTATTGGCAAAGTGGAAAGAAAAAAGCCATAGAGCAGCGATCCCAATGCGTTGATCTAACCAGTGGAGAAGAGTGTGTTGCGGATCTGGTCTACGATGCTGTCTAAGTAGCCGGAGATAAGACGAGATAGTGAACCATCATGAGAACAAGAGTAATGGGTGAAGGTAGAGTCACGATCCTCAGATATAAAGAATACGATTTGAGGAGAACGTACACCATCCGCGGCCTCGTTAATCAAGATTTAATCTATAGTAGAAAGGTAACGTAATAACCCCGCCGAAGAACATAAAATTCAATACGACCCCAACACGCGCTGAGCAAAGTGAAGATTTGTGAGAATTAGTAAAGCTTTATGACGGGAAATGTACGACGTTAATATTCTGACAGTATAACCCGTCTGCTCTTATACTAACGGCTTTATTATCAAGTTTTCTTTAATCACAAATAAGACACAGATCTTTTATAATTAAGAAAACACCTTTCGATCTCATCCGTCAAACGTCAAACATGATTATAACCTCTAAAACAAGGGAACACCTTCCACAAAATATCTTTCTTATAATACTACATATATACTAAAAATACTATTAAATTTTAAGGAAAAACGAATACAGATCTGTTATCTGTACTAATGGTGATAGGACACGTAAGGTTCTTAGAGTTAGACACAAGAAGACCACGGCTTATGCCTGCAGCCTTGAATTACACAAAACACCTGATTAAGAATGTGCCATATACGGAAGAAAACGATATCATTTAGCAGTAAGTGTAAACGTATAAGTAAATAATAATAATATTTGTACATTAATAGAAAATAGAAAAGTAGGGAAAGATTATTAAAATGTAAATATATTAGTATAAATAACGTTAGTTAATAAATAGGTTATTGACGTCGGGAAGTGACGACCCCACCGCCCATTTGCTGAAGTGTATATGACGATTGAGTACATTTACACTTCATCAAATGCAATCAGTCAACCGAACGATGGCGGTATATCCATCCAAGGAAGCGGAGGGAAATCCCGGACGTGGGACGGGCAGCAGCGTTTCACGATAGGGCCTCCGTAACTGCGATCGCCAAGCCGCCTGCCAAGCTTGGCGATTACGGCAATTCCCCCCTAAGATGAGATCCCAAAATAAAAAACGGCCCCTAGTCCCCGGCGGCCCCGCTATTCCTGGCTACGGTAGCGGTCACGGTAACGGCGGGGCAAGGGGTGCGAAGAATCTCCGGAAGCGGCCAGGCTACCAAAACCAACAACATCTGGCCCTGGCAACACTCAACACGCGTACACTGCGGACCGACGAGAAGATAATTGAGCTGGAGGAGGAATTGAGCAGGTTAAGATGGGATATAGTAGGGTTATCCGAAGTCCGAAGAGAGGGGGAGGACACGATAACTCTTAAATCAGGCAACCTGCTCTATTTCCGGGAGGGCGATCAGCAGTCCCAGGGTGGCGTCGGGTTTATCGTCCGCAAGTCTCTTGTGAATAACGTTGTCGACATCGTTAGTGTGTCAGCAAGGGTAGCGTACCTGATACTCAGAGTTACCAAGCGTTACTCGCTGAAGGTCATACAGGTATATGCACCGACTACGGCACACTCTGATGACGAGGTGGTAACTGTGTATGAGGATATTTCTAAAGCCATACACAGTTCCAAAACTCAGTACACCGTTGTCATGGGAGACTTTAATGCAAAACTAGGGCAGCGAAGTAGTGGAGAACTGAAAGTGGGGCAATTTGGATATGGACAGAGAAATCCACGAGGCCAAATGCTCGCCGACTTCATGGAGAAGGAGGGCCTCTATATAATGAACTCCTTCTTCAAGAAGCGGGCCAGCCGCAAGTGGACGTGGATTAGTCCTGATGGAGCTACTAAAAATGAGATAGACTTCATCATGTCGACGAAGAGGCAGATATTCAAGGATGTCTCAGTGATCAATGCTCTAAAAATGGGCAGCGATCACCGAATCGTGAGAGGCATTTTGAATATCAACATAAAGCTCGAACGATTTCGACTGGTGAAGTCCACGCTCCGGCCAGCGCCCATCCAACTCCAAAACCCCGAGAGCTTTCAGCTTGAACTACGAAATCGCTTTGCATCCTTAGGCGAGTGCATTGATGTGGACGATTACAACACCAGGTTCGTAGATGCTGTCCGTACGGCAGGACTTAAGATTTTTAAAGTCCCCCGTACCAGAAAGAAGAAGCCGATCTCTGACCACACATTAAACCTCATGACCGAAAGACGAGAACTGGTCCTGAAGTCTCCTGAAGATGCCACCAAGTATCGGCAGCTGAATAGGCAGGTCTCTAAGTCTCTGACTCGCGACATACGCCGATTTAATACTGACAGTGTTAAAGAGGCAATAGAGCGGAACAAAGGCTCTAAAGTATTCGCACGAGATCTGTCTATCGGGCAAAGCCGGTTGACGTGGCTGAAGACAGAGGACGGCAGGATCGTATCGTCAAGGGCCGAGGTTCTGGAGGAGATTGAGCGGTTCTATGGACAGCTGTACACGACTACATGTTCTCCTGGTGGACTAGCATCAGATCCAAGAGCTAGTCTAGCCCGACACTACTCTGAAGATATCCCGGTTGTCAGCCTACACGAGATTAGTGTGGCTCTGAATCAGCTTAAAGGCAACAGGGCACCTGGCGATGACGAAATAACAGCTGAACTTCTGAGAGCTGGTGGAAAGCCGATCCTCGAAGTCCTGCAGAAGTTGTTTAATTCCGTCATACTAGAAGGCCGATCGCCTCGGGCATGGCACGGAGGTGTGGTGGTGCTTTTCTTCAAGAAGGGAGATAAAACCCAGTTGAAGAATTATAGACCCATCTCACTTTTGAGTCATGTCTACAAGTTGTTTTCCAGAGTCATCACGAATCGTCTCACAATCAGGCTCGACGACTTCCAGCCTCCCGAACAAGCTGGATTCCGTAAAGGCTACAGCACCATAGACCACATTCATACGCTGCGGCAGGTTATACAGAAGTCCCATGAGTATAACCAGCCCCTATGCTTAGCGTTTGTGGACTATGAGAAAGCCTTCGATTCGATTGAGATATGGGCCGTGTTGCAGGCCCTCCAACGGTGCCAAATAGACCACCGGTACGTCGATGTTCAAAGGTGCTTGTACGAGAACGCCACCATGTCAGTCCGCCTCGAAGACCAGAGCTCGAAACCGATACGATTGCAGCGTGGAGTAAGACAGGGAGACATCATATCTCCGAAACTGTTCACCGCTGCATTGGAAGATGTCTTCAAGCTTCTGGATTGGAGAGGATATGGCATCAATATCAACGGCGAGTACATCACGCACCTTAGATTTGCCGACGATATCGTGGTTTTGGCTGAGACCATGGAGGACATCAACACAATGCTCGATGATCTCTGTAGAGTTTCACAACGAGTGGGTCTTAAAATGAATATGGACAAGACCAAAATCATGGCAAATGTCCATATTGTACCCACTCCAGTAACAGTTGGAAGCTCTACACTTGAAGTTGTTGACAGATATGTCTACCTCGGACATACAATCCAACTAGGTAGGTCCAACTTCAAGAAAGAGATCTCTCGTCGAATCCAACTCGGATGGGCAGCATTCGGGAAGCTAAGACATATCTTCTCGTCCAATATACCGCAGTGTCTCAAGACAAAAGTCTTTGACCAGTGTGTGTTGCCAGCGATGACATACGGAGCAGAGACGTGGCCGCTTACTGTGGGCCTTGTCCGCAAGCTTGAGATTGCTGAGAGGGCGATGGAGCGAGCTATGCTCGGAGTTTCCCTGCGAGATCGAATCAGAAATGAGGAGATCCGCAGGAGAACCAAGGTCACCGACATAGCTCGAAGGGTCGCCGTCGCAAAGTGGCAATGGGCAGGGCACATAGCTCGCAGAACCGACGGCCGTTGGGGCAGAAAGGTTCTCGAGTGGCGGCCACGTACCGGAAGACGTAGCGTGGGCAGACCCCCCACAAGGTGGACCGACGACCTGGTCAAGGTCGCTGGCAACCATTGGATGCGGGTGGCCCAGGACCGGTCTAAGTGGAAATCTTTGGGGGAGGCCTTTGTCCAGCAGTGGACGTCTTCCGGCTGATTGGATTGGAATAAATAGGTTATATAGAGTGAAGAAGAAGAACAGATCGACTCTCAAAGAATTACCATGTACAATCAAACAAAGAAATTTGTAATGAATTTCAACATCACAGCTTTAATTATATATAAGATATAACCTGAATTTAACTTGATGGTAAGGTACAAAATGGTCGAAGAGCTTGCAGCGATTACCCAGTTCACTGTCACTGATGAATGTGACGGTAGATTATCAACGAGAACAGTAGTTAGACAAACTGGTGAACCTTATCGTACCGCTGACTTACGAAGGCAGTTAAACTGAATTCTAATAAACTCAGCTGCGTTATTCCGACCGTTAAATTGAAATAAAATAAGTCCTTCAATAACTCACATATCTAAGAGACCGAACGGTTCTCTATAGCTAATAAAATTTTATATAACATAATAAAGTTTAGTCTTTCAATAAATTATGATAAAATAAATCAGTAGCTATAGTAGTATTCACTGAAATCCCTAACTAACCAGTATAATCTACAGCCGGAACAAAGAACTCTCGACCAACACTGTATTGAACATCGCTTCGAAGTAATAAAGAAGATGCACATTATTTTATTTTTAGGTGAAATGAGTTTTTTTCATTTAGTACGTGAGGTGAATTTAGATTTAGATAACAGAATTGAAACCGGTCGTGATGGGAATAAGCAAAACAGAGATGATAGAAAAACTGATAAAAGTTTTATTAAAATCGCAGTATCAGCAGATTTATTATCCATATAATATATCACAGTAAACTTATAAAACAATAATACATACTAACAAACTCAACAACAAAGAGTAAGATCTTTTACTTAATAAGTTATCATTATATTGCTTAAATCTTTTTATACTTATATGAATGTCCAGCTCGGGTGTACATGAATAAAATGAAAATCTTCGAAAAGATAATCTGCCTTTTGGTGAGAAGTCAGGGTTATGTGGAGATTTTTACCCGCTAAAACCAAAAGTGATCACAGAGGTGACCACTGAGGATAGTGGTCACCTGAGGCGTTTGGAGAGGTCACGGGATCTCCGTTCGGAACACAACCGCGGCCTCGCTATGCAGGGTTAGCCCGTCCCGGAGTCTGCTTTATGCATGTCCTACCAGCCCCGTGAATACTACTTCAATGACCGGAGACCACGTCTAGCCATTGTCCTTCTCAGTGAACTCACTGGACCCAAGGCAACCTTATCTGCTCATATTCCACCCTGCTACGCAACAAACATTCTGATTCCCACCAACTCGCATTGGGCCAGTGTGGTCGGAAATGACTCACACTCCCCCAAATTAAGCTCTTCAAACAATGGACTCTAATGCCCGACAGGATCTGGTGAACGTCACAGAAAGTCGCTGGATGCGAGCAGCATAGCATCAGGGAAGGCTTATATCCAGCAGTAGACTAATAGTCCATTTAGTCTATCGGATAATGATTGATTTTGACTGATGAATCACCATGCCTCTGTAGAAAGACAAAAGACAAAAGATTCTAATTTTACGGAGGTTTTAGAGATTTTATAACTAAACAGGGTCCGAAAAAATAAAAAAATTAAATTATTATAAAGTGGGTCAATAAGAAATTATATATATTAATTTCAATCATGATAAATTAAAAAAAAATTATTAGGAGAGGGCTATGTTCCTGTTGAACTTGGATTATGTATGAAGAAATCAAAAGTAAAGTCCATCTATCTGTAATGACGGTAAATGTAGCCACGAGATAAGAAAGCGTATCGACAGGACAAAAGACCCTATTACCTGTTCAAACAACTGGACGAGGGCAGTAATTAGTGTCAACACCAAGATCAGATTAGTGCGAGCTCTAGAAATCCTTATCTTTCTGTACGTGAAGAAATGTAGACTTCCTCAGCCAATGAGGGACAATGTATTGATGCATTCGCGATGTGATGCTGGAGATGTACGCTTAGTTAACTAAGAATAGGAGTAATACGTAAATCCTGCCTAAGCTCTGAGTAAAAATCCACCAACCACAACCCCAACGTATCCTTGTGTAAGTTTCGACCACACAATGCGCATAGATGAGAGTACTTTGGAAGAACTGATTGTCTTTGGGAACACCGAGGATAAAAAAAATTAACATACTCCAAATTTTACAGGGTCGTAAGACACTCTCTTCACCGTTTTGTCTGGAAATGATACAGTGGAGGCAAATTGTTAGCTCCAGACGGCAAGCCTAGCACTGAGTACTGATCGACGCTGATCATCAGACATTAGGGACCGACTCTAGAGAGAGAGGAACCGTCTACACTGATTGCCCATCAGTTGTATATCTCACTAGTCTCATCACTTCACAGAATAAAAAAGTAGAGAGGGATAAAAAAGACATTGACTCCTTTTCACGCAAACTCACATATATTATTACCCTACTTTTTGAAATATAAATAGTTTAAATTACCGACATCCTTATTCAATAGGGTTATGCGTCTACTCTTATCCAGTTAGGTGGGCACAGTAATTTACCCGCGAGGAGTTGTGCTCCGGGGCCAGGTGTGCTAGGAAGCGGCCCACCTCAATTTCAATCGTCCAAACGTTAACAACGTACAGTTTCAGAGTCGCGAGTGGCGCCCGCTCAGCTATTCCAGTTATAGTAATTATAATCAGAATACAGTGAAGTAGTGTGTAAATGATCAGAAACTATATTTGTAACTAGAAGTTTAAATAAAACATTATAATTATTCAGTGACACCTCTCAACCACTATTTTATTTGAAGAAAATCAACTCTGTGAACTATATTGAAGCAATTAATCAGATAAGTCAGGAAGTCATACAGACTACACTGATTGTGGTCCATTTCTGAATACTGAAATCAATTCCCTCCACCATTATGCTCATCTGATTGAATTCACTAGAGTAAGATTTGCCCACAACTGCCTTCTTAAAGATAATTGTATAGTGGCACTGATATCATGAGGAACTATTGTCTACACCATCTACAGTAAGAGAATCATTGTGATGTTCAAAAGAATATGATAGTATTTTAAAAATATTTAGAAGAGCTACAGTGTTTACACAACAAATTATGGCATAGATCATCATCATCAGCCGACAGACGTCCACTACTGGATAAAAATCTCTCCCAAATCGATCGATACTGCGCTGCCCGCATCCAGATGCTTCTCGCAACCTTCACCAGATCGTTGAACCACCTAGTAGGAAGCCTGCCAGCACTGCGTCTTCCGGTATGCAGTCGCCATTCCAGGAACTTAGCGGCAAAGATATAAAAACAAATAATATACTCCGCCGCGACAGCTGTTAGCTGCCGTGACCAGGAGTCGAACCTGGGTTACTACGGCCACAACGTAGGGTCCTAACCACTAGACGATCACGGCTGTCGGAGCTGGTGACGGTGCAGTTAAATCTCTGCTATAGTTCCGTCAAGATTCGCTTTCACTTACAATTAGTCTCGGTCTGAAGGCGACGATCAGCAAATAAAGAAGTTGCGACTGAACGAGAACTACTCCGAAATTTACTTCAGTTATTGTGGAACATAGAATCACGTGAAGTATGGCAAATGACTTCAAGGCAACCTGTGGAGTTTGGTTGGTGCTAGAATTCTTGAAACCTACTTATCTTCCACCCTCATGATGTAAATTTCCCGCCGTAACTGCAATCTTGTGTTCCAACTGCCAACGTGAAAGCCTGTGTATTCTAGGATATATAATATCTATACATATATAATGAAAATGGATTTTGTTTGTTCGCCGATCACGTAGAAACTAGTGAACACGGAATGGTTTGTAAATAGTTATAGGCTATTTATTTTTTGAATTTAATATATGCAGAGAATCAAAAACAATATGAATGAAACTAAAAGATAATTTTCAAAGTGATCCTCTGCTAAACAGACTTCGTTCGGAAAAAAACATTGATCCTTTATTAAACTGAAGCTCAAGGATACTTATATTTTAATGTACATATCATGTTGGTTTTCTTTTGAATAAATAAATAATAAATCTTAAAGCTTAATTGAAATGTAACTTAATTAACGACTACTAACTACACAAGTTAAATCTGCCTTGAACTTCTATAATGTAGAAAGATCTAAAAATTGTTACTTGACTCTTATATATTATCGACAAGTAAGAAAGAGGGTTTTAATTCTGAGCTTCATCTACCAGTAAACAATCTAGATGGTAAGAATCTTAAATGGCATGATGGTTGGTAAGAAAACCCTTAATATACTAATACTTATAATAAAAAGAACGAAATAGATGAATAGATAGGTGACAGATAAATATACAGTAACAGATAAAAAATATAATAAAGGAATCTAACCTATAAAGTATTTATTTCATAATCAGTATTTACTCTTGGGTTGCCTGTGTAAACACATTTGGAATATCCGGATCAAAGCATGTTTTATTAACATTATCTTTTTGGAAGTTCAGTGTTATTACTAAAAAAAATTCAGCTTAATGCGTAACTAACAAAAACCATGTCGTTGATATTAAATGTTTCAGAAAATTTTATAAAAAAAAATCCGGAATCAATGGAAACTTTCAGAAATATTAATTTTGTTAATTATAACTTTTCTTCCGATCCTTTAAAAACGTATAAAGTAAAAAAAAAAGTATTTGAACGCAATTACTAAAAGCGGAAATTAATCGTTCAATCGGTTGCTGCTCTGTAGAATAAAGTTAAAAAAGTTTAACTCCGCCGCGACAGCTGTTAGCTGCCGTGACCAGGATTCGAACCTGGGTTACTACGGCCACAACGTAGGGTCCTAACCACTAGACGATCACGGCTGTCGGAGCTGGTTGATGGATCGATAAATGTTAGCAACTGTTCGCTGAATTCATGCTGTTTATTACAGTTAACGCGGCGAAAGCGATGGAGCGTGAACTAGTTATCTCAATGCTTTTATTTCCTTTATACTGCCATTAAATATTTAACTGCTTTCCCAGCTAACCGCTTGCATTCAAACAACGACTCCGGTTCGATTCCGAAACTGCAACCAACCTTTCCATCCTCATATTATTAACTAGCTGTTTCTCGCCCGTTTTGCTGGCCATAATATAGAGTAAGACTTGAATATGGAATAAAATTTGTCTGAAATATCCCTTGAGAGCACGGCAACGGAAAACGCCTTTATATAGCAACCGTTACTATAGCAACCGTATAAACAATAAGTAATGAAAATATTTATTAAAATTCATTACAAATAAAATAAGGAAGGAATGCGCCTATAACCATCATCTACAAATCATTAAGCGTCGAATGATCATGTTCCCGTGTCGATAAATTCATCAGATTTCACGTGATTGGCGAACTAATGTTATCCAGTTTCGTTACATATATAAAATAAGCTCTTCTCGAGTCTAGCATCATCCGCCAGAAACTCAAGAAATTCAGATTAAAGAGTGCTGCTATAACTACCGTCTGATCTTTCTACTTTATCGCCCGTCTATTACCACTTTGGCTTACTAATCTACTGGATGCAGTCTGTGCTGTTCTTTTACTTCTCTCCTCATTCTTGAGTTCATCACTTAAAAATACACCAAGTGTAGCTTTTTAACATTCTCGAGAACCAAAGCATAATGACTATTCCGATTTCGCCATAACCCACACTGATAATCCCAAATAATTTGTACCGCGTATGGTTCCGGTTTATCTGGCAGCGCATAGAAGAGTACTTTGTACGCTGTCGGAAGTAGAGCGATTCCTCAATTGTTTGAGCACGTTTTCTAGCATCCCTTTTTATGGGTACAGTTTATAATTCCCAGTTTCCACTCTTGCGGCAGTTGCTCTGAACAACATATCTTACTGATCAGTTCGTAAACTGTACGAACCAAGTGTAATCTTCTCCATAACACCTTGAGCGATTTGGAGCTTTTTTATGTAACCTATTAGAACCCATAACTGATACTATCTAGTACAAGGTTTCTATTCTCCCTCTTTTTCTCTTATTTCAACTGTCTTATTCAATCTATCTTATTCTAAACAATATTTAATTGTAATCAAATTTACTCTCTCTACTTTAGTATTCTAGTTGTCCGAGTTGAATTCATTTCGTCTTATTCTAGTTAATATACTTAGTCTTATGTCTATCTCTCATTTTATCTTTCACGTCTTAAATAACTTAACCATTTAACTATTCTAAATTTATATCATTTCATTTATCTACTTGTCTCTCATCTATTTTCATACCTCACAATTTCCTATCATTGATCGTTTTATCTGGGTACGACCTTACAATCTTAATATTGATTTTACTGTGGTGTTAGCTGCACTATTTTGTTATCCATAAGCTATTCTTTGTTTTCCATATTACTATAGCTGTTTTTTTATTACTATTTATTCTATTTCTCTTATTAAAATATGTAACAAGAAGTTTTCAACCAACCCAACAGATGGCGCTACCATGAACGATAGATCACGCTATCGTTTATCATAGCACAAATCTAAGAATCGTATATCTTTGCATACATTGACTTAGCTCAACAAGTCACTACGGAATACACAATTGTATTCATTTCCTGGATATTTCAAGGTCTATTTTTGAGAGAAGTCTATGTCCAACAGTGGACGTGTGGGGAGCACGATACCTGTAAATAAAATTCGCGGGTAATATGTAAACATTTGTTTGTTTCGAAACAAGCACTTACCTTCGGGAAGTGCAGCTGACGAGATCGCGCCTTGCTACAAAATTAATCCGGCTAGTGGGTACTCGCACGCGCGACGTGCGAGTACGTGCTCCCCACAGACGTCTGTCGGCTGATAATGATGATAATGATTCCTCTCGATCTTCGCGATGCCAGGCCCTCGGCCAACAAGTCATTGCAGAGTATACAATTGTGTCCATATACTGGAACTCTCTCGATCTTCGTAATGCAAGACGTCTACAAGTTGTTTATTTGAAAAGATGAAATTAAGTAAAGTATTGGAACTTTGAAACGTGATTAAGGTGAAAGTTCAGCAGCAAGTGTACACTTACAGAACTCATTAAAAGTTATCTGATGTGTCGGTAACCTGACGCGTGGAAATATCAGCGAACAGTTTGTTTTTGTTTCAGATGTTATCACCATGTTTGTTTGTGTATGTATATATAGTCACTATATGCGATTATATTTAAAATTTTTGTTATCGTCTTCATTTTTATTAAGAAACTTTGTTTCTTTCTCCTGTCTCTAAATCAGGTTTCCTTCATTCCAGTTCCGAACCGTTCGAGAAAGTTCAAAGTTTGACCTTTTCTAAGGTTCTCTATTAAATTTATTAATATTTTATGCCATAAATTTGTTTATGTCAGTAGATACTTCATTTTCTACGCATCAACCTCTCTCTATACATATTGTCTATCATTATCATCTTCAAATTTATACCATAAAGTGTATATAGTGAATAGTATAAGGGGTCCCGCACAACAATTCACGGATTCCAAGTCAACCTCACCAGCTAATAGACAAACGAGGCTCTGGCAGCGTGAGGGGTAATGGCTCAAATCCCTCCATATTACCTCTACAAACGACAATCCCTTGTGTCCGGCGATGCGGCTGCGCAGGATCGATCGACATGGGTCTTTGGGAGAGACCTGTGTCTAACAGTGGATGTCTATCGGCAGGTGATGATGATATGATGAAAAAATAAAATTAACCATTCACTACATCGCTTAAAGTAGGTATTATTATAAAAGAGTATCAAACAGCTGAATGTATTTAACATTATTCCCACGAGTGGGACTTGTTGTCTTCTCCCAGAGTCAGACCCCTTATCTACCACTCTGGCTAAGTGTGATTCGTAGATCATGTCGGTTTCTCCACGATATTCCCCAATCTGTTCATGTTTATAGGAACATTTAAAGTAGGATGAAGGTAACAGAGGACGCAGTACGACGTGGATTTCTTTTCAATTGAATTCAAGATTTATTTCCAGATTAGATGAGTTCTTATCCGGCTTTTAGGCGCAGACCCTGGATAAATTTGAAGATTACTGTATGAATATTTTTATATTCTAAATGATTACTTACATCTTCTAAATATTTATATATATAAGAGATTTCTACTTGAATAGAGACTTTGAGATTGGTGGTTGGTCTGCAGTTTGATACCGTCTAAGGCAAACATTACTGTATTCCGATTTGAAAGGCGCTGTAACTAATACAATTTCTGGTGTAACGAGACTTGACATCTTATGTCTCAAGGCGAGCAGCTCAATGTGATGCAGTACATATTATTCTAAGTACCGCGATGTTGTTATGGGCAAGCGTATCACTTACCACCAGGTGAGCGTGTCACTCGTCTCGTCGCTTAATTACATAAAAAAAGCAGCTTGGCTTTTCAATCGACAAGAAGTAAAAGGTTCTCTAAAGTCAGAGAAGTTTAGTTTATTTTTGAAGTGATCTGGTTTTAATTTTTTTTTGTCACTACGCGGATAACATAAAAATATAAAATAATCAAACTGTCTCTCAATGAAAGGAAATAATTAATATTGATTTTAACCTGTGTGACCTAATGTAAGTGCCTGAAAACTAGAAACAAAAATATTAATCAAAAACTCCTTTAAAAATCACTCAAAAAGTACTATATCAAGTTAATACATGCTTACTACTTGTATATATATGACATTTTATTACTATACATATATCACAAAACTTATTAAATATAATGAAAATTACGCTAACACAATGTGTAGTTACATAATTATTTAATTATGAAAGCTACTTGCCTTAGTTAAGTGTTAAGTTAATAAGTTTTTAACCACTCTTTAACGAAGTTTTACTCGTATACATCTCCTGACAATATACCTGGTGGAGAGAGCTGGTCTTTGCCTACCCCACCGGGAACGTGGCGTGATATATTAGGTTGGGGAAAAAGATATCCATTATTTTTTCGGTAGATGGCTGTAGTGATAAATTTCTCGTAAAGTTTCGATCAAACAGTTTCAGATTTATGCTCGTTGGAAAGGTGACATTTCGCAGTAAAAAAATTCTTTTGCTGTTTTTTGTTTGGTGCATTCAATTGTGAGTTACAGGGTGTTAAAAATGGAAGTGAACAAAGAGAAAATTCGGTACATTTTACAGTTTTTCTTTGACAAAGGCGAAAATGCAAGCCAGGCGGCTAAAATTGTGAATGATGGTTATGGACCCGATACTGTAACAGCCAATTATGTGCAATTTTGGTTTCGTAGATTCCGTTCAGGAATTGTTGATGTTAAAGATGCACCTCGCACAGGTAGGCCGGTCGCCGAAAATGTCGATAAAATCGGAGAAATGATCGAAGTTGACCGGCATGTTAGCAGTCGTAACATCGCCCAGGAGCTAAAAATGGACCACAAAACAGTTTTAAACCATTTACACAAAGCTGGATTCGAAAAAAAAAAACGATGTTTGGGTGCCACACTAATTAACAGAAAAAAACATGATGGATCGAATTTCCATCTGCGAAGACTTGGCCAAACGGAATGAGATAGACCCATTTCTTAAACGGATGGTGACTGGAGATGAGAAATGAATCACATACGATAACCCTGTGCGAAAACGATTATGGTCAAAGAGCGGTGAAGCACCTCAAACGGTGGCCAAACCAGGACTAACGGCCAGGAAGGTTCTGCTGTGCATTTGGTGGGACTGGAAGGGGATTATTTATTATGAGTTTTTTCCATATGGCTAAGCACTAAATTCTGATCTCTACTGTCAACAACTGGACCGTTTGAAGATAGCAATTGACAAGAAACGGCCAGAATTGGCCAACAGGAGAGGTGTCGTGTTCCACCAGGACAACGCTAGGCCACACACGTCTACAGTGACTAGCCAGAAACTTCGGGAGCTTGGTTGGGAAGTTTTAATGCATCCGCCATACAGTCCGGACTTGGCACCAAGCGATTACCATCTTTTTCTTGCATTACAAAATTTCTTTAGTGATAAAAAATTGGCATCTAGGGAAGATTGTGAAAATCGGCTACTAGAGTTTTTTGCAAATAGAGACCAGGACTTCTACGAGAGAGGCATTATGAAGTTACCTTTAAAATAGCAACAAATCATAGAACAAAACGGTGCATATTTGACCCAAATCGGACAATCCGAAGCAAGTTATATAAAGTACTGAAGTTCATATAAAAATAATGGATTTTTTTTTCCCCAACCTATTATATGTATATATGTACAATATACCTTAACGGATACATTGCTAGTTAAAAATTAGTAGGCGCTATATAAATTAATTGTTATTAAATATATTTAATAAATTTAACTTATTAATCAGTCGTCATATATAGGGGTGTAAAAGGTGCATAATAGCTTACGGGACTTAAGCTAATCTCATCTGCATGTGCTGCACCATATTATGGCTATGGCTCCCACCAACCCGCATTGCACCTGGTGCTTGATACGTCGCCGGAAGGTGCTGGATCCAGCAGCGCAGGACCGATCGACACGGGAATCTTTGAGGGACACCTGTGGACGTCCAACAGTTGATGATGATGAGTTAAATATAGTTGTTAAGGCCACAGAAACAAATTCAAAGAAACAACTGAAGGAATAAGTCTTCGCTGGAGCTTCGAATAATAATAAGATTTGAGAAAACTTGAAGTTTACATCATCATCATCATCATTTCAAATGATGGACGTTCACTGCTGGTCATAGGTCTCATTTAACATGTTCCACAAAACAATGATCCATAAATACTTATTAACTTTTCTGACTAACATTTGGACTTAGATGTAAATAAGACCATTGAAACAAGCTAATCTAGAAAACTAGATCCTTTAATGACATCCAGCTACAATACTTAACATTTATTTATTCATTTAGATAACAGGAAAGAACAATTAATCTACTTGTTAAATATATTCTATAAAAATATTTGATCTCGTGCCAAAGGACGACTAGACTAAGAGAGAAAAGTCTTATAATGGAATTGATTTTGAAAGAAATCCTTCCACCATCTGAACTCTCGGATATCCTCCGACGATTTTTATTCTTCCTTATTTGTCTATTTTCAAATTTTCTTTTAGCTTTTACATTTTTAAACAAGGACTTAATTTTGTTAAGATCTCTTATCTAAAATGTATCACTGTCAAAATGTTGTTTAATGGTTCGTTTGTCTGTCTTTTTATTAATATTACACTGTTAAAAACTTACTAATATTTTTACTAATACCTAATAGTTATTTGTTTTTAAGTAATCTTCGCGAAATATATTCTATATGGATGTAATGCCACAGAGCTCCATGCTGCGGAGCAGTTCGCAGCCGCGCCAGTAGGCCGTCAAATTGAACTTTGACATCTCGTTACCATATAGGGATCATTATTAAATTAACTGTACATTAGTCAAAGCCTGAAGGGCTCCATTAACTAATTTCAGTGGTTTAATATATATTCGTAACTAACCTAAATTTTGAAATATTCAATACTTTTATTAAAGTAAAAGAACGGAAGTAATCATTTATGTTGTACTTCTGCCATTTAGATGCTTTCTTACCTTACACTGGTAGTAAGTAGCTCGCTGGCCTAGTGGTTAGAGCGTGCGGCTTTCATTCCGAAGGTCGCGGGTTCAAACCTCGGCATGTACCAATGACTTAATGTTTAAGTTATGTACATTTGTGAACTTTAGTTACAACAGCGAGATACAAAAACGGTGAAGGAAAACATCGTGAGGAAACCCGCACACTGATATCATCTTTGTGTGTGTGTGTGTGGTGGCCCCAATAAAGTGGCAACAGGCTCGCCCCCTGTTACATGGGACCTAATCTGACCACATCTGGCGAAACGTGGGTGGTTTATTCACCTCTGCCTACCCCTACTGGGGAAAAGGCGTGACAATATAAAAAAAAAAAAAAAAAACACTGGTAGTAGACGCTAAATATATTTTTTATTATAATTATATAGAAAAGAATTTTAGTATCAATTTTCTCCCTCTCTCGCTCTTTCTCTCTCTTATCAGAATATTCATAATGATGACAATTAAAACCCTCTTAATAGTAGACCTTTCTGTTATTGAAATATTTTAATATACATTCGTTTAATATAACGTTGAAGTGTAATGGCGTATTGATGAAATCCATTATTCATTGATTTATTTAATAAAAGCCTTACTGTGCGGTAATTTCCATTTATAAATACTAAGTTACTTAGTTCCTGTAGTAATATCGCTGTAAATATACCACTCGTTCTTACGGGATTTCCGATTGTCTCCATGCGAGCGTATAACCTAACGACCCGTCACTGAAACATGAAAGAGGACGTATTTGACATTTGAAAATTATACACAACGCTATCTAACAAAGAAAAGGAGGCTTTAATTTATATGCAAAGCCAGAGATCTTACTGCCTTACTTACTGGTAGGTCTCTGTTGCCGGAGATCCTATCACTAGGTATTAACGAACAGGTTTCGTTTTGTCATGGCGATGGTACTCAACAAGCGTGGTTTAGCCAACCTAAGAGGAACCCGGCCGGCTCGAGGTGGACGCTCCAAGAGAGCTCGTTGAGATTACCTCGGATATGTGTTCGTAGCCATGGTGGAGTAGTGTAAGAGGTAGGAGAGGAATGTCGGTATTGCGGTTTGCTGCTCACTCTATTGTGTTATGTGCAAACATTACTGTGTTCCGGTTCGAAGGGTGATGTAGCTGGTAAAATAACTGAGGTAACGAGATTTAACATCGTATGTCTGAAGGCGACGAGCGCAATTTGATGCAATATATATTATCCTAAAATTACATCGTTTATTAGAATAAAAAAAAAAAGAAAACTTAATTACTATTTGAACTACTTCCTTTGTTACTTTGTTATCTAATATTGTAATATTGAATATTATAATAACTGAATTACTGGTAATATATTTTTTTTTAAATATCTAAAACTAATCCTATATTTTGTCGACGATGAGGAAGTGAAAAAAAATATAGCTCCGCCGCGACAGCTGTTAGCTGCCGTGACCAGGATTCGAACCTGGGTTACTACGGCCACAACGTAGGGTCCTAACCACTAGACGATCACGGCTGTCGGAGCTGGTGACGGTGGTAACGAAACGTTTATATTTGTACTCTTAAAACTGGAGTACTTTCACCGTTACCGTTTTAAATATTGCGACACAGCCGCTGCAAGAGACGATTAAAGATTGACGTAGTAGTATAGTTTAGTTTTATGCCACTATGATGGTAAACAGGTATACCATAACCCTGATGATAAGCAGTTACTGTATTCTACGGACGCCTATAACACTAGAGGTATTGATATAGTCTCTGATGCCGGAGACCGTCTAGGAAAATTAAGCAGCTCCTAATTTTGCCGCCTAACAATAGTATATAAAATTTATCGTGTTCCGATTTGAAGGACGCTGTAGCTATTAAAATCATATGGTAGCAACTATAACATGGTGCAGTGTATATCATATTAACTAGCGCTACGTTGTTATGAGCAAGCTTCTCTAACCATCAGGTGAACGTGTCTCCCGTCTCATCTCTTCGTCGAGGATACTGGCCCCGTATATATTTAGAGAAGAAAAACCAACTTCATTAATCTATCATGTCTCTAGTGATCTCTTTATGTGATTGAGTGATTGGAACACTTAGTATATCACATGAATGATAACATTTAACGCCATGTATTATAACAAGAAGCATTTAAACCAAACACAGTTTCTAGTACTATTACAATGACGTTATCCAACTTATAGATGATTAGCAGAACATTGATGGTAGTGGCCGTTTTATTGATTAAAGTCTATAATCTCAAGAGGAGACCTATGTCCAGCGTTAAACATCTACCAGCAGCTGATCATGATTGAGTGAGTAAGATGTACGAAAATTTGTTACTTACACAGTCTCTCGCAACAGGGACCTATCAGTCCTTTGTCATAACTTTAAGTAATGGTTTGATCTAAAATATTTACAATTAAAATATAACAAAAAATATTATCAAACGTCTTCATATTACAAACATTATTTTTATAATCATTGTCGTTTATAATGAAAACAAATCGCAGCGCCTTACATATTAAATCATATTAAGAGTAAAGTAAAAATTGCTATTAATAATTTGAAAGGCGCAATGGACAATTTATTTGTACTGTTCTAATAACATATAACGTCAAACAATTTTTTAATATTCGCCGTCGCAATAAAACAGTTACAGTACGAAAGTTTATTAGTTTTAAGAGACTATAAAAAGAAAATTATTAAATGTACATCTCTCTAATTCTACCTCGCAGTAATTGCGGTACATGTGAATACTCAGGTAATAACTGCCATAAATAATATCACATTGGTATAAACCTAACTAACATATTAATCAAGAAATATTATAGCTGTATAGTATATAAAATACAAATTCGATTAACCGTAACCCAAAACAGTTTTTGAGTTATTTAATATTATGGATTAGTTAAAATAGTTATGCGCCTTTTAACGAATATTTAAACAGAATAACAAAGTAGCTTCAAATGTAACCTTTACTCGCCACCTCCGCGCTAATTACCCAGGAGTAATGCTTCCGTTGGAAACCATAAACACTGATGAGGACTAATTAAACAGTACACGGGAGTAGATACTGGTAAAGAGGAATTATGGTTGGTTAAAATTATTCTCGCTACGGGATATCTCCGGAGGCGCCGCACACACGGAATTGTTAATAACCTCGCCTTTAATGGTCACAATATTTGAAATTTAGGTTATTATTTTTAATATAATATAATTTTTAGAATAAGAGTATTCATATTCATACTAAATAAAGTATAAATATTTTTTACATCAATGCGGCAGAAGAAGGGGCGTAAGAAGGACCCATTCTTCTGCACAATAACTTACGGGACTCAAGTCAAGCTCACCTGCTCGCGGTGCACTCTGCAGGACAACAAACGAGGCTTTGGCTCCCGACAACCAGCATTGGGCCAGCGTGGTGGGAAATGGCCCTAATCCTCCCATATGAAACGTTACAAACGATAGGTCCTGGTGCCCGCCGATGCGGGCGGCACAGGACCGATCGATGTGTAGTAACTTGATCCACTTCTTTAATTTATTTATGTTGACATTAATTTAAAGAAAACAATTATATTAAAATACAAACTTATTAGTTTTGAGGTCCATTCCTTGACATGGACTTCCCCTACGGATTTCTATATCGATCGGGTTGGAATTCAATGGGGAAATTTGGTCTGTTATTCACCACGCTGGCCTATTGCGAGTTTGTGGAATCCAGAACCTCGTTTGTTTGAGGTTAGATCTCGTAAGATCAGATGGGACAGAACATCTCCTTGCCAGCCTGTGTCGGCCATGCTGGGAGAGAGTTTCCATCGGGAGCCGTAGCCTCCTTTTATGAAACTATTACAGTACAAAAGGAGGCTGCGGAGCGGGATAGAGGGAGGACAAATTCCTCTCGGAGACGCAGCCGACGTGTCGCTACCGTGCGTCAACACGTCGCACCGGCGCATGGTATACCTCTACCTTAACGGGGCCTTTGGCGTTGTTAGCGGTTAGATTGGGGGACAATGGCTGGACGTGGTCTCCGGTCATTAAAGTAGTACTCACGGGGGTGGTAGGGTCTGCATAAAGCAGACCTGGGGACTAGTTATCCCAGCATATAGCGTTACTGAGGCCGCGGTTGTGTTCCGAACGGAGATCCCGTGACCTCTCCAAACACCGAAGGTGACTACCGAGAGTGTTTTAGTAGGTAAAATCTCCACATAACTCTGACTTCCCCCAGAAGGTAAAGTATCTTTTCGAAGATTTCCCCTCCGAAACCAAAAAAAAGACTCGTAAGATGTTGTGCGGTAACCCTTGCACCCTTGTTATTCATTATAAATATAATTATGCTTACCCTTAACCTTTAACCCTAAGGCCCAGACCTTCAAAACATTGTAGAGACGTTCCTATGTCTCTTTCGCATACAATAATTTTAATAAAATTAGTGTTTTCACTAAATATAGCGACTTTAATATCTGTGTACCCCTTTCATCATCAACAGCAACCCCTACGGCGATATCTTACTTATCACGAGTTTATTACCCTATATTAATATATAAACCTATATTTAAAATAGTGCTAGATGTACAAAGAAAAAAATATGGCTCCGCCGCGACAGCTGTTAGCTGCCGTGACCAGGATTCGAACCTGGGTTACTACGGCCACAACGTAGGGTCCTAACCACTAGACGATCACGGCTGTCGGAGCTGGTGTTTGTATGAACGGAATCTTGGTTCAATTTGAACCACTTTCACTTGAGCTGAAACGCGCAAATTGCTATTCAAATTAAAACCTTATTACTATGGCAATGAGCCACAGAATTCCTTACCATTGTCATCATAGTTGAAAACTTCTTTAGCACACCATCTCTTGGTGCGATTGACGAAACAGTATTATAGGTGTATCCATACCTTCCTGTTTATACATAGGTAGCACATCCATCCATAATATCACCTGGATATACGTGATTGTGCTGGTGAAGCGTACAGAACTAGTATATATATCTCTCGTACTTTTGCATACGCTTTATACGATACAGGCGAAGGTGATCAGATGATGAGTCCAAGCTCTTCTGATGACCACGTACTCCTGACCTCCATCAATGTATTTATTAGTTTACACCCTCTTCTCTCTCTTATATCACTATCAATCTCTTCAACTCTTCCCCATCCAATATCGTCTCACCTTTCTCTTACCTCTTTTACATACAAAACGATTTACATATATATGTATATATTTACGTTTTTATTTTTTGTGTTTGTTATGAGTTTAATTTTTAATTTTCTTTTCGTTTCGTATCATTGATTAATTATATTTAGTATTACACATACCAGATCCGCGAGACGCGAGTCCGATGAAGCTGCTATGGTTGTGAGAGGAACTAGTGGCGCAAGCTTCATCATCATTTCATTATGAAAAAAGCATACTCGTTAAGTTATACCTGAAAATCAACGCTGCTTCAGTACAACCGTTTTGCTGAATCGGAACCATATTCATGGGTTGAGATGATGGTAGTGGAACCATGTTCAGCTGATTAATGCTATTTTATATTCAAGCTTCTGTTCGTATTTAGTCTTCAATAAAACCTTTACGTTCTTTTCTTCTCATTCACATAGGTGAAGATATCATCCTTATATAAGACATATACTACGGTATGTTTGATTATAGTTATATAAATAGCCAAATAGTTTTTTTTATGGTTTCCCTACAACTAGAGATTAGATAGAAGGTTTACCAACCTACGGTTAGGCAGAATACTCCAGCATCGGCACCACATCCGCTAAGAATTCTCATCTTGTAGATCATTTAAAAACTACTATAAAAGCTCTCTCTTAAACAAAAAAAAACATTTATTTTTATACGACAAAGCGATGAGACGAGCAAGACGTTCACTTGATTGTAAGTGATACTTACCGATAACAAACTGCTGCTAGTTATGATGATATACACAGCACCACATTGCGCTCGTCGCCTTGAGACATAAGATCATTAAGTCTCGTTACCCCAATAATTTCGTAGCTACAGCGCCCTTCAAACGGGAGCACAGTAACGTTTGCACATTGCCGTTTGTCGGCTACCCAGACGATCTTCAGCAACAGAGATCTGCCATCGGTACATTTAGCAGCTGATTAAAGTATTAAAAAGGTGAAAACAACTTTGATTTGTATTATTATATAGTTGAGGGGTGTAAGGGGTAGCATCATAGCAGCATAGCAACTCACGGGACCCAAGCCACCCTCACCAGCTCGTGGTGCACCCTGCTAAACAGCAAACGAGGCTCTGGCACCCACCAACCCGCCAGCTAGCGTGGTGAGAAACGATCCAAACCCACCCATATGAATCTACTTGATCGTGTGGAGATCTGGGGATCCTTATGTCCAGCGGTGGAAGTCCATCGGCTGATGATGATGACGATGAATATAATTGAAAAATTTATATACAATAGTTTATTATTATATCGTTTTATATAGTTGCTGAACGTCGCAGGCACTAGTCAACATGGGCTCCGCTGAAGAACAGCATCAGCAATTTTGCACAGCACATGCTGAGTCAGGGTTCAATTTTAAATTTACTCATCACCACCCTTACATCATGTTCTAAGTTTCCGTCTTACAACTCATACATACATACATACATATATATCACGCCTCGTTCCCAGCGGGGTAGGCAGAGACCACCTCTCTCCACCTGCTACGATCCTGGCACACCTCTCTCGCTTCCTCCACTTTCATAAGCGTCTTCATGCACGCTCGTCGGTTGCGTGTGCTTTTGATCCGGCCTTTCTTTAGGACATCTCCGATTTGATCGGAGTATGTCCGTCTAGGTCGGCCTGCACCGATTTTTCCAATCATTCTTACCTTGTATATTTCTTTCGTTAATCTTCTTTCATCCATTCTTTCGACATGGCCGAACCATCTAAGCATCCCTTTCTCTATCCTTGTCACTACATCTTCAACCACGCCGCACCGCTTCCTTATCACACTGTTCCTCACTTTGTCCATCCGTTTCACTCCAGTTATACTTCTCAGGCTTCTCATCTCCACAGCATTAATCCTACTTTCATGTTTCTTCTGCCATACCCAACATTCACTACCATACATCAGTGTGGGGACCAACACGCCTCTATGCACAGCCAGTCGTGCACTTTGTGAAACGTTCCGGCTACTCATAAAGTTATGAAGTGCCCCATTGACTAGATTCCCTTTTAAAACTCTTCTTTCAATATCACCATCACACTTGCCATCTCTCGTAAACTGTGAACCCAGATATACAAATTCTTTCACTTGTTCCACTTTTTGTCCCTCAATCATAATGTCACAGTTTGTCATACATTCTTCTCTTTCAAAAACCATTACTTTCGTCTTGCTTACATTCACTTTCATTCCTTTGCTTGTTAAAGCTCCATGCACCATGTCGACCATCGCTTGCAACTCCCTCTCCGATGATGACAATAAAACTTGATCATCCGCGTATAGGAGGCACTTGACGGTCAACTCATTCATTCTTAGTCCATACTCACTATCTTTCAAATCTTTCAAGCAATTGTCTAAAAATAGGTTAAACAGCCACGGCGAGGCCACACATCCCTGTCTAACACCCTTCTGGATGCTAAACCAGTCTGAGTAAGCTCCGTTTATCCTGACACAAGCACTAGAACCCTCATAAAGTGATTTCAATGCTCGTATCAGCGTGCTGTTCACCCCATAAGCAGACAATATGGACCACAATTCATTCCTCACCACTCTGTCATAGGCTTTTTCCAAATCTACGAAAGCGCAATAGACCTTTTGGCTATGTGCCAAACATTTTTCGGTTATGCTACGTAAGGAAAAGACCTGGTCCATGCATCCAATTCCACTTCTAAATCCTGCTTGTACATCCCAAATTTTCTCTTCAGTTTCATTCATCACTCTTTTAATCAGTATCTTTGCATACAGTTTGCCGACGACGCTCAGTAAGCTAATGCCACGATAGTTTTTACAGTCTTGCTGTGACCCTTTTCCTTTATATACCGGAACGATTACGGCTTTGCACCAGTCATCTGGCACTTTGCCGCTCTTCCAACAAAGATTGAAAAGGTAGTACAGCTGACTAGCTACCACGCCCTGTCCAGCTCTCAGCATCTCGACCGTAATCCTATCATATCCTGCAGCCTTACCCAACTTCATACTATTCATTTCATCTAAGATCTCTAAGATCTTAGAGAACTTACAACTCATTATATTTCTAATTAATTAATTAAATGTGTTGCAATGTATAGTAGTATATATGTCTATATGAGTCCCGATTGTTGTCGGCGCTGCGAACCTTCAGAAATGAAGCACAATTATAAGCTTTCTTTAGTCTTCAAGAGTGGTGTTTTAATGAAATATTATTAATATTAAGATGACATTAGAACAATGTTCTCCATTGAACAAAACTGGTCAGTCCTGCAGGACAGGATCGAGGGTGCGCCCGCAGCGAAACAAGTCACGCGCCCTGCCGCTGACGAATGGCCCGCTAACTGGAAACGGCGACGGCTCCACGCACTCATAAATATTTAAACAACACAACAGCCTGTCCCACGTCAAGACTAATTTATTTTTTTTATATTCTACCTCCTTTTACAATCTTAAATAGTTTTCTTTTTGTTTAACAAACAAATTCTTTCACTTTATATTTACTAGAAACCATGTATTCAGCAATAGATAGGTGAATGACGGTCGTGATGTAACAGGCCGTAGACTGTCTACCAATGTGGAGCTGTAGGAGTCAATATGACTTTCAAACCCTATTCATCATCAGAAAACTGGTAATAATAACAAAAAAAAATATTTTAAATTCATACACGTCGTGTAAAGATGGACTTAATGTCTTCGGCTTTATCCTCCAGCCTTCTTTAGTGCACGGATGTTATCAGGTGGTTTATGAGTTAAAAAAATTAAATATCTATCATCATATATGTAGCACACATATAAAATATATATTCATATACACTAAAAACATTAAATGACAACTTCTTTATTTAACCCTGCTACAGTCTCAAAGTTGTTTGAATTTTTTTTATCTTTACATTTAAATACAGCATGTATAAAACGAAGACATCATCATCATCATCATCAGGCGATAGATGTCCACTGATGAATATATATTATCATTTAATAAGAAATATTCTGTTTCCGTTGTTACTTATAAACTGGCAATCTCCTTGGCAGCCAACGAATCACTGGTGGTAGGTATCTTGCCAGAGACCGTCTAAGTAGGTAACACCGCAGCTCCTATTTCTCCCGCCCAACAGTATTGCGCAAACATTAGTGTTCCGGTTTGAAGAGCGCTGTAGCTAGTGAAATTACTGAGGTAACAAGACTGCATATGCTGTGTCAACGCGAAGAGCGCAAGGTGGCGCTATGTATAACATCATAACGAGTATCACGTTGTTATGGGCGTACGTTTCATCATTAGGTGAACATCTCGCTCGTATAGCCGCTTGCAGAATAAATAAAAAAAAAGAATGACGACTAAAAAAAATATAGATGCTACAGTGTTACCAACCTAAAGTATTGCCAATTGAAAAAGTCTCCGAATTTTACAAGTATACATTTCTAATATTAGTCACATAGTATTTCGTACAAATAATTTTTACTCGTAAAATTCTATACTTATACAAATAATTCCTCGGCTGTCATTAAACTAACTGATTTGTTTTTAAGTAATCATTTATTCATCATCATCATCATTTCAACGGATGAATAGCTTATTCAACATTAAATTTAGATATTTATTAAAATGTTGCCAACAGTTATTGCTGCGTATAACCTCTAATATGGCGACTATGTACTTCTGAACTATGTTTAACATTGGACTTCAATTACCTGAAATATATTTGAGATGAGGGAAGAAAACAACAATTAATACACAAAACACTCAATTATGAAAAGGTTAATGAACTAACATTATTTAAAAATATGTATTTCAACAATTGAATGCAAAAACAAAAAAAATCACGAATTCTTCAAAATTTTTTGTACCAGGAAATCCTTGTAGATGCGCCGTGATAATCTTGCAAATTGCGAGAGGTCGCTCACGTAGAACAGTCACGTTGTAACAGACGGCACTTAACTCCGGTAACCTAGCTTTATGATGTCTCAATACTCATACAGCTAGATAACCAAAGATAATTAGCCAATCTTATATCTTCATGATCCGGAATATTGTAATTTCGTTGACGTAAATACATCTCTGATTAATATTTTCGTGTCTTCTCTTCTTAGCGTGCTTCCCGTAAAGTAGACTGAGGATTTGATGACGACCGTGGAAAGCTGCTGGATCGATTTGTGTGGATATATATTTGTATGTGTATAATATATATTGTGTGTATTTATATGCAATAATAATATAAACATAGTTTAAACCCTAAACGTCTTCTTCCATGTCTTCGAATAATCAAGCACGTTAGAAGTATCTCCCAATCTGAAAAAGTAATTAGAATAGAAGTTATTAACAAGAAAAAAATAAACGGACCTAATATAAATACCAATAATGATCTAGGACTAATTGTGATTTATTAACCCAAAGATTTCAGGTTTAATTTATAAATAAGCAAAAGTTAATAAAGAACAATGGATATAATGGAATATTAACATGATTAAAGTATCAAGAAGGTTGAACATGACGCTAATTAGGTTGTTCTTACAATGCTATGAAAAACTCGTGAAATTTAAATACTTTTTTTATTAACAGGCCGATAATGTAATGTAGTTTAATATAACATAAAAGACAGAAATAGACACTTTGGTATGTATATTTAACTGAAATAGTAAACTATCACCATATTTATATAAATAATTAATAGTAGTGTGCAAACTTTATCATGTTCCAATTTGAAGGGCGTTGTAGCTAGTGAAATTACTGATGTAACGGAACTGAGTATGTTAGTTCTCGAAACGCAGGTACAGTTTGCAACGAAAGTTAATGTTTCACGTTTCAAAACACATACAGTTTGATGCAGTGTATATCATCCTAACTAGCGTCATATTAAGTCGTATCACTTACTATCAAGTGGCCTTCCTGTTCGTTGAATATAAAACGGAAACTCTAGTGATGCAGACATTGCTAATGTTTCGAAGGGTACTAGGTATCCGAAGTGCGCAGATGCTTACTTACTTTTCGAAATACTAGGTATAAGAGTATTAGAAAATGTACTTTATCACAAAAGAATTAAGGTTCAAGTTTGCTTAAAGAAGACGTTGAGGATTAATATTTTTATACGAAGCAAAATATAAAATGTCTTTTGCGCAGATGGCCGCCATTTTGTTATTACGTTACCTTCGCCCGATTGACCGTAAGATTTTCTCTTCACAGCGATATATTCCTTGAAAGTAAGTGAAAATATTAAAATTATTTAATACCAAATCTACTATGACATACTATTGTAATAATCGCGATAGTCTTTGAACTGATTTAGTGCGAAACATTTCTAAAAGATCTTGCTTGTCTCGCTTGCAGTGCGAATACGAAAAGCATGTACTACAAAGTGCATAACTTCAATAAACGTTATAGGGTTCTCTGTATACTGTGTATTCTGGATATTCTGTATTCTCTGTAGTCTGTATTGTGGGCCACAATGACAGTTTTACGACCAGGTATAACGCCTTGTACTACAGGAATAAAAATAATAGGGAAGTCAGTGCCGCTTTGAACGTTCATAGCTGGAATTGATTTAAAGGTCAATAATCTTTAATCTGTAAAAAAAATTACAAGATTTCCGTTAAATCTTCAAGCAATATTTAAATCGGTTAACTAGAGTCGATTACCTAGCTTAATTTATATAAGTACTATTTAAAAATACTTTTCAAGTCTGTAGATGTTCTCCTATAGAGTTAAAAGAATTTTACAACCATTAAAACTATGCATGCGTAGGAAACATTTCATTTAACTTCGGTAAACGAAAAAACAAACGTAGTACTCTCAAACGTCAACGAAACAAACTATAAATCATACAGTCATGTTTACTCTGTGAGTAGACTGTTTAAACAAGAACCTACGACCACCACAGTCGAGGTGCGAACGACTTGTGCAAAGATACCGTCGGCGAGCAACATCGCAGAACAGCTTTGTTAGGTTTATGTCGAAACAGTCGCCAACATACGTAGACCTTCCGTACATAACACAGTTCGAACAAGATATCAAGAAATATCAGATTATCAGGTCTCTACTTATACTGGTTACGTTACTAGCGACCTTGTATATTGTAGGCAAGGAAATCGCAACCTAGAATAAAACGCCATTGCTGAATTTTCCTTCCTGCAATGATCATCTCGTAACAGTGTGAACGGATTTGATGACTTTAATGATTTACCTACGTATGATTAACATAATAAATTAAACAAAATCAGATTTCAGTTATCAATGAGTCGATTTAAAAACTTCTTTAATAATCTTCATAAATCATTAAATACAAAACCGTTACAGTTATCTTAACTTAGTAGTGAAGTTCTTAAATATAATACTAAGACTAAGATATCCGACTGACTACCTTACTACTGGTCGTTACATTAAGTCACAGAGAAATAACTGCAGGGTCACTACCAAAAATTAAGCATAACGTTTGTTTCCTGTATCCTGTTAAATATGATGAATAATTAGCAATACAGCCTCCTCTAGCACCTGATAGACAGCGGAAGAAATAGATTTATAAGATAGGAGTGGAAGCAGTTTAAATGCCATCAGTTAAAATAAATAGCCGATGATCGAATTGGTTTTCTGGATCTAATCGAAAAACTTCAGTTTGAAGAGGGCATCTAATGATGGTTATGAAATTGGAAGGAAGGTGCAAGGAATCCCTGAATTGAGTCAACATTCAAAGAATCTCATAATAAACTCATCCGCTTTCATTTGTTGCAGGTTAGATTAATGTGATGTTTTGAAAAGTGGTTAGAGCGTATTTCAAACCCGAAGTGGGACGACCTGAAGGCTGCTAGGAGGCAACGACACCGGTGACCTCGTCTGCCTCTTGTTAAGGAAGTAGTTATTAACAAATCATGTAACAGAATACGTACTATTCTATTATTTGAAAACAAAGCGCACTCTCCGTATTGTGTCCGTTGACGACTGCGGACTTCAGGTCATCATCGTCGTCTCCAGTATTTTTTGTACTGAGTGAAGTAAAATATAATTCGTTTCATAAATTACTAATTGATATTTTCATACTTTCATTTATTAATGCACTTTAAAATATAAATAATCTAGAAATAACGAAAACTGTTCTTGTAACTTATAGATTTCATTCAAATATTTTCCTTCTGCGAACAACTCCAACTCGACAGGAACTGAAACTGTGATTAAAAAATTTTAATAACAGATTTTTGTATATATATTTCTTTGTGATAGAAAGAAAAGACATTCGTTACGTTTAGGTAACTAATGTAGAGGTTTAAGGGATCCCAACGTCCTCGCCTTGTCGTAAGAAGACAGAAGTGGAGAGTTTTATGTAATAAATAGATGGAGACTACGACATGGGTGTAAGGGTGTCCGCACAACAACTCACGGGAGCCAAGCCTGTCCTGTCCTGTTCTTAGTGTATCCTGTTAATGAAACCAGGCTCTGGCTCCCACCAAATTCCTCCAAATGAACCCCTACAAAGGTATGTCGCGAGAAACTGCTGGATGCGAGCAGCGCAGGTCCGATCGATGTTAAGATCTTTTGAGGAGACCTGTCTCCAGTGGACGTCTATCAGCTGATGTTGATAATTGAAATCATCATCATTTTGGCTAACAGCTGTTCACACCTGTACTTAAGTGTACTAATGTAAGGAATTATAATGGCGAGTACTAACCCGTCACGCGCCGGCCGCGAACTGACCTCGCCGCGCCACATTCATACGGCGATTGCACACAACAATAAAATCTATTCATCCAACGTTTCCTAGACACGGAGAGCCGAAAATTCTCTGAATAGTACGTGAGGTCGCTAACACTACAAAAAAAAAAAAAACGCCTTTATACAAACGTCGAACGCAACTTTGAATACTTAACAAAGCGGCGGCCGGAATCGAATTCAAATCGATTCATTTTACGCACACACTTCACGCGTTGCCGAAGGACGAGATGCGTAACGTCCAATCAGACGTTCGTGACATCCTGCCAACGGCAAGGACGGCGGGCGGCACAGTACCAGTATCTTTCTTTCCTTTTTAATACAGAAGAAATTTTCAATAATACCCATCGCAGGCACGCGCTTCCTATAGACAAATAACCGCAGCGTACATTAACTCTTCAAACCTTTCCAAATAATGATCTCTGAACTCAAAAGGTAGGAAACTATTTATACTTGAAATAAGTAGGTTTATTTTTAAGTATAAATAAGTACAGATATTTAAAGTATGGTATACATAACCCTATCAGACATCTCTGTGAAATTCCTCGCCTTGTCATGAAGACAGAGTTAAGTGGATAGTTTTATCTAATAAATAAATGGAGACTAAGACAGGGGTATAAGGGGTTCCGCACGACAACATACGGGACATAAGCCAACCGCACCTGCTCGTGGTGCATCCTGCTAAGGCTCTTGCTCCAATCAACCCGCATTGGGCCAGCGTGGTGGAAAATGGCCCAAATCCTCCCAAATGAATCCCTTCATACGACGGCTCCTAGTGCCCGGCGGTGACTGTATGTGGAGAGTTTTGTGAGAGACCTATGTCTATTATTGAAGTCTCTATTGCTTATAAATGAAGTCTTGCAATTATCTTCCAGGGACGAATTCAGTTTATAGATCAATTAAAATTTAATACGAAATGCTTCAACTATTATCAAGTAAAATGGCCGTTAAAAAAGTTGGAATAGTCGATGGAGCGGATGCAGATGCGACATACTCCGCGACTCGTCGGCGCCAGTTTTTCCCGCATCCTTGCACGGTCACCCCGCCAGGATCTTGACCTACTCCCATTACCGAGAATCGCTGGTAATTCAGCGCAGTCGGGTGGAACACCTGTCGCGCGGTTTCGGCATCCGTGTCACCGGAACTGGGGTGAAGTTTTTGTGTCAAGTCGCACGGAATTCGCGACATCAATTGCGCTGTTATTACGAATATATTTTCATGTTTTACTGTAAAATCATGAACTTTTGTGATGACTTATTTAAAATACTGACTGTATGCCAAACGGGTCTCCGCCGGCCATAAGCTGGCAGTCTGGCCAACTCGGCTTTTGGACACTTTGCATGCGCGGTGAGACGCACCTCGCAGGTATTTCTGAATCACGTTTGTGCCTTGCATCGGAAACTAAGTTATTTTTTAAAACATTTAACGTTTCATTCAATTGCTCTTATATATTAACAATTCTACTATTTATTGCTAACGTACTTTTAAGATATATATGTTCTGTAATATTACCCATTTAAATTACCCGAAGTCACTTAGTTTAATATTATTTGTAACACAAAGGAAATGTCGTATAAGTAACAACTGTATTACTCTTAAAGCCTTCTCAACTATCGTTATTAACGTTTAATATTAGTCTGTACAACTTTAATATCACTATGATGAGAGTAAGTTATTAATGTGAAGTGATTGCTGAATTAGTGATAAATATAATTTGCCGTAGACCTAAGTTGATATCTTCGCCAACAAAAAGTATGTAAGTAAACTAATATCTAACAAAATCATTAATAGTTCTACGATATTTTAACCGTCTACGAAAAAAGGAGTTCACGATTTAAAGCATAAAGCATATCTATCAAGTTTAAACTAAGTTACACGGATGTTTTCATTTGTATACATCGTTTTTAAATTTTCCAAAGAAAAGTTAACTAGTTAATACGATCAATAATAAAATTCTCTTCCGCTTGGTAATAAGTTATAAACTAAAGAAAATTTGTGTCAAAGTAAGTTTAAGCTATAGTTAATAATATTCATATAACTGAAACTATAAACTTTAACATATAACCGAGGTAGTTAACATCGATGAGAAACGTCTAGTTAAAGTCCAACTCAATTTACGAAGGAACAAACAGACGACCTCAGGATCAAAGAGGGTCCTCACGAAACTCGATGAAAACTTCATAAAAGCTTTACGATTTCGCATATGTTTAGTAAAAAATCATATTTACTATAACAAAGTGATATTTTGTATACCATTTATACCATCTAGTGTATGGTAGTTAAGACTCGATGAGACGAGAAAATAAGTGAACTAAACCCTTTTACTTGAAAACTATGCCTAAGCTATCTCATTAACTTATCTTAACAACAAAAAAAAAATAATAAGTTCCTATAACAACATTATCTAATAAAATTAATCTAAGGTAATAACTTATTAAGTACTATTGAATATAAGTCATGTCTTAATAACTTAGATATACTTGTATTATAATGAAGTGTGATAAAACAAAGATCAGTAGTAAATATACTCAAGCGTAAATTCTCTAAGAGGAGTTTAAAAACAAAGATGCTGCTGAAGGAGATGTGTAACATAATTATCGTTCCTAATCCTGATCCTGATCTCTGAGGAAGAAGGGGAGAATAAGGTTTGTCAACTAAAGGGTTAACAAGATCCTAAATTCTTTGGCATGCTCTTGTATAGGGCATTGCTTGTACTCTATATTTATAAATATAATGACTGCGCGAAAAGAAAAAAAATTATCTATTTATAGTATACCTTCAAAAGGCTTCACAATCGACATAACGAAGTCATTCATAGTTAATTGATTCATTCATTAACACTTGCTAATGTAACGCGGTGGACGCGGCAGACGTTAAAATTGACCGCTCGGCATTACGGAAATATTACATTTACATTGCGAAACAGATGAAACGTTTTTTTTTTTTAAAGTAATAACTTCATTACGTGAAATAGACGCTATAATGGAAAACGTATACGAGATACGAATATAATTTGATACACGTACGTAATACCTTACAAAATGTATCGTCAAATTTGTAACAGAAATTAACATAGGCGTCTGTCCTTCCTGTTATCAACATTACGAGTATTTATTTAATATTTACCGACCCCTTATGAGATACTCTTATCGATAAAAAAAAAAGACACATCCCAGTTGGATCCTTCAGTAAACATTTATATGTGATCGCACTTGTAAAAAATACAAGGACAAGGTTTTCTATTCCACTATGTAAAACCTCTTTGGAGTTGGTTAAGAATTTATGAAAAAGATGACAGACAAAAAAAAAAAGTAAGGTATATCACCATTAGAGCAGATGGTATTCGACACGACAAAGCACTTTTATCATTCGGCACAATGATATGAAAAAAACTGTGTACACCATTCAGGTGGGCGCGGTACACTGCGGCCAGTGTACGCCTGAGCCGCTCCTACCCCCGCCGCGGTCACACGCGCGGGCGACAGAGGGGAAAACGGAGCCGCACCGGGGGGTCAGCGCCGGCGGCGAGCGTGAAGTACAGGCAGGTGTCCGACACAGGCGGTCCTGACTTTACCTGCTCGAATAAATGGGGAAAGATACCTGCGGTCCGGTCCCTATCTCGGATTTAATTAGTCGAAACCGACAGGAGGAACGCAAGGTGGGAGAGAGGAGTCGGGGGTTAAGGAGGGGGAGATACCATTCTACTCTGTTCACATATACGCATCGACCATATACTGTATTCAAATCGAAACGTGAAGATATATGTTTTTCATACTCGACGAACAGGTCGTTGACCTAACGGTACAGCCCCGCCCATAAAAATTTGGACATGGAATGATAAACACTACACCACACTGCGCTCATCGCCTTCAGATGAAAGATGTGGTATTCATACTCCAATAATTTTCACTACATAGCTTTTACTAGCTACAACGCCCTTCAAACTTGAACACAGTGATACTAGCAAACAAATGTTTGATGGAAGAAGGCAACAGAGACCTACCATTAAACTAAACGGTGTTTATCATTTCATCGTTTGAGTCCAAGAAAGTATGGAAGAAGTCCTGTATCCAGAATTTCGAAGAACATTACACCGTGATGATGATTACGATTTAAATGATGTAGCAATGATTGAAAATTTAAAAATACAATTGAAGCTAGAATTTAAATAGTAGATGATGATGACGGAAGCTTATCCTGATATATGTGATCTAAGAACAAACGCTGACGATAATGATGATGGATGAGTAACTAAAGAAACTACTAGTTTTCATGATATCGATTTCATAGTTTATTGTAGACGTAGAAGACAACATTCAGTTTCAGTTTATTTCCTTCTTCTATCAATAAAATGAAATTTTAAGAAATTTCTATACTTTATACATTAATAATCTATGTATAGGAAATATCCATCTACGTAGCCTGCAACCATAAGGCCTAAAGACTTGAAATTTGGTAAGAATATTCCTTTTGCTGAGTATAGATCAGCTATAAGTGGATTTTACAAGATTCCTTCCCCAAACGGAGTAGCGGGGTTTTGCAGCCAGCCAAGGGAGTAAGAAACAGCTAATAGATATGTCTATGAGCTTGTTTCTTTGTACGATTTCTATCGATGCTACATTTTCTTTCTCTTTTTATCCACTAAACCAATTTGTCGGAACAATAGGATATCTATATTCAATTGATTTTAAATTCTGCCATCAAAAGCGATCACCGCCCATATCTTAACATAATGGATGTATTAGCCATACACGGTTCTCACAAACCATTGAATATATGGCCCAGACACTAAATTACCATAAGAACATGCCAAATGAGCTAAGCTTAAACTTTTCGGTAGCTTAATATTGCAACAAGACCAAATTATTTGATGCATAAAAAAAAACGTTTCTTTTTGGATCAAATTTGTGTAAGAATCAGTGTCAATATATGATAAAGTGATTTACTAGATTTAACTTCCTTACTATTTAAATGGCAGAAATAAAAAAAATACAAGAAAAAAAAGCAATTTGGGAACAAATCAGGATATTTGTATGTCACATTGTAATCACCACTATAAGATGTATCATACGGCGACGGAAGTAAACACTGAGGTGGTACCAAGGCATAGCCTTCGAAGAGACAACTAATTAATTTTTTATTCACAGAAGCTACGAGTCGAGCGACACGTTCACGTGATTATAAGTGATAAGCTCGTCCATAATATCGCGGCGCTAGTTAGGATGATATACAACGCATCACATTGCGTTTGTCGCCTTGAGACATAACATAGTATCAGCGGTATGAAAATAATAATAAAATAAATTGTATTTTACATTGGCAACACTATCTACATTAATTATAATTTCGAAACATTTCGAATGTGGCAACACTGTACAAACGTCACAATGTTTCGAGGACGATCTGTTTCGAGTCACTCTGGTTTTAGTTACATCGAAACGATGATCGTTGTGTATTATCTCGCCAACTAAAGGATATTTCAACATTAGTAAGCCTCGTTATCCCAATGATTTCACTAGCTATATAGCTCCCTTCAAACCGGAACACGGTAATATTTGCAAACTATCATTTAGCGGTACATACAACAGCTGCGGTGATACCAATAAATTACTTATACGTCCACTGTGTAGTACGAGACCGTGTTCTTTAGTATTACAGTGCAAGAGAACTATGCCCAGCAGTGGAACTCCATTTATTTCGATCACGATGAACTGTTATATAACTTCGATCGTATTTCGATCTAAATTATCGTACTCGATATTTTTGATAAAAATCCCATCGACACGTAATCGCATTTCGACAACGAATTTTCTTTAACAAAAACCCGTCGACGATGTGAGCTCAATGCAAATAAGTAAGCCCGGAAGCTTTGGGCGTTCAGGTGGCGAGTGCGCCAGGGTAAATTGGTTTACACGCTGAGCTTCCACGACCAGCCCTTGTGACATTTTAATGTATACGACTAAGCGCTAAAAGCTTAAGCGACGGCTCAACCCGCACTTGGTTACCGTAATGCACTCTGAACATTGTAAACACGGTTCAAGTCGACTAATATTAAACCGTTCAAAGTACGTTTTAGAGCCATTAGATGTTAGTATTTACACTGAGTATATTAACATTATCAATATATTTTTTTTCTAGCTTTCTCGAGCAAATTAACAATATGGCTGTCAGCGACGGTATGAAGCATAACTGACATCTTACTGTCTTTCATAAAAGTTGAAAATCTTGTTGATCATACAATTATTACATAATTGTATGATCAACAAGTAGTTTATTAACTACTGTGTAGTAAAAGTGCAAATAAACCAGCGGCTATTAAACTATAATTTATATATGACTATTTGAATCAACGCCGCTGTTATTAAGTAATGGTCGCATATATACGTATCGAAAGGAGGAAGCGGTGATGGTCTGGACGCATTGCTCGAATGGACTGTAGTTGGTGATTTAGACGAATTTTGGAGTGGAGATCCAGCGCAATCATCCCCGGAATGGAAAGACAACCGAAGGGGTGGAAAGATGGCATCTGCCAACAAGTGTGTAGATTAGAACAAGTGGATCCGAAAGGCTATGGATCGAAAGGAGTGGGAAAATGCAGAGGCGACCTATGTTCAAAGACAGCCCTTGTTACGTTAAAATAAATATATAATAAAAAAAATATATTTAACTTGTATGGGACTTCCACTTATGTTACTCGTCACGATATCTTTGGAACTAAAAAGCATGGACACTTAAAATTTGGTAGACATATTCCTTTTGCCAAGTATCAGTTAAAAGGTATTTTATATAATGTTACCCCCAAAGGGGTTGCATGGAAATTATTTATAATAATAACAAACGACTGGCAAAACTATTCAGCGCGGACTTTATCTTGTAAAATAACAACGTTATCTTATCTCCAAGGCTTTTTTCATTTGGCAACATTGAAAAGAGGATGAAAGATGTGCTCTTGTAATAAAGGGAGCTTTTGTTTGAGTACAAGCAGTTAAGGGTGGGACGACATACCTTGAAGATAGACAAAGGTAACGCCGCCTGTACTATTCTCAGGTAAGTCGACTTCTCCGAAACATATGAATTCATCGACTACGACCTTATAGACCGACTGCACTCGACTTTAAAATCTATTTAAGTCTACTCATAATATTAATATAACTATTTAGTTATTAAACGAATGAGACGAACAGGAAGTACGTCGTACTGGTTGGTATTATCGCCTCTAGCATTACAATGTCATTTAAAACGTCTATTATTATTAAATCTTATCACCTTAGTAACCTGATGACAAAATTAAATATCGGGAAAGTTAACCTGACTTTCACACGGGATATATAATTGTAAAGAGAGAATTTCTTTAACAATTTCTCTAGCTAAGCGCTTTTCTAATCGCACAGTAATGTTTGTAAAACTGAATATTACTCTTTAGCGACAGTCGCAGTAAACGATTAAAGTCTTAATAAATATCGCAGTATTAAAATTCATGGCGTATTTCCTTGGTTTCTATATGTATTGGAGTTTTAATAAAGTTGTAGCCGGGGGCGGGCGAACGGCCGCCGCGATCGCTCTCAATCGGCTGTAATGTGGCCGAACGGGCCGCGGCGCCCGCTCCGCGCTCGTGAGGATACTCCTAATGCACTTCATTGTCACACCCACTAGGATGACCAGACACTAACACACTGAACGAGAATGACTGCTTTATAATATTTTTTCTACTTCCTTATTAGTAACACAAATGTTATTCATTTAATACCGCTAAACTTAGAAACTGATATTTGAACATAACAAAATTCTTATACAATATTGCCACGTATAACATCAAATAAAATAAAGTTTTCCTAGAAAATTAGACAAGAGAGTAATCTAGACAAGAATCTAAGGTATAATTTCGATGTTATTACATATTATTTATTATTTATTCATAAGAAACTAAAATCTAAATTTGCAATCAAAGATCACAATGTATTTGAAGTCGGTAAACACTGAGAATATATTTTACAATATAGTTATATCGAAAGAACTGGAGAACAGCAACTTGTCTTTGTAACTAGGGTCTACCTAGGTACTACCGCAGGTCCTACTTCTGGCGGCAAATAGTAGTGTGCAAACATTACTGAGTTCTGAATTGAATAGCGCCATAACTAGTGCAATTGCAGAGTAATGGAACTAAAAATTTTATGTCTCAAGGTGACGAGCGCAATGTGGTGAAGTGCACACCATTCTAACTAGCGCCACGTTGTTAGGGGCGAACGTATCAATTACGTTTAGGCGAACGTCCCGATCGTCTCGTCGCTTCATTATATAAAAAAAGAAACGAAACAAACGCTGGAGCAGAAACATAGTTGACGTCTATCAAATGAATCGACGACCAAATGTAGATCGCAGGGAATCGTCGGATGTTGAAGGTATCGGACAGATCGCGCTGGAAATCGATGTAATAATGATTGTTATAGTATATATTTGGAAAACGCCTCGCATCTTGCTCGATTGTAAGTCGGTCGTGGCGGAGCTAGAAGCGAGTTGGTTCCGAATAAAAAAACCTCGAATTGCTCCTAATTTAATTTTGAGGTAAGTAATAAAACGAAATGATGCAGGAGAGCCGCTGAACGCTCTGGTGCGCCGGCACCGCTGTTCACACGAGAAATTCACGGTCACTGCCTTTGTAAATGGAGAACTCACAAGTGACTAATTCTTGCTTTAGACGAAAACGTATTTAATGTATGGTGTTACTTCATGCTGTTTGGTTACGGAAATTCAATTAAATAGAGTATTATGTCTTACCACTTTTGCATAAAGCCATTCTTTCTTTTTTATTTAATCTAATTTATAAAAGCATAACAACAAATCCATTATACAGTAAGTTATACATTTAATTTACCTAAAGCTAGATTTAAGCAATTATAATTGTATAATATTAACTTCGCATAATATACTTTTTGATGCTGGCAACATTCATCAATGTCAGATTTGACAGGTCATATAAAATGGCCGATAAAATAATCTCAATATATTTATAACAACGAAATACTTTTAATTATATTCAATTAAAAAATTATTAACCATAACCATTATGTATATAATTTAATGTAATATCAAAGTAAATAGCTCACACAACATTCGTGTTTGACAAATATATAACTAAAATGGTATGGCTCTATTAAGGATATTTCGATAAATATGGAGTTAAGTTATTAATATAACGAAAACATTAAATATGCTTGATAACCTCGAAAATTAATTTAGTTATAACGAATATATGACAGAGTTGTAAATTTAGTTATTGCTTTGTAAGACATTGTTTCAATTTATGTTTCATAATATAAGTGTGATTGGAATTGAAATATATAACAACATTTAACAACAAATGCAAGACGTGTTCGAGTTACTAAATCATTTGACTGAAAACAAAAAAAAAAATACAAAAGTGTGGTCACCGCACGGATTGTTAGATTTTTCCAAGCACATTCTTCGACGGGCGGATTCACACGGACTCCTACACGGACACTGACGCACACATTCACGGTCAGTGGATATGTAAATAGGAATTTGAATACACACACACACACACACACACGTACACACGGACACGCCGGCCGCCGCTCCGACTCGTAAGAATATTATTACAGAGTTCAAACAATACAATAGAGTAACGGGACGCTACTTTTTCGAGTTAATCACTTGTTATCTTTATCTAGATGTACGGATACGAAATTTTCACTGAAGAAATAATATATACGTTCAAGAAGTTTCCTTGAGTTCACGTGAAACCTTTCAATGAGGAAACTCTTCACCGTTTCCATTGACCAACGAGGTTCTTTACAAATGAAGAAGACATCATTTGATACAATGGATAGTGAGCTGAATTTTTGTCAGAAACGCATTGCCATTAACTATTAAAATACTAAACAGGATTGAATCGGTTCAGCAATCTTTAAAGGAGTCCTATGTTCAGCAATCGACATGGATGATAATGATGATGATGATTAAACCATTATTTCGAAATTCTCGATATTCTACTAATAACTGACATAAACTAAACCCTTTGTAAAATAAATCATTGACTAGTAGAATACTGCGCAGGATTGAATCGGTTCGAAGATCTTTAGAGTAGTCTTACGTTCAGCAATGGACGACTATCGGCTGAGGATTATGATTAAATCATTATTTCGAAATTCTCGATATCCGACTAATAACAGACACAATCTAACTGATACCAAATTGCTAGCCACTTAATTATAATCCGTGCCAGTTTTAACCCATAACGGGTCATGAGTGGAAACCTGACGTTATTAAACGTTAAGCTTGCGACACTAGATCGTAATGCGGCGCGGCGCGGCGGGAGGGTCGAGTGGGGATGGAGTGTCGACACACTGCACTATGGAAATCACCATCAATTTCGCATTAATAGCGAGATTCACGATGTCCCGCGGATAATTTCGCGTTTCGCAAACGTGGAAGTGTCGTAACTACTATCCATTTAATGTTACCGACACGAAGTGATTCGGGTAGAGGTATCGACTGGAATAATCTCATAAATAATGAGAAAACTTCAAAGAATACAAAGCAGTGAACATAATAGTATACTTAAATATGGTGGATTAAATCAACATAACGCGTCTTCTTTGTATTATATTCATATAAACATAGACATAAATTTTCTTGCTACGATAATATCCGAAACCATTGGATTGCAGGCTATAAAAGAGCCAAGCGTTTATATCTTCATGAAATAAGTTGTTTTATTATCCCATTCCCTATCATTTGTTTATATGTGAATCAGACGTCCCGTTGCGATATATATGGTGGAAGTGGAAGTCATTACCATCAGCATCAAAATCACAGATTCATAAGATAACTGCTAAGGTAACTCCTGCGTGTTATAGAAACTGAGGAAAAGAATCTTGGAATTTTGAGAGTGGACACCTTCGTCACCTGTTAATCTCGCCTGTCTGTAGGTTATCGTCTTTCCTAACACAATAATTGTCAGGAGAGACCATCCTCCTTCGAGAACACTAATAAAAGTAGTAAATCCGTTTAAACTATTTGTATATTCTGTATTGTGAATGGAAGACATTAGAAATTCAGTGACTAACACCAAACCAACAAAGTATGAGACAATCATGACAAACCTTAATGAAGGTCTTATTACAGTTAAAAATAAATAACCACCTTCATACCATTCAATGACGCGAAAATGAGTCAACGTGATTTTCCTTATATGTATAATATAAGTAAAATAAGCACACGACTTAGTATAGTTTGCCTTACCTAAATTATTTACTTAATAGCACATATTACAGCAACAAGATGATCAGATTCTTCACTTCAAGGCCCTAATGAATATATAGCCTATTAATTTCATACCTTTCAAACCGGAAAACCATACTATTTCCATGCGGCTATTATTAAAGGATATTATAAATTATGTCCTGCAACACGATAAATTACAAAACCTTAATTTACTTCCAGTTATCTTGAGAAAATGTTTAACGATAATAGAAAAACGGTTTACAATGTCGCTTTTGACTATCTCACTGTAACAATTTTACAGACTATTAGATAAAGTTAAAGCTTATACGAAATAGTTAACAGAAATTATCATACCGACGGCTTTCATACTTTTATATAAAAAAAACCAACTGAGATAAAGGCCATTTTATATAGTGAATGTACCCGCAGTTGTATAAATCGCATTGCAGTGGTTTTACAGGAAGTCGGCATAAAATATATTCTTAGAATTGAATACCGATGATGATGCTCAAACTGCTTTTATGGTTATAGTTGTAATTCATTATAAAAATCTTAGAACAATATTCAACTGAAGCTATCTGATCTCGTAGACTACCCTCTAAGCAGGTTCTATTTCCGTCTCTAGAAAGTAGTCCGCTAACATTACTCGGAGTACAGAACCCTGAAATAATTGTGGTAAAGTCTTAACGTTTTATATCTCTAGACGATGAGCACAAACCGGTGTTGGGAATCATCGTAATTAATATTCGTTGCTACGACTAATAAGCAGATTTATTAAAAACCATATTGTTAATGAAACTAAAGTACGAATATGTTATTAAGAATGTTTTCTGTTACACCGCGTACAAAATGCAAGGGTAGTAACATAAATCCGTAGCAACGATGAAAGTGTCCCGCCGATCCCAACATTAGACTTCAACGAGCTCACCGCCGCGGCTCATGTTATAAGCAGCGGCGCGCTCCGCGGCGAGCTTTGGAAAATATTAAAATGTTAATTAATTATATTACTTTAATTATTTATAACGTCCTCTGTGCAACATATAAAAATATAAGAAAAGTAGGTATTTAACAGAAACTTACATTTTATTTTCTTACCGCTATAAAGAGGAAATTTCCATTCCAAATGTCCCGTTATGATGGACGTATTCTACATCCGCGGGTCGCCGCGCCGCCGCGGACGCCTGCGCCGAAACGCGATTATGTTGTAAGTTAAGACAATGTTAAATCACCAGAGAAAGGATCGCTTAACGGAAAAGCCGTATTGTAAAATGGCCTACTCTCTAGAGGCGCGATTACGGAACGCCGACAAGAAAATAACCTAATCACAGTTAACGACGCGCGTTTCACAAGTTATTCATTAAGCTGTCAAGAGGCCGGCTTACTTTCTAACGGCGGGCGCAGTGCGCGAGCGGGCGCGGCGCGGTGCGGCGCGGCGCGGCGCGGTGCGCGGCGGTCAAGGCCTGTCGTGGGCGGCGCGGTTTGGGGCATACCACGAACCCGGATGCACGGCCACGCCAAATACCTCCACGTTTTATATATCAAACATAATCAGTTTCTCTATTTCAAATAATCAACTGCTTTATACATTATTTTCAATTACCCACACTACGGTACAAATTGAAAAATATATATATATATAAATGTCAACTCACCTGCAGCTGTGAAACAAATCTGTGAACCGATCCGAGGGTCCGAATGCGTTACGGTCGCAGACCGCACGACAATTGAACTCGGCCGAGGGTCTTTTCGCGACCCGCCGGTCCCGGACACCGCGGCGGCAAGTTGTGAAATAAGCCCTGGCACTTGGCAGGACGGCGCTTGCGGCAAGCCGTGCGCCGCGCGGCGCATGCGCGGGTCGCAGTGCGCGGGAGACCGGCGACTGGCAGCGCCGGCGCAGGCGGACGAGGCGCGCCCCACCCCCGACCGCCCCGCACCCCGCCATCCCCTCACGACTCGCGCCACACCCCGCCCCCTTCGCGCTATCTCACCCACTGACGTCACCCGAACCTTAAACCTAAGCGGCTACAATCTAGACAGACATATCCGAAAATATATAACGCCTAATGCAACATTCGAGCGGTGGATAGGAGCAACGCTCTCGGCCGCTAGAGGAACCAACATGGCCGAAAATTCATAATGGCCGCTCCGGTGGCGCCGCGGACCGGTTCGGGGTTCGGCGTTATTTCGCGAACGTTCTGCAGAACGGCTCGTATTGATTAATAGTAAGAGAATAGTACGTCCTGCCGATGCAGGCCGGCGGGTTGTACTGAGGCAACCGGTTCCGAGCGGCAAAAGACGTGACGCCGCCTCGAAATCTCGCAACGATCTCGGCGCGCACGACTCTCCGCTGGCTCGGTTCAAATTAAAAAGTCGTTTATTCGGTCCGTACTTATTACGTCAAGTAGTTCACCAGCTCGGAAATCCTTGACTCGCACCAATCAGGACCGGTTGATTAATTTTATATGAAACACGAAGGAAAAGGAAGCCGCGTCGAAAAATTGTTGCGTGGAAGGCAATTTGATCGAGCAACCTCACAGAAATGTATTACTACGAACGAGAAAAAAAAAACTTGTGAGAACAAAAAATCATAACTTACTACGTAGTCACTATGAAGAGAATGAAACGTTCACTATGAACAAAAAGTCCGTCCTAAAAGATGGCCGCGTTGCTCCACCGCCAGACGGTGTGGCCAATCGGGAATCACGCGCTCCGAAGGCAGTTATAAAGACGTTATGATGCTCAAACAACAAAGAATACGTTCTATATAGAAAGCGCAACTCGAAAAGGCCTCTTAGCAATTACATATAGACTCATAGAATTATATAGAACACTGAATATTTAACTGGACTTTTAAATCTACCCTACGTATAATTACAGATAATGCAACTGCGACCTCGCGTACGCTCACCTTAACATGCTGACTATGCTAGAAGCTAGCTAGAAAAACATCAACCTTTTAAGCACCAAAAGTCTTAGTTAAATACAGAGGTTAAGTATATAACACTATTTTCTTAATTAGCGGGTTAAAAATCACGAGTTTACGCAACGCCGGTTAACCACAAATACGACTCATTATTTGGATCTCCTACCTCGGTCATGTACTCCGTCATCAGCGATATGATCTTCTGCAGCTGATTATAATAGGTAAAGTTTCTGGAAGATGAAAGGTGGGGAGAAGGTGAAAGTCATGGTTGAGGAGTATCAGGGAATGGACTGACATAGCTGGAGCGTCCGCATTGCCCCGCTGAACCAGAGACAGGAAGGACTGTATTGGTACAGCTTGGGCTGATCGCCAACCGTCACTAGTTGGAGAGGCACTTTAAGAAGAAGAATTTATATACTTTCTACTAGTTAGGGAATCTCAGGTTCTGGGATCTGGACCGTGCAAAACTTTTGATTGGTAAAATGTTATATGGACAATTTTATTCGCGATTCGTGTTACTAAAGAATAATGTAAGATTAACATAAAGCCCAAATTTCTGAAAAGGACCAAGGTCTTATGAAAGGGTTCCAATAAGATAACAAAAAATTGTTATTACTTATGTATTTGTAATAGTTTTACTATTCGTCTTTTTACTAAGAGAAATATGTAGTATATATATATACTATATATATATATATATATACTATATATATATATATACTGTGCTTTGTGCCGCTAGTTATATTGACAACTATAGCAGCTTCATCGGAGTCAGGGCGCGGACGGATCTGGTATCCGCGAGATTTTTATACGTGGGAGTTCATACTTTCTTATACTATTCATACAATTACAAACAAAGAACGATTTTTTTAAATAATTGAAACGACGAGACGCGCGGGACGGTCACTTGATGGTAAGTAATACGCGTAAGAACAACCACGTTGCTCTAATTGGGATGGTATACGCAGCACCGCATTGCGCTAGTCGCCTTGATACATAAGATGTGATATCTCATTACCCTAGTAATTACAATAGCTACAACTCACTTCAATCCGGAATTCGGTAATATTTGTACAGTACTGTCTGTTGGCTGCAATATTAGCTACAGTAGTACCTACCTAGACAGTCTCCGACAACGGAGGCCTACCACCAGATATAAAATATAAATACGCTAATGTTTATTTACTACATTGAATACAATAAGTAATTTTAATCAATATGATTATTGAGGAAAATGAGACATTAACTACAAAGTCGAAGTTATGTAGCACTTGTGATGTAGCACGGAATGACAGCAAACGTGAGGGGTCTTTGTCTCAAAGAGCTCGCCAAGTTTACTGTTCCCGCCGCAAGCGGCTTTGAAGAGTCTCTCCAAAGCACTTTGAAACTATCACGGTAAGCAAAATCGTGTGCAGCTACCTCGAATAATTGAATAGCTATTACAGTGAGTGATCGAATTTAATACGGATGTCCCTGGTTCGATTCTTGGCTGAAAGTCGAGGAGTGTGGTTCACGGTAGATTTGTTTCGAACCCGCCACCATAGAGCTGCGGTCCAGGTGTAAATAAACATGAAAGCTTGAGTATTTTTAGTTACCACGCTTTACCGTCAACAGATCTTATTATCACTTAATACAATGTGAAACAGAGATTAAGTATTAGACTTATTATATAATAAAAAACAATATTTATTATATAACAATTGAATGATGAAGTTGGCTCTGCAAGTTTCATTGACAACAATTGCAGCTACATCGGACTCATGTCTAAAACAAAACACTAAAACTAAATATATATATATATATAAATGAAGTTGTATGTAAACGGGGGAGGAGAATAGTTGAAGAGATGGACAGTGCTATAAGGGGAGAGAAAAGGGATGAATAATAATAATTGAATCGTATACTTGTATTATATAAAATCTCGAAGAGATGACGGTCGCAACAAATTACCGATGAGAAAGTTTTCTAACTCGAGTCGCCTTTTACTTATTGAATTTTTTTTTTTCACTTCAGTTATTAACTTAGCACTCGTTAAGGAGTTCGCAGACGTCTCGTCGCAACGAAATAACAGATCACACGATTAAAATTCCAATCTCGTCGTATTCACATTTTAGTAGGAAAAGTTCGACTACGCGTATTCTGTCGGCGGGAGTTGGGAGAACTTCGCGGAGACGGGGGAACATCAGCAATCATTTAATAATGCCAGACGCGACATCTTGGCAACACACGACTACGAATTACCAAAAAGGATGGATGAGACAGCTTACGTCAATCCAGTTAAAAAGTTTGACAAGAAGATTGAATGCAAAATTGTAAAAAAATCTTTTTTTTTATTAAGGAAAGACGAGACGAGCAAGATATTCACTTCATGGTAAGCGATGCCTATGTCCATAATAATGTGGCTGTACTTAAGATGGTATATATAGCACCACATTGCTTTTGCCGCCTTGAGACATGAGAAATCGTCTAGATACCTCAGTAATAACAACAAGATACAACGCCCTTCAATTCGGAACAGAGTAATGTTTGCACTGTTTGTCAATGCTACAGTGGTACCTACTTAGACGGACTCTGGCTAGAGATGGCTACCATCAGTAAATCTTATAACACACTTAAAATATTTACTTTAGTTTCTATTTCTACCACCAAATAGTTTCTTGCAAGTATGACTGAATTCCTGTATAAAGGGGGTTGAAACTAGTGAAGCTATTCATTCTTTATCAGCCTTTGTATATGCACTGCTGGATATACGCCTTCCCCCAATGTCTTCCACCAAATGCCTTACACAGCTTCTCGCATCCACCCACTTCCGACCGCCCTTATGATGTCGTCGGCCCATCTGGCGGGAGGGTGTACCTACACTTCTGCGACTTTCCCTCCTCTCGGCCGTCACTGACACGACAGACATGGCCGACCCACTGCCACTTCAACTGGCAGATTTTGATAGCTATGTCGAGGAGTTTAGTTCTCCCGATTTTGTCCCCTAGAGAAGTGCCAAGCATAGCTCTCTCCATCACTCGCTGTACTACTTCAAATCGGTAGACCAGCCCGTGGCCATGTCTCTGTGAGGGTGGGAAGGACATAAGATTAGTTAATTAATACAATATAAATATGGAAGAGAAGTACATACTGTGCCAACCCCACATAGCTGGGAAAAAGGCAGAATGAAGAAGAAGAAGACAATATTTTTGAAATCTGTTTAAAACACCTCTTTATCACACACGGCCTCTTCTTTATATATTCATCAAAATCACTTTGAATTTTCAACTATTCGCACCATCATCATTATCAGTTTAATCCTTTGACGACCACAACTCCAGTTCTTCCCAGAGAATTATCCAGAGATTATGCATAAGCCGCTAACTTTCTACCGGCTATAATTTCTACGAGTACCCTACTCAATATCACTGTGGCCTCTCGATTTACCGGATTTACCCACAATGTGAATATAGCACAAGATAAATAATATCCTTATTCTTCTATACATTGAAACGCTTGTCTAGAAAGATACCTCCACGCTTGCACGCCTCAGAACTTTCTACAGAGGACAATAGAGGGCGGAGTAATCAATCGTGACTGCGGCCCTCCCAAACAGCCGACTCACGAGCCGCCCGATCCAAGCCTCTCGTTTCGCTCTTCCGGCATTGATTTATTTATGTACCTCTCTCTATATTAAGACCCTTTAATGCTATATAATTTAATATCAGTGAAATGATGAAATAATCACTTAATGTAATGCAAATAAAGGATTTATATTCGTCACCATTTCTGTCTATCGGCGACACTTTACTGGTGGTATGTAGATCTCCGGTGCAGGAGCCCGCCTTGGTAGGTACCACCGCAGCTACTATACAAACATTACTAGGTTCCTGTTTGAAGGATATTATAGCTAGTGTAATTACTGGGATAATGAGACTAAAAATCTTATGTCTCAAAGCGACGAGATCAATGTGATTCTGTGAATACCATTCTGACTAGCGCCACGCTGTAATGGGCGGGTGTATCACTTACCTTCAGGTGAACGACCCGCTCGTCTCGTTGCTTTATTAAATAAAAAAATAGATATATAACGAACTTTATGATCGACCAAAAAAATCAAAATATTAATTACTAAATCGTATGGAAAGTCAAATTTCGACAGTGGACGACAATAAGCTGTAATGATGATTTGATGAGAGCCTAAGTAAAGTATAAGTTTATTCATATCGGCTTAAATTATAATATATTTCCTGAACCATAAAATAATTTACTGTATTTCATTAGTCTATGGTAAAAAAAAAAACTTTTACCAGTTATTCTTTCAATCAAATTGTTGAGAAGCCAATGTCCATCAGTAGTTTATTCCTTATTAGCGATTTGTTTCACATTAAATCTAAACCTCCTAAACAATCCTTCGAGAAATTAGTTATGACCACTGGTTGGCGTCTGTCGACTGATGATAATATACTAATTAATGTTTTATTTAAATTGTTGCGATTGAAAGCGGAAACTGCGCAATATCACAACGCAATAAATACAAACACGATATTTCCGTTGGCGCGAGCGAACTCGTAACGAAGCGACCAATTTGAATAGCCAACAAAAAAGTTCCCAAATCACCACGGATTTAGTCCAAGAACTCATTGTGTAGGTGGACTTCTAACTCGGATCTGGTGCAAGTTATAAAGCTTTAGCGGGTATCACGTTTACTCTTAGAGAATTGATTAATACCTTTCCATGTTCAAATGAATACGTAGATTTGTCTTGAAATCTCTTTTAGCAAATCATTCTCCATATTTTTTACTATTTAATTATTCAGTTGTAATTATCTACAGGGGTAAGGGGTCCACGAGACCCAAGCTAATCTCATTTGCGCGTGGTGCACCCTGTTAATCAACAAACGAGGCTCTGGCTCCCACCAAGCCGCATTGCTCCAGCGCAGTGGAAAATGGCCAAAATGTTTCATATAAACTCCTACAAACAACAACCACTAGTACCCAGCGGTACCAGAGAACATGCTGACTGTATCTGGAGATCTTTGAGGAAGACCTATGTCCACCTGTGGACGATAGGCTGTTGATGATGATAACATAAAGGACTGAACCGGGTTTAAATACCATCAGTTAAAAGGAATAGCTGAGGATTGAATTAGTTTTCTCAATCTGATCGCCTATCTTCCAATCGAAGAGGACATCTAATGAATGAATGATTAAAAGTCCTAAATTTATCTGATCCTTACAAATTAATCAAATATCAATATATTTTACTTCCACCAAATATCAGTAATAATTTACTTTGTACATGAAAGTTGAGGTAACAAAGGAGAAGAACAGAGCTAACATAACTGCTTCCAAGGTCGTCGAATGGCGATCGTGTACCGGAAGACGCAGCGTTGGCAGGCTTTCCTTTGGGACTTTGAATCTTGGAGGCCTATGTCCAGCAGTGAACGTCTATCAGCTGATGATGATTGTAACCGCTTCACATCTAAATATGCAAACATACAATGGATATCTTAATTCTTCTTTTATTATGAATTCGAAAATCCTCAGATGATTGAACTTTGGTAACTTAGATACGTTCTAAGTCACCAACCCGCATTGGACCCACGTGGTGGCTTTGGCCCATCGCCCTCACATTAAGGGTAGGCCTCTGCTCCAGCAATGGAGACGTAAATTGGCTGTAGAATTTATTCTACAGCCAATTTACGTCAACTTAGACATTAATCGATTTTACTTTCTTACTTCATGCTTTTTTATATATACAATTAAACAATGAGACGAGAGATGTTCACTTGATGGTAAGTGATACGCCTGCTCATAACACTATGGCACTAATTAGTATGATATACACTGCACCATATTGCGCTCCTCCCTTGAGACCTGATATGTCGAGTCTCGCTACTGCAGTACTTACACTAGCTACAACGCCCTTTATTCCGGCAAATAGTAATATTTGCATACTCTTTTTGATTTTGTTGGATACTTCCTTCTTATTGTTATTTATAGGTTTTTGTTTTTATCAAGTTCTTACGATTTGGGTCAGCGTCCATCGGTTTATGTCTTAATATTCATGATCATTGTCTACCGATGAAAACTGGTGGATGGCTCTCACCCTTGCTTTCACTCTCACCCCTATATATTGCCTATAACAGTAGACAATTCTCTTTTGCATGTAAAGTGTCGCAGCATCACTAAGATCTAGTTTATGTGAAAGGGATAATGTTTTCCCACATGAACTATGTGTGCTCATCGTTGTCATTCCAACTGCCACTTTTGCACCCGCTGCCGCTTATAACATGAACATGTATCACGTTGGAGGCTGTAGCTACATGTGAACCGTGGGGCATCGCATCTGCATCGCTGCCGGGGCCGTTGAACCAGCGTTTGGATTGTAACGAGCACTGTGAGAAGGTCGTGATGTGAGGCTCTCGCCAAACGCGAAACTACCGCCCGACTCCAATTCGGTTGTGAACGGTTCATCGTACGTTTTTTTTTTTGCGGTTGGAATGTACCACGATCGCTGATCATCTTACCGAGTCGCGGTATATTGGGAAATTATATCGGGGATTTTTACATTTTCAAGAACTAACTATTATATAAGCACTATACCTATAGATAGAGACGGTATGAGTCTTTTTGCATATCCTTAATAATTCATTTAATAAGTCACTGCATGTTATAGAATCCTTTACTTAGAAAAAGGATGTTATTTAACCATTAACCAGTTCATAAAAACACCCGAAAGAATATACACGTAATGACACACATTAAAATATAGTTTTTGTTATCATCATCAGCTAATAGACGACCAATGCAGGACATAGCCTCCCCAAAAATCTCCATATCTATCGAGCTGCAGTCAACATGTCTTCCAGCATTGCGGGGTATTAGCGCTCGTCTATAAAATTTCATATGGGGATTTGGGCCATTTCCCACCACACTGGCCCAATACACGTTGCACCACGAGCTGGTGAGGTTGGCTTTGGTCTCGTGAGTTGTTGTGCGTGACCCCTCTCACCCCTTGTGCGGGTATATTTATATTTATATATCCTTCTACTTTCAAACTGATATTGGCATACATTCAAGGACCAATTTAAAATCGAAGACTTACTGCATTTCTTCCAAAGTATTACATCCTGTTACTCACAGCACTGCTTGTTACAGTATGACACTCTACGAAAATAGTTGCTTCAGTTGAACTTAGATGCTCTTCAGCATCAAAGATCCAACACCAATATGATAAAGTCGATACACAAAAAAGTGTGTCTTAGTTTTTCAAAATATCCTCTACTCTACTCTACTTCGAAGAGTTTTCTCCATGGCGTACTTTTGAAACTCCTGCTGCACATTTACACAACTTAAGTTAATGATAACAAGCAACTTGAGGAGGATAACATATTTCAAGTTTATATAATGTCTCATCTCTGCTTACATACACTTGTGACATTTACTGTCCATGTTACTGATGACTAGTGAGAATTGACTGGAGCTGTATATAAAGATATTATTAGTGTCCGCAGGTAACACATGTTCGTGATATACGTAATTTTGGTGTTGTGTGAACGTGCCAAGTGACACGTGGTTACACATGTCAGCACCATTGTCTTGAGGCTTGAGATGTTACCTGGTTACCTGAGTGATTTCACTAAATACCCAATAACCCAGAAACACAGTATTGTTAGCACATCAATGTTTGGCGGTAGAAATAATAACTGCTATGGTTTCCAACAACAGATAACTTTTTGTTTTTTTTGGTTCGAGGGAGATATCTTTGGAATATTTTGCTTCTGTGGGAAGGCAGGGCTATGTGAGATTCTTACTCACTAAAATCCCCTCGGTGGTCTGCATCAGTGCATTTGTAGAGGCTCCAGAATCTCTTATAGAACGCTCCGGTGCCCCTCTTGACTTTCTGTTAACACGTCTCTGACAAGAACCCTGACCCTCCTAGGTCCCATCCCTGAACCATACACTGTCCCACGCAGCGTCGCTTGTTGAGCGTTGAGCTTGTTGACCCCCACCCTCAAGGCCCGCGAAACTCGTAGACCCTTTTAGTCGCCTTTTACGACAGGCAGGGCTCACCTTAGCATAACAGATACGTACCCATTAGAAAAGTGGAGTTAAGTATATTCGTGTAAGTATAAGGAATCATTACTGTGAATCAGATTGGAACTACTTTTATGGAGTTACATACTTTGTATAGACTGAAGAAAAATGTAGGTAAGATAACAATGTTTCCTTGCATTCAGGATAGCTGTCTGGTGCTAAGGGCACCATTAATAGCCCCGCACACGCCACGGAGCCTGGGCTGCGATGTACACCTATTAAACTGCATGGGCGATGGTATATCAAAGAATATCTAACAGGCGCCACAGACAGATAAAATAAACATTTTTTTTACATATCACTGTTAGCAAATCTCTATTGGCGGAGGTACTCGAGGTACCACCGCGACTCCAATTTCTGTCGCCATGCAGTAGTGTGGATGTAAGAGGTTCCGCTCAACAACTCACGGTACCCATGCCAACCTCGCCTGCTCATGGTGCACCCTGATAATCAGCGAACGAGATTCTGGCTCTCACCAACTCGTATTGGGCCAGCGTGGTGGTATGTAGTGCTGTAGGTGCTGTAGGTTGTATCACTTGAGATTGAAAACAGTTCAGTCTCGTTATCTTAGTAATTTCACTGGATATATCGCCGTTAAAACTTGAAATAAGTAAAGTTTGCACAGTTCTGAACTAGTGACTGTGGTACCTACTTAAACGGTCTCCAGCAATAGAGACCTGCCACTAGTCGGTCTAATATTATCGCTTGCTGGAAGAGCAGTTGAAGAAATCTTCTGGAAGAGAAATCTTGTTAGAGTTAAGCTTTTATTAAGCTTAAAATTTTATTTGTAAGTTCCAATATATTTGTACATAAAGAAATTAAATAAAAATATATAGACTGTCTTCTCAGAATGTAGTACGTATTAAGCAATATATAAAGCTATATTAGTATTCAATCTGTAGCCAGCATCAGGCCGGGTAAATTCAAAGTTGCAACGGAAGGCTTATCTCAGTCGTTTTCTCCTCGACATTGCTCGGGGTGCGTGCATATCACTCGGGCTGGAACTCGTTATTGGAAAGCAGCCTCCGCCAAATATGGAATGGTATGCGACAATGGTCTGAAGGAACTCAGCCTTTCTTGCAAGCTTACCTTCAATAAGAACAAAAACACCACACGAGTTCGCTCTCTGGTAGTTAGGTTTTGTACGCGACTATTTGAATTTAAAGCTTAAACAAAATGTACTTTTTAAACATAATTGCGGGTTCCGCCCAACTTCTTACGGAGCCAGTCAACCTCACCTGCACGCGATGCACCCTGCTAAATAACAGACGAGGCCCTGACCACCCACCAACCCGCACTGGGCAAGCGAGATGGATTACAACCCAATCCCAATGAACTCCAACAAACGACATGAAGATCTTTAGAGGAGGCCTATGTCCAGCAGTGGACGTCTGTCGGTTGATGATGATGATGATGAAACATAATTTTTCTTGTAATCGTGACAATAATTTGCTATCTATTATTACCCTTAAGCTTCTGATGCAGCTTCACGAAGTTAATCTATGAACATTCGTTACTAGAGCTTGACTTACATATACATACATATATATCACGCCTCGTACCCAGTGGGGTAGGCAGAGACCTCTCCACTTGCTAGAAACCTTGCACACCTCTCTAGCTTCCTCCACTTTCATGAACGTCTTCATGCACGCTCGTCGGTTGCGAGTACTCTTGACCTTTCTTTGGGACATCTCCGATTTGATCAGAATATGTCCGCCTAGGTCGACCTGCACCGATTTTGTCCAATCATTCTTACCTTGTATATCTCTTTCGTTAATCTTCTTTCATCCATTCTTTCAACACGGTCGAACCATCCTAGAGCTTGAAAGCTTGACTTTAAACCAAATTTACTTAAACATCTGTAACGTGACATAATCTTTCTATACGTTTTATATATTTCATATTCTTCTTCTACTTAAAGTGCCTCTCCAACTAGTGAAGGTTGGCGATTAGTGTGGTACAATGCTTTCTGTCTCTGGTTCGGCGGAACAGTTTCATATTAATATACTACAATATTATACAACAAAAGATATCGTAAGACAATTGTTTATATTTATGACATATATATTATGTTTGTTAAAATCATCATAATAACAAAATAAATAAATAAATGATACGAATAGAAATAAGAGTGTTTAGGGACTGTAAACAAAAAGAAAAGGTATATTGTATGCGGGGAAAATTCAAACGGGATTAGATTAGACCTTTCTCTTGTTCATTTGTTACCTTTGTGTTGCTCTGATGTTGTCTGATCACTCGTTTTAACGAGCCCACGATTATTGTGTTTGTTTTATCTAAACAAAACAAAAAAAAACATTGCTTCGATCATATTGTGGCTTCATCCTTTAGAAACAATATTATCTAAAGAATTCTTCAGCACGTATAAAACTTTTCTAATCTACATATAAACAACATACTTTTCTACTATATGTATTAGTATAACATAATTTTTTGAAGTATATATTTGCAAAATAATATATGTATACGAGTTCTGAAGCAACTTAAATAATTTATTTCCGTTTGGCACTAAGTTTTTAACACTTACAATGCAGTGCTCAATCAAAATTGCTAGAAAATTAACAGATAACAAAATGGCGTTTGTGGATCATCGCTTATGGCTTCTGGACACGCAATACAATGCATACGAATAAACGTAACTTTAACTTATGTTGCAATGTGAGTATTACTTAGTTTTATATCATAAACTAAGATTTCTCTTTCCAATTTGACGGCTGTAACACCCACACAACTCCTTTTTGAGCGTAACATTTCGTAAAATCCGTTTTTGGCTGACCTATACTCGGCAAAAGGAATACAATTGCCAAAATTCTAGTATCTAGGTCTTATGGTTCCAGAGATATCGTGATGAGAGCATATATATAAGATACATTAAATGCCCACCTAAAATTTCCGCTATCGGGACTGCGGATTTCTAAGAAAAATAGGTGATATTCTTGAGGTAATTACACTTAACATCTGATATCTAAAGACCGGTGGTGTAGTGTATATCATCCTAACTAGCACTATATTATTATGAGCGAGGTTATCAACATGAGGTAAACGCCTTCGTCTCGTCGCTTTATCAGCAGAACATGTACTTTTCTTTCGTCCACCTCTTTCATATATTTCGCTACTACTCCATTAAGATCATCTCCATTCTCCTCTAACAATCCATTCGTCACTTTCTTACACGTGCTAGAAACAAAGGTATATTATTTAATTTCAATTTACTACTGGTTCTTTTTTTACACAACCTCTGAATACATTATTTTTCTCTTATACTAAATTTTTAGTTTACAAAAGAGCCGTGTTATTGAACTCTGCAAATGTACAGTCACAAGAAATATACTATACTATAATATTTTAATTTGATACTAAGAGAGGATAAGTTCTATCATTTTGAAGATTTATAACAGCTTCTGTATTGGCCTCTAGTAAAGAGTTAAACTTGTCTCTCTCTCTCTCTTTCTCTCTCTCTGTGTATGTCGTTTTCTTATGGTCGCGACTCCTCCTCCGTATAATTTAACTCCAGCTTTTCCTATTCGACATTTGATATATCGTCATATACAAAAGTCTCCTTCACCAGGTCTGTTCCACCACCTCCGCAACCAATTAACCTTCTTTATAAATAAATCAATGAAAAGGAAAAATAATTAACAAAGCTTCTTTTCTCTGAATATAAGGAAACCGATGTCCAAGTGCATTTGTAAAAGTATTCATAGCTTATCCTTTTCTTCCACTGATGTTCAATCACGCATACGCACGTAAACACTAACATTCAAGTGACAATCACACACAACACACACCTCACATCAAACACGCCTCTTTTAACATTTATCTTATGTAAGAAGGACTAAGAGGGAGTTGAATCCTGAGATATACAAATTAAACTACTAGTTTCGGACCAAAGGCTTCGTAACGACGAAGCCATGAGACGATCGAGATTTTCACCTGATGTTAAGTGATAACAACATTGCGCTAGTTCGGATGATACACACAGCAGCACTTACCGCAATAATTACAATAGTTATATCGCCCTTCAAACCAGAAGTTTGAAGTTGTTTGAAGGCAGATATTGGAGCTTGTTTCTGTTATATCTGCTGTTATGGAACTCGCAATTGTTTTTCGACTGATTTATTTAGGCGACTATACCTGCCGTCCTCCTCCCAATTATTTCGGGCTGGGGGGTCATTCCGAGAAATGACTATTGTTGTTATCGGCTGACGTAATCATCGACACTGTTAGGAGCCGTCTCCGCCTACGGAGCGTTGTTTTGTGGCGACGCGCGTGTCGACATGTTTACACAACGCGTTAGCTCGTACGCCGCTAAGAAAAAACTGTTTTGTTTGTATACCCACACTTAATTTTTTTATGCAAAATTATACCGATTCAATGTACCGTACCACAAAGCCGCATTTTGTTAACGTGATGGCTCAGCCTTTACTCTCCATGTAGAGAGAGGACAGATCCCGCTCGGAGACGAAGCGGTCGTGGCGCTAATACATGTCCACCCATCACACCGCTAATGGTGTTCCCGTACCTTAATGAGGCCTTTGGGGGCGATGGCAGTTAGAATAGGAGTACTAAACAACCTAGAGAAGAACAATGGCTGGACGTGGTCTCCAGTCATTGAAGTACTCACGAGGTAAGGTCTGGATAAGACAGACCCCGGGACGGGTTATACCAGCATAACGTTAGCGAGACTGCAGTTGTGTTCCGAAAGCAGATCTCTTCAAACGCCGAAGGTGATCACCGAGAACTGCTAAATTCCCACAGAAAACAGTATCTTCTCGACGACCGCTCGCTCGAAACTAAAAAAAATTACTATACTTATAAAAGACCACGTAATCAATCCCAACAGTGGGAACATTAATTCGGCTGTTTACCTCGTGAAAGTAGAGATGTCAATATGCTGTTGTTTTCTATACAAAGACACTAGAGTTCTTCGTCATAATAAATAGAACTGTGCAGACTTTCATATGAGCTTTTTAAACTTTTTTTTTAAATTTTGAGAATAATATAAGTGATAATTGTATATCATAGTACATAAATTCGAAGTCTTAAGAGGGAACATCTCCAGAGATGAAGCTTTTTGAGTGACCTTCACCATGTGTATTGCGTTCCTCAACAAGCAAAGAAAGTAAAGAAGTATATGTATATATATATATATATATATACAGGAGAGATTGTTGTATTCATAACGCTTTCTTTGTATATATAGGTCATACCAGGTCAAGTCATACAGGTACATAGGTCAAAACAAATAAATAAAGTACATATATATATATATATATATATCTGTTAGGAGACACTACTATACCGTACCTGTGGACGTAGTGTTGGGAGGTCTCCCACAAGGCGGACCGACGATCAGGTGAGGATCACGGGACAGATCAATATGGAGATCTTTGGAGGAGGCCTATGTCCAGCAGTGGAAGTCTATCGGCTGATGATGAAGATATAAAGAGTAGAGTACCTGAAGGTTGATCCTTGACATCTACTTGGACTGCATATATACAAACAGGAGTGTTGTTTTCGTATCTATTAAAGCCTCTAGGCCATATATTCACATGGTATTAAATGACAATGATGCTGAAGATATAGTATTATATGAATAAGGCAGTGCTGTCATGGCGGAACGTTTACAATAGGATTAACCTCCGCAATAGATATCCACTGCACCACAGCAGGAGCAGTTGAATATATGGTACGTCGGCAGTCGGGAATGTGGACACGTTATAAAAAAAAAACTCAACGAAACAATGAGCCCGACGTATTGGTAACAAAAAAAAAATCCATTCCGCGAGCTCGGACACGCGAAACAACGAAACTTTATCGCCATTAAGAGGCCATTGTTGTAGAATTGGGCACGAAGAACGATTCGCGCCGCTCGGGAATTCGACTCCCTCAGTCAAAACACACACGCCATTACGACGGGCCTAAGTAAATAACACCCTCCTACCCCCCCGAACCACCATCACCGCACCACGCCTTTACCCTCAACGCGAATGGGTTCAGACGTTCAAACACAGTTCGCCCATTGTACACACGGAATTGTAACGATAGTGTAATCATTTATAAATGCTGATGGTAGGTCACTTACCGCAGACCCTCTAGTTAGGTACCACAGCAGCGTGCAAACATTACTGTGTTCCGGTTCGAAGGGCGCCGTAGCTAGTGTTAGTACTGGGGTAACGAGACTTAACATCTTATGTCTCAAGGCGGAGAGCGTTATGTAGTGCTATGGACACCATCTTAACTAGTACCGAGTTATGAACAGGCGTATCGATTACCATCAGGTGAACATCCCTTATACGATATCTTCAAGGGGTGAGTCAAGTCTATATATCATCCATGATGACTAAGTATGATTTTGTGGATTCTAAAGTTATCATTTTTTGGAACAAGTCGAATACCTCATGATGATTTCCTTGATGTGAAGTTCAAATTTTTACGACCTTACAAAGCGGCCATCGTGGCTGTACTGAGCTACCACGGATTTTGAGTCTAACTCTTAGACCGTCTAGATAGGTACTACCGCAACACATATTTCTGCCATCAAACAATAGTATGCAAACATTACTTCATTCCGGTTTGAAAGGCGTTGTAGCCAGTGAAATTACTGGAGTAACAAGACTTAGTATCTTAGGTCTAGAGGCGCCGAGCTCAAAGTGGTGTTGTTATTAAATTTATTAATTATTCAATATTATAATAAATCTATCGGCTGATGATGATGATGATAATGATGATAGTGATGATGGTAATAAATCTACTATATAAGTATCTTTTCAATGTTCATAATGTGTTATGCGGGAACCAACTGGGTGCGAGGAACGCAGAACCGATCGATGTGGGGATCTTTGGGCCTATGTCCAGCAGTGGGCCTCTATCGGCTGATGATAATGATGATTGTATGAATGTCTGTCTGTATACCATGGCCTAAGGTAGTCGTATGCTGTTCTCACTAACGCAAATACTGATCGTAGGTCTCTGTTGACAGAGACCTAGATAGGCGCCATCGCCCACGCGAAGAGGTACCTACCTTGACGTGGCGGTGGGGCCCAATAGCCGTGTCTTGGTTAACCACGGTGAAGCTAAGAGGAACCAACCTGGCCGGCTTGGGGTGAGCTCCGTGAGATCACCTCGGATATGTGCCAGTGGGGAGGCTGGCTTGCAGTGCCCTTCGTAGCCATGGTGGAGTATCCGAGGGAGAGGAGTCGACTAAGCGACTAATATATAAGTATATACAATGATAATGGGTTATATTGTTCACCAATCACGTAAAAACTAGTGAACATATCGACTGAGCCTTGAACGCGGAAAGATTTGTAGATTCAGAGTAATTAACTGTTATAAAAATTTTCTTTAGTTATTATTCAAGCGGTTGCTATGGTAACGATTGCTATAGGAAGTCATTTACGGATGCAGTTGCTCTCAAGGAATATTTCAGAGAAATTTATAAATTATAGTTCTAATTGTATATAACAGTCAGCAAATCGACCGGGGAACAGATAATGACACCTTCGTGATAACTTGATACCACAAAAGTGATGACACCAAGTGAAAGACGGATTATTCTCATCACTATATTATGTAGAATAATATAATGGCTAATACATATTTAATAATTTCTTAAATATATTCCTGTATTGTGACAAAATAACATGGCGCTGTGCGGTTAAGGAAAACATCAAAGGAAACTTGATTGGCCGAGGATAATATGGAAAGACGTGAGGCCGCTGGAGCCTTCGAGTTCCGCATACAAGACGGCAGTGGGATGACGTCAGAGCGGTATCACCAGACAAGGAGCTGACGTCACGTTACTTTGGTTATTTGGAACGGATTGAAGGTATTCAAAAGAATGAAACTGGCACAGCGGCTGAGTAGCTTACCTTGGACGGAGGTACCTAGTTCTAGACTCTGCCGACTGATGCTGTCATGGTGTATACCACAGCGATGCCTTCATCTTCCATAGTGTACAAACAATACTGTGGTCTACTTTGTCTGAGAAGATGCTAATAAAATGTTTTTTTTTTTTATATTTGTCAAAACGACGAGAGTAGTAATCCATTCTCCTAATGGCAAGTGATAAGCTTAGCCATAATAGTGTGGTACTATATAGGATGATATACACAGGGACACATTGCGTACGTTCCCTTAAGACAAAACACGTTATAGCGACCTTCAAACCGGAACACATGATGATACATACTAATATGTATCAAGACGCTGTGTAAATATCCTCGAACAAATTTAAATATGTGTTATCACCCGACAGGTATCCATTGCCTTCCCTAAAAATCTCCACATCGTTCGATCCTACGCTGCCTTCACCTAGCTGCTTCTCGCAACCTTCACCAGATCATCGGACCACCTAGTGGACTACCTGCTAACATTGTGTCTTCCGGTACGTAGTCGTCATTCGAGGACCTTGGTGCCGCATCGGTCGCCAGTCCTTCGAGCGATGTATCCTGTCAGTTGTAAATTCATACTTATTCGTCTACCGTTATTCCAACGTCACGTTTCCGACACGATTTACGACGCTCGTGTTAAAGTCGTCGCGTCTAAAAGGCCCTCGAATGCCGATCGGGCTAGACATCACGGTGTACCCGGTGAACCGGTTCACGTATGCGAACCTATGGTCAGAGACAACACATAAAATGCGCTTTAAACATGAGGTGCTAATTAAGAACATAGTAAATCTCGTTTTATTTGTACTGAAGCCGCCATGCTGCCACATAGAATCTAAGTATATTAAGTTACGTCGATATTTAACTTGTCCCAGTGTGCATAACTTACTAAGCACCATCATAAATAACAAGTGGTTTTGACCTTACGTTCGCTTAAATATATTTAATACGATAATTTGAATTACTTTCAGTATTTACATGTAACCTTTTTTTTTGGTTTCGGGGAGGAAATCTTCGAAAAGATGCTCTGGTTTCTGGGGAGAGGTTAGAGTTATGTGGAGATTTTTACCCACTAAAATCCCCTCGGTGGTCACCTTCGACGTTTGGCGAGATCACGGGATCTCCGTTCGGAACACAACCGCGGCCTCGCTAACGCTATGCTGGGATAGCCCGTCCCGGGGTCTGCTTTATGCGGACCATACCAGCTTCGTGGGTACTAATTCAATGACGTCCAGCCATGCCGTTCCTCCTGCGGGTCGTTGAGAACTCCTATCCTGACCACTAACGATCCCAAAGAAATTTATAACATTTTTACAACATAAAATATAAATATATCCTAACCTAACCTAACCCTTTTTTTATTTGTTTAGAAGAACGCTTGATTACGATCACATTGATGGTAGTCTATTCCCTCTTCTCTTAAAGATTCTCACGTTATACCTGAACGAAATCTCTATCGCCGGCAGACAGTTCCAATCCTTCGCTGTTCGCATTAAGAAGGTCGATGCTTCGTTCCTAATGCTTGGGATTTGGAAACGTAGATATGAATCCCTGCAATGTGTTTGGACGTCTCCAACAGTCCTTATGGCGCACTTCTCTATCAAGTCCAAATGTATAGTCCTTCTCTTTAACCCTTCTAGTTCTGCCACCAACAGTTATGTATTAATTATACGATGCTCCTGAAGGTCCATATTAGAGGGAAGGTACACCTCGTGTCTTCCTAACTGGTGCCATATTGTAACAAGAAGATATATAAGTTGCAATCAGACAAAGGTGCAACAATGCCGTCTCCTTTACATAAGTTGTCGAGTCTCGATTTCCCATCAGTGGAACCATGATAGCCCAGTTGGTAAGATCCAAGTTTGAGATTCGTATCAAGAAAAACATGACGAAGTAATCGACTTGTTCCAAAAAATGTCAACTTTAAAATCCACGAAATCCCACTTAGTCATCATGGATGATACATGAACTTGATTCTGTCCTTGAGGCAAAAGGTTTGAATTTTTCTTTTTACCTCTGAGGCTGTAAAAGGGCGTATGGCGTACCTGATAGTAAGCTGGTCCGTAACTGCTTGACTGGTGGTGTCCATTACCGGAGACCATCTAGGTAAGTACCACCGCATCTCCTTTCTCTGCCGTCAAACAGTACTGTGTAATCATTACCGTGTTCCGGTTCAAAGTGCGTTGAGCTAATATAATTACGGGGAAAACGAGATTCAAAATTTTATGTTCAAAGGAGACGAACACATGTGGTGTCGTGTATCTTCATTCTTATAAGCAAGCGTATCACTTACCATCAGGTGAAAGTTTCCTTCGTCTCGTCGCTGCGTTGAATGAAAGAAAGCTTATCGACGCTTGAATTCAAAACATATCTACATGCTTTTTTTTATTATTATTACATTAAGCGACAAGACAGGCGAGACCTTTACCTTATGGTAAGTGATACACCTGCGCATTACAATGTGGCGCTAGTTAGAATGGTAAAAACTGCACGTAATTGAACTCGTCGCCGTGAGACATAAGGTGATAAGGTGTTCAGTCTCGTTACCACAGTAATTACACTAGCAACAGCGCCCTTCAAACCGGAACACAGTAATATTTGCACACTACTGTTTGGCGGGAGAAGAAGACGTTGCGGTGGTAGCTACCTAGGCGGTCTCCGGCAACAGAGACCTACAATTAGTAAATTAAAAGTATTCTGTAGCTTCTCAGGAAAATGTCGACAGAGAGTTTATTTCACAGCCTGCTCATTCTGAGTAGGAAGTGTACATGGAAACGTCTTTTCCCAGCAGTGGGAATATAAAGAGAGCTGTTCGTATGCAGTGCGAGAGCTGCATTCAAAACTGAAGGTGGCAGGAGCGGTGTAATTGTGATTGCCCCGTGCGAAATGCGGCTCGCTCGGCGGAGTCACGGCCGAGCAAGGCCACGGCGGCCGTTACACAAAGGCGCCGATTTGGACGTTCCGGAAAAAAAAATGGCCGCCTTAGACGATTGTCTGACGCGTTCACACAGCCATGGCTGAACCGTACCTATTATATCTCCAATTTTTTTTTTATACTGATCCATTATAATAGCTTAAACTGCATAATTCTGATTACTAATATCCAGTAGTCGACGACGATCCAGAATGACGATGATAGTCTCTGATTTAACATCCACTGACTGTGGGGTGAATGTTAAATCAGATACTGGGAACAAAACCTGGAGAATGGAAGATTAAGGGTGAAGACGAAGACCGTACGCGACGGAGGATCGCTGTGGAAGTTAATAAAAAATATAACCATGAGGTAATAAAGCCCTCGCATGGCCATAGCGGATCTGCTGACGGAGTGACAAGGCTCTTCACAAGAGAGACTAACGATCTGGTGAGGGTCGTCGGGAGCCGTAAATGACGGTGGATAAGGCTAAGGGTGTAAAGGATCCCGTACAACAACTGGATCCAAGCGTACCTCACCAGCTTGTGGTATACTCTGCTAATCAACAAACGAGGATCTAGCTCTCACCAAACCGTATTGGGCCAGTTTGGTGGGAAATAGCCCAAGCTTCTCCATATGAACCCCTATAACGCGCAGAGCTGGATCGATCGATGTGGAGATCTTTGAGGGAGGCCTATGACTAGCAGTAAACGTCTACGGCCGATGATGATGATGAGATATTGATTGATGTGGCCTCCTTCAAAGAGTGACGTTCAGTCAGCATGGGTTTCGGTACCACTGGACAATAGGAGCCGACATTTGTAGGGGGCATCAGTGAGTACCAGACGGCTAATGATGATGACGTACCTAAAATTCTAGATCGGAGGAGACAAGGTTCTACAGAATTTTAAACCTTTGTTAACAGCTATATCTCTTGGAAGACTGTAGTTTCCAAACTCTGTTCCGAATTGAAGATCATTTTAGCTGATCATGATTCCTGGTGCTTCTGCTTCCTGTGATGGAAAACATGAGGAAATCGATTTGTCCCAACCGCATTTGACTTGAAAGTGAACAATTATGGTCTTAACCATATCCCAGTGAGAGAATACCACGAGTCCCAGCGGTGGGAATGATAGGAGGACTTTCATTGCTTAACAACGAATACAATTAAATCTATATGATAGATGTTTTAGAAGTTTCTTTTAAGTAGTCATAAAGAGATCCCGTATGGTCTAGTGGCTAGGATACCTGGCTTTCACCCAGGAGGCTCGGGTTCGATTCCCGGTACGGGAAAATATTTTTTTTAATTTAATTTGGATTAAATTTTTTGTATGTAGTATGTAGCCTAATGAAGTAACATTGATGTAAAACAAATTTAAAAATTATTATTATTAACTATATATAAAAACGTGGCGTTAATTAGGATATTGTATACTACACCACATTTCGCTAGTCGCCTTGAGAAATAAAATTTAAATCTCGTTATCGCATTAATTTCAGCTACAACTCGCTTCAAACCGGACCACGGTAATGTTTACACCTATCTAGATGCTTTCCGGCAACAGAAACCTATTAAGCTATACTTTGGATGTTAAAATATATTGAAAATAAGAATACACTAAATATCTAGTTCACTAGTTTTACTGGTTGTTGGTTTCTACTATAGGAGATAGTGTAGGTCAATTTCTGCTAGTAAACAGCAGTATGCAAACATTACTGTGTTCCGGTTTGAAGAGCGCTGTAGCTAGTGTAATTACTGGGGTAACTCAACATTTTAAATCTCAAGCGACGAACTCAATGTGGTCAATCAGCCTAACTAGCGCCACGTTGTTATGGGCGGGCGTATCACTTAACATCAAGTGAAGTTACCGCTCGTCTCCCCGCTCAATTAAATAAAAAAAATACAAAGGAGTAATGATACTTTACTGCGTAGTTTTCTTTTTATATAACAATCACTTGTGTTATAATCAAACGCTGAGCGAGTGCGTAAGTCCGTCGCGACGGAGGGAAGGAGGGCCGGCGAGCGGAGTGAAGTCGTCACGGAGGGAGCGCGTGCTGTTACCACTCCGATGCGCTACACTTGCCGCGATTTTGGAGGGAACCAAACAATCAGGGTTCCGTAACAAATTAAACTAAAATTATTATACATAACTCAATAACCTTAGGCAATCTAGATAGGTACCACCGCAGCTCCTAATGCAGCCGACAAACAGTACTGTGCAACGAAACCAGCCGATGTTCACCCGATGTTAAGTGATACACCTGCCTACAATAACGTGCTGTTACTTAGGATGATGTACACCGCACCACACTGTGTTCGTTTTGTAGCATAAGGTGTAGTCTTGTTTCCCTCAGCAATTTCACTTGCCACAGCCTTGCCACACTTCAAAGCGGAACACTACTCTATTTTTCCCGTCAAACAATAGTATGCAAACATTATTACATTCCGGTAATGAGAAGGAGAAAGTCACGGTCATGTCAATGTCGTGGTCATGGTCAAGGTTATGTTGAGAAATATCAGGAAATGGACTGGTATATCTGGGACGTCCGAATTGTCTCGCCAAACCGGAGACAGAAAGGAGTGTAGCACGCTGACCGCCAACCTTCATTAGCTGGAGAGGCACTTTAAGAAGGAGAATGAGACAACATCTCATGTCTCATGGCGACGATGCCATGATGCAGTGTATATCACATGTAAAAGTGTTATTGCTTTACATCATCAGCTAGATGGCAATGAAACAAAGGTGAAAACCGGTTCCGCCATTTTGAAAATTGTCAGAAACAAACAGATATATTTGTTGAGATAAATACGTATAAATTTTTTAATTATATAAACACAACAATCAAACAAATATACCTTTATTATAGATTTTTTTCTAATATTTAGAACCTGATGAGAATCAGGATTGTGGTCTTTATAGGCCACATTACCCGAAGGGATCTATTCTCATGTTCTCAAGGACCATTATTAGTTTTTTTTTTGTATTTTTTCTGTGGTAATAAATGGTACTAACGGGGAACACTCCGCCCGCTTTGCTGGACGTAACACCTCCGAAACTCCGTTTGGGGAAGGATCTATTTCAGCCTTACAGGGTCCGTCTTCGAACAAAGGCTTCCTCTACCCACTTGTTGGCAAACGTCATCTTTTTATCGCTTCTGTGGTCTTTCTTTTCTGTGGGATCTCCACTCCAAAGTCCGTCTCACTCACCGACTACAGTCCATTCTAGCAATGTGTCCAGTTCATCTACATTTCCTTCTTTCGCTTTCTTCCACCACGTATAGAACTTTAGTTGTCCTTTTAAACCACTTGTTCTTTCTGTTTCAAACGTTACGTCGAACAAGTCCTCTGATATAAGTTATTTCATTTTGAAATCTCTTTGTTTATAATTAACGTATATAATTTAATAAAAAAAATATCTAATGAACGTATAAACTATTTCTTCCAGTCTCTACTTGATTTATTAGTATGAGTTTGAATGTATTAGGGGGACCGGAAAGTAATGTCGTTTTCTTACGCTAAATACAAACACATACATTTTTAACGAGTCTTTATTTTTAATCAATGATGTATTCCCCATCATTGTCAATAACCTTTTGCCATCTAGTGAGTAAATTTTCAATCCCTGATCGATAAAAATTAATTGGTTTTTCGGCAAAATATCTAGAGATGGCATTTTGGATATCATCCAAATTTGCAAATGTTTTGCCACTTAAAAAGTGTTGCAGCGCTCGGAATAAGTGGAAATCCGATGGTGCAACATCGGGCGAATATGGTGGATGAGGCAGCACCTCCCACCCCAATTCATTAATTTTTTCTAGAGTTCGCCTTGCGCAGTGCGGTCTTGCATTGTCATGTTGGAGAATGACGCCTTTTCGGTTGACAATCGCTGGCCACTTTTCAATTAAAGATTGATTGACTCGCTGCAATTGTTCGCTGTAGAGGTCTGCAGTAACAGTTTCTCCAGGTTTCAGTAATTCAAAATGAACAATGCCGCGAATACTCCACCAAACACACAAAAGCGCTTTTTTGGGGTGTAAACCTGGCTTAGCAGTACTCCGAGGGATTTCATTTGGAGAGAGCCACTGCCTTTTGCGTTTTGGGTTATCATACAGGACCCATTTCTCATCTCCTGTGATCAAGCGATCAAAAAACGCTTCTGTGTTGTGTCGTTGAAGCAATAAGTTGCATGTGATTGATCGGTTAGCCTTATTCTGTTCGGACAGATTATGCGGGACCCAAACACCTGCTCTGCTTACTTTTCCAATCTGCTTCAAATGTTCTTGGATGGTCGACCAAGGTTTGTTGAGACTGTTTGACAATTCCTCGATCGTCTGACACGGATTTGCTTCCACTTCCGCCCTTAACACGTCGTTGTCTAACGCTGATGGTCTTCCTGATCGATACGAGTCGGAAAGATCAAAATTACCCGATTTGAACTTGGAAAACCACCTTTGGCATTTACGAATGTCCAGTGCATTTGGATAAACATCGCAAATGTTTTTGGTAGCAACTGTTGCGTTATTTCCCTTGCGAAACTCAAAGAGCATGCAATGCCGGATGTGTACCTCTTCTGGTATTTGGCTGGCCATTTTACCCAAAATTACAAAAAAAAATTGTAATTCAATTGTCTATAAGTAAAGAAATCACTATAACCTCACAATGTCTTTGGTACGCCTCTGAACAAAACAATGAGCTGACAAATGACAATCAAGTATTGGCATGCGCAGAAACGACATTACTTTCCGGTCCCCCTATTATGTCTGTATTGTGAATGAAATCAATTATTTAAAGTCATGTCAATAGATCACGACGTTTTATAGTCTCCAGTTCGTACTAATAATGAAGTAGTAGCCAAATATAACTATTGGTTTAAGGCAGCGATCGCGAATTACGGCCGCAGACTGTACAACAGTGATGCAGTGTCATTGGAGGCGTGTGTGTGTGTGTGTGTGTTTTTTTTTCCACAAAATGACAAAATTCGTCAAGGTTCCCGCTCGTTCGCGGCGTACATTTGCGGAATAATTCCGCGTCGTTTGTATTCGGTCCGCGCTGCGCACTCCCGCATACAATGGCGGCGACATCCTAGTGCGTGGGCCGCGCTGACTCACGGCGCCCTAGGGCTCCGCCGGCGGCCGCGTCTAGCCGGCGCTGCGTAGGCGGCCCGTGCCCAATCCGCCGAGGTGAAAGCCGGTGCCGGTACCCACCGGCGCAATTATCTCGATACGATCGCGGCGAAACGAGATCGCGTCGCACCTCCTCTCAAACCGTTGAAGTGCCAATAGCGTAATGGCTATGGGCGCGACTTTAGTGCATGCAATCTGCCTGCCAGTCGACTCTTATTGCTAACAGCTCCTACCATAAACGGAACCTACATACATATTCGTTACGAACACGAGAAGGTAAATATTTGCTAAAACATCTCCTTCATACCTTCCTCCACTTTCTTGGGAACCTTATCGATGAACAGAGTCTGTCGCCGAAGACCATTTAAGAATCTACACAGTGTACACTCTTTATTCAAATAGAGTATAAGCATACCTCTGTAAGAGGGTGTGAGGGTCTCGCACAACTCGCGGTAGCCAAGCCAACCTCACCTGCTCGTGGTGCGCCTTGCTATTCAACAAACGAGGCTTTGACTGCCACCAACCCGCTTTGGGCCAGCGTGGTGGGAAATGGCCTAAATACCCCCTTATGAATCCTTACAAACGACGGCCCCATGTACTCGGATCGGATCGGAATTCGCTGGATGCGGATAGCCCAGGACCGATAGATGTGGGGATATGTGGAAGAAGTATTTGTCCAGCAGTGGACTTTAAATTATCAAATAAAATTAGAGTGAAAATTACTATAACCGTTGCTATAGCAACCGCAAAAATAATACCAAATATTTTTTTTATCGAAGTTAATCAGAAATAAAATGTTGAAGGATTATAAAAAAAATAGCCTATAACTATCTACAAACCATTCCGCGTCGAATGCTTGTGTTCTGTCAATACGTTCACTAGTTTTTACGTGATTGGCGAACAAACAAAACCCATTTATAAAGGGTGTCTGGCGGCAGATTTATATTTTAAAAAACGAATATCTCAATAAGTTATAAACAGTGCGGGGGGAAGGTGGTGTCATTAGAATCACCGATCGTGCGGATTTCTTAGTCACGATGTCGCAGTGGCGCAGTGGTGCAGTGGTCGGGTGAGCATCGCGCGTTCGCTATTGAAGCATTTTTCAAGAGTAACGATTCTTACGTACTCGCTCGCCGACAGTTTTGTTCACATTTCAATATTCGACGGATAGGCGATGGGCCGAGTGTGAATTTAATTCGTTCGTGGGTGGAGAGGTTCCGCGCAACTGCTTCGGCTATGAACACACCACGGCCAGGACCTAGTCGATCGTCAAGGACCCCCGAAAACATTGAACTGGTTGAACGCAGTTTACGTGAAAATGCACGACTTTCGATACGGAAAAGGGCAGCTTCACTGGGACTTCCAAGAGCAATTGTGCATGAAATTTTGAAAAAAGATATGAAGTTTCATCCTTTTAAAATTCAAATAATTCAAGAATTGAAAAAAAATGACTTTGCGTCACGCAAATTTTTTTATGAAACCATGTTGGAGCGTTTTCGCACTGTGAATTCCATTTTTTGGAGGCCAAGAGGCTCATTTTCATTTGAACGGACACATAAACAAGCAAAATTGCCGTTACTGGGCTCTAAGAACTCGCAATCCTCAACTGAAACACCAAAAACCATTACATTGCCCAAGGGTAACTGTTTGGTGCGCTTTATCCACGAATGGGATAATCGGACCATTTTTTTTTTGAAAATGCACAGGGCCAAGCGACGAATGTCAATGGTGAGAATTATCGGCTCATGATTTCGAATTTCTTTTTGCCGAACCTGCGAGCTCATTCATCATTCTCATTACACACGTGGTTTCAACAGGATGCGGTACAGGTGCGACCGCACACACGGCCAGAGCTTCGATGGATTTGTTGCGAGAAAATCTCCCTCAAAAACTGATTAGTCGCTTTGGGGACATCCGTGGCCACCGAGGTCACTCGACCTAACTCCAATGGATTTTTTTTTGTGGGGCTACCTCAAAGAGAGAGTTTACGCCAACAATCCGCGAACTGTTGTGGACTTAAAAGAAAATATTCGGCGAGAAATCAGCGCAATTGAACCAAGTTTACTGCAGCGTGTGGCACGGAATACGAGGCTCCGTTTCGAACAGTGTGTGCAACAGGATGGAAGACATTTGGATGACATTATCTTTAAAAAATAAAATCCGCATTTGTACTCTATCTTTTAATACTTTTAGTAAAATTATATGTCAAACATATTATTTTTCATTTAAATTTGAAAACATAAATCTGCCACCAGACACCCTGTATATACATAATGTATGAAGAGTGAGACCACAACTCCTATTTTTGCCGCCAAACAGTAGCGAACAAATATTAGCGAATATCAATCAATAATAAAAATCAATTTATATAGTATTGAAGCTAGTGAAATAACTAGAGTAAAGAGACATCATCATCATGACGAGCGTAATGTGGTGCTGTATATCATCCCAACTAGCGCCACGTTATTATAAGCAGGCGTATCGTTTACCAACGTTCATTTTCGTATTTAAAAAAAACTAACGTATCCGTTGTTTTATCTCCTGATGTTACTGACAGATGATTCAACATAATTTTTTGCTCAGTATATATATAAAAAAAAAATTGATTTATATTAATGACATCATGGATATATATGAAATATACTAATTTATAAACAGTGAATTTTTTTTTTTTAATTTATATCTCAAACTGCAAATCACATTCCGTCATCGAAATATAAAGTTATCTTTGTGGAACTTGTCCGCCTGTATCCGGTTGCAAGTTTTGTATAAATTTACAGATCTATTGATGATCACCGACATTACACAACCTTATTATATCATATCAATATATTTTTTTTCGTAACTGTTATCTAGTTATGAAGTGAGAAATGTTTTTACCGCATAAACGAAAGTGTAAGTAAAGAAAGCAAAGGAAAACCTAATTACGTTTCTACAATTAATTATAAAAAAAAAATCGTTAGTCATACTTTGTTGGAAAAGATTTACGATAAATTAGTAAACATTAAAAAATATTAACAAAACGGGAGGTTTAAGAGGTTCCGCTCGACATCTTACGGAGAGGATATTTTCAGTATAGAAACAAAAATATGTTCCCTTAAAGATCGGCAACGCAGCTGCAACCCCTCTGGTGTTGCGACTGTCCATCGGTGTCAGTGATCACTTTCCACCAGGTGAACTGTTCGCTCGTTTACTTACCCCTCTTATAAAAAAAATCCTGGGTTTCCTATATGAATACATTAAAAAGGTACTATTATTAGAAAAATATTATATGTGAGGATTCTTGTCTTCCACAACATTGCGGATTTATAAGAAACTTACTAAATATATACTATTAATATATTTCTAGCAAATAATAGAATATGTGATACATAAATTAACAATATAAAACTTGAATTTCTATTAATATATAGGTACATTCAGTCCATCGACCCCTGCAGCAGTTACCTAGCGTACATCATTTGGAGCGACAGAGAGAAAGACTTGCACGGTTATGATTATTTATAGTACGGTGATAAGGGCTCCCGCACAAAAGCTCACGGGACCCAAGCCAATCTCACCTGCTCGTGGTGCACCCTGCTAATCAACAAACGAGGCTCTGTCTTCCATCAACCCGCATTGGACGTGCGTGGTGGAAAATAATCAAAATCCCAACGTATAAATTTTTATATGATCCAGATGGAAATCTTTGGGGGAGGCCTATGACCAGCAGTAGACATCTATTGACTGATGATGATGATGATATATCATAAGGGCGTCCTTTAAATAGTGTGCAAATGTATATGATGAGAAATATACTTATTTTAAGCTAGGAATTGGATAAAGATCAGAGATATTATATCGCTAATTAAGTGTCGGATGAAGAGGAATAACCCCGGCACCCAAACATTATTGCAGGTGAAAGCCTTAGTATGTAGAGAGGATTGCAGAAGGCTCTATTTTCTTCCCAATTAAAAGAAACCATTAAAAGCAGACCATGAAAGTTCATCATCATTATCAGCTGTTATTCACTCACTACTAGATATAACAGGTCTTCCATTAATCGCAGTCTTTTTGCAACTTCTTCCGACTGTTCTTATCAGGTCATCGGTCCATCAACGGAGCCAAGAACTTCCCCAAAATAAGTAAGACATCAATAAGGAATGATGTAACGTAGCTGTTCCCATCCCGGAACCTCGTTCTGGTCGCCGGTTGAATATAATAAATGAAACGAAGCCGGTCGATGTGATTTCGTACACGAGTATCGCGGTGGCGTGTGGTGGCGTGTGGTGGCGTGTGGTGGCGCGTGGTGGCGCGTGGTGGCGCGTTTGGTGAGATGCCAAACGGGTCTCCAGGTCGTCGACCCCGCTTGAATTAGATTAGGAGTTATAAATTATATGGAGGCAAGGTACCGGCTAGAGTTTCGGACCCGCGGCGACCGGTCCGGCGTCCGCCTCACAATAAATACACGACAGCGTTTCATTTTCTCTCCCACTAATGGCCGCCATTTATTACAATTTGTTTTATGTAATCTCTACTCTTATCAATCGTTTAGATGTTTTCCTTTTTCACGAGTCAAACCCATGACAGTGCTGCCATGGACATGGACAGTTGACAAGATTGAATACACGTGGCGTACTCGTAATAGTTGCTTATTTGTATTTATCTTTTTACTGGTACTGTCTCTGTTATCGTATCCTATTTTATCGGTCACGTATGCCGCCGAGGAACGTAGCTATTTAACGACTTGTGGTCCAGGGAATGGTTAATGGTACTAGGTCACGAGGAAGAACGCCTATTAGATGGACTAACCATAAAAGGAGGCAGTAAATGGTTCAACATCATTACCACTGTATGATTTCACTAGGAAAGCGGTCATCAGAGAACAATGGCAACGTGTTGTTAAGCTCGCGACCAACAACTGAAGTGATGACCACGATCACTCTGTCAAGAGTGATGCCGACGAAGAAGAAGAAGGTCTCATGCCGAAGACCGTCTAGGCAGGTACAACCGCAGGGCCTATTGTACCCGTTAAACAGCATTGTGCAAATATTACTGTGTCCCAATTTGCAGGGCGCTGTAGGTATTATAATTACCGGAATTGTATAACTCAAGATCTTATGTCTCAAAGCGATGATTAGAGCGGGAAGTTCAGCTAATAGTTAGTGTAGTTACCGCAGTAATAGCTAAAGCACCCTTTAGGATACTAACTCAATACGTGACCCATCCAAGCAAGAGTATAGATTATAGCTTCTTCCTTACTATTATCATTGTAAAGTTCAATGCCCAAGCCACAAAGACGTACTTTCAAAAATTAATTTCAAGACTATTAATTAACCACTTATTGTTTTTTTTTATTCAACGAAGCGACGAGACGAGCAAGACGTTCACCGGATGCTAAGTGATATGCCTGCACATAACAATGCTGAGCTAGTAAGGTGATATACATTGCCCTTTTCTCCTGAGATATAAGACTAGCTACAACGCTCTTCAAACTATAACGCAGTAATGTTTACCACACTACTGTTTGGCGGTAGGATTAGGCGCTGCGGTGGTACTTAGACGGTCTCACAGTTAAACCTAAAAGCCTTGATGGCCCAGTGTTGAAGTTTGAGCTTGGAATCATGGAAAACATCATGAGGTAGTCGACTTGTACTAAAAAATTACAATTTTAAAGTCCATGAAGTCGCTCTTGGTCATCATGGATGGACATGACTATCATATGTGCTTGAGGGAAAAGATCTGAATTTTTCGTTATATCACTAAGGCAGTAAACGAGCATATGGCATTGATAGTAAATAGTTGCCGTAACTGCTTGACCGGTGGTAAATTAACAGTGCCACAAGTAAACTCCTATTGTGTACAGCTAATACTTATTTCATTAAGCAAAGAATAAGTTGTGGACACAATCCAGATTATATTTAGTCGGCTGGCAACAAAGGCAGTAATTCATACTGCTTACAGATAATACACATTCGCCCCCAGACTCCGGTCCATATTGTGAACCGACAACAAAGTATGAAGCGGTGCGTTGTTAAGTTTCGCGCTCGCTGTTCAGACAAGTTTGCGCTTAATTACCAACTTGGTACAGGTCAATTTAGTGTACGGGACTAAGTTATTATTGCGACAAACTTCATGCTTTAATGCGAAACCTTAGTACAAATTGTTTGGGCGTAATTCGAAGCGTCCACGCATTTTATATATCGGGTGGTGACTTCAAGATCGTCACCAATTATTTGTAGTGATGTTTTTCAAATTTCATACATCATCTACTACTACTACATCTGGACATAGGCCTCCCTCAACGATCGCTGATTGTATGGGTTCATATGGGGTGATCTAGGTCATTTCTCACCACGGTGACCCAATGCGGGTTGGTGGGAGTCAGAGCCTCATTCGTTGATTAGCAGGGTGCACTACGAGCAGGTAGCAGGTTGGCTTGTATCCCGTCAATTGTTATGCGGAAACTCTTACACACCTATAATTAACTATATGTGAATGTAAGCTATAAGTTTTTTTTTAAATAATTTACAGTTCCCATGGTAAAAGATTTATTTGTATTTGTTTCTATTTAACCATCTGATGATACGCCTTCTCATATCAACGTGGCGCTAGTTAGGAGGATATACGCTGCACCAAATTGCGCTCGTCGCCATAAGACATAGAATTTTAAGGCAATGCCTCAATAATTTCATTAGCTACAACTCCCTTCAATCCGGAACACAGTAATATTTGCAAATTACTGTTTGTCGGCTGCAATAGAAGCTGCGGTACTACCCTATATGGTCTCTTATATATATAACAACAGAGACCTACCTTCAAGGCGTGGATCCACGAGCCCAGTCATATAAGCTGTAAGAGTCAATATGACTTTCAAGAGTTTAACATCATCATCAACATAATTGAACTATTTTCGACGAAATTGTCATGTCACTTGAACAAATGAGGTAACTTGGATCAGTGGTGGTGTTTAGTCATTATTTGTATCATGTTTATCGATTTGTGGGTATTTGGAAGAAAAAAAAAACCACCGTCCGTCATACGACTGTTTAAATTTGTACTTTATTGACCATATAGGTGCGCTGGTTGTACTTAGCCGGAGTATGTTAATATTTACTAAACATGGTGCTTCAGCGAGTAATCGCCAGTTTTAAGGATTGCTCGTGATTAGTTATAAATAAACATATCTTTAACCAGTTTCTAAAAAAAAACTGTTTATTTATCTATTCTAATTTTATACTCTCCTTATTCGCTGTATACTATTGAAGCTTTATGTTGCTTAATCTTAACTTAGTTTCCAGTTTTTCTCTCTTCTATATTCTGTTCTTGTGAAGAAAATCCCATAATACGTTAGTATACTGTAACGCACTTCTAAACTGAGCAAGCGATTAACACTATGTTATCATAATCATCATCATCATCATCAGCCGATATACGTATGTTGCACGTATATTGCGTGCATTCAATTTTTTGAATTTTTGAAGAACCTGGTCTTCTCTGATTCAATCCAACAGATTTAAATGTACCAAAGTCATAGATACAATACGGGAAACACTCTCGTAATCAGTTATTAGATTTCCACAACTGAACGAAGGACTCCTAAGGATTCCTTCTCTTGACCAGGTCATCAGTCCACCTTCTGGAAGGATTTCCAGCACTACTTCTATGGGTGAGTATTCCATTCATATATATAGAATCTTTTTTTTTTACGCTCCATATTTGATAGCGGAGTAATAAAAAGTCGACTAACAGCGGTTGTTTTATTTCATAATTAACACGAACACTACGCTAATGTTATTACCAATTAATTTTCAAACTAATTTATAATGCATATTACAATATTTTTTTTACACCATCAATATGAGTCATTATTAAAGTGCATATGGCTCTCATGAAAATGATGAGCAAGTGATCACCTTCGCTTATAGACAGCAGAAAAACCTTCCAAATGTCCATAACGGATAGTCTGAGTCTTCTAAACTAGACGACAGAAGATATCCTCAACTTGTACTGGTCTGACTGATAGACAGCAGCAACACCTGTGGAATCCACAACCGACTTTAAACATAGTACACTGTTCTTGAAACTCCATGACACTGGTCCGATAATACTGCTCTTGATGACGAAATTAACAAAGCAGTTGTTATTTTTGATTATTATTTGTATTATTATTTTAAAACAAATCATCAGTTAAATATTTATATATAAATTTTACTACATCATGAGATGAATTAGCGTTGAGATGACAATTCGTCAGCGCAGCAACAGTTCGCAAGGCGAGTGAACTTTGCTCATTGGTACATGAGTCAAACAGAATCCGGTTGGTGTTTACAATAAACTAATATTACCCGATGACTTTTCCTCTTAGATGACAAAACATGGGGCGTGGCCGAGTCTCTAAACAGCCCACTAGCTTTATCAAAAAAGAAGTGTATCAAACAATCCAATCATTTCATTTGAATTAAAAAAAAAATCTGGACTGTTCTTTGAACGAGAATACACCGATAAAGTTTAAATTAAACAATGACCTGCTCGTGGCCAGCCGCTAATCAACAAACGAGGCTCTGACTCCCGCCAACACACTTTGACCCGCGTGGTAGGAAATGACCCAAAGCCTCCCACATATACCTCTACAAACGACGGTACAGAGACCACGCTGACCGTAAAGTCGCTGATAACCATTGGATGCGGGCGACACAGGACCGATTTGGTGTGGGAATCTTTGGGGAAAGCCTATGTCTAGCAGTGGACGTCTATTTAGCTAAAGACGGCGATGATGTTCATTATTTATTTTTTATACATAACCTAAAATAGTTTCCATCATTCTCACAAACAATGACGTCTACATGACTGATCATAGCCAGAATTGCAGTATTCCTGTTCTTTACATGCTTCTCACTAGTATGTAACGCTTACATCTGCAGTATCATTTACACTACACCACATTATGCTAGTCGCCTTGACAAAAGACAGTAAGCCTCCTTACCCCAGTGATGTCATTATTTACAGCACCTTTCAAACTGTACAAAGAGGAGCTGCTGACCTTCTTAGACGACCTCTACACATAAAGAACTAGCACCAATCTTCGCAACAGGTTAACAAGTTCATTATCTCAATAAATGTTATATCAAAATCTGCTGCTGGAACTGATCAAATAAATGAAATGAAAGTTATCTAATAAAGTAATCTCTTATTGATTGTTAGCAAAAATTTAACGAATGGCGTACAGAGCTGAGATCGACTCGAATGAACAATGCTTGTCAAGATGTTATCTCCGGGGAGCGTGTACGAAGCGGTCCGGTCTGTCCTGAGAGATAGCAGCCATTGTCGCAGCCGAGCCTGCGATTATGTGAACATTCGAGATGTAGAGCCATTCGCAGAGTCGTTAGACTCCAATCGTCCAAATTCTATAGATCTATGTCGCCTTGAATATAATACTTTCTTCTTCTTGTGCACCTCCAATTAATGAACATTGGTCAGCAGTTCTGCGAATCCATACCTGTCGTGCGCTAGGTGGATCAACTACGCGATCTTGACCTTGGTTCACTCAGCAACTATTGATATATTTTAATTCTACTGCTATCGCATTTCTATGTTCTGGCTGGCATCCGATGAGAAAGAGTATTTTACACATCTTCTATCATATTGTCCCTCATCATCACATAAGTATTATAGAATTCAAAAAGAAGTTAATTTATTGCTTCAGTTTCACAGGAATTAGGAATTAGTCTTTTTATGATTTTCGATATTCATCTAGTAGACTCAAGAGACTGCGATATTTTATCAGATTTCCGCTTACCATCGGCATCTTGCAAGGGACAGGGTACCTCCGTTAACATCTTATCTATCGAACAATAGGAATTCGTAGCCGACTGAAGATGACATCCGCAAAACGCTTTGAGATGACAGAACACTCTTCACTGTCCTCCCCTCAGATGCTGATACAAGTACTCAGTTACTATCGATTCATTTTAAATTAGATATTATCATACATTTCATTATACAGCAGGAGCGTAGTAAGGGTTCCCACGCCACAACTCATTAGATCCAAGCCAAGCTCAACAGCTCGTGGTGCACCCTGCTATTCAACAAACGAGGCTCTGGTACCCACCAACCACCATTGGACTAGCGTAGTCGGAAATGGCCCTAATCCCCCTATAATAAATTCCTAACCGTCGGAAGAATCTTTGGGGGAGGCCTATATCTAGCACTGGACGTCTATTGGCTGATGATGACGACGACGATGACAATGATGATGATGATGATAATGATAATGAAAATAATAAAGATGATGATGATGATGACAAACTAATATTAGAAATTATAGTCACGGTAATATCGCCTTAGACAGTTTCCGGTAATATAATATAAACCTACCAACAAAGTTATGTTACGCAAACAAAAGCTTACTGAATAAACGTGATAAATATACCGCTATGATCTAAGCATGTACTGCTGAAAGCTCTATTAACGTTCCCATTCGCAATAACTATTATGAGATTATTACAGTAAGAAAAATAATGTGTGTCCGAAAGCTTTGTTTGGTAAGAACAAATGATATCCACGTCTGATGTGAGCACAATGCTCGACTCCTCAGCATGAGGTAAATAACTCCTCAACACTCATCATATCCCAACAGCGATGCTTTCGCCAACATATATAAATTGGACGTATTATTAATTCACATTTATGCTCATCTGCTAGCCCGCTTTGCTATAACAACCGTTGCTATAGCAACCGCATAAATAACACAAAATGAAAATGTTTACGAAAGTGTATTAGAAGTAATAAATGTATGAAATTTATAAATGACAATAAATTTATAGTCTATAACCATCAACGAATCACTCCGCGCCGTATGCTCATGTTCCCGTGTCGATACGTTCACCAGTTTTCACGTGATTGGCGAACAAACAATTGATTTTCATTATATATATAAGAATATCTCTTAATGACGTTATTCCCTGTTGGTTCACATCAAATGAATTCACGACTTCAGATAAAGATTACTATATATTCATCAACCCACAGACGTCCACTGCTGGACATAGGTCTCCCCCAAGGAACTCCACATCGAACTATTTGTATTCTATAAGATTATATCTAGAAAGTTCACCTGTTTCTACATTATTATTATTATCATAACCAGTATTTCTACTAAATGTTTGTTTTTTCTTTATTCAATTATGCGACGAGACGAGTGGTTCACCTGATGGTAAGTGATACGCCCTTCAACGTGGCGATAGGATGATATATACTGCACCACATTGTATCCTAGTAATAATATTAAGTACGTCACCTTTCAAACCGTAACACAGTGATGTTTGTACAAACGTTGCCGTTTGTCGACTGCAGTAAGAGCTGCGTTGGTACTTACCTAGACGATCATTTTTTTTTAATCATCAAAGTCAGCGTTTGATCACGATCACACCTGATGTTGAGTGATGTGACCTGTGGTGGTAAGGCACACTAATCTAATCTCAGTCTATTCACTAGTTTCTTAAAGACACCCACGTAGTATTTTAACTGGAATACCAAAGTATTCTATAGAACACCGCTTGACTGATCACACGGCGCCTGTGTTCAAGTCTGCCAGGCCAAGCCAGGTTATAACAGGATCTTGATCACCGACAAGCCTCGTAGCCGCTAGATGATTTTTGACAGATCTTGCCCAGATATAACAACAGTACTCCACGCAAGACCACACCTGTACTTTATATAGAGTCAAAAGGTGTCCTGGTGAGAAGTACTGTCGCACTTTAGCAAGGATTCCCTTGCGAGTTTCCTTGCAGATATCTTAGCTTTGGACTGGAACTGTTAATAGTTATCAAGTAAGAAAGTTGCTCCAGTGACAGAGAAATTGAGGAGCAAGAGGTTATCTTGGTGCAGGCATGTTGTGCAGAGGGATGAAGGACATATAATAAAGAAAGTGAGAATGAACGTGGATGATTATAAGGGTAGAGGAAGACCGAAAAAAGTGTGGATGGATTGTGTGAAAGATGACATGTGTAAGAAGAGTAAGAATTCCGATATAACGGCTCATAGTGGGATATGGAAGAGAAGTACAAACTGTGCCAAATGCACAGGTAGAAAAAGGGCAAGAGGAAGGAAGCGAGGAAATTAGTACAATGTATGTGTATATTATATGTGTGTGTTTTTTGTATGTGTATATTTGTTTATTATACTTGTATTTATTTATTGCTCCTACCTCATCATCTCTGCATTACCCAAGGTAGATCGTAAGATAATGCCAATGGCATTAAGTCCACCTTTACACGATGTGTATAAAAAAAAAAAAAGCAATATATAAATATACAAAATAAAGCAGTTAATTGTTGCTAAAAAATTAGCAACATTGCATATAAAAAATTTATTTATAAACCAATATAAAAACCATTTGATTTCAAAATTTAATGGCCACATAAAAAGTATCGGGTGATTCAACCCGACTTATTGGCCACCCACTGCAGCGCAAGAATGTTGCACCAATTTTTTTTTCCTACCACAATACATTTATAACTTAGTAACAAAATATTAATCGGTTATAAACAAAACAAATAATCTGTTATAATGTACACATAGTCTTTTTTTTGTATATAATTAAGCAACGAGAAAGCGAGACATTCAAAGTTGTAATGTTACGAAACAATATGGCCGCTTACAATGGACACCAATCAATTTAACAACTATACTCATACACCGTTCCTCATAAAATTAATAATATTACAATATCGAAAATTAATTAAATAAAAAAATAATAATTTAAGGCAAGTTTTGCAAACAATTTATTTTAATAACATAAATTAAATAAATTTCACAGCGAGTACAGCGTCCGTCGTGTTGTATAAAGATTGAATGTTCGTCGGTTAAAAACTGGGAACATGCCCGAGGCGTCGTTTCCTCTTGTACTTGTGTGAGGTATTATTAACAATTCGAGCCACGACTATCGTTTCTATCATAAACAATTTATCTAATAGTAGTCCATGAATATGGCGCCCATCTTGCGAGTCAGCTTTTTATAAGCGCCGGAATGGACTCATTACAATCAGTATCTTAATACGAACAATCTGGAATAATCTGCCGGTGTCAGTATACCCGTCCGTGGTGTGGGAATCTTTACAAGATTGAATAGGCTTCTTCTAACTTTACCATCTAGAATATGCTTAGACTCATCTATCTACTTACCTAATATTAAGGTCTTTATCTGTATTATTAGTGTTTAACCGTATTAATAAAGTTAATTAAAAAACTGATCCCTCCCGTAGTGAAATTTGAGACTATATTTCCTGATGACAAGCGTCGTTCAACATTGATAGATGGCGACCGTTTAAACAGTGTTTTATTAGGTTAATGTATTTGTAACAGATATTGGACAAAAGTTTTAACTGTTCGTTTTTAACCTACCCTAAAAACTTTAACTGTACCAAATTTCTCATCCCTCCCAGTACGAAATTTTGTTAAAATTATATTAAATAAACTAAACAATTTTGGGGGAGCAATATTCAAACAATTCATTTATAGTAAGTAATGTCTATTAGTTTTTACTATCATATAATAAATACGTCTAAATTTTATTTTAAATAGGATTCTACGACAATTTTAAGGTAGATAGAAAAGAATTATACTGACTGAGGTAACTATCAGAGTAAGGTATTGTGTAAAAACATTAATTTTGACCGGAAGCTTTAGTTAAACATAAACATCTCTTGGGCTAATATATTATCCGGTTGTATTCAGTCGTATCAAACAATCAAGTTTTAAAAGTCAACTTTCGAGTACATTAATCCATCCCACACGTCACTTAAGAATCTAATAGACAATACATACACACCGCCCACTCTATAACGATAACTTAACCGTTAACTATACTATCATCATCTAAATTTTAACTATGTATTAGTTTAATCTATGAAATTAACTTCAATCTACCCACATTAAAGTAATCTCTATCTCACATTAACAACTTGCGAATAATACTCATGGACGTCTATAATTTTAGTGACTAGTTGAACTTTTATACCCTCAATATATTCCACGTTTACACAGATTTATTATTAATCAACCCTATATGAAAAAGGGTTGGTGTAATAGACGCATGGCTTTCATGTCTTCATCTTACTAGACCTTGTCCCATCTTTGCATGGGGTGGACCTACCTAGTCATTCTTCTAAATCTATATCTATTTTGTATCATAGCTTCTATCAATTTGTTGTTCTTTTGATCTTCATTGATCATCGTCAAGCAAGTAGTCGAGGGTCTTATATAACCTATCTTTTTAGTTTCGAGATCCAGCGCCACCCTAACCATATGCTTTGTTGGTCTTCGCACAATATGGCCATACCTACGTAAGCGTCTCTCTACCATTTTCTCTTCAACCGGTTTTACTTTAAAGGAACCTATGACATGTATGTTCTTCACTAGTAGTACTACTACTAGACTTTTGACTAGTTTGACTAATTACAATATCTTTCTCACTAAAACACAGTAATATTAGTAACAGTAGTGTTTGTCTGCAGTATATTGTTATACAAATTTTTTGCTTTCTTTAGAAGAAAGACGTTTAAACCTTACTGGTGGTAGGTCTCTGTTGACGGAGACTGTCTAGGTAGGTACTACAGGGTCTATTTCTACCGCCCAACAGTAATCTACAAACATTACTGCGTTCCGGTTTGAATTGCATTGTAGCTACTGTTTTTACTGGGATAACGAGATTGAGCCTCATATGTTTCAGACGATGAGCGCAATATGGTGCAGTATATCCATCCTAACTATCGCCATGTTATTAGGAGCGGACGTTTTACTTACCATCAGATGAATGTCCCGCCCGTCCAGTTGCTTAATGAAATAAAAAAAATCCGAGTAAATATAAGATTCCCGTGCAATATCGCGTCTGTTATATAAAAAATTAACTCAATTTATCCTAATATCACTTGCCTTGACAGGCCATTTGGGGTTTGTCAGCATGGAGCCATACTAAAGAGGGAGATAGTTGGACAAGGTATCCAGCCATTGTAGTAGTACAATCAGACTTCAAAGGTGTTCCGTACAGATATAACAGATATAATGCGACCTCTTCGAATTCCTACGACAACCACTAAGGGGTTTCGATAAATAAAAATCTCATCTCAACCCTGACTTCTACCCAGAAGGCATTGTGTCTTTACAACGATTTCTCAAAACATTGTCTAGCTAAAGCTTTAACGAGCGACGTAAGAATCGAGCGTAAATCGATAGTTACGAGTATTAGTTACAAGTTCCGGTTCAAAATGTAACGGTACCGTTATAGAAAATGATCGCGGCGGCGGCGGGTGTCTTGAACTCTCGCGGTTATTACGCTCGCATCGATACGTAGCTACGTACCAGTTCCGTTCCGTACCACATTCAGTACCGGTAATGACTCATGATGGAGTACATTCCAATTACAACGAACATGAAACGTATGCAAGCATTTAAAATGTATATAAGTAAGGCGAAAACTTTGGCGTAATTCGCTGGTGACAGTAACGAGGAATGAGCAGGAAGATATTCTTACCCCCGCCGGTATCCCACAGATAACACTCAACTAATGACAATTATAAAGACTACAAGATAACCCACCATATTTGTAATTCCGGAAGTACAATATGATCGAGAATTTATGAGAGCAAACAGTCATGTACTAGGGGTAGATTTCTATTAAGGAAAAATCCAGTGTCTTTTTTTTAAAGCAGTGTGCAGATATAACTTAACAATTACCGAGGTAACGAAACATTCCTCAGGGGATCAATGGCGATTAATATGGAACCTGAATAAAGGGTATTCTTTATAAATCTCTATTTAATATTATTCGACAGCGGTATTCAATAAACGAGCAGGACTTCACCGGATGGTAAGAGATGTGGTTGCCCATAACAATGCGGTCCTATTTAGAATGATCAACAATTGACTACATTATTCTCGTCATCTTATAACAATATGCTAAGTCTAGTTATCTTTGTAATCTCATTAGGTATAATTCCCTTGTGACTGTAGCATAGTAGTATTGATACACTAGTCTTTGTCTGTTCTTTTAGACGGCCTCCGGCAACGTAGACTGGCTTCAAAGAATTTTTGTGCTTTGTACATTGACTAGCTTTTCTAGATGGACGTTTACCACATTATTAGATTGAAGATCTTGTCTCGTCGCTCCTTTGTATTAAATAAATCCCTTAATCTATATTAATGTTACGACAAATCTTTACTTACTTTTCTAACAAAGACCACGTCTTATTTCTGAAGCGATACAAGTTTACAAGACTAGAAAAGGCTTTGAGACGAAAGCAAAGAATACAAACGTCTTGTACACTGTAATATATATTAATAAATCAAAGAAAATTCCGAACAGATCGAAAACGTTGGAAGTGAGCCCGTAAAATATTTCTCGTTAGGGAATATAAGATCACCTATCAGTATGATTTATTGGTGCAACAAAACTCATTCTATTCATATCACAAGAAGCAATAAATTAACTCCGCCGCGACTAGTGCTGGATATGTTATGTACGAATAATGCATCATGAACATACTCAATTTACATGTGGAATATTATATTTGTCATATTATATATACTGTCACATATAAAAATTAATATATATACTTGAACTATCGATGACAGGAGACGTCACTAGTTTCCGGGGTCACACGTTGCGGAATTTAGTAGTATTTATCAAACATGACATCCGCTGAGTAACTTTTTCTGTACACAAACGATCCGACTGTTTCTGTAAGTAATATCCATCCTTCAAACATGAAGAAGATTTATCGAAAGTGAAGACACTCACAAAAATCATCTTTTAAGTTAAGCACCTTTACACGCTTCGATCTGTTATTGGTCTGCCTTTAAGTAATACTTAAGTAGATTAAAACCGTTTTTTGTATCAGTCGCAATGTTTACAATATAGAATATATAAATATATATATTATTGGTTACTTAGTAAAATAATTAGAAAGAGATACTCAAGAACAACAGTTTTGGTGGATATGGAGTGGCCATATGAGGCGTGATATATATGTATGTACGTGAACTCCACCAAACAGCACTAAGCTAATACGATACTTCGACGGTTTTCATTATGTAGACCTCGAATCCCAACTGTGGTAACACTGAAGTTGTTTATGTTGTAACACACGAAGACAAAATTATACTTATGCATACTTACTTTAGCCATTTCGTATCTTAAGCTATAACTTAACAGCATCCATGGCGTAACAGATAACCGCTCGCCTTTTATATAATGGCAGAAGTAGTTTTAATCGAATCGGAACAATCGATTCCTTGATATATGCGATGAATATTAGATTATTATTATATAATATTTTATTTCAAAATATTAGGATATATTTAGAATATTCTTAGATTTTTTTAGTCTAAGAATATTTTGATATGTAAAGAAATAAGTTTTTAATCATTACCCACTTCATAGTATAACACTGAAACTTGATATTAAATTGATGTCTGAGTAAATCAAACATAGTTTAAAAAGCAAAGAGATTATGATCTCAATACAGCTTACAATTGAAATAGCGACTTCGTATCTATACACAGATAACGTTATCACAATAAAAAAACATTACGGAATTAATAAGAAACAGATTTTATCTAACGCCCACGGTATACAAACGCGGTGTTATAATATTCTCTACGTGAAACGACATTTTCTAATCTTTATGCGAAGTTAAATTTATCTTTGTGTGCGTGTACTAGTTAAAGAACAAGTTTTTATGTGTCAAAGTCCTAGATTCGTATGTCAGAAAGTAATATGAAATTAATCTAAAAGGAAACAAAGATAACACAAAGACTAATGTGAAGAGAAGGAATGATATAATATAAACTAAACTGTCTTCGTGGCGCAGTGCTTAAACCTGTTTACACGAAAGTATCTAGTTCAATTCCAAAGTTATATGTTAAGGCGTTTGCTTGGTGCTGGACATCTACCACTCTCATATTATTATAGTTGTCATAACATAGCAGCATAGCAGTCAACTTATGTGAGTATTCGGGACGAGCACGCATTATTATCTCAATCCTCATTATCACTTCCATGTCAAATTGAGATCTAGTCCCACAGTAGAAAACATTAATTATAACATTCAATACATACGTAGGAATGTTTACTATCATGTAGTATATAAGGTTATTTTTATAAAATATACCCATGTAAAGGTGGAGATCTTTTGGGAGACAATGTCCAACTATAGACATGTATCGTGTATTGACGACGTGATATAAAAACTGCCGTATAGTCAACATGATAATATGCTATTGATTGCATTATTTAAAAAAAAAAACAATAAAAATTTGAAGTAAAAATAAATAGCTGTCTGTCTTAAAAGTGTTTCAATGTGCTCTTCAATACATCAATGCATTAAATAAACACTTTAAAATACCTATCGGCGAGAGCCTCGGCCACGCCCGCGGTCCAGCCGTCCCTCCCAGAGCGGAGTGTTGAAAAAAAAACGACTGCAAAAACATGCAAAAAAAACCACTAAATCCCACCAGAGGTCCGTACGCGCATATCTTAAACCGAGATTGCCTTTTCGCCATCACAGATTAAAACAGACAGACGTACTAATAATATTAATAATCACAAAAAGTTTCCCTTACGATCATAGAGCGAGAAACACATTATGGTGACAGGATATTTATGACATCTTAAGCAGATGTGACTAGTGACCAGTCTTGTTATACCAGTTTAGTTACCAAGTCTTCCAGTTTTCTATAATCTATACCATAAAATAACGACATCCCTATATCACCCTTCATACAATATGATAGGTTGTCAAATATCTCCCTTCCGCCTTTTTATCTTTTGAATTTCGCGGCTATGTACAAAGCGCTACAGAGCTCGTATCTGGCAATACTATACATTATATGAAAGGTCTTGACATAACCTACAAAACGACGCTATGCATAATTAGTTTGGATATTGCGTTCAACAGTTATAGACGTGTAAACATATAGTTCACTAACGCCGAAATTCGCGCTATTTTAAAGTTTTCTTTCGTTAAAGGCAAATCCGCTAGAGAAACGTTCCGTGAGATTAATGGTGTTTTGGGGGATGGTACTCTATCACTTCGAACCGCGGAGGAATGGTTTCGACGATTCAGAGCTGGTGAAAACGACACCATGGATAAGCCAGCCGGCGGTCAAATCATGGACAACATCGAGTTAGACCGGCATGTGGCATCTCGTGACATCGCCCAGGAGATGGGAGTTAGTCACCAAACCATTTTAAACCATCTGCAGAAGGCTGGATACAAAAAAAAGCTTGATGTTTGGGTGCCGCATGATTTGACGCAAAAAAACCTTCTGGACCGAATCAACGCCTGCGATATGATATGCTGCTGAAACGGAACGAACTCGACCCAATCTTGAAGCGGATGGTGACTGGCGACCAAAAATGGATCACATACGACAATATCAAGCGAAAACGGTCGTGGTCGAAGGCCGGTGAATCGTCCCAAACAGTGGCCAAGCCGGGATTGACGGCCAGGAAGGTTTTGCTGTGTATTTGGTGGGATTGGAAGGGAATCATCCACTATGAGCTGCTCCCATATGGCCAGACGCTTAATTCTACCATCTACTGCGAACAACTGGACCGCTTGAAGCAGGCGATCGACCAGAAGCGTCCAGAATTGGCCAACAGGAAGGGTGTAGTGTTCCACCAGGACAACGCCAGACCACACACTTCGTTGATGACTCGTCAGAAGCTACGGGAGCTCGGATGGGAGGTTTTATCGCATCCACCATATAGCCCAGACATAGCGCCAAGTGATTACCACCTGTTCCTGTCCATGGTGAACGCCCTTGGTGGTGTAAAGTTGAACTTAAAAGAGGCTTGTGAAAAGTGGCTGTCCGAGTTCTTCGCAAATAAGGAGGGTGGCTTCTACAAGGGAGGTATTATGATGTTGCCGTCTAGATGGAAACAGATTATCGAACAAAACGGCGCATATCTGAACTAAATCCGATCACTGTAACACTTTTTATAAAGCATTGAATAAAGAGCAAAAAAGCGGAAGGGAGATATTTGACAACCTTATATAAAGATAAATTAATAATTAAAATACGTCTCAATAAAAAGAAGAAATTATGGCAATTCTGTCTTACCCTGCATATCCTTTATTAACACTAATGATTTATACTAGATAATTAGTATTAACATCACTAGCAGTGTCCACTAAGAATTTAAGATCGTACTCCATATATCGTATTCGTCATATCTGAAGGTGGTGACCATTTCCGAAAGACTGATCCGGAAGGATATAGAAACTCACTGTGATTATACTCCTAAGAAAATCATCCCAACCATCAATTGATCTTCTATAGGAATATCGAGTAAATTAAAAAATATCAGGATTTTCTATCATTATCATCATCAGCCGATAGACGTCCACTGCGGGACATAGACCTCTTACATCGATTGGGCAGGGATTCATATGAGGGGATTTTGGCAATTTCCCACCACCCTGGCCTAATGCGGGTTGGTAGGAACCAGAGACTCGTCTGTTGATTAGCAGGTTTCATCACGAGGACGTGAGCTTGGGTCGCGTGAGATGTTGTTACCCCTTACACCCCTAAACCATTCTAACAATAAATATATAGTATATTGTAATTTTATCGCATCATACAACCAGACTTAATTAATTATGAACTCTAACCCTTGTTAATGGCGAAATCATACTAAATATTTAAAAAAAAATCATAACGTACCCTGTGTATAAACAATCTGGCTGTTATATAATCTGTGGTACAACTTTGTGGTGCTTATGCATACCCGGGTGGTATGGAAGACGCATTGTTTTAGCAGACGTCGGTGAGTGCACAGTGGAGTTAAGTTTACGAGCACCTCGAGACCCTAAAATTCCAGAGAAAGCTACTCCGGTCATAATTTTGAATGGAATTGGCGTAGTCAGGACACGGAGTCCATGCGCGTCGGTACTGTGATGAATGACTGTAGATAAAGAACTATACAAATTATTTCTTTACCCGTTAAAGTTATACAATTAACTGTATCCTCTTATTCATCATCCCTCCTCTTCTATTTCAGCAACATCATTAGCCATCTTTAAGTACTAAATATTATATCTATCAAGACTGTTCCGACGCCCTCTGCATCAGCGATTCTGTGCCATCTATTCCACGTTTGTAAAACTCTTTTACAGCAGCCTTTTAATCTAGTAATTAACATCCATATCTCGATCTGAAGTCCTTGCCTAGATTCTGACAACAGATATTGTTCTACCTATAACGTGGTACTTCGCTAATATCGTAGTCTATGTAATTATTATTTACTGCAAGTAAGAGAAGGCCATTTTTATTTTAAGAATTATTTTCATCTATAACTTTTACTAGTCTTTCTTGACTCATATCTAATAATCATCATCATCATTTCAACGGATGGACGTCCACTCTTGGACATAGGTCTCTTGTAATATTACTATATATATTACTATGTAATGTATATGTAATATTACTATATACATATTCCACAAAGCACAGTCTTGCGTTGTTTGAATCCAGTGGCTCTCATCGATGTTTAGATGTCCTCTGTCCTAGTGGGGGGTCTGCCAACGCTGCACTTTCCCCCGGACTCCAACATCCATCGGTTCTATGAGCTATGTGCTCCCCCCATTGCAACTTCAGCCTCGCGATTAGTAAGGCTATGTCGGTGACCCTGGTTCATCTGGGGATCTCCTGATTACCGATTTGATCATGCAGAGATTCTCCAAACATCGCTCTGTCAATCTCCCGCTGTGTGACTCTCAGCTTTCTTATGAGTCCCATAGTTAGCGACCAAATTTCGGTACCGTAGTTCATCACCGGCAACACGCACTGTTTGAAGACTTTAATATTCATATCTAGTAAATGGAGATAAATCATTGCCTAGAGCTAGAATTTATTTTGCTTGTTATGAGTTTACAAGCATTTCAACTCTATATATGAAAAACTAGCTGTTCCTTGGCCGCTTTGCTGGTCGTAATGAAGAATTAAACCTGAAATTTGTCTGAGATATTCCTTGAGAGCAACCGCAACCGCAAGTGGCTTTCTGTACCAACCGTTGCTATAGCAACCGCATAAATACGTAATGAAAATGTTTACAGAAGTTAATTAGAAATAATATTACGAAGGATGTATGAAATTTAAAATATTAATAGTCTATGACCAACAAATGATTCCGCATCGAATGCTCATATTCCCGTGTCGATACGTTCACTAGTTTTCACGTGATTGGCGCCCAAACAAGGACTATTATCATTACATATATTTGTCCTGCTACAAAATTTCTGTCACATTAAATTCAAATACAGACATAACCTGAAAAAATCTAGGGACATAAAACTAACTCGTACAATTACTTTTAATAATAACAATTACCTAATTGGCTGTAGTAATAAATGATATTACTATGGTAATGTGTAATTTATTATAAATACATACATATGTATTAAAATTTAATATTTGTTTGTATATAAATCACATGTATATGTATTTCTAGCAATAAACAGTGAATATTTCTGACCAAGCTTTTTGATACGTCTGTCTTTGTTTCCATCTCCTCTTTCATATTTATGTTATACCTTAAATGTTTTTGGTGATTTTATAGATTAATGTTAAAATTAGTTTTTCCTTATTAAGTTTTTTTCTAGTTCTTAGATTTGAAATTGATAATAATATTGTTTGAGATTCAGTAGGACGAAGCCGTGACTAAATCTTGTTAACACATAAAAGCAGATGTTGATCTTTAAACACTGATAACAAGTTAAGGAGTCGATCACACAGCAGTGTTCGTAAGAAAGACTTAAAGATCATTTAACTGTCACTTCATCCCGTGTCGAGAAAGTAGGCATCATGTCCTCCATCGGCCTGGGACTGTGGTGACCTTTGCAGTAACTGTGAGTAATTCACCCAGCGGTATGTATCTCAGATCTCGGACGGCTCGCGGAGATTTCCAATTGTTTATTTAGATACTGACCTGACTCCATCAGATGCTGTTCTGCCTGTATATCTATTATATCTCTCTATATCTCAACGATTGAAACAATACTCTCATTGAAAATTGGTTTAGCAGTACAGTATTTAATGCAGCGCCGTCTCTAGTTATAAGTTTCTATCTAGAAGATAGATCATAGATCTTGTCCATGAAAATACAAATAAGTCTTTGCAGTTAAGGTATCTTAAATAACTGAAGCCATCATTAAATGTATATATATCAACAATATACTAAGGGTGAAAGGGGTCCCCGCACAACAATTCACAGGACCCAAGCCAACGTCACCAGCTCGCGGACCACGCTGCTAATCAACAAATGAGGCTATGGCTCCCACCAGCAGAGATATGACCCAAATCTCTCCAAAATGAACCCCTACGAATGTAGGAATCTGTGGGGGTAATGATGATGACATGATAACTAAAATCTTGTTAAAAGTTTAACTGTTTTAGAGACTACCTGGATCAAACAGGCTTACTAAAATAAATAAATAGAAAAGGATACTAAGCTATTTACATAATTTCATATCATACCCATTTAATCTAAGATACTTCTATGTTAAAATTATTTACATATATTAATAAATTGTTTCATTTGTATGAGATTACTTGACTACTAAGAAGTTAGACTGGTATCTATAAAAATTATCATATACGTCATTGTTATATTCAATACGATCATTTCCATATTATCTTTTAAGGTAAGATTGCGCTGGTAACTCAACTGAGAAAACAGGATTTTTTCTATGACTTCACCGCTTCATCTGGACAATGTTCATGGTTAAACAGCTGTCAGTATAACCAGCTTCGACCTAGTACAAAACTAAATTAGACCTGTTAAAATAAAACTAACGTTGAAGCCTGAATGCGGTCGGATGCCGTAGCTGCGGCGGCGCTGGTTTTTACAATTCATTCATAAGTCCTACCCTCCACTTGCAATGCGAACTGCACGCATCAGGATAAAAAAAAAAACAAGTCTCTTCAAGTATTAATTTAATAACGCACAATTAACTCGTTCTTCTTACAGCAATTTCATTGACGTATAAATTGTACCGTTTTATTTTTCACTCCGCATTTGGTAGGTCGGCCATAAAGAAATGAGGCGATTGGCTTCTTGAAACGCAATAAAATTTTATATAACGGTTTAAATACAATCTCCGATGAATAAGTAAATTTTCAAACATGTTTACATTATAAAATTCCACGTAAACTAGTCTTAAGTAGTCGATTTGGTATTTAGTGCATTAATTAATATATATAATATTTTCTACTGACCATAGACAATACGTAATTAAAACAATGTGTTATCTTAAAAAAAAGTTATCAATACAAAACTTAAAATGACCTCTGTACATCATATATATTATATACTCATCATCATCATCCGATAGAGGTCCACTGCTGGACATAGGCCTCGCTCAAAGATTTCCACCTCGATCGGTTAGGAATTTATATGAGGGGATTTGGGGCATTTCCCACCACGCTGGCCCAATGCCGCTTGGTGGGATCCAAAGCCTCGTTTGTTGATTATCAAGGGTGCACCATGGTCACTTGAAGCATGGGTCCTATTAGTTGTTGTGCGGGAACACTTACACCCCTTATCCTGTAAAGACTTAAAAAATGTCGGAAGTCACTGAGGGTGATATGTACTAGACCACATTGTGCATAGCATTAAGACATAAATTTTATCTCGTTACCACAGTAATTTCACCACAACCAACATCCAAACACACAGTAATTTCATATTGTTTGTCGGTAGAAATAAAGGATGTAGTAGTACTACACTATCTAGATTTTTCCAAGATCAACAAAGGAGTACAGAAATGGTAAGATATATTTCTTATATACTATCACCTCCTTTGACCTTATAGATGAATATATATATATATAGTTCTAGATTTCAATAAAACCTTTTTCAGAGATAAATGTATGTACTTGCCAACTTTTAAGATAATCTTAATTAGTTTCTATAGTCAGCATTCTCAAACTGTTTTAACCTGTTTTCGCAACTGTATCCTTTATGAACACATAACAAAATTAATTAACATTAATTATATCATTAAATTAACCGAACTATAGATGTGATGTAATAAAACCTTTATAAAATGATCGTTAAGGGTTTAATTAAAGTCTAGTAATCGGGATCAACATATCTGTTTTATCACTGAAACTTTACTGCTTGACCACTATAAAAGTTCGGATCTTGGAATATTTCAGACGGCGATTGCGAATGTCGACAATTGTAATAAAAACTTTAATTAAATATCCTCATTACGAGCGCCAGTTAGTGACAGGAGCGCCAGGATTACTCTTAAGGATATCATTAAGTCGTATATCTTTTTCATGACTTATTTATCAGAACCGGGCTAAGAATTAGAAATCTAAAATACCAACCTCACCTGTTCGCGGTGCACTCTGCTAATCGACAAACGAGGCTCTGGCTCCCACCAACCCGCAATGGGCCAGCGTGGTGGGAAGTGGCCCAGATCCCCCCATATAACCCTACAATCGACGGTCCTCAGTCTCCGGTGATGCGGTCGGGACAGGACCGATCGACTTGGGGATCTTTGGAGGAGTGCTACGTCCAGCAGTGGACGTATATCAGCTGATGGTTGGGTAAAAATCAAAGCAGCTACTAGTTCAGTATGAACTAAAGGTGGTGTAATTAGAGTTCTTGTTCTTCCGGATAAGGCTTCACTGAGTAGACACCCCTACATAACCCTGACTTTACCTATAACATTATCTTGTTTCCTCTTCCGCCCTTCTATGTACAGAAAAGTAGCATTTCTTAAGAGAAGGCTTTGTCGTGATATTAATATTTCTAAAACAATTTTTTTTATGTAATTAAGCGACGATACCTGCGGGTCGCTCACCAGATCGTAAGTGATATGCCCGCCCATAACAACGTGGACGCTAGTTAAGATGGTATGCACTGCACCACATTGCGCTCCTCGCCTGGGAAATAAAATATTCAGTGTCGTTACCCCAGTAATCACATTGGCTACAGCGCCTTTCGAACACAATTATGTTTGCACATTACTGTTAAGTGCTGCGATGGTATATGACTAGACGATCTCCGGCAACAGAGACCTGACACCAGTAAAAATAATAAATGTCTGAATATTCAACTAAATCATATTTTTATCATTGTTACCCACCATCTCTCTCTCTCTCACTGTCGCCTGTTTTACTTATTGTATAATGAAACAATTTTATTAACCCAGTAAGAGAAGCAGTCGAACAGTGACGTCCACACTCTGCTACTGACAGATTGCAACTGGACTATTGACGCGCCTCTTAATTTTATATTACCTTAGATTCTTCATATTTCATTACACTACCCACATTAATTATATAATGATACAAGCTTTGAGGCATTAAATATAAAACCTCTAATTTATTTTATTAACTACGCTATTAAACATTATAATATCTCAAACTACAGTATAAGAGCAGAAACGGGTGTAGAGGTCTGTTTGAGTGAAGAATCAAATAAGAGAGCTACTTGGAACAGATAATAGTTGTAGAGTAATAGATTAGTATAGTTTAAACAAGTAAAGATTTAGATGAGAAATTAGATGAAAATAAAAGTAAAGGAAGACTTAAAAAAGTGTGGCTAAAGAATAATGTAGATAGGTGTATAAAAAGGTATCCTTAAATATAACTAAACGCACAGAAGAAAATAATGAAGAATCAATTCCAACGTTTAATCGTTAAGAAAACTATGAAAACGTATGTTTTATTGGCGATGATAGAAAAGTACACATCCGGTCGTTTAGCGTGTTTTACTCGAATCGAATACTTAAAAGCTACATATATCGTATATATTTTACACAACCACTGAACCCAATCGCCGCTACAGTGTAGCAAAAAAGGCTTATAAAATTCTGCCGCTGCTGCCATTTACGACCAACGGACGGCTCCGCGAAATAAGTTAAACGCCACGACACTGCAACTTAGCGGAATCGCGTCGCCGTTTCTACGTAAAGCAAGATTAATGGAACTTTTTGCACACTATCACATTTACAATCGTCGCGATATTTCTTTACGCCGCCATTGTCGCTTACGAACGTTATTATTTTTAACTTCAGAGCTCGGGATTCCCTTCTAGACATTCTTAATCAGATAACTTTTTATTATGATCTGTCTATAAAAATATGGCAGGGTATGGCAGAAGAAACATGAAAGTAGGATTAATGCTGTGGAGATGAGAAGCCTGAGAAGTATAGCTGGAGTGAAACGGATGGGCAAAGTGAGGAACAGTGTGATAAGGAAGCGGTGCGGCGTGGTTGAAGATGTAGTGACAAGGATAGAGAAAGGGATGCTTAGATGGTTCGGCCGTGTCGAAAGAATGGATGAAAGAAGATTAACGAAAGAAATATACAAGGTAAGAATGATTGGAAAAATCGGTGCAGGTCGACCTAGGCGGACATATTCCGATCAAATCGGAGATGTCCTAAAGAAAGGCCGGATCAAAAGCACACGCAACCGACGAGCGTGCATGAAGACGCTTATAAAAGTGGAGGAAGCGAGAGAGGTGTGCCAGGATCGTAGCAGGTGGAGAGAAGTATGCTCTGCCTACCCCACTGGGAATTAGGCGTGATATATATGTTTTTATATGTATAAAAATACATGTATATGTTTCTTCGCATATAAGTATTACTTACTCCTCTGTCGCAGCGACCTAAAGTGAGTCCTGGCCTCCGACACATGAGAGCTCCAGGGTTGTCTGTCTCCCACTGCCTCTTGCCAGTCCACTGCTTGAAGTTGGTTAAAGTCGTGTTCCACAGCATCCTTCCATATCTGGGTTTCCGAAGAACGCTTTTATGACTCTATGATCCTCTCTCATCCTTAACAAGTGGCCCCCCATCCAGCGAAGTCAGTGGACTTTGGCTTCCCCTATGATGTTTGCTTTGCCGAACTGCCTCTCGATTTCGATATTGCGTCGGACTAGCCACTTACTGTCCTCCCACTGAGTCGGGCCAAGGATCCTACGCGTGATTTTCCACCAGCAGATGAGGTTGGCTTGGGTCCCGTGAGTTGTTATGCGGGACTCCTTGCACCTTGTTAGAATTATTTTGTACACAATAAACTGTCAGACTTGTTTATAGTTCTTTGTGCAAACTATTTGCAAAATGCTAAAAATATATATCTAATTTGCTAATTAGAGAACTTTTAGGTTACTTATAAATCTAACTGTAATATAAATATTCAATTCTATACATCAGCAGAACATTCTCAGACTGCGAACGAAGATGTTTAACTCCTGGTTCTTTAGAAGAACAGCAAAACAATAGAACAAATTCTCTCTGTCTGCAGATCATGTCACCACTCTTGGCGTGGGATCGCAGTTAAAGACCAACAGATGTGATTTAATAAACACGTACGTTTAAAAAAATTTAATGAATTTAGACCTGAACTTTATTAAAAAATGGGTAAGATCATTCACAACCCTCTTTTTGGATTCTTACTCAAAAATAGATAATATTATATATGAAACAGATTAGTTTAGTTTAAAACAACATAGACATGCTCTTTATGAATCCCGTTTCAAACGGACAGGCGTATACATTTTATCTGGACAGCATCTGACCGAGAGCGGCCCAACTGACATTTTAAGTTTAAATCAACTTGATTTTCGACGCTCATCTCGTCCTCTTTCAATCAGCTCGCTTGATATTTCTAAAATGTCAGTACTGACAGCTGTATTTTACTATTAAAATTTAGTTTTTTGTAGAAGTTATTTTTCTTCCAACACCACTACACATCTGCCGGTAAGTCATACATACGCCAATCTACTATTTCATTGTTCCATAGGCCGTCAATCCTTTGCGCAATGTGCTATATTCATAACCACTTAAGTCTAGCAATCTTTTGGGCTATATCGGCAAGTTAGACAAAGGATCTCCTCAAGATAACCCAACCTTCACCAAATGGTTAGACAGCATATAAACTGTTCAATCTCATTCCTAACAGAGTAGGAACCAGGACAGATTCGGACTTTCCTTCACGATTAATTTTCTTCTTTTCACAACAGAAACAACCACTGAACGCTTTAACCCAATTTTGCGACTCCCGCTCTAGTTAAATTGTATGGTTTTTCTGAAAAGGAATACTCTTACCCTTCTCGTATATTATATAAAAACATAGTGAAAGAAACACTCTTCTATTGTGACGGTATTTTTTTCTTCTAATTACTTCTGCCTCAGGTCAGAGTTCTTATGTAGATAGACGTTTATTACATTAAACAATTTACACCCTTATTTAGAATCACCTATTTCTATTTGCAGTTCTCTGTGCAACATATTTATAAAATTCTAGAAACTTCTTCCTAATTTTCTTCTTGCTAATTAAATAGCTCAATTTTCTTATATCTACTTTTAGGTCTAACTCTATTTCTAGATCTATTCGTTTCCTCGCGAACACCGGGTATTCCACAATCAGGTATATGATTGTTTCAGAGTGGTCGATCTTAGTCCACAGATGTTAATATTGAAACATTTTTATGTAGTTATTTTGAAGTAAATATAGTTTATAGAGGAATGTAAATTGCCTGTAACAGGTCGTAACATTAATTCATATAAAAGACCAATTATCGTTAATTTAGAAAATTCTAGTAGACGACTACGGGGGCTTTCACGTATTATAATCTAATCAGCGAGTGCGCGTGAGATTTGGCCTCAAGCAATCGTAGATACTTGAGTACACGATTATTTCATTTGCCCAAGCAGTTTACATAAATTTTAAATTAAACTAGGGACCAGCCCCGACTTCGCACTGATGCATTTACTTATGAAGAACATGAGAAATATCATTAGTAGCATATCCAATAGTTTGTAAAATGTGTTAAAATAAAACATTGACATATTGCCTTTAATATTTTTTCTACTGCCTTAAGATTTCTTTACTAAACTTGAACTCCTTCACCGAAACGAGTTATCCCTTTTTCCAGATTTTAACCTGAAATAGATATTTGTTCCCACTGAACTATAGCTGTCAACTTACCGTTCTGCTCATGAATTGATTCGGTGAAGGTTACAGGTAGCTGCTAGACTCAATCAGTACTGATCTAGTCGTTGTTGAGATCTCTGTCTGTCTACGTTCTGCTGTAGAAGTTTCTCAGCTGATGATAATGAACTTACTATAAACAAAATGATTACTAAAATACTTTTTTTTTGGTTACAGGAGGAAATCTTCGAAAAGTATACTACTTTGGAAGTCAAGGTTAAGTGAGATTCTTACTCACTAAAACCTCCTCGGTTGTCTGCATCAGTGCATTGGGAGAGGTTCAGGGATCTCTTATAGAATACGTCTCTGAGGAGGAGCCTATCTCTCCTACACACCATCGCTGAGCCATACGCCGTCCCACACTGTTTCGCTTGTTAAGCCCCACCCTCAAGTCCTGCGAAACTCCTAAGCCATTTTAATCGCCTACTACGACAGGCAGGGCTTACCTTAGTCCTATTCTTACTAGCTCCAGACTACAGAGCTGAAATACTAAAACACGCAAAAGAAAATGTAATAAAAGCATATAAAACACTGTTCTAAAACACATTCAATATAAACCTGGAGAATACGAATAAGTAAGAAGATTAGATGTGTACGTTCTTAAGCTCCCTAATGCTCCGTTAAGATATATTTAAATGGACTGATATTGTCAAAATTTAACTTAAAAGCTACTTAATAATGCACAATCCGATTTACCGCGTCGATCTACTCTGCAGGCACAACAAACCGGACTGAGGACTTTATGAGCACTGTAAATAAAGCCCATTACTAAGTAACTGCTATTGACGGTTGTATTTGAATAAATTAAAGGTTTTTTTTGTTTTTATTTGTCCACCACTGCTTTGGTATACAGTTTTAAATATTATTGAGATACATATAAAAATAGTATATCTATTAAGTACTTAAATATTTTAACTTTAGCCACTATCTTTGGTTGTTTGCCATTTTTTTTTTACTTTCCCATTGTAGAGGCAGTCTTACCCTCTTAAAATGAGGGCGATAATAGCTTTAGTCGAATTCAAATCCATAATTATTACATTAGTTTGGCAAATATCTCCCTTCCGCTTTTTTGCTCTTTATTCAATGCTTTATAAAAAGTGTTACAGTGATCGGATTTAGTTCAAATATGCGCCGTTTTGTTCGATAATCTGTTTCCATCTAGACGGCAACTTCATAATACCTCCCTCGTAGAAGCCCCCTCCTTATTTGCGAAGAACTCGGACAGCCACTTTTCACAAGCCTCTTTTGAGTTCAACTTTACACCACCAAGGGCGTTCACCATGGACAGGAACAGGTGGTAATCACTCGGCGCTATATCCGGGCTATATGGTGGATGCGATAAAACCTCCCATCCGAGCTCCCGTAGCTACTGACGAGTCATCAACCAAGTGTGTGGTCTGGCGTTGTCCTGGTGGAACACTACACCCTTCCTGTTGGCCAATTCTGGACGCTTCTGGTCGATCGCCTGCTTCAAGCGGTCCAGTTGTTCGCAGTAGATGGTAGAATTAAGCGTCTGGCCATATTGGAGCAGCTCATAGTGGATGATTCCCTTCCAATCCCACCAAACACACAGCAAAACCTTCCTGGCCGTCAAACCCGGCTTGGCCACTGTTTGGGACGACTCACCGGCCTTCGACCACGACCGTTTTCGCTTGATATTGTCGTATGTGATCCATTTTTGGTCGCCAGTCACCATCCGCTTCAAGAATGGGTCGAGTTCGTTCCGTTTCAGCAGCATATCGCAGGCGTTGATTCGGTCCAGAAGGTTTTTTTGCGTCAAATCATGCGGCACCCAAACATCAAGCTTTTTTTTGTATCCAGCCTTCTGCAGATGGTTTAAAATGGTTTGGTGACTAACTCCCATCTCCTGGGCGATGTCACGAGATGACACATGCCGGTCTAACTCGATGTAGTCCATGATTTGATCGGTATTTGTCGTCACAGGTCTTCCGCCGGCTGGCTTATCCATGGTGTCGTTTTCACCGGCTCTGAATCGTCGAAACCATTCCTCCGCGATTCGAAATGATAGAGTACCATCCACCAAAACACCATTAATCTCACGGAACGTTTCTCTAGCGGATTTGCCTTTAACGAAGGAAAACTTTAAAATAGCGCGAATTTCGGCGTTAGTGAACTATATGTTTACACGTCTATAACTGTTGAACGCAATATCCAAACTAATTATGCATAGCGTCGTTTTGTAGGTTATGTCAAGACCTTTCAAATTATGTATAGTATTGCCAGATACGAGCTCTGTAGCGCTTTGTACATAGCCGCGAAATTCAAAAGACAAAAAGGCGGAAGGGAGATATTTGCCAAACTATTATGCTGGATACTGAATACAGTGTATTTGAATATTATCTAAGCTTTTGTCTACGTATAAATATTGTTATATATATTTTTTTATCGTAGGAAAATCTTCTTAAAGGATACCTTGCTTCTAGGAAGACGGCAAGGTTACGTGGGGCTTCTACCCAGTAAAACACCCTCGGTGCTCTCCCTCAGTGCATTAGGAGGGGCTCCGGGATCTCCTACGGAACGCACTGCTGCCCTGCACTCTGGCTAAAACATCCCATGGAAGAGCAAAGCGCTCCTTAGCAACCACAAGACACCATGTATTTGCAGTGCTCCCAAGGCTCGCTTATTCAGCTCTGAGGGCCCACACTCTCAAGGCTCACGAACCCGAGGACCCCCTTTAATCGCCTCATACGACTGGCAGAGAATACCTTAGTCCTATTCTTAATAGTCCGAGACCACAGGGCTGTGATAATAAATATTGTTATATATCCGGGGTAGTAATTACATTTACATTGCTGCTGTTTTCTTTTATAAATGATAAAAATAACAGTAACATTTATAATTTGATACATCATCAGCCGATAGACGTCCACTGCTGGGCTAGACCTTTCCCATATCGATCGGGTAGTAATTCATATGGGAGGATTTGGGCCATTTCTGACTACGCTGGCTCAATGCGGGTTGGTAGGAACCAGATCCTCGTTAATTGACTAGCAGGGTTCACCACGAGCTGGTGAGGTTGACTTGAATCCTAGGAATTGTTGTGTGACAACACAATATTCATTTGTTTAAGCAGTCGAATAATGATCTCGTGTTGGTTAGTATATTTGGCATTATTAGAGCATTATTTAAAAGCAGTATAGAATATTACTGCTCAGCTGCCCTTCCAACGAGTGAAAGACTTTAAAACAAAAAACAAGGAGCTTTGGTGCCCTGCAGCCGACTGCACTTGGTACCTTCATTTATTTACAACGGACAACGCGTTAAGCTTCATTACGACTTGAACTGGATTCGCCGCGGACGTCCCACTTCCTTTTTTTTTCCTATCAAAGCCTGCGTTGAGCTTCAAAATGAGAGATAAATTTTAATATTTGGTCACCATTATAACCATCTTTTACTAGGTATCATCTTACTTAACAATCAAACTATACGATAACATAAAACTATCCAACAAAAGAAACAAATATTGTAATGCTAAATTACTGCGACGGAGTAAACGTCTAATATCATAAAACGATATAAAAAAACTAACTTAATAAGACTCTTGGTACTTACAAAGTCTCCAGGTTTTTGTGTGATAAGTAAGAAAGAAAATTGATAATAAAAGTAGGGCATTTAACTATAACGAACAACGTTTTCAAAAATCTAAAATTTTCCATAACGATATTAATAACTATTACGTATCTATACGTAATAGACTATATGCTCATATAAATATTTATAAATAACTCGTCTTCGCTATAAATATACAATTTCATAGTAATCATGTATTTGCTTCTATAGAAAATAAAACTTTAAACATAATTCAAACTTTGCAGTTAAGTGAAAACTTTTTTTTATTAAGAAACCATGAAGATATTTGAACATCCAAAATTTATACTTTCCACTTTATATTCACAGATAGTCTAGAACTTTTGAAGGACTAAAACTATTTCAATTTCTTTATTTCTAACATATAATATAGATGATATTTTTTATCTTAATTAAAATACAAAGTTAAATCTAAACTGTAATATTAAAAACAGTGGGAAGTGAGAAATCTATAGAAATATAGCAAAGTGTGAATTAGTTTGAATACGTGAAATAAGTTAACGAAATTAAGTGCTGTTTTATGCTCTGTTTTACATGTTAACTTACTTTTGTATTATATTCTAAGTAAAATAACTTATATATTAATTACTTATTAACGCAAAACTTTAACAAAACTATGCAATAAAAAATTACGATCAAAATATACAAACCGCAACACAACATAAGTTGCTCGGTGCTTGACGGTAGAAATGGATGATACTTTGAACAGCACCTTTCATATACAGAATGATATTAACATTAAAAAAACTATTTAAAATGCTGAACATTGAAATTAAGTAATCGACTTTTTATTAAGAATTTCTATCAATTTGATAATACGAAAAAATTCTTTAACCTTAACGAGACTAGTAGTTTGTAAGGTATTAAAACTGTTCAAGGTAATATTAACTCAGTAAATAAAGGTTTAGTATATAACTTCCGTAATGAGAATTGATTGAAGATACAAGTTAATATCCTGCTGCGCCCCCTGTGACAAGTTACAACATAAAAATCAATATTATCTATATATAAAATACATATAACTTTCATATTAATATTTGACGTACATAACGAGATATGTTTATTACTTATAGCTTTATATGTATGTGATCAAATAGTTTAATTGATTTTATTATTACTATCACCAGAGATAGAAAGTTTATGATGTTATCTCCAATCGATAGTAACAGCAAAAATGGATGGGGGGAAATTTGGAAAAAAAAAAGGAGGTGTACAACGTTACAAAACCTGTATCGCCTAGCAACGGGCGAGCGGGGCCCGCCGGGAGTGCGGCGCGGGAGGCTGCGGCGCGCCTACCTGCGCAGACGCTCCCCAAAACGAACAAGAGCCTGCATTCCTAGCCTGCCCCTCTCCCCCTACACCACCACCCCACCACCACGCTCGCGCTGCACGCAGGGCCGGCACAAATATACTTGTAAACAATTATTTATAATGATATATGAGAAACATAAGTATTTAAGAGAAGCACAAGAACAAACGACTCCAAGGTCGAAGGTATCCGTTACATAAATATTTTTACCCCTAGGTTGCGACCTTTGCAGCAGCCATCGCCACGGGATCATAGCTGATAGACATCCCAACATCATAACCATCACGTACCTACAACCTTTGTTATTACTGATTCCAATCTAAGCAGAATATGCTCACTCTAATTTCTGATATTAAACGCTTGAAAGTCATAATCATTCTTACAGCTCATATTATACTGGTCTTATGAACACGGATCCTGTTGGAATACGCTCACTGTGTTTTATAGTAGTGATAATAATCAACTATTTCTATTGAAATTAGAACAGTTTCTAAATTCAATAGCTTTGCTTGTCACCTTTGGTGGTGAAGACTGAGAGTTTGTCAATTCCGATAACAACACCAAGTAATAATTCTATTTGAAATTGAAGACAAACTTCAAACTCAAGCATTGATCTATATAGAAACCAGATGAGACAAAAGTACATAAAATTATCTTTTATTAACTTTCTGTTGCATTAGTCCTTAAAAAGAAGGGTAAATAACACAACAACAACAAAAAAAATCATAACTAGATTTTCATTTTAAGCCTATTTACAATTTAACTAATTTAGTAACAACAGTCACGTTATTCAACTCTCTTCCTTGTTCAACTGATGCTGACTAGGTATAATCTTATTAATATGTTCTCCCATGGTAAGAGACCATTTCTACAGGTTAAGAGTAAAGTATGTTTAGGTCATTTGCGATAGTATGAACGTCTTTTTCGTGACGTCGCTGAATATTATAGAAATGGTTTAAGTAATGAATATATTATTGCTATATCTTTCATATTAATGAGCACAAATAATATGAAATATATAAACAAGGATCCGTTTAAAAAGATGGTGAATTTACGGATTATATAAATTGGGTAATAAAGTGTTGGCAGCCCTGGCCTCCTCATCCCTTGCATCCCGACATTCCCCACGGCGCGGTGCCGGCGCGGTGCCGGCGCGGGGCCGGCGCGGACCTGTTGCGGCCGACCGGGCCCGCCGCGCGCGCCGACATAAATAATTCAGTATGTCCGATTAATTCGTGCCCGATACCGATTCAACTGTCAATTAACGTACAGCCCGACGACGGCTAGGGACGTCGTGGGACACGCTGCACTGATGCCGTCGTGGCCAGATGAATCATTCGCGCTGGCCATCAGCTGTAGAATATTCTCGTCCAGAATCTATTTATACACATCCCGTATAGAAACCTTCGTAACAGAAACTAAAATTATTGATTTATAATAACAATAACAAACAGCTCTTTTAATACCTCCACTCCAGGAATACGTCTTCCTTCATAAAAAGAGAGTGAAATTCTTTTATCTACCATACTTGCCAAATACGGGTTGGCTTCCTCACCAAGTTGTCCCCTCGCACACATCTCAGGGTCGGTGAGGATCAAACCCTCGCCAATTAGAGACGCTTTTAGACTGGATTGTCACAGCTTTATTACTATACACTAACATGACTGTATCGTTTAAATATAGCGTTGCTTGGACATCTAACTAACAATGATTTGGCGCAGATTGATAATAATGATGATGGAAAAGAGGAGCCAATACATTTACGTTGTGAGATACAACTACGGAATGTATAGCAACTTTGACTGTGTCTTATTATTATAATACCTTCCAAATGACGACCAATCATATCATCTTTGAAATGATCGACAGTTTAAAAATATAGAGAAATCAGAGAAATGTAACTAATTTGTTGATTATAATTCAAATAGTGATGAAATAATCTTTCTTTCTCTCTCTTGCTATCACCTAGTGGTCAGCGTTCTTTAGTTTTTCTCTACCGCTGCCTTATGGTCTGACAACGTTATCAGTCACTTCGCTTATCATTGCATCTCTCTTAATACTACTTCTTTCTAGTTAGATTTTTGGCCCGTTAATTTGACTATCGGTAGTAATAACCAAGAAGTATATATTTACTACAATTACAGTTACAACATTAGAATGGAAATACAATCAACACTAAATAGAGTAAGACTTAATACTGTTTGAGAGGAAATTAGCTGTGGCAAAAAGCAATAATTAAGCAAGGAGACAAACATGACATTCAACAAATATCAAGTGATATGACCTAGTAAAAAAAATAAAATGATGCACTAGATAGGTTATGTGCACAATTCTTCATTAAAATCGCCGCTTTGTAGTCTTTATAAAATAAACAAGAGCAACGTTGTTAAATATAAAATATATATGATATAGTATGCGAAATGTATTTTAGAATTTCGCCCACCCGTCCCACTTCCTGTCTAGTAACATGGTGTATGAAATCACTGCACAATTTCGTGTTTAGGTAATTAAGAACAGTCTAGGCATAAAGCATTGTGCCAGACGCTGTGACTCAGCTTTCTCCGGTGAATTATGGCCGTTCTAAATCAAGCTTATTCAGCGAACGTTGAGGTGAATTATTTGATCCTCCTGCTCATTTAGAATCCAACAATGCGACCCAAGGAGTGTTCAAGGGAAAACTCAAATTTATACGGATGATTGTTGGGAATGCGAAAATACCCTGCGCGCCTTTTCCAATCTCAGTGAACGATTTCCTTTTGAAAATACCTACACCAAATTCGCCATTTTAAAGCGTTCCTTAAAACATTTAATATATAATATCTTTGTCTAAAAGGGACCCAAGCCAACCTCATCTAGTCGTGGTGTACTATGCTAATCAACATTTAAGGCTCTGGCTCCCATCAACCTGCATTGAGTCAGCGTGATGGGAAATGGTCCAAATCCTCCCATACGAATCTTTACCCGATCGTGAGGAGATCTTTGGAGGAGCCCTATGTCTAGCAGTGGACGTATATCGGTCGATTGATCCAGTCTAAAACTATCTATATACCACTGCAGATATTATTTTTACTGCAAAGCTGTTATATATAAGCTCTACTCTGTTCTAATTTCAGGAATTCTTTACCCAATTAAATTTTCTAAACACTATTAGACCTTATAATTCTAATATCTCATGATGTGTTCAAAGCTATATAAACATATTAACTAGCTTCCCAATGGTTATCGAGAATCGCATCTCTTAGTATTGGGTGTACATCCTATGACTATACTAGAACTTTTAAGGGTGTAATAAAACAAGTGTATGTTTAATTTTTAATCATAATACTGATAAGTTAATGATGTTTTATTTGTGCTGCAGAATTCATTCTAACGGGAGAAATGATTAAATTTTTTCAACATCTGCTTGGTGTTTTATTAACAAATGTATTTATAATAAATGAAATATGAATAAGGTTGTAATATTTACAGTGAACAAGAGAAATGAGCAAGTAAGGAACAGCACCACGGGTATCTGAGCCCACGCGGAGCTAACGAGCGAGAATATTTTTAATGCCATAATAATAATAGTCAGTCATTGCGAACAATAGGCACTAACGCTGTATGTACAAAGGCTATGTGGCCTGCAGGCTAGACAAGAGGAGACAATCGTCGTAAGATCTCGGAGCGCTTCGTGAGCGTGCGCGCGCGCACCCGCCGCACCGGATCGTGGAGGGAGGCGCGCGCGTGTGGGTGGACGCCGCGTTTCCATTGGCCGCCTCGCGATGACGGTTTTCCTTTTTTTCTTCAACAACGATCGATTGTTTTTTTTTTTTTACTCAACGAGGATATTTTGAGGATTTTTTTTTATACTCCAACCTATAGTCTAGGTCTCTTTTCGAGTTTATCCATCTTATAGATTGCAACATAGACTATTTGTATATTTTTATATCATTAACAACTCCCTTTATATGCCCACTGTCCGATCTCGGACCTTACTAGTTCAAAGGGAAATTACTGGAATATCAAGATTTAACGTTAAAGTCTCAAGGCGTCACGAACAATGTGGTGCAGTGTATATCATCCTAATTATTGCCGCATTTTTAGCATCAGGTGGAACGTCTTCATTATCAGCCGACAGACGTCCACTGCTGGAAATAGGTCTCACTACTAATAGGTGAAAATCACGCTCGTCTCGTTGCTTCCTTGATTAAAAAAAGAAACTAACAAAAGAAAACTATCGATCCATCATTCCGTTCCTTCGGATTGTTGGATAATGGTTTCATACAATAAAACGATAAAACGGATATTTCCATCATTTGCTGATAAGATAAGGTTGTTAGTATGTTTTCTCAGAACTACGTCTAATTTCTGATAGATGTATACACAATCGCTACACTTATTTTGAGTGTCTCACTAGATGTTACTTCTCAATGATCATATTATAATAACAGTCAAGAAAAAATAAAAACGTATCTGTTAATCAAACATCGATATCTATCTACAACACTATTGTAAGGAAAAATGTTCTAACAGAAATGGAATTTAATATTGATGGTGATGATATGTCTCTGTTGCTGGAGGCTGTCTTAGTGCAGTGTCTTCTTCTTAAAGTGCCTCTCCAACTAGTGAAGGTTGGCGATGGTCATGCAGTGTGTATCATTCTAACGTCACATTATTATGTTCAGGAAGATCATAATTGAATAAAAACCTTAAAAATTACTAATAGAAAAACTGTAAGGGGTTTCGCCCAACATCCTACGTAGCCCAAGTCAACCTCAACAGCACGCGGTGCACCCAGCTGAATACCAAACGAGGTTTTGACCACCCACCAACTCGCACTGAGTTCAGCAACATACAACACTCCCTCAATGAGGATCCTTAGGAGAGGTATATGCCCAGCTGTGGGCGTTATCCGAAAAGCTGTGCCTTGTCATTAATGAATTGTCTAACTACTATGAATACAGGAAGTACAATATTCAATGGACACGACCGTTTCGCATGTTCACACATATACATACATTTATGTATGGAACCTGTTTCACTAAGTAGTCCATCTCCACAGTCAATGATCCAAGCTACGAATTAAGAGCGGCGGTTTTTCTTTATTGTCGCAATTAGATCAAATAAATCATTGCCATAATCGTAAAATGTGAAATAGATCCTTTACCGGATGATCGCTGATCTACGCGAGGGTACTGAGGCGCCGCTGTGTGTGGGTAGACGGCGCTGAGTAAATTGTGACCATTTATAGCGAAACTAGATCTCGAGTCGTTTCACGTGAGAAGAATATGGGACATTTTTTTTATTTATTACTGTTATCATTACCATATAAAAGATAAATCTAGAGCTTTAGAGAGTTCTCTACCTGTTAATGAAATATGTTTAGAAATCTTTTGCTAAATTGAGCAAAAATTTCATAGAAAAATCTCCTATCGTTTATATCAATGTCCAGTATACTTAAGAAGTTTACCGCTAGTAATGAGTAAAATTAGTCTTTGTCTGAAAAAGCAAGACAAAGATCGAATAAATAAGACCAAAGCCAAGTCAAGTCAAGACATACTTATGGAAGACCAGACCAGTGCAAAACGTAAAATATTTATCATAACTTAAACATAGGCTTTTCTACTGAAAACAAAATATTTAATATTCTGTAAGGCTAAATATGCAAGACCATGACCAATACCAAGATTGTCTAAGTCTTGTTTTTGTCCTTGATTTGCTCATTACCATTTACAACGCGTTAAATTATTACATTCAAAGCAAAGTATGCCTCATGTAAACACTACTATCAACCTCCCCTCAGTTACTGAGAAAAAATCTAGAAATCTCTTTACTAAGAAAGCATTTCTAAATACATAGAAATTGCTAAAAACAACAAACGTATTGTTGCAGCGAATGATGAAGTTTTGATTTAAGACGATCCATCATTTACTTTTAGATACTAATGAAAATATCATCATCATCAGCCGACAGACGTAATAAATAATAGAATGATAATATACCAACGAGTAACGTCGGTACGTAAGGAGTTACTATAAATTTCTTTAAACAGACAACTTCTACTGCTACAGATATCATAAACTCCATTAAAATAACCATAAATCTAAAGACTTGTTTGGTTAAAGTATATTTTGTAACATTTTAAGTGCCGAAGTTTTATATCGAGGATGGGAGTGCGATGATTAAAAGAACCTGCTTGGAAACTTTGAAAACTGTTGTTAAAGTATGATTCTTTGTAATACAGGGAATATTTTTCTTATAAGTAATACAATTCATATTGTAGCAGTGTTAGAAAATAAGACTATAATCAATTATCATCATGATAAGTTTTTCTATAACGATTATCTGAATGATGATGATGAAGTAAATACATATATACATAGAAGTAAGTACTGTCCGACCCCACATAGCTGGGAAAAGAGCAGGAGGAGGAAGATGATAAATTAAATCAGACAGATTAGAGACAATTTACATTTCTCGTAGATAACCTTGTTAGGTAACCGACATAGTCCATAAGATTGCTAGCCTCAAGTCGCAATGGGCAGGACACATCCCTAGAAGGACTGGCAGCCGATGGGACATTAAGGTCCTCCGATGATGGCCGCTTACCAGAAGACGTAGTGTTAGTAGGTAATCAACAAGGTGGTCCGACAATCTAATGAAGGTTGCTGGAATCAGCTGAATACGAGCAGAGCAGGATCGATCAATGTGGAAATATTTGGAGGCCTATGTCCAGCAGTCCACTGCTGTCGGCTGATAATGATGACGATGATGAACCTAGCTACTCTGGCTCTGGTAGACGCATCATTTAAAGTCTGTTTTTTTACTGAGTATAGTTTGAAACTGAAATATGATTCAGCTACAGAAATGAGGGATGCAGTGGTTACTACGAAGAGTTACCGCCATTAAAACATCTAAATGAAAGCTTTATCTGAACATGTATCAACCTAGTTTCATATTATTGAGCTGTATTATATTATTTACGATACAAGCTACCGGTCTAATGAAACCGGCGATAGCTATCGTCCTCTAGTCGTGCCGAGTCGGAGACATGAATACTCCTTACTAACCGTTAGCTATATACAGAAGACAGCGCGGAAATAGACCAACGGGCCCATGAACATTTTGCATATAAATAATTCATAGTAAGAAATTTTCCATATATGAAGTCGGGATTAAGGCAAAGCCGCAAGTTAAACGTTCTCGCCGTACGGCTGTCTGACACTTGTTTTATTGTAAACTTTATTTCTCTTATGTTCCTTAATCACACAGGACTTTAACAGACCTGTTAAAATTTAATGGTTTAAATATTTATAGACCATTACACTACTACTCGTGTATAATTCAAATAAATGGAGACAAGAGAGATTGAGGACACGCAATCGTAGAAACTTTATTTCTTTAAGTATAATATAAAAGTGATTTTCGCCTCCTTAAATTTTCGTTTTGATAACGATAAGCCTCTGGGCTCCTCTCAGATTATTTCTACATCAGATTTCTCTCTTAATACGATAAGAAGCGTTCAAATTTAAGGCCAGACATGGTCTGCTAAAAGTCTCTATCTTGCACAACAGGTTAAGAACAATTTCCTTTATCCGACCCATCTATAATGGCCGATGATAAAGAGCTTATCTATTGTCGAGAATTTCGAAGCTATAAAGCTTAACAAGCTCTTTAACGGCCATCATTTTGGTATCGGGCTCGCCGCGATAAAGTATTGCCGCGGCTAATTGTACTGCGGCATACAAAATCGACGTTATCAAAGTGGCGCGATATCGAGAGCTCGTGTGAGAACAGGGCAGGGCAGGGCAGGGCAGGGGCAGGAAGGAGTTATGTTGCAAAAACTTGGCCCCGGTTGCGCACCGAGGAACCGGTCCAACCGAATCTCGCTCGTGTCTGCCGACGTCGCGTCGCCGGCACCGCTTCGATTTTTCTGCAATTTAGCATTTAAAGTATAATGATTGGCTACATCTATACATAACAAAGAAACGAATGAGAATTAATGTGGATTTATAAGGGTAGAGGAAGACCGAAGAAAGTGTAGATGAATTGTGTGAGAGATGACATGTGTAAGAAGAGTGTGAAATAGATATGACGGCTGATAGAGGGATATGGAAGAGGAGTACATACTGTGCCGACTTCACATAGCTATGAAAAGGCTAGGAGAAAGAAAGAAAGAACGAAAGATTGGTTACATCTACAGTGAGCTAACTGTAGTGTAGTATATTCATAAAATCATCAGCGATCTACACTTCATTACTGCATTAATACTTCTGCATATAAACACATAATTTGATACTTCACAACTATGACGAATTACTTTCTAAGAATAAGTAACGTCTCAAGGATAATTATTTAATTTCATAGGAAGTCCTTATTAAGAAGGTGTATAAATTTAATTTCTATACTATATAAAGCCTAAAAAAGTATTCAAACGTATAGCCGCAATGGAATGAGTAATTATTCTAATTATTAACCCCACAGTAATAAAATGCGGTTAGTGCTTTTACAAGGGCAATTCCACAGTATGCAACCTTTACCGTCTTCCAATAAGTAGTAAAACATTTTATTTCGAAATTCCTCTTCAGTGTTATTGAAATCCAATATATAGTTGTATTCTATATAATCATTTTATAGCGAACTTTTACTTATAGAAATAAAAAAAATTATCTTTACTATTATTCGATTTGCAGTCTTATTGAACCTTTAATTCGCATCTAAATATAACTTCTTACATCTCCTATATAGTACTTTATTGCTGTTTTATGGTGTCGTTAAAGAATATAAAAACGGCTATCACACTTCTCTTATGACGATGTATTGAAAGCATTTCTAGTGGCCATTTCCGGTGACTATCTATTGCAGAAAGGCGTCATTCAACGCCTACTGCCGCCCAACAGCAGCGTTTTAACTTTACTGCATCTGACTAGCGCTATAGTTAATGAACATTATTGGGGTTTTGAGAAAAAAACGCAAAGTGGTACAAAAGTATCTTGACTACTGATTACACTTATCGCCATCGTTAACTGATAGAAGTTATCCGCTTGACATCGGCCTCTCCCAAAAATCTACAAACCGATCGATCATGTTTAATCCAACGATTTCGCTTACATTGGACTAACATACTAACATGAAAAAAGAACTATAAATGCACAAAGTTTACTTTATTAATTGAATATCCATGAAAACTGAAGATAAAATACGTGAAACAGATTTAAATGCCCTGAAAGCTACAAAGTGCGTCCCGGTAGTATTCAGCGCTTCTGCAATTCCGTCGGGATGTGAGCTGACTAAAATATCAAGCTATTTCCATACTTCATAAAACAACGTTTATAATTTAGATTCGCAAAAGAAAGTACTATTTGAATTTATAATAACTCTCAATTTATCACAGTCTCTTTGAACCCATTAGACATTTTTCTATATATGTATATAAATCTAAGGTTAAAAAACTAGAGACAGACTCAAAACAAAATGAAAAGATGCAGTGTCAAGAGACGCGTTAGTGCTAAGTGACAGGTGATAATGATGAAGAGAGAGAGCGAAGTTGAAGAGAAAAATAAGGAAAGCATCACCACCACCATGCTTAGCTTGGCTAGGAAGACAGATTCAACAAAGGCGAGGCAAATCTGATAAATGATACGACCATCCAAAATAATGTCAACATCGTCATCGTCAGCCGATAGACGTCCACATAGAAAGCATTGGAATGAAATTTGTTTCCAATATTATAGCTTTTAATATTACCTCATAAACATTATTATTTTTAACGTAAAATTACCTATTTAGTTCCTTTTAGTATCAGCCATCCAACAGCAAAAATATTTTAAATCGGTTCAACCGTTTAAACTTTAGCCGAAACAAATAAAGAGCAAACACTAAAATTCTCAAAGTATACCTTCTATAGAGCAGTCGTAAATTTTGATGGTCCTTTTTCGTTCGAAGTAGCCTCTATGGCCTAAAAAATTAACTTATGTATAAAAAAAAATGAAGAGCTGAAAATTTTCTGTTTCAACTCTGCTGTTTTGTTTTTCAGATTCTTTTTATGATCTTTGGGCAACTTATAAACTCTACGAACGGAGCAGATGTTTTCACAGCACCACATTACCTCCGGAAACTGGAACAGTAATTTTAGCGCTTCGTAATTACAGTAAAAACTACAAATAAAAAATGCATACAACGGAATTGGAAAAACAAGTTGTTTAATATCTAATTTCCAATGTAATAGTAACATCTGTCATATACTCGGCGCCATTTTGATGTGGAAGGACCTTGAACAAATTGAGAATTTTCTTCAAGCCATAGACAGGATCTACAAAACTATTTTCTGTCCATATTTAATGATAATAAATAGGTAAATTAATATTTTACAGCGAAATATGTAACGCTTAATGTGAATCGCTTAAATTGAGGGCCATAAGCACCTCTAAATAGCTACAACTTTCTTCGCTGACCTCGATCACTACAGCGGTAAATTGTATTATACTAGGACTTAGGTTGTTAGTCAGCATAACATTGCGTCCATTATTTCTGGTATTAAGTTATAAATATAATTACCAATACCAATAATTGTGGTAACCACAGCGCCTTCGAAATCTCTGAATGTTTGTACGTTAACGTCTTGCCCTGGTGACTTTGCAGGGTACCCAACATGGAGATTTTTCTTTTCTACATAAGGGTAACGTCTTCATAATTTTTTCCTTGTTAGATCAAAAATAAGTTGCACTGACTAAAATGATCGACGATGTTTTGATTCCTTCAATTAAAAGCACGGTCACGGAAAAGCTTTCGCATAGATCAGCGATCCCGACAGCGCTGCACATGACAGCTTTAAGATCGTGATAGAATTCTTCCGCCAGTTAAGTCTCTCGCGTAATAAAAAGTAGCCCCAAGCGATGACTTCATTTATCTAAGTTTCCGATACAATGTTACCGAGCTTAGTAGTTAATGGTAAGCCGAGTAAACAAACGGTATCAATCGACGAGAACCGCGCGCCACTTAGCAGCACTTACACGACTTCCTACTTAGGCTTTCTAAGCATTTCTACCTACATTTATTTAATTTGTACCCTTTAATAGCAGAGTAAATTTATTGGAAAATTATTTTTGTATGACTCACAAAATTGATCAGCGACAAATGAATCCATCATGTTGATATACTAATTATTCGTATATAGCTATTCAATATGTCTCTCGTATTTATATATACAGTGAAATGAAATTATAACTAAATCTGAAATAGATATAAAATTTTGTTCCTCTAACTTATGTTTTCCTTACAAGTATTTGATTCTCTTAAAGAACTTAAAATTTTAATACTAATACAAAAACATAAACATTAATGCAAACGTATACTTTATAACTTTCCGTAGCATCTTTGTAATGTATGAAAACACTTAGAAATCCTTAGGGATGTCGATTGTACACAGATACAGAAATTTCAGCATTATAACACATTCAGCCGTAACTAAAGTTAGTTAGAAAAGCTTTTACATCGAAAGTAATTGATCAATCATCCGATGATATTTACTTTCGAAACAATTTTCTCATCCGTAAAAGAAAAGGCAAAGGCATCCGGAACGTTCGGCCAACAATAATATTATAACGCAGCACTCACATCGGTCCGACCACTTTGCAATCTGCGAACAGAGACCTGATCATCCCTGGAGATGTAACCGGTTCGCTCCAGGGTTGCCATTATTTTTATCATAAGTAGAATAACTTTTTCATCGGTTACAGGCTGCCCTCGAGATATCCACAACCTGTCTCCAGCGACTTCCTGCAACCTTCTTCAGATCATCTGTCTTTCTTCTCACTTTATTTTACTGCTATAATCTTTAATAACATAATGGTTTCTACATTATTTTCGGTTTATTATTTTGTTAATTTAGATTATCGCTCATTATAAGATTTGCAATTGTCTATGTGACTGTACCCATATACATTTGGTAACATGATTATTTATTATTGTAAACTTCATGAGCTATTATTAATCATTTATTTTTCATTCTCATTATCAACCTTTGTTTATCCACTGCTGGATATAGGCCTTGCCCAAACTCTTCCAAATGAGATCCTCAGCTTCCCGCATCCGCCCACTTCCGATCGCCCCGATGATATTGTCGGTCCATCTGGAGTGAGGGCGTCCTTCGCTTCTGCGTCGTATACGCAGCTTCCACTCCAAGACTTCTTCTCCATCGGCCATCACTGACACAACAGTTATGGCTGATCCACTGCCACTCTAGCTTGCAGATTTTGAGAGCTATGTCCATAACTTTAGTTCCCCGTCGAATTTCTTCGTTCCGGATTTTGTCCCTTACAAAAATGCCAAGCATAGCTCTCTCCATCGCTTCCTGTGCGATTTTCAATTGGTAAACCAGGCCAATGGTCAGGTGCTATGTTTCTGCGCCGTAAGGAACGCACTGGTTGAAGACTTTTGTCTTCAGATATTGGGCTATTTGCGAAGTGAGAAGTAGAGCTAAGATTCTTAATCATGTATTAAATATTCACGACGATTATAACATAGTTACGCTCTAAACTACGATTTCATATATTAGTACCGTGAAGAAAACCACCAAACTAACATATTATTCAAGTTTGTCAAGACCTACAACCCTATTTCATTGGTTACGTATCAAATCAGGCAAACCCATTACCGTCAGGGATTACTCGTTCCGTTTTGTAGTACCGAAGACTGCGACTCCATCGCAAACTCAGGACCGATAAATTTGATTTCGCAGTGTCTCCGAAATATTCGCGCTTTTACTTCTCTGTAACTCGATATAGGAACTTTATAAGAGAAAATGGACAATTGAATCATTGTTACACAGTGATATTTTTTATTGTAAAAAGACAGGAGAAAAACTAACAGGCTCATCTATAACTTGAAACCATTTAATAAATATATTTATAATAATGACAACATTGACAAGAACCCTTTCTTCTACCTTCACACTAAGCTTTCCACTTGTGGTCATGATGCACGTAAATAATCTCACGGTGAACTCAAACCTAAGGTTTTCGCGAATAATTAGCTATATTAAATATGACGATAAGTAGGCAATTGTCTTCCACTGATAAGAAAAAAACTATAATAATGTATATAGAAACAAATAATGCGATTATTTTCGGATCAAACTCGATTGAAAGTAAATATTGTGTGATTTTTGTTATCGCTTGTCCTTCGCAAGATACATAAAATTGCATTTACATTTACAAGATCTACTTAAAAGCTTTAAAATACTGGACTGGATTGATTAATATATGAAAATAGATTCATAACCGATTTCAAGCCTAATTCTAAATACGTTTTTATTCTTATTTCCTTATCAATAAATAATAAACTAACAAACTGAACGTTGGTACGAAACTCTTGAAACTTTTTACCTCCCCATTGTTTCAATTGAATAGCTCGATTACGTTAAATATGCATAACTGAGTTAATCAACTACAACAAACATTGTTTCGAAGCTACCGATTGTAATATTAAATAATTCACAAAATTGCTAATTAAATATGACCTAATTTAAATATCAAATTGATTTTGTTCACAAACAGTAAAACCAGTTTCAATAAATACATTTATGTAAAGGACTATCACCTATTGCTGCCACTAAACTAATTTGTAATTTTCTTCTGGTTGGCTAACTATACTATTTAAATCCTCTACTCTTCTCTTGTGCCAATCTGTACAGTTTTATCTGACTAGTCTCAAAAGTAAATACAGATTAATTAAAAGACATAAAAATCTATGTCCAAATGCTGACGAACAAAAAATACTTTTCAATCAAACTTTCAATGCTTCGTTAAGCTCCATTGTTATCCATATGCTTAAGTAAACATTGTCTTTATTCGAGTGTATTTCTACGCCTCTAACCTGTTGTTATATTTGTTTAAATATCATCATCGTCATCATCATTAGCTGAGAGATGAACAGGTGAACATCGCCTTTTCCAAAGATCTTCCCACGTGTCAAATCCGGAGTTGCTCACATCCAACTGTTTCGATTTCGCTTCTCTTCACAAGATCCTCATCCCAATTTATAATAATAAATACAAACAATTAAATAGATATATGAATACCCAGCTTAATGTACCCGTTCCTCGGACTTGGATCACCTTCCCGACGAGGAGAGAGTCAAGACTGATAGATGAATTAATGATAAATGTATATTGATCAATTTATTCATCTATCAAGAGCTATATTATTAGGATCGTAAGCAATATACTTTCTATGATAATTAATTTAGTTATTTCATTATATGCCAAACGTGGGTACTTAATTTCTGATGATTGGATATGCATCATGGTAAATTGCTGGTTCCATTTCTAGTAATCTGTGTATTGATATGACGTATATTATATAGAGATTGGATATGAATCAATCTCAATCAAATCTTCGTATTATATCCAATGTTAATCACTATTGAAGTTATATTTAACTGTTGTGTCACCCTTTTAATGTCACAAAAGTTTGAGTTAACAGGTTTTCGAGGAATCTTTTGATCATGAACAAGAACTAACTTGGCGATTATTTTTTTTGGTGTTTTTTTTATATTCGTTCTTATAGTTACCATTCGAAATATAGTGGGTCGATTAAGTCGGAAACTGGAATTTTCTCCGGTGTCTGGCACCCAGATTTACTACGGCGATTTAGGTAGACCGAATCTCCATTTGCCTGATGCAATTTGTATAGCGCTGTTAGCTTAGTTCTCGTGCACGAACTAACTCATACACGTTGATGTTGTATATTCAATTTGTGTACATCATTTGCGATCACGAGGCGATTCAACCGATGCTTCTAGAATATTCTCAATTATGATGCTCAAAGTTTTTGTTTTAATTGTTGCCAAGTTTTGTGATTAGTTTTATCTCGTCAATGAAGCGTCCCATGTGGATTGTATGTTAAACGACAAGCACTGTATTATACAGATTTACAAGTAAAATAAATAATTTACAAATATGTCTATTAGTATATTTATATAATTCTTAACTACAGAGTTCATAACTTACAATCACGAAAACCGCTTACATATAGAACTGTTAACTTTACTTAAGGTTTATCGTTAAAAATAAAATACTGCAAAGTTATGTATTATAGTTAAAGTATTTACATGAACCGTTAATTATAATATAAAATCTTAAAAGTAAATTGAGAGAAATATAAGTTTTATAAAAAAAACCCAGCAGCATCCAGCCCGAGAGCGGCACTCGTGTAGTAATTAAGGTAAACCCGTCGAGAGTCGACTTGTAACGCTGACATTCGCCCCCCGCCTTCTGTTTTGAAAGTTTTCCACTGCGATAATTAAATTAATGTACCGTCGAAGTTTTAACGGTATTCTGTTTGACTCCGTCGAAAATTAAACCTCATTTCTGCAGCAGTTTTTCCAGTTACTTAATCTTATATATGTATATAGAATTACACCTTTATGATAAGTGGAACGGTGAATTCGTCGACACGTGTAAGTTAAACTATTAATAATATATTTATGTCAACATCAACAATACTCACGTACGAAACAGACCAACTCCAGTTATTACAGCAGAGATGGGACTTTTTACTTATGAAGTAAGAGTTAAAGTTATTTTATAGATGTGGAAAATCTTCGGAAAGATACCCTGCCTTTTAAAGAAAAAACACCGCTATGTATAAAATTTTTCCTACTAAGATCCTAGGGGTGTAAGGGGTCTTACACAAGAACTCACGGAACCCAAGCCAACCTTATCTGCTTGTGACCCTGCTAATCAACAAACAAGGCTCTGGCTCTCACCAACCCGCATTGGGACAGCGTGTTTTTTTTTAAGCGTTCACCCCTAGTTAAATTGAGCTAGGGCCCTGTTTTTCCTTTTCTTTGGTAATTCTATTTAATTGTACAGTCTCATTCCTTCCGTCTTTCACACCTTTCTTTCACTCTTCACTTTTTCTTCTATCACTCTTCATCCTATTTCTTTTCATCCATCTCTCATGAATGAGGACAACACTCATACCATGGGCCAGGGTGTTGGGAAATGGCCCAATTACCCCCATATGAACCCCTGCAAAGGGCAACGCAGAATCGATTGATGTGAGGATCTTTGGCGCAGGCCTATGTCCAGCTGTGAACGTCTATCGGCTGATGATGATGTAAACCCTGTTGGTGGTCTTCATTAGAATCTGAAACACAACTGTAAGGAATCATAGCTATCATCTAAACTGCATAACTGCGAGCTGACTGATGGCTTAAAATTTGTCAGCTTTTCTTCTGTTCATGTTTGTTTTGATAGCAATTCAAGCTCTAAGGGATTCCAACCTGCACTATCTTCGAGTCTTATAGCGTAATGTTCAACCTACTCACAACTTACGTATCAGCATCACCGCCAAAACTGGATGTAGCGATAAAGATTTCTCAGTTATCTTAGAATTTTTCTACTTTGCAAACAACAATTTATCTTAATACTTTTTGCTTCAAGAAAGGTTGTAGACGATCATTAATCTTCGTTGTAAAAACTTTTAATTACTTTTGACTGAGTAAATTTTTTTTGAAAATAAAACAAAGAAATATTGTTGAACATTACTTTTGTCGGCTTAACCGGTAATCATTAATTACCAGCCAATTTTATATACTAATAACAAATGCACAATGTAGTAGATAGATGACCAAGTTACGATCGTCAAAGTATTTCCACTTTACATGCCTGTCGGATGTTTAATAGGCGCAGTTACTTATTATTACTTCATCATCATCATGAGGTGTCTTCATACTGAAGTCTGGCAGGCAGATGGAAAATATTAATGCGGTCTTCAGCTTTTCTTGTCAACCGATGCTATTTAAGTCTCGCCCACACCTTTTTTTCATCAAACCAATACTTCCGCTGTCTACCAGAAGAAATTATTCCGGATTTTTTTCTTTCTAGGATTGTTAGGCATTTATACAGTTTTCATCTTTGGTTACTTAGAAACATGTTGTCCAATCTATTGTAACAGTACAATCATCTCATATAGAAGTATGTAAATATATGAATTTTCTTTCACGATTTAGAATAACGATCTACTAACATACATAACTCTTCTCTGTATACTAATTTCTTAAGACATATATAGCCATTTACGATTAAATAAATAATCTATAATTGTATATGAATGTCTCAAGCATAAACAATGAAGCAAGTGTTGTTTTTTCAAAAGTCTATAACGGTTAGTGAAGTTAAACAAAAAACTTAACAACTCGAGCATTGCTACCTGATGCCTTAGTTATCCAAGTGAGAGGATCATGCTGCTGAGATTGATCATGCACACCTCGTTTATTTGGTAATCTTCATTATAAATACAAAATGATAACTTGAAAAGAAAATATTAAGTTTCGAGTTGACATTAACTTATCGGCGATCCATACATAATCTTGGGCATTTCGTGAGCGAGCAACACGACGGTCTGATATCATGAATCGTACCCACTGAGACATTTGCTTATCCTGGTCACGACTGTCTGTCACACCTATAACGTCATCACAACACCTGAACACTGATTTATTTTACAGTATAACCTGCGCTCCATTTTAAATACTATAACACTAGGTTTATAAGACGCGTCATTTTGATGCATTTCAAATACCTGCTAGCTGTTCCCCGCTCGCTTTGCTGTTCGTTATACCCCCACTACTCTATTTGGGGTAGGAATTTTATAAAATCCAATCAAAGCTGGCTTCTAAAGGCGAAAAAAATTATATACCCTCTAGACAGGTATATAATTTTGCCGACGACCTGGTCAGGGTCGCTGGCAACCATTGGATGCGGGTGGCCCAGGACCGGTCTGAGTGGAAATCTTTGGGGGAGGCCTTTCTCCAGCAGTGGACGTCTTCCGGCTGATTGGATGGATGGATGGATGGATGGATGGATGGATGGATGGATGGATGGATGGATGGATGGATGGATGGACAGGTATGGTACCCGGTAGGTATGGTAGTCTCAAGCAGCAGAGACCTAACTCTAATAAGCCTTGATCTGTGGCATTATTTCAACTATAAAAACGATGTGTTGTTTGTTCAGTAAAATGATTTTTTTTTTATTATTTTATTTAACAATCATTCAAGTACTAAAGGTTAGTAAATTTCTTAAACATAGACTGATTCAAAGATAATTAAATTGTTCGTAATAATGAGTATATGTATATATGATGAAAATGAGTTTTATTTGTTCGCCATTCACGTAAAAACTAGTGAACGTATCGACACGAGAACCTAAGCATTCGACGCGGAACTATTTGTAGATGGTTATAGACTATTTAAAGTTTGAATTTTATTACAAATTAACATTTTCTTTTCGTGTTATTCATGCGGTTACTATAGTAACAGTTGCTATAGAAAGTCGTGCGGTTGCGCTTGCTCTCAAGGAATATTTAAGACAAATATCAAGTCTGATTTTATAATAAATAAAGCGGGCAGGGAACAATTAGTATATACAGGACGGTAATCATGCTCGTATATACTAGAAGGATCAGTGTAAGTTGGTACGCGGTGAATAAAAAAATTGCAGACTCCGCCATTAGCGCATTCCGCCGCGTGGCGCGACGCGTATCTGCGCGGTGCGCATGCGCACGGCGCCGCGGTACTACATTAGTGAATCGCACACATTTGAACTTGTGCACTCTGTAACGGAATTCTCTAAATGCTATACACATACTCCTCCCAACTAATTCATTCCTTTTTTAACCGACATGTAGTATTTCGAGACGATCAAGACGTTCCACTGCGTAGCGGACGACATAGTATAGCCAGATCCTCCACCAGGTAGTTCGACAATCTGCTGAAAGTTGCGAGAAGCAGTTGGATGCGGGCAGAGCAGGATCGATCGATGTATAGATCTTTGGGGCAGACGTATGTCCAACAGTAGACATCTGCCAGCCGATAAAAAAGACGTTCCACCTGATGGTAAGTTTCTGCCCATAACAACGTGGTGCTAGTGAAAATGATTTACACAGCACTAACAACAACACGCAGCCTCTTTTCCCCAGCAATTTTACCAGCTACAACGCTTCTCAAATCAGAACACAGTAATGACTACACTACTTATTGACAGTAGATTTACTAATAGTAGACATACAGTAATGAGTTCACATTACTGTCAAACTGTACTGTGAACTCATTACTGTAGTCTGAGGAGCAGTGTACCCAGTGAAATTATTGAGGCAACTAGACGTATTATCTTATATCTTAAAGCGACGAGCGCGTTAAAGGTTTTTTTTATTCAAGGAAGCGACGAGATGAGCGGGACGTTCTACTGAAAGTGGGTGATACTCCTGCCCATAACAACGTGGCGCTAATTAGGATATACACTGCACCACATTGTGCTCGTCGTCTTGAGACATATTATGTTACGTCACGTTATCCCAGTAATTACACTAGCTACAGCAATCTTAAAACTGGAACACTGTAATACCTGTACACCACTGTTTGTCAGCAGAAATATGAGCTACGATGATTTGTCCCTTTTTTTTTCGGGGGAAATCTTAAAAGATACCATGCTTCATACAGGTCAAGGGCATGGTTATGTGGGGCTTCTACCCACTAAAACTTCCTCTGTGTTCTCTCACAGTGCTTGAGGAGAGGCTCTAAGATCTCCTACGGAATGCACTGGTGCCCCCTGTACTCTGGCAAAAACATCGCAGGGAAGGACAAACCCCTCCATAGCACTCACCAGTATAACTGTAATTGGTTATGGTAATTAGAGCTTCTATGGCACTTAGGGAGCAACAAACCGAATTTACGTGTCCTATGTTCAAAGAAGCTGGAAAGGTCGAAAGCATCGAGCATCAGGTAGTACTCACTTAAATCTCATTGTACAGGTAATCAGTGTTCGTTAAGAGAGACTAATTATAAGTAAGAAGAAGAGATTTTTATATTGGTGATAGATCTTCCGTACAAAAGGCGTACTGTAGATAGCAAGAATAAGACGAACTTCCGAAATTACTTCTACCCATAATAAATATGGCGATATATATTTAACACTTCCACAGTGTGTTCGAAGCCTAGTGATTTTTTATAGTATTGATATCCCAGTAATTTCACTAGCACACGAAACACAGTAGGTAGGCAAGGATAAGTATTGCGGTGGTTGCTTACTAGAAGATGTGGGATTATCAGCCGACAGACGTCCACAGCTGAACATAGGCATCCCTCAATGATCTCCACGTAATAAGAGGAGGATAATCAGCAATATTTAAAGTAGAGCTGACATTTTTGCTTAGCTTACTATGATGGAGACATACTATTGTATATAAGAACTAGTATATACTACCACATTAGTAATATTAGGAATCTCACACTAACACAAGTATGGGGCTAACTGCTTCATTACGTTAGTATTCTTTGTATGTCTGATCTTCACAAACCGATATTTTTACACAGTAGGACTTGTATTACTATAAAATATAATTATTTTCAACATACCTCCGGGGTCCTCGGAAGTTATTTCAATGTACGGTACATGGGCTTATTGGTCATTAGCTCGCGGCATGTGGTGGCAAGAGGCAATCAAGGCCACTCATACGAAGGCTCGGTTCGCGATTGTTTCCGGCGGGTCAATGGCCCCCTCAGCACCGACCAAAAAACCACCTCCCCGTGGTTGCTGTGCCCCGGCCGAACCGCTCATACACTTTAAGAATTGTGGCTGTACTACGAAAACTGTGAACTTCGTCAACTTATCTTTGAATTAATATTTATTCGTATAACTCTCAGCAGTAACTTATTACATATAGAAAAGTACTCCAAACTAATCTATTTCACAAAACAGTGAAGAGTTCTACTTCTTCTTCTTTTTCTTAAAGCGCCTCTCCAACTAGTGAAGGTTGGCGATCAGCGTGGTACAGTCCTTTTTGTCGCTGGTTGCGCGAAACAATTTGTACGTCCCAGATATGCCAGTCTATTCCCTAATATTCCTCAACCATGACTTTTTCCTTAGTAGGAAGTTAGTTTAAGTAAAAGTAGTATACGTGACCTCCTTAAGAAAGGTGATGATCCTGTTATTAAGATTTCCACTAGAAGGCACTTTGTTTTAATTCAACGAATTAGACAAGCGAGGCGTTACTTGATGGTAAGTGATACGCCTATGTATCCAACATGTATACATATCACCACACTCTGCTCGTTAACTCCCTCCCTAGATCAATATAATATGTTAAAACCCATTACTTTAATAATTTCACTAGCTGCAACGCTATTCATGCCGGAATACACTCTTTGCTCTCTACTGTTTGTCGGGAGAAATAAGAGGTAGAGTGGTACCTATCTGAACGGTTTCCGGTAACGGAGTTCACTAGTAAAACAGTCACTGCAACTATGCAACCTTAATATAGGAGATTTTCTCATCACGAGATCGAAACGTTTACACATAAACACTCAAAATTTGGTAAAGAAATTGCTTCTGCTATTTAGAACTCCGCTTGGAATGGATTGAGGTTTTAATAACGGCGTGGGGTCCAGTAGATAGCGAAATGCCGCCTGGCTAGAATATTTCTGATAAATTTCAAGTGTAGTTTTATAATATGGTAAATCTGACGGGGAACAGCTACTGTATTGATATAACGAAAAAGAGCGATAAAGTAGGAAGCGATATTTTAGATATATTAATTATACTATATATTTCCCTTTGACGTTAAAGCTGGTAAACCGCAGTTTTTGTGCTCGCGTCCAGTATACACGAGCGGCTATCAATACCGAGTATAGCCATTGGGATATCTCAGTGGAACCGCATTCTTGAGCCCCACTCTCCCGCTCCCCGACCACCTCGCGCAACATGTTTCCACACACGCAACCTTGTGAAACCGTGAACACAGCGTTCACAGCTCTTACCCCCATCGTCACAATGGCCACATTCGTATGATGGTATAGTTCGGGAAAGGCACCGCCGAGTGGTTTGTTAAGTTCGCGGCGATCGACACTGTTTCTTTTACCGACTGCGAAACCACTGAAGGGATTCATTTAAGGCAAATAAACTTTTTCATGAAGCGCCCGAGAGGAGGAAATCCTTACAAAAAATTATACAGCTTTTTAAAATGTATTCTGAATCAAACGAAGTCATCATCATCATCAGCCGATAGACGTCCACTGCTGGACATAAGGCTTTCCCAAAGATCTCCACATCGATCAGTCTCGCGTTGCTCGCTTCCAGTGTGTTCCCGCGATTCTCACCAGATCGTTAGTCCACCTCGTGAAGTGCCTCCCAACAAAATCACGGAGAATGAAATATTATATAATAAGCAAAACTTATTATATAATAAGAAATGTCTACAAAATCATGTAATAGACTACGTTACTGATTACGGTACTAATTGGTATAGTACATAATCATAACATGGTCCTGAGAATCATAGGATTGCGCTTTCTATATATGGAAAATAAGTATCATTCGAAATTTGAAGATAATGTATTCTCTCATACACTCATACACAGTAAAATTTAATAAACACCTTTCACAGAATATTAAATAAACCAATCAATAGATAATGAGAAGGAAGCACTTATTTACATTCTTCCTCTAAGCGTTGATTTCGTTTTGTGACAGGATCTGCTAGCCCAATTTTCTCCTTCTACTTTGTCTTTTCCGTTTAATAGAAATAAACAGGTACATATTCAAGTACTAGCTAGTCTCCGCATGTTTTGCTGATCATAATATAGAATTAGATTTGAAATTTGTCAGAAATATTCTCGCCCTGTGGCAACCCGTCACGCCGGAACATCTTCCCGTTATTAACACCCCCGCAACTCCTTGAGGAAGGAACTTTGTACAACCCATTCTTAACTTACCTATAAATGAAAGAAGCAATATCTCTACCAAATTTTGAGTCTCTACATCTATTAGTTTTGTAATGAATCTCTGTATATCTCCTAAATCTATTACTATATATATAGATCACAATGTTTCCTCTTCTAGAACATCAACTTCAAGGGATATAAAAAATTACTTAAAAATAAACCGCCAGTTGAAAAACGATCATCACGTTAAAAGATCATTTGCATAACAGCCAATTTAAGTTTTGAAAAGAAGTCATCCGCCATATACCGGCAGCCGCAGCTTACCTCATACATGAAACAATGTATCACCGTGCATTATCATTTAATGATGACATCCACCGGACTCGGAGGTGACCGGTTCATAACCGGACTGCCGGCTGTTAGCATCACTTAGCTCATTTCATTCCAAATTAAACGTGGAAGATCTTCATTCTACCATCAATACTTGTATTTGAACAATCGTACGAGAGAGTAAATATTAAACAACGAACCTACATCTTTACACCAACACTATTTAATTCCCTTTCTACGTTGTGGGTAGTCATTTCTAATTTACAAATGAAAACTAGTAAGTTTTTTTTAAAAAATAAACTAGTCTCATTAATATATTACACTGTTTTAAGTGATACCCAAATACAGTGCTTTTCGCAGTCACGGAGATTGTTTGGGGCAAAGAGATGTCCTATCTAGGAGTACTATTGCCTCCCGGATTATTGAGGACCATAGTAGTCCAACTTTTCTACATTAGAAGAAATTATAAATAAAGTAATTAAAGAAGAAACGTAACTAATAATTAACTGAATGGTTTATACCATCCTTTCCTTTCCATCGTTTCCTGCTTATGCAGGAAAGCAAAAGATTGTAAACTAGAATAAAAATTGCAAAAGGATCTTTGTACAGGGATTATAGTAAGGATTGAATAAAGACAAGCAATGAAAGAAATATGGAAATAGACAAAGAAATGTAGCAGAAGTAAAAATATGAATAAATAAATATGGATGCAACTCATTTAAGGGAAAGATGAAAGAAGGAATTACTATGGAGTATAGACGAGAGTAAAAGAATGGAAGATTAGAATGGTATAGAAGAAGATGAGAACAGAAGGCGAGAATGAGGAAAAAAATTATTAATTGTAAGAGAATTAAAGGAACGAAGCTCAGACCCATAAATGCCCGGGGGAACGAGTATAAAAAAAACAGTATTTTCCAAGTTTATATCGTTCCCGTATCCGCTAGTAAAATTTTTCTTTTGTACACCGCTCCCCTGATACACACTCCTAAATAATATATCTCATTTCTCTAAAGCTCCATCTGTTGTCAATCTTAACTATGGAATATACTCTCTATCCTCTCTCTTTCTCTCTTCTATCACCTTACTAAGTTATTAGGTTCATTTTGTACTATATATTGTACAGATAACACATTATGATAATGTTTTTATAACCTGTTTTAACTTTTCAATATTCCCGCCATTACTGATATACTTTTCTCCTAACTCCAATGGGAGTCCGAAAACCACCAGCTCTAGAAGATGTAACCGCACCAGCTTCTGCAACGTTGTGATTAACTTCTTTGCGGTATATCGAAGCCCCCAATCCTTGTATCATTCTTAATAAATAGTATTCTTTTGTAAGGATTTCTGTCAAATCTTATATAAAGGATAGTTAAAAGGTAAATGTGAATAATATGCGGAATAAATTGTTACAGACAGACACTAGCACGTTTATAATAATAACGGCCGTGAAAATCCTAACGTCCGGAGTGTTCGACATAATAGCTTATAACGTTCTATTGCTTTCTATAAAATATATCGTTGCTGTATCGCAGTAAAATCGCAAGTGTTATATCCTTCGCTATAAATTCAGCAGTAGGACTTCGAAGTAAATCGGCGCGATCAATGCTATTGTAATGGTTCACCGCGGGGAATTAATACACACAATATATATTTATATATATTTCGGTGTCTTCAAGAAAAGAGTGAACAGACTGTTACTAGATTAGTGCAGCTTACCACCACAAACCATATCACCACTTAACCTCATGATATGTTAAATAAGCAAATGAATAGGAGACCTTGACTACCTTGGCAAATTGTCACTATAGCTTTCAACTCGCGGCTGAAAATCTACTCGAGAGAAAATGAAAAGATGTAGTGTCAAGGCACATCCGGTAGTCCTAGGTGACAGGTGATAATGACGAAGACAGAGGAAAATTGAAGAGAAAAATAAGGAAAGCCCACCACCACCGCGCTTGATATATGGCTAAGAAGACAGAGATTCGACAAAGGCCAGCCAAATCTGATAAATGATAGCCCCAAATAATGTCAACACCTTTCTCATCAGCCGATAGACGTCCGCTGCTGAACATAGGCCTCCCCAAAGATCTCCACATACAGTCACCATGATTCGGTACCCTCGGGCACTAGGGACCATCGTTTGTAGGTTTTTATATGAGAGGATTTACTCCAATTCCAACTATGCTGACCCAATGCGGGTTGGTGGAAGCTAGAGCCCCGTTTGCTGATTACCAGAAAGCATCACGAGCAGGTGAGGTTCGCTTGGGTCTCGTGAGTTGTTGTGCGGGGCCCCTTAGATCTCTATTTAATTTACATAAAAATTTATAATTTAAGTTTGTCTAAATATCCTAATATATATACTATCTGTTTTGTTTGCTATTTACAACCTTAACTCAGGAGCATCGAATTATTCACGTCTCGATGTGGTGGAGGATGAGTCAGCCAGAATGCGACCGTCATGTTTATGTTGGCCCATTCGAGTGCCTCGCGACTCGCCTGACTTCCTTGCACCAACTTTTACCACATCCACACAACAGCATAATACAGCTAAGCCATTAAACACGCCATCTATATTTGTGTGTCCAAGAAGAACACCCTGAAAAAAGCTATCTCTGTTGTCTGTTGCCTTAATCATCGTTGACCATTGAATAAAGTTGGCACTTTAAGAAGAGAAGCTTATATTTAAACTGTCCATGTTTATTATTGTGATGTGATGCATTTATCTCCAATTTACCTTAACTTTCAAGCGTAAGCCATCCCGCTGCTGAACTGCAATCCCACGGTAAAGCAACTATATAGTTGGAATTTTTTTTCACGACACAACGCCAACTTCATCCTCATTACCCAGATGATTCACCACTGTGCATTTCAGGTGTAACTTTTGACAAGTCATTCTCACTTTGTAGAATCAGTTGTCACCAGCGATATTTCCGAACCAATACGACATGGGAGCCTTCAAGAAAAGAGTATAATATTCTCTTAAACGTCGCTAACGCAGCCGCGACCCCTCTGGTGTTGTAACTGTCCTTAGGAGTCGGTGATCACTTTCTACCTCGTAAACTGTTAGCTTGTTTGCCCACCTTTATTTATATATATATATGTATATAACAAATTAATTATTACACAGTATAATGTTCTAGCCAAACTTAACAGTATAGGTCAATAACCAATAAAGTGAAACAAGCGCTATCATTATTACATTAAATGAAGCATCTGTATGCTCTGTGTCCTAACGATCCACTTGAGGAGATGGCCGCCGAGTTTTGACCGGTCAAGTCATAATATATGCTTTCTCACTTAGAAGAAAAAGATATATGAAATAATATACACACTAGTTATTTAACATTGAATTGAGGAAGGGATATATTTTTATATATAATGAATAAAAAATTACTAAGGACTTTGAAGCTCTGCTCAGTTGTAAGAAGATATACAGATATGATTTCCACTGAGTTTGAGCTTCACGACAATTACCGACATTAACAACTTTTGAGCAGATGTCACCTTCCACCTGAACTTGGTCAGCGTGTTGGATAAATAGTCATCTATGTTACTACTAATGAAGAAGACCTTCAAGCACGGTAGTGGGAACATTAAAAGGTTTGTTTATTAAAGCGAATTCCGTTCTAAGGGCATAACGCCTTAACAAAGTAAAGCTGTGTATCTTATCTGCTAGAGCCAGGATCCAGTACCAATTGTAGATGACAACATTAGATTTGTGGTCCAGCGAACGGTTGAAGATACCAGGCCACGACGAAGAACGCCTATAAGATGGACTGACCAGATAAAGTCGGCAGTAAATGTCTCATCGTCGTTGCCACTATATAAATGCACTAGGAAAGTGGTCATCAGAGAGGAATGCCGACGTGTCGAAGAAGAAGAAAACAAATGTACTGATAACTTTTGAACAACAATAACTAAAGAAACAACACAAATCAAAACTAAATAAGAAAGATGGTCCATAATAATTTTCTGGTAGGAATCGAAACAGGAAGGTGGATGTGAATCATAAGTGTGCTGTTATCGTATAAGTGATTGATGCATTGATAAAACTTACAGCATCTCATTCTCCATTTATAAACGTAGCTATAAACTTTTTTTTTTAATAGTTAATACTCAGTTCAGCGTCGGCGCGAACGCGCTAGAGTGTACGCGGCTTGTACAGGTCGCCTATCTGTGCCTAGTGCTCGCACCGCGGCGGATACCTACCCGCTCAGACGGTCATAGACCCGCGACTGGCATTTGGCACAGCTGTCGGCAATCACGCTAATGTATTCACAAGTTCAAATAATAACGATTATTGAACTCCTTGTGCCACTAACGTTGGCAACGCCGTACGACAACCGTCTTGCTGGTTTATTGTTTAATTTATTAAACTATCGATGGTTGAACTAAGTAAGCACCATCGCAGCACCCATAAGCGTTACTGTATTACTATTTGGAGACGATTGTAGCTGATGAAATTACCGAGGTAACGAGTCGACATCTTGTCTCGAAGCGATTAACATAATATTGTACTTGCTGTTTACTTCCTAACTAGTGCCACGTTTCTTATTATAAGGGTAAGTATATCTTCTATCGTCTTACTCGTCTTTTCACTCTTTTGATATACCAGTTTACATTACCATCTCTTGTCTACGTTTGTTAAATAATATTTTTATTGTAAAACATACAACGAAACATAAATCAAATCTAACGGTCTAATGAAATATGAAGAGTGAAATTATAATCAACTAAACACAAAAACTACAATCGGATCATTATAAAAATACTACTTTAGTATTGAATATTCACGGCCGACATAGAAAAGAAACATCATGCTTTTCGTAGAATATTTTCTTACAATTTATCTTCTCAAATATTTGATGATGTCCAAAGCCGTGAATAAAAACGGTATAAAGCTAAATATATATCAATATATCTTTCCTCGCATAATGATTGATGATTTGGCACTTATATATAAATATTCGCAAAGTTATGTTTTAAGTATTCGACAGTGTTTACAGCGAACACTTTGATGTACCGTTAAGTTAAAACGCATTGATAAATATCACACGTTTAAACTCCGTGATTGAGATAGCTCAATATGACAAACGGCGGTGGATGCCTTCTCCGAAATGCACACTTTAGTTATATTACCGTTTTAATGTACACACACACACACACACGCACACGTACGTACATATATACATACACATATACACACGTCCGTGGTCTTACAAGTTTATAGCGGCTACATTGATACTTCACTTTAAAACAGCTATGTCGACATTTCAAATGTCCGCCTGGTGCAGTGGCTAACCGCTTGCTTATCGCAGACGTCTCAAGCTCGATTCGTTGTAAATTTTTTTTTAATATGAAGCATCTAGACGAGCTAGACTTTCACCTGATGGTAAGTGATACGCCCGCCCTTAATAATATAGCGCTAGTTAGGATGTTATATACAGCAATTACATTGCGCTCGTCACTTTGAGACATTGGCGATGTTGAGTCTCATTACCCCAGTAGCTTCACTAGCTACAGCACCCTTCAAACCGGAACACAGTAATGTTTGCACAGTACTGTTCGTCAGCTGCTATAGGTTCTGCGGTGATAGCTACCTAGACGGTCTCCTATAATAGAGACCTGCTACCAGTAAAATTTCGTTTGGTGGTCCTTTTTTTAAACTCGATTAACTAGCTACCAATATAGCAGAGCTGGAATATTCTGGAGAAATGGGTGTAAGGAGTCCTGCGAAACAACTGACGGACCCATTTTTTTTTTTGTTTCAGGGAGGATATCTTCGAAAAGATACTCTGCCTCCTGGGGGGAAGTCAGAGTTATGTGGAGATTTTTACCCACTAAAACCCCCTCGGTGGTCACCTTCGGTGTTTGGCGAGATCACGGGATCTCCGTTCGGAACACAACCGCGGCCTCGCTAACGCTATGCTGGGATAGCTCGTCCCGGGGTCTGCTTATACAGACCCTACCGGCCTCGTGAGTATTACTTCAATGACCGGAGACCACGTCCAGCCATTGTCCTCCTCAGGGTCGTTTAGAAGGCGATGAGAACCCCCATCCTGATCGCCAACAACCCCAAAGGCCCCATTATGGTAGGGGAGCACCATTCACCGGTGCGACGTGTTGACGCACGGTAGCGCCACGACGGTTTCTTGTCCTAGCGGGATCTGTCCTCTCTCCATCCCGCTCGGCAGCCTCCTTTTGTACCACTACAGTTTCGCAAAAGGAGGCTACGGCCCTCCATGCAACGTCTCCTCCCAGCATCGCCGACACGATTGCTGGCAAGGAGAGTTTCTGTCCGACAACTGACGGACCCAAGCCAACCTTACTTGCTCGCGGTGCCCCCGCTAATCAACATAGGAGGCTCTAGCTCCCCACAATCCACATTAGGCCAGGGTGATGAAAAGTAGCCCAAATCCATATGAAAACCTGTAAATGCCGGCCCCTGGTGCCCGGTGATGCGAGCGGTACAGGACCGATATCGATCGGGATCTTTGGGGAGGCCTATGTCCAGCAGTGGACGTCTATCGGCTGATGGTCGTGGAGTATTCCGAGCAGCATACTTCATCCATGGCCCTATTGTCACCTAACACTATATGAAATTAGGTGTTAGCCCATTTTAAAACTAAAGCTTAAAGTTTCTTGTTACGTATGTATTCAAATGTAATTTCGTGTATTCGCAGCTTTTTTTTAGTCCTGAAATTAAAGTGATTTGCTGCATCAATTTTTTGATTACCACCGGAATATCAGACAGACTGGCTTCAAACACTTATGGTAAGCGGTTACCGTAGCCTATGAACCCTTGTTATTGAAAGCATCAAAGCCTTGTAGAGTCCCACGAAACTTATAACGTATTTTTAAAAAATATACCCATTTTAATATATACGGGAAATATGTATTCTGCATTCTAATGATGTCCAGCGTCCAATGCATCAGCAATTAGATCAGCTCAATGAGCTCCGGCGTCGTATTACCGTTATAAAGCATTCCCCTCATCCTGTTTGTGTGGCTGCAGACAAAGGTAATTAATTCAGACTATAACTTGTAAGTAAAGCTTTAGATAGAGATAGGGCCGGAACACGGCGCTCCCGCTTCAAACCAGCTCCTCCTAAAGATTGCTCGAAGGTTGATAACACAAATATCCGTTACAAAATTATACAGACTGTAATATTGCACTCGGTTTCATAAGTAACATTATTATATATCCTCGTTACAGTATTTTCTACAAATTTAAACATTGACTTTATCAGATTATTTATAATGATGCATACGACATTTAGTAACTATTATCGTGTATATTTAAATATTACTTGTATCTCTTACAAGATATTCCACAAGGGTTAGGAGATCAATGAAAGAAAAGCAATGTGTGCAGTACAATCGGAAGGAAGCATATAAAACTGCTTCCTGGACGCAGTGGTTAACAATTTTGGATCTGGCCAGCTCTACCATCCTTATAATATATATCTGTCTTAACAGCATTACTGTGTTTCAACTTATAATACAAGAGAAGAGTGTTATAGGCGACACACACTTCACCATCCACTGCCTGATTGTCATTTAAGTCCATTGGAAATTGAAATGTTGCCTAACTCGTTATATAATAGATAAAAAATATATATAATAATATGTTACTATTAAACTTTTTATATATTTGTTTATGCATAAGGGGTGTGGGAGCCCTTATACTCCTTATGCATAATATAATATATTACAGATAAACAAAAAAATAGTGGAGACCTATGTCCAGCAGTGGACATCTATCGGCTGATGATCATGATGCATAGTTTCCATGTTTATATTTCACCTCTATTTCAAGGCTTCTTATTGTAATAATATAAAGGATAAATTAGTTTTAATAAAATGCATGATACCATCAATACATCCTCTTTTACTCATTAGATTCTTCTATACATAGATGTATAGAAATTAAATTTATTATGTATAATCTGTACTGATAATTGTTTCTTTATTTTGTTGGTTAAAAAGTCTACTGTAAGGAAGTACATATGATTATTATTTAAGAAGATAGACATATATCAATTTGTTTAACTATGCAATGTTTATTTTACACATCGTTACCGTTTATTAAAATGGAGTGTTTTAGTTTAAAGGGGACTTTATCAAGAGTTTCTCTATATATAAATAAAAATAATCCTATAAGTCGATTGAAATCTCTCTGGTGTTTCTATTCGCAAAAATTATCTCCACAAGAGACATTCGTTTGTGCCGCGGTCGAGGTTTTCATTAATTTTACAATTAAATGATGTACCAATACCAATAGGTAGTACACGTCTTGTAACTCACACACCCTGATCTCCTGTGCCCTAATAATGGACTATAAAACCTTGATATTTTTTTTTTAAACCGTTTCGTTTTGAGCCGGTTTATAACCAGACCAAGGCAACCGGTCTGCGCTCGTTCTCTTTTTTTTTCCTTACGATTGGTAATTACATGACGTTAGAAATAGGTGCGACGGGACCGGTGAGGTGCTGTACTACTTTTTTTTAATCGATTTATAACGTCTCATTTCAAACTCAAGCAGCTGGAATATAAAGAGAAGCGCATTAAAATAAGAAGAATTCTCCTAAAACGCCTTACAATTTCAGAATAATTTCGGATATATTAAGTAACGGTAAGTAATATAATACGTTAAGCCTGCATCAATGTTATAACTTACCAGCAGTAAGGACCGTGCTTTGAGAAAATGTTTAGAGGTAATGCTTTCCCCGTTAATTTCATTTTATACTTAAAATTCTTAATGCATTTCCGATTACTTAACGTTATATAATATGTTAAAACTGAAAGACTTAACTGAAGGCAGGTTATAATCAATTATACTACAATGAAATTGTATACGAATTGTTTTTTATCTCCAATAGACAATGATGATGGTGTAGGTTGACTGCTGAAAATACTTTAATTATCATATCTAGAGGGCAACAATAGAGTAATTCTATTATAGCTGATGATTTACATCAATGTCGTGAAAGATAAGCAAAGCGGATTCGATAACACTCACTAATAAAACTCCACACTTGTAGCTCCAAACCCGAACTAAAGAACACTCAGGACAAGCGGTTATACGCCACGGAAGAAGTCAAAACAGTTCGCCGGCCCTTCTGCATACAATAGACATCAACGAGCGCACGCTGCGCAAGCGCACGCGATACAAACGCACCGCATGATGTCCCATATTAACTTTAGAAAACTGAATAGATATTAATAATCGATTGTATATACGAATACGATAATTATAAAGGAACATTTATAATACTCAATAGGATTTATGATAACTATTAGACTTGAGATATATTTTAAGCATGAATTAAAAATAATATTTCAGAGTGAAGGAATGAGCGGAGAATTCCCTGATTACTATACTACGGTAAGAACAAAAAAATTATATAGTACATTTTTGATATAATTTTCATTTAGTTATAATATTCTGAACGATAAGTTATTATAGATATGCCTGAAGGTTATTTTATTCTTTAAAAGCTGATAACCCTGACGCGCGTCACGATAGCCACATTAAAATTGATTACGAGTTAATACACTAGTGTGTTGGCACCTTAACATAACTTTGCATCGCCGTAAAAGGCTAATTCCAGTGAGATTTACAGCTCGGGAACGCGAATTCTCGCTCGAAGCCATCCCGAGTTACTGTTATTGCCTTTATTAAAATCCAACTTGAGCAATAACACAGTTCGAGTATCCAGTTTATGTGTACTTCGACGAGCTCATATAATGGTATGAATAATGCGAATATTCATCACCATAAAACAATCCAATTTAAATGGTACGCCAGGAGGCATTTTGATAATTAGCACCAGCTTTTAGACTCACCGACGATTTCAGTCTGTAGAGTAAGTCATACAGTAGACTCTTGTTGGAAATTGTGCGTACTTAAACGGTAATATAAATCAGCACTTATAATTTCATTTACATTGATAGCGAAGACAGAGAACATCAATTAATAAGTATTCATGTAATTAAACAACTCTTCAGGGTTGAAAACTTAAGCTTGATACCGCCCTCTCATAAACGCACATCTAACAAATGATACGTACATACTATGCTAATCAAATACAATTCCGCAAAAGAACGTGGGGGAAAAAGTAATTGAATAATATAACATACAAACATTATTGTATCTATTTAAATTTCTTGCTATTCCACCAATATTTATGATGGAAATTCTCTCAAAGAGTTTTGTTTTTCCATGTAGATCAACTTCCAAGTATATTCTTCCTAACAAACAATAACGATGAAAACCGGAAAAAAAATAGCAGAAAACTTAGCGTTGTTATAAATAAAAATTGAACTAGTGTAACAAGAAATTTTCAAACAACTCAAAAGATGGCGCTACATGAACAATAGATCGCGCTATCGTTTATCATATCGTGTGTAGATTGAATTTGGTAAACAAGTTATTACGGAGTATACATCTATATCCATCTACTGGATCTCTGTTATAGCAAGACTTGGGTCACTGAGTCGTTACGAAGTATACAATTGTATCATAATCTTTATCAGCCGAAAAAAATTAATAGTTGGACGTAGGCCTGTCCCAAAGATCTCCAACTTAATCAATCCTGCGCTGCCTGTATTTAGCCGCTTCCCGCAACCCATACCAAATCGTCGAAGTACCTGATGGAGGTTTTTGTCTGTCTGCAAACAAGATTATCTAAATAACGCTATAAGTATATATAATATATACCATATATTACATAAGTACGTATCAATCTTAAAATATTTGTCCTTTTTGGATAATCGGTGTAACATTAAGGTTTATTTATATGAAATTAGCAAAGTATAACTTATATAACAAAAAATCTCGCGAAGGAGCGAACGTATTTATCCCAGATAAAGTAACACCTTAAATAAAACAATATTTATGCAGTATGTGAAACATTCGCAGCACTCGCCTCGGCGAGCTATAAAACCTCAGCATATTCGCTGTAAATGTATTTATCGCCTCATTTTATATCTTTTCTTTACGGAATTCACGACTTTCGATCGTCCCACGGTTAAATGTCGAATGACAACCGAATTTTTCCATCCCTTATTCGTTATTCGCTTTTAAATATATTATACGCGTTTTAGATATTTAAGAAATATTCAGTAACCCCAATTCGAAATACCTGCTTGAACTTTACTGTATTAAGTAGTGTTTAATATATCAAAATGAATTATAATATATAAATGATCTAACACCTAAACTACTGACTATACTACTATATTACTACTACAGACCCATCAAACTGCCGAGTCATTTTTATAAGTTCTTCTCGAAAGTCATTACGAATCGAGTCGCGTGTGTGATGTCAGTGATGACCTATGGCTCAGAAACTTTGTCGCTGACCATGGGACTCATAGGAAAGGTCAGAGTCACACAGCGGGCGATGCTTGAAATATCTCTGCGCAAACAAATCAAAAATTAGAAGATCCGCAGAAGAACCAGGGACACCGACATGGCCCTACGAGTCGTTAGGCTGAAATGACAATGGGCGGGGCACATAGCTCGTAGAACGGATGGACGTTGCGAGTCTTAAAGTGCTGGAATGGCTACCTCACACCGGAAAGGGCAGCGTTGGCAGACCCCCCACTAGGTGGACAGAGGATACAAAAACAATCGCTGGGAGCCACTCGATTAAAACAGCGCAAGCCGTGATTTGTGGAACACACTACAATATATCTATGTCCAGCAGTGGACGTGTATCGGTTGAAATGATGAATGATGATGAAACTACTGATCGGACAAAATGGCTGTTCATAAGTATTTCTCTTTAAATTTCTTTCAAATATTACATACGATATATATATTATGATAGTTTAGTTCATAATTTTATATAATTTGTTATATAAACATCAAACGGGTTATTTTATCCGGCTTAAAAGAAATAAGTATATATCATATTAACTGCTGATAGTTCAAGTGTTAGGAAACATTATCTCGGTTATCTTTTGGTCAAACATTCTTGTGGAAGTTCATTTTTTTAAGGAGAAGGTTTTCATGTAACAGCTTTTTAGCAGCATATCAACTTTTATATAAAGTGACCAAGCAAAGTTAGGGGTTTTATTAAGTTTAAATCAAAGTGCAGAAGGACACCGGCGTGTTCTGTAGGAGGTCCCGGAGCCCCTCTTAATGCACCGACGAAGACCACCGAAGAGATTTTAATGGGTAGATGTTCCATATAACTTGTCTTCCCCCAAGAAGGAGGGTATCTTTTAAAACGATTATATTAAATTATAAAAAATATGAGCAAGCTGTAAATTCTATATATACTACTACTTGACTATTTCAAATAATAAACCATTGACGTTATATATTTTATTTTACCCTTTTAAAAACGAATTCAACAAAAAGGTCTAGCTTTTATACTTACCTGGCTGTATCAAGTAAAGCAGTTCGCGTTGTATGTTTTTCACACGTCTTTTACCACCTCGGCTCAATAAAATGCAGGAAACCGTTCTGTCAATATGAAAGCTAAATATTTGAATCGAGCGCAAGCCACGCGTGGGCATCGGGTGGGATCGCCGTTGGCACTCTAGTATTGTTAAACAAACATAGACGTGCAGTACTATTTGCACAATTAAGGTATTAAATTCTCACAGTTTGTATTGGCAAATAGTGAAAAACAGTAGCCTGTGGCAATAAGTAAACGATTACTATACATAAGTTATATACCAAATATGTACTATATATAAGTAAGTAAATTTTTAGTGCCTGTTTAAAAAAAAAAAAAGTATGACACAACAAAGATGAATGTTTAATTTAAACAATATTCAGAAATTTCTTTTCGATAGATATTCAGTTTATGGTAAAAATGAATTAAATTTCGCGAGATATTTTCCTGCTTTAAATGGTTAGCTAATTCCTCAATATCACTAGCTACATCAGCCTTCACCAGGACACAGTGATATTTGCAAATCACCTACTAAACGGACTCCGGCAGCGAAGACCCACCACTATTCAACGCAGAAGGATATATATTATGACGTGATTTACGCACGCGGGCGGATAAGACGTTTCGTTCTTAGCTATAAATAACTCCACAAGCCAGGTCAAGTTGTAAATAACAACCTGGACGGTGGTACTCAAACATTTATACATCAGTAAGTGAAAAATAATATTTGTGTTCTTTAGATAATCATATTTTCTGATATCTCGTCAATAATACTCTGTCTTTTATAACAGCCAAAACTTAGGTCACTTCTTCGATTCACAGGAATTGAATCATCTTTAAGTGACTACTTACTTTATTAATGAATGTACGTATATCAGCTAAGAGATTTTAAGTTTTAACATGAAACGACAAAGGAATACTTAACCGAGATGTTTTAATCCCACGAGTTTGAGCTGAAGTTTGACAAGCTGCGTTATAAAATACGTTACGATCTTTATGGGTTCCATTTACGCTCACTTTATACTCAGACTTATTTTTGTATTAATTGCCGGGATTGAATTTTTTTTCTTTCGATTTTTTTTATCACCCGTCCAGCACCTGTACCTTCGAGCGGTCCCGGAGATGATTTCGATGACTGGTTACTTTTTTTTAAGGGGATAAAAATAAAATATTCTCGTCATCCGTATTTGTACCCTGTGCTTTTAGTACAGAGTTGATAACACAATAGCAAGGTGGCTTTGGAAAATATTTTTTAATGTCTTCTTTTTCGTAGGAGGGTGAGAAGATGAGTCCACTGACAAAACCGGAGCGAGCAGGTAGGAAATCGATTGTTGTTCGATTTCTAACGAACGTAATGACGTCCGAAAAATTCCACAAGTATTATTATTGGCTCCGGCTCAGACAAAAGGATTGGGTCCTTCTTTATTATAATTTATAAAGCGACGTGTCGTTTATAAAAAAAAAATCAGTTGAATGTTCGCACGACATTTTAACAAGTGTTTCGTTGATAACCATCTACGTACTTTAGGCGTTTGTACACTCGACGTATAATATAAAGATTTTTATTTATTTGACGGAGCAACGAAACGAGCAGAACGTTCACCTGGTGCTATGTCTGATCACAACTATAAAACACCCACTTAGATGATATATACTACACAAGATGTTAATTCTTTTTAGCTTTAACTAACCGCGCTCTTAAACCAGGCGCTATTAAACTAAACTTTTAGAACTTTAGACTTTAATAACCTTTACTTGTTCGATAACTAATTTGATGTTATATGACTACGTTTAAGTGTATAATGTTAAGTTTTGAATTGTGTGAAATTTTAGGAGAAATTTCTTCGACAAAACTAATATATGTTACAGTCTCCGCTGTATACTAAATATCAAGGCTGAAGCTGCTGTTCTTTGAAGCTATACCAATTTACTTTTACGACTCGTGATTGCCTATATGGATAACAAGCGTTATATTCAGAAACAGTCCGTCTGTATGTTGACGATTGAGCCGGGCTGCAAGTTAATTTTGAAATTGTAATTTGATTTTCAATTCCACCACCGGAATTAGGTTCGCCGCGGTCTGCGGTTATCTCGCGCCCGACATTCCGCCGTATTGCAGGATGATGATGTACGAATATTCTATTCATGGCTGCCGGAATGTGAAAATTCATTTAAATAACGCCCAAAGGTTATGTCAAATAAACCATAACAAAAAACTTTATCAGAATTTCTAATACAAATGATATTTAATAAGTTTGAACTGTTGACAGGGAGTCCGGGACTCGAAATATATTGAAGTCAAAACTCAAGCAGTTGTTTCTCCATGAACTGATATTGCGAGTTGTAGTTGATTCAAAACAGAACGATGTACTATTAAATGAAGTAGTCAATGTTTAGTTATAATTTATGCTGATGCTTAGCCAACATTTATATCTAGTACCTATAACATATTAGTAGTACTTATGTTAAAGAAATTATGTGAGAAATCGAGCTCGTCTGTCATCAAACGTAAGTTCCTTTACTGTAACATAAACCGCATCTGTTTGAATTTATCGATTAATAACTTAATCATTTAATAAAGCTAAGATAACAGATCTCCTGAAGTCATAGTAATTATGAAGTACTTACAACTTTAAATTATTGTTTAGAAATCAATCTACGAAGAGTAAGCTCACTGTGTATTGAAATCTTCTAGTGGTATGATTGGTGTTTGATTTAATTTTATTATTAATGGATCCCAAGCTTGTGGTATTACCCCACCATTTCCTCTACTATAGAAATTAGGAAGTTATTTCATTCAATAGTCTCGGGAATTATCAGAATCATTTCAATTATCTTTTATCTATATAACAAAAGAGGTTGTATATTACATATAACTTTTAATATACGTCTTTGTATCTTATTATTTGTTATAAATAGATAAGGTAAATGTTCCAAAAGCTCGTTTCTTTTAAGCTTACATTAATTGATCTCTATCTTTATCTGATATTCTATATTAGTCGATATGTAATTAAGTCACTTACATTATTTCCAAGTAGCGTGGGAATAGTGTAATTAGTGTGTACTCGACGTGTTCATACCAAAATAATCGAGTCTAATCATCGACTGGCTATCTAAATGATATCTTATAACTAACAGTAGATAGTACACGGGCCAAACACAGGAAGTGTATTCACCGAATGACGGTCGTCGCCCACCACCACCCACAGGCTTCACGTGTTTATTGGGAACAAACACTTGATATGTCGGAGGAGTTAGGCGTATAACTGTACTGGACCAACACGCTGACAATTTTCTTGTATATATTGAAGGAGTTAGTATAATAAAATAAGTACTTGATCGAAGACACACACAACAAATCTTATCGGTTGCCTCAGACATGCGCTTGTCTTGTAACACGGAAGTCCATGGTTCTATTCTGCGCCCACACGTTGTGAAGTGGTTTGTGATAGGGCTTTTCGAAGCAACCCGACACCCTACCTTTATATTATAAATTCTCCATAGCAGCGTTTCTGTGTACTGGCTATTGCCATATACAAGCGGAACTATTTTCAGGAAGCACATCACATTCCACAGCTTCACGCCATTTAATATGACGTGAAGTTTCGGTCAACTATATGTACATATAAAAAAACGTTTCTTGTCTTAACTGTTTAAGATATCAAATCAGATTTCTTACTCTTATATATCTATTTCCGTCCAGCATTCGATCAAATGTTAGCCAACACTAATCTTACACATGAATCAGTAATGTGATACAGATTGCATGAAGGTATTTTTATATCCCCATTCAGCACTCGATAACAATCTTTGTCGGCGACGTGACTGCAACATCAGTAAATGGAAAACTTGCCATATATTAGAAGAGAAGCGCAGATTACACTTGATGACTATTTAAAACTATAGACAACGTTAATCGTATGAATAATTATTCCGTAAACGTAAGTCTCGAGCGTTGAGCAATTTGTGGGCGAGTCGAAAGTTTTATATTATAACTTGCAAGCAGTTCTTAGCTCTACCATTTTTAAGATAGGACTTAATTTAGCGTGGAGTTGTTGAATGCCTCAGTTGTACCGACGGCCTGCAACTGATAGTATCGACGAGTCGGTCTCGTATAGCGCTGGTATGGGGAGCAATGGGCTCGTCCTATGGGTGAGTGGAATGCGCTCCGGCACACAATCCACTTGCCACTTTTCATAATATTTTTGTATTTACAGTACGAATTATAACTCACGAATTAATTACATGACTATTATCCAATAATCAAGCCATTTAAATGAAATTTTACATAATCCAATGATGAAAACACACATTAAATATTCAATTTCTTGATTGTTATTTCCTTGAACATGTTGCTAATTAGTTACAAATGTAAACCACAGAACTTACACACCATTCTACCATAAACATATTTCTTATGAAAACTTAGTACGATTTAATAAAATATCATAATTTTATGTTGATTTTATAGTAAAAGAATTTATTAATAATATAATCCAATTGGTTCGATAAAATATATTTAAGATTTATATTATAGAATCGACGTGCCGTATCGCGTCTCGATCAGACAGAAGAAAGTACATCGGGCGCGGGATGATAGCAACGGAGGCTGCGACCGGCCAGACCGGTTATGCTAAACCCCATTGTGGTCAGTTTTTGTACCCGGACCCCGGACCCCGTGCCCCTCACCATCACCCTGAACACCTCATTGCAAACGCTCCGCGAACGAATATAGAGTTCGATATGCCAAAATTGTTATTCAGTTGTACCGTAAAAAAACTATTGATAGCCTTTTTGCTATTCATTTTTATAAATGGTATAAAGTTAACGTTTTCTATTGACTTTAAAAAAATAATTTTAAAACCATTTGGTAACTAACAAGTATAAAAAATTGATGTATAAATAAATGATCGAATACGCTCTTAGTGCTGATTACCGTATCTTGCACTGTTAAAAATGCATTTTATTGATAAATCAAACTCACGTTGGAAACTAATGAAGTAAGGTTTCGACTCGAAATAAAAACATCAATTCACGAACTAGATCCAAATTTAAACAATAATGGTGATCATAATCATATTGAACGCTTTACTAAACAAGAGAAAAAGTGAAATTTTATCATTATCACCAATATCTCATTTAAATGTTAACCATTTTAAAATAGCTTGAGTAATTTTCACATACCCTAATCGAACATTTACAACTTTAAAAAAGCAGTGCAGAAATTATTCTAATACATTATTGATAATGAAATATTACAAACCAATAAGAAATTATTTTCCCATTGAAAATATAGATAGTCGTTAATTGTTGAAAAAAATTAACATATACTATTAGAAACCAACCATGTGTTGTTTCGATATTATTACGAGTCATCCTAACAATACTAAAAAATTTTTTTTATTTTATACAACTTAGGTAACAAGAGTGCTTGTAGTCTCCCTTATGTTCTGGGGTCATCGCAGTCTATAATAGTTAGTAACACCACATGTGTCACTAGCTAGTTGCCGGCCCTTATTACGCAGTAATTATAAAATATTTTAATTATTACTCTCACCAGTGTAACGATACATCACAGAGCTTGAAATTTAGCACGATATTGAAATTTAGCGCCCTCTAGTTTGTAATTTTACACTGCTAACAAGATTAAATGTATTAATTTATACTTGCAATTATAATATTAACAATGTAAAACCTGAAATAATTAGACGTAATATTTAAAATAGTTTTAATCTTCTTTTATAACAATAACAATTGTAAAGTTATTTAAATGTAGTAACACTATAATTGAAGATTTGGCTGTATGGATTTTTATTCTATACTCTTCGGTTCAATAAGATAAAAAAAGTTAAAACAGTGTGTGTTCTGTCAAAAATGTCTTTTTGACGGCGTTTGCCGATGAAATTATTTGAAAAGTAGTTATTTTTTAACATGGGTTCCTCACAAAGCACTAGAAAACTAAGTGTAGATAACGAGAACGCCGTACAAGTTTCTCAAGAAGCTATTGACCGGATACAGGCTCAATTAAATGCTAAAGTAATTATGTTTCTTCATTACATAATTTTATCAATGTCAGGAAACATTTTTTTTTATTGTAAAAAACATAAACAAACCAATTTTAATTCATAGTACTGTTTTCTTTCTTATTTGTCAATAAACAAGTTTGATAGTACCAGGTAAGAATTTTCATGTCCCTACGTTGAAATTGAAATTACATACAAGTTTAGGTGGATCAAAATTGTAAGTTATGAAGATAATCCAACAAGTAGCGAAGACTAGAAAATAGGTATAACAAGCAATTAGACGTGTTTAACTTTTTTTTGTTCAGTTACAGTACTCTTGTGTTCTACAAGAGTATCATGCTAATATTAATTTAAAAGCAAAGGAGGGGAAACTTTTATAGATAAGACCATATTATCTAATCAATAATGAAAGTTTGTTACTCTTGATGAGGAAATACATGTTCATTACTCTCCATATGCTAAAATGATGTTAAATAAGAAAAGTAATGAATCATCTAATTGTACAACCAAATTTACTTTTATTAATTTTCCTATTTAAACAAAAATACCGAAATTTTTTGCTATTGAAAAGCATAGATCAGTGAGATGTGTTCCTCTAACCATACTAAGTAATAATTTTTTTGTAGCAAGCAGAACAGCCTCAACCACCACCTTTGCAGTATGTCCCTCCTCCAAACTATGAATCACAAAAACACCAGAAGGACTATGCAGCAGAAGAGGCCTATTGGGCACAACGGATTGAAAATTTAAAAAGAACTCACGAAAAGATAAATGTTGGAATGCAACTTGAATATCAAAAAACCCTAAAAGAAGCAAATGAATTATTCAACTTAGTTAAAGAAGACAAAATTGCAAACAAACTACCACCATGCCAGGAGGAAAAAGCGAAGGTAACTCTATTCATTATATTTTTCAGCTTGTGGTTTCGAAGCTTTAATCACCCAATGTGTGCCACATTGCTGGATTAATTTTTTCCAATCTAACTGTTAATCTTCAGCTCAAAGAAAGCTCCTCATAATGATGATGAGCCACTATCCAATATACTCTGCCAATGATATCTTTAAAGTTGTGAACATAACCTTTTTAATAATGCTTTTCTTTCAATGCATTGATATAAAATTTGTGCTGTTATTTATTTACTTTTTAAAATTTGCACAATTCATCATTACCAGGTTTTTAGACACACACTGTGGGTCACGTAAGCCTCCCCTAAAGATTTCCACTCTTAAAGGTACTGTCTTGTCACTGCCCACGTCCAGCATACCTGGTCCAACAAAACCTACATGGTCAATTTTAAATACAAATATAGCTAAATTATCCATCATCTAGTTATTGTTTTCTCAAAAAAAAACAAATACTAAAATTTATATTACATTACTGTATATTCTTTCCAGGTGCTGGAATGCTACAGCGCAAACCCTGACAAGTCACTTATGTGTTCAGTGATTGTGAATCAATTCAATGACTGTGTTTGCAAGAGCAGGATCGCAGCCTTGTCTGCAACATCCTAGCTACGCTCCGATGTGTAAATAATAAAAATGGAGTACGACAATAGCAATAATCTTCATCCAACCAAGCCTGACAACTGCTGTATGGCTCTGAAGTAGAATTATTTAATTATTATTATTGGTGTATGAATAAACTGGTTATCTTATCTTATTTTTATTTATCTGTTCTTAGAGTATACTTGACAAAAGCCTTAGGAGACGGCAAATGCATATTGGTCTTGTATTTGCCGTAGCACAGCGTGGGTGCTAAAGAGGGCTTTCCACTTCCATAGGATGTTTTAACCAGACTGCAAGGGGGCACCGGTGCGTTGCGTAGAAGATCCCGGAGCCTCTCATAATGCACTGAGGGAAAACCCGAGAGTTTTTAGTGGGTAGAATCCCCATGTTAACTTATCATCCCCACAAAAGCAAGGCGTCTTATAAAATTTACTCAGCAATTAAAAAAAATAGATGTACAAAGTTGACCATTTGTAATGTATATTTTCTGAATCGGTTTTATTCTGTCTAAAATGTTTGTCCATACGACAAATGCAATATGCAGTAAGATTAAACCCCTTGTGCCTTATTACTAATAAGTATATATTATCTATATCAGTACATAGCATTGTGGAGGTCGCATGCTACACCACCTGGCTAACTTTTTGATTAATGTTAAAATAATAATAGGAATACCACTTCAATTAAAGAGAATTATTATCTCATGAAATATTTTTTTTTGGCATTGTGACTGCTGTCTAAAAAATTTTATCTATGACAAATAAAATCAATAAACAAAATTTTACTCAATGCATGTCTGGTTACCATGACAACCTGTTGGAAGTAGACTTGGTTGTAATCATGTAAATTATTTTACCTATAGTATCAATTTAAAAACTGGATTAGGAAATAACCATGGCATTCACTGAACCGGAAGTACCTGCCGAAAAAGTAAGAAGAGTTCCACTCTATCCAGGATTCCCAGAGTTGGCACGTTCTGATGTCAGCATTTATCCTAGTTATACAAAGTTATCGTTAGCTTAGTAAGTAATCAAATTTCTTTTGTTCATCATTTTATTTTATTGTTTGTGAAAAAAACTAAATGCAATTACTAATAATGAATGGCATTTACGAATCAGATTTATTTCCAGTCTAGTGGTATGTCGCCATCGCTACCATTGGGCTAAAGTAGCGCAGCACAAACAGTTCATGAAGGAGCTCCACAGTTTCGAACGGCTTCAGCCCAACGCTCTGGACGGCGTAAGGGTGCACCGAGAGTTCTCTCAAGGCATCCTGTCCCACAAAATCCCACCGCGACGTTACATACAAAAGCTATCAATAGACCCGCTCAATTCACACCAAAGGATGAGAGTCGAAGAAATTATCAGTAGGGGTGTTGGTTTCGTCAAATAATGTCTTAATTATAATACATAATTGTGTTATCACCGATTTTTATTCCTATCAAACGAAAATAGACGAAACCGTCAGTAAAACATTGGACTAATTTCTACCTTAAAGAAAAGTGTATAATGTGAATACATTTTTTAAAGATAAAACGTATTTATTTGAAACTTTCACATCCTGTTTCCTCTAACGTAAACGATAGAGGCAGTTAGCAAAATTGACTGCTGCTCTAGATATAATGTACTGTGATGAAGAACATCTGTCCATAGGTGTCTGCTAATTAAAATTGTACATTAATCTTCGTTGTTGAAATTAAATCAGTAAAAATGTGTGTATATGAACAGCTGTTTTACATTAAAATCTTTTAATTATTATCAATGTTTAATAATATGGAAATTTAATTAAATGATTGTAATTGCATGCATGTAATCAGTGTATATGGACTGTTTGAATTCCGCACCAAATTCACTCTATTGGCATTGCCATTGGTGAGGCCATTGACACACTTAAGCTGCATATGAATAAGATATGTTAATATCAGTCTCAGAGAAATGAAATAGTCAGTTACCATAGCAGAGTTATGGCATGGATTTAAAAAGTAAATGCATCATATTAGACATTTTTTACTAAAACTATCTTTTAGTTTATGTAAATTCATCCCTGCCCAATTCATTGAATAGGTTTTTTTTTCAATGAAACTACTATACGGGCGTCCTACCTGTATATACATCTGACAATGACATTATGTCACGCTAGTCAGGATGTCATACACGGCACCATATTGCACTCATCGCCTTGAAATAGTGTGTTAAGTTTTATTGCTTCAGTAATTTCACTAGCTACAACTCCCTTCAGTCCAGAACACAATAATGTTTGGACACTACTGTTTGGCAGCAGAAAGAGGAGCTACAGAAGTACCTATCTAGAGGATCTCCCGTACCAAACACCTACCACTAGTAAGGTAGTAAGGTAATATCCTTTATAAGAACAAAATCACAAAGATCTTATAAACATAATTCTTTTAATGGCATTAAAATTTTTTTTTAAAAAAAACCAAAAAAAGATAACAGATTCAAACAAACCATAATCATATTTATTTTCATTTTAACATAATAAAGATTTAACCCTTGGAACTATGTCACACCAGGGACAGCAGAGCAAAGTATTATTTATTTTTCCTTAATAGTTGAAACATTTCTAGCAACAATACAATATAAACTTCCATTCTCCAATGTCATGTCTAGGAATCTCTTATTGATGCTGTGGGATCAATTTCTAAACAAAGTGTAGAAAATGGTAAGCAAGCTAACAGATTACTTAATATTTACAAAATAAACCTTTTAATAATTGGATTGTTTCTTCTAAACTTTGGTAAATGTTTGCAAAAGACATTTCCTGTTATCATTGTGAAAACATTGTAATGAAACTAACAAGACTCAACAATGACAAGCCTATTCTTAAGTCCAAGCATCATGAAAATATTTAATAAAAAAAACACTTAGGTGTCACAACAAATTTATTGTTCCATATTTTGCAATGTTTTCTTTCTTTTGATCTTTTTACTCTTTTCAACATTGCTTTGCAAGTAATGAGCCTCTTTCTTAGCCTGTGATATTTCTGCACGTAACCTCTGTTTCATGGCAGCTCTTTCATATGCTAACCTCTCACTCAAATGGATCCATTTAAATCGTGGAATATATTTTATATTCCATATCATGTCAAAATAACGAGACTTTTTTCTTGTTCCGATTTTTGTGTTATTCAAATTTACAGCAACTTGCTTAGCAACCTTTTTCTTTTGGAATTCAACCCACCCTTCTGTGAATTGATTAGGAACACGCTTTCTTTTCTCACCAGGCTCTAGAAATAAATATATTATTAAATAAATATAAATCCCTATTAAACTATTTCTTGATGTCCTCCATTAAATTATTATTTCGATATGATCTATGGTTTACACCAGCTGGTTTGATATTATATAACAATTGTCAACAATTTTTTTAACACAAATGTGCGCCATCAGTCCAGTATCATGCTCTCAGAGGAACATCATCAAAAATACTTACTTGAGCTTGGTTGAAGATACACCCTACCAATTTCTCCATATTTATTGAATATTTCGCGAATCTTTGCGACGTTCATGTAAGGAGGTATAGTGGAAAGATAAACAATCCCACGTTTTTTAGTTTTCGCTTTTAAAATTCCTGTTTCGGAGTCCGAATTTTTATCCTCATCTTCATTAATATCTGAACTACACTCAAAACCATTTTCAGGAACCCTCTCAATATCTGCTGCAGGCATTGTGAAATAGATTTACCTTCCAAAAGGTATGTATTAATAATATTTAGGACTGTAAAACATTTGCTAAGTTAAACCACACCACGTGACACTGACGTTGACAACTAGTTTTTTTTTTTTGTTGTCCTTTTCTTGAAAACTCAATGAGATATCTAAAGAAAACCTGCTGCCTTCTCTCAGGTAAACAAATATTTCTTTATGTCGAGAATAGTGAGATTTGGCAGTTTCTTGGATTCTTTAAACGGGTAAAGTAATGAAGAAATTACTATTAGATACCTGCTGCACTAAGTATCTATTTATCTTAATAAGACTTTTATTATTCATTATTCTTTAAATAAAGAATTTTATTAATTAGATAGACTGTACATCTCAATAAAATTATTGCCATTCGTTCCAGATATTATAGTTATGATCATATTTCCTATGCTCGTAATATTAAATATAAGTCAGTTTAATGTAAATTGACACAAAGCAAGAAATGTTTATTTTACAGTTTTAAGGTTCATATGAAAATTACCTTACAAAACAAACACGTATAAGCCTGTATGCGATTTTGTATAATTCAATCTAATAATAAATTTTTTCCATATATTACATTTATTTTTAACACTGGCAACAGATTTAGTAATGTAAATGTCATAAATAATTTCAATCTATGTTTAATCGTTGCTTCGTACGTCAAGTGACAATATTTATTAGTGATTTATTATTCATCTCATTATTTACTACAATTTTTTTAAGTTACTGTGATTCGTAATTTACCGGCGAAATGGGTTGCGATGGTGGAACTATTCCTCGTCGCGATGAACTAGTTCGTATGAAGAAAAAACCAGAACAGGTTCGTGAAACTAATGTCATTTTGACGTCATTCACCCTCTATTATTGTAATTGTTTATTTTATATTTTAGAAAGATAAAGATGCGGAACGTGCATTCAAATGGCGCAATTGTGCGCTTTCACAGCAACCTCTACAAGAGCCCATCGTCGCTTGTGGTTTAGGTCGCCTATATAGTAAAAGTTCAGTTTTAGAATCACTCTTAGACAAGGAAAGAAAACCCGAATCAATAAACCATATTAAAAACATGAAGGTTAGTCAAATAAGTGGATATTAAATAAGAATTAAGTTTTCTTTGTTAATCATTGTGTCTCCTATTCATTATAGGACATTAAAGACCTTAATCTCACAAAGAACCCAGCTTTCACTAATGCTGACCACACCGATGGTACAGTTGGAGATGGTAGTGCACCTTTCATTTGTCCTATCAGTGGTCTTGAAATGACTGGCAAATTCAGATTTATTTTCCTCTGGAGCTGTGGATGTGTGCTGGCTGAACGTGCATTGAAAGAAGTTAAACAAAATTTATGTCATATGGTGAGATAAAAACCTTTATTTAAAGTAAAACCAATTAGTTCTATCTTAATTAATAACTAATGAAATATGATTTATTAATTACTCTGACCTTGTATTTACTATTTAAACTCTAAAAATATCTTAACTACAATCTCAAAATTTTAACTTCACCACTCTGTTGGTTTAGTAATACAACCTGGTATTTTTTGTTCCTCTGCATAAAAAGTGCTTATAGGTAAAATATTACAATCACCATAGGTTACCATTTATAAACACTCACTCCAACATTGTGTTAAGTTTATTACTGTTGTAGATATAATAACTAACAATGTTGTTCTAAATAAAAACCAGTTTTATATATAATATAATATTAATAATCACCTCATTAAAACATTTCTTGTAGTGTCAAAAACCATTCACTGATAATGATGTTGTGGTTCTCAATGGTACTGAAGAAGATATTGTACTGCTAAAAGAAAAGATAGCTGTTCGTGTAACAAACAGAAAAAACAAAAAGGTGAAAACAGAGAAAACAGTGGAAGTAACAGCAAAGTCAGAAACGGTCACATCACAAAGTACAACAGAAGCAGCAACTAATTTAGAAGAGAAATGTAAAGTTGATGAACAGGAAACCCCCAGTAGCAGCCAAACAATAAAAAAAGAAATAGAGACAATACCATTGTCTCTACCAAAGTTCAATCCTAACAAACAGACTAGGGGACACTTTGGCTCATCCAAGCGTGCACATCCAAATGGACTTATTGAAGATCCATCTTACAAGAAAACTAAGAAAGACTACAGTGTAGCCAAAGATCCGCAAAGTAGTGAAGTGTACAAATCGATATTTACATCACACAAAAGTGACCAAAATCAACAAAGGGCACACTGGGTTACATACAATCCATTCTATAATTAGTAGTTGAATTAAATTAAAACTCATTATTAATCTATGGTTGTTTTATTTCCTGAAATATTATTATTTTATTAATAAATAGTATTGCACACATTATTTCTATAACAAATGTCTATTTTATAACTCCAAACACTTGACCACAATTACAAAGGTGTTAGGTGACGATGGGGCTGTCAATGATAAAACATGTTTGTATGTGGTGTAAGGGGTACCACATAACAACTCACAGGACCCAAGCCAACCACCTCACTTGCTCACGATGTATCCGGCTAATTAAAAAACAAGGCTCTGGCTCCTCCAGCCACTTTAAGCCAGTGTGGTGAAAAGTACCCTAAATCACGTGTCCACAAAAGCTTGCACCTCAAGATGTATGTGTAGTGAGTAAGATTTCATTATAAACAGCTATCATGGCTGCACACTATGTTGTGAGTGTGTAATTGTCAACTCATTAAGGACTTCCTACATTGCTATAGATTAATAATTTATATTTATGACATTTAATAAATCATGAGTTTCATCATTATCATTAGCCGATAGACGTCCACCGGTGGCCATGGGCCTCCCCCAAAGAGATTAATAATGATGACGTTATTGGCTTTGAAATAAGAGTTTGTGCCATTTATCATTGTTATTGATTATTATACAACTCTGTCAAAAAACTTATCGCTAAAGAGATCATAATATTGGAATAAGTAATTATTTATGGAATAGTATTTTATAAGATAAAAGGACAGTCGATCTTCCACTGATCTGAGTATCAGGATAACAACTGCGACTAATTTACTTTGTACTACTATTTAGAATAAATATTGCTACTAACTACAATCACTACAGTGTACCAAAGATATAAATAAATATTTTGAAATACTTAATATGCTAAAGACCGAAATTATTATTAAATCTGCATCTGTTTATTCATGCGGCTGTTTCTTGTTGGACTGAAGCTAGTGTGGCTTCTATAATAAGATTGAAGTCCAGCTCGTTGAGGCTCGCCTTCGCAGTCAGCAGGTCTAGGAATGTGTCTAGGGGCGACAACCGCTCACCGGATGGCAGCGCAGCAATACCGGCTGGTAGCATAATAAAATATCAGGAGACAATTAGATAGATGAAAATGGAAGAAGTTAGTTGGTTTTAGATTGTAATCTATGGAAAATCATAGTCAACTGTGAGGAACAAAGTCACCCATCTCTTGTGAATAAGCAGGTATTTTATTTTATAGTTTATCTTTAATAATCTCAAAAAGGAATATTTGTTACTGTTAGTTGTCGTTATAATAGTTGCAATCGAACGAAGATCTCGAGACTTCTCCTAACGCCCAGAATGATCACGCAGTAGAATTCAGAGTCCCTACAAACGCGACTTCTACCAGAAGGTGGTTCACTCATGATAGGTCTCTGCTACTGGAGACCGTTTAAGTAGGTACCACCGCAGCGTCTCTTTCTGCCGTCAAACAATACTGTGTGGAAACGTTACTGTGTTCAGGTTTAAAAGGCGTTGTAGCTAGTGAAATTACTGGGATAATGAGAGCTAACATCAGATGTCACTAAGCGACGATCACAATGAGGTGTGTTGTGTACATTATAGTACCACCTATCCATTTTCTTGTTTCATCTCGAAATAAAAAATTGTGTATTTTTTGTAACATTTCTCTCCCGATACTAAAAGGTTACAATATCTATAAAAACGTTTACGACAGATTTTTTCCATTTTCACAACTAGCGAACAATATCTCAACGTGGTATGGGAGCATTCTAATATACACTTCTCTAATTCTTGATGTAGACCGGGCTGCAAGCTACAGCGGCTCTTACAGCTCATCTGACACTGGGCTCGTGGACCCGGATCCACGGCCTGAGAATATACACTTGTGATCTACCGGCGTCTCGCGGGGCGACACGTCGGGCACGCTCGTGGTGTGCGCTGGTGCCGCCGCTGAGCAGCGCCGCGGCGTGGTCGCGCGCACGCAGCTGCAGCGCGGTGCGGTGCCGCCACACCCCCAGCGCCCGCCGCCCTCGCGCCTCTCCAGCCAGCTGGATCAAGCGTAGCTTATTGTTCACCGCACGCTCGTCGTCGTCTTTGGCTGTCGAGAAAATCATGTTGTTTAAAATAAAATGACAGTATTATTATTTTTTATTTAATGGGCTAAAATTTGACCTTAATTTTAAGTGACAATGAGTTACCACCGGGATACTCTAGCTCACTTAAGTTGATAGTCTTAATAATATTAGGGGGACCGGAAAGTAATGTCGTTTTCTTACGCTAAATACAAACACATATTGGGGGACCGGAAAGTAATGTCGTTTTCTTACGCTAAATACAAACACATACATTTTTAACGAGTCTTTATTTTTAATCAATGATGTATTCCCCATCATTGTCAATAACCTTTTGCCATCTATTGAGTAAATTTTCAATCCCTGATCGATAAAAATTAATTGGTTTTTCGGCAAAATATCTAGAGATGGCATTTTGGATATCATCCAAATTTGCAAATGTTTTGCCACTTAAAAAGTGTTGCAGCGCTCGGAATAAGTGGAAATCCGATGGTGCAACATCGGGCGAATATGGTGGATGAGGCAGCACCTCCCACCCCAATTCATTAATTTTTTCTAGAGTTCGCCTTGCGCAGTGCGGTCTTGCATTGTCATGTTGGAGAATGACGCCTTTTCGGTTGACAATCGCTGGCCACTTTTCAATTAAAGATTGATTGACTCGCTGCAATTGTTCGCTGTAGAGGTCTGCAGTAACAGTTTCTCCAGGTTTCAGTAATTCAAAATGAACAATGCCGCGAATACTCCACCAAACACACAAAAGCGCTTTTTTGGGGTGTAAACCTGGCTTAGCAGTACTCCGAGGGATTTCATTTGGAGAGAGCCACTGCCTTTTGCGTTTTGGGTTATCATACAGGACCCATTTCTCATCTCCTGTGATCAAGCGATCAAAAAACGCTTCTGTGTTGTGTCGTTGAAGCAATAAGTTGCATGTGATTGATCGGTTAGCCTTATTCTGTTCGGACAGATTATGCGGGACCCAAACACCTGCTCTGCTTACTTTTCCAATCTGCTTCAAATGTTCTTGGATGGTCGACCAAGGTTTGTTGAGACTGTTTGACAATTCCTCGATCGTCTGACACGGATTTGCTTCCACTTCCGCCCTTAACACGTCGTTGTCTAACGCTGATGGTCTTCCTGATCGATACGAGTCGGAAAGATCAAAATTACCCGATTTGAACTTGGAAAACCACCTTTGGCATTTACGAATGTCCAGTGCATTTGGATAAACATCGCAAATGTTTTTGGTAGCAACTGTTGCGTTATTTCCCTTGCGAAACTCAAAGAGCATGCAATGCCGGATGTGTACCTCTTCTGGTATTTGGCTGGCCATTTTACCCAAAATTACAAAAAAAAATTGAACGACATTACTTTCTATTACAATGATGTTATCGTAGCAATACATACTATGAAAGTGGTAGCTAATTCAGCAGGTTTAATAAATCATACCAACAATCAATCTCCACAACTAGTGGTCCTGAAATGGAATAGAAGACTTCCGTGTTAGTGAAAAGATAGGACTAGCCATTAATGTTACCAGTGATGATGGCTTTGAGCACGTCGATCTGAAGTTCGAAAACGTTGCGGTGCACGCGCTGAATAAACGCGTGGAAGGGCAGCGTGCGATGTCCGAGATAAGTGAAGAAAGAGCTAAAGCCGGCAGGCAGCGGAAAGGCGATCGACTCCGCCGCCAAGTAGTACTGCTCCAGGATTTTGAACAGAATCAGCGCGTGCGTCGGCTCCATTTCATCCCTGTCAATTAGATATATTATTATTTTTTTTAACCACCCTGAAGAACTAGAACACGGACTATATTCATGTATGCATTTTCCGCCATTCGCCCTAGATGAGAAGAGTATGAGGCGACATAGATTAAACAAAAAAGAACTTTTTGTTACTTTAGTATAATCCTGGCTAAGTTTCGCCATATTACTTGGGCATCTTGTTAGGGAATGATTTTCATTACAATAAAAAAATATCTATTTAATTAGTTATCAGCTTGACACAAAAGCAAAAATAAGAAATAACCTGAAGCGAAACACTTCCTACATTACCTTAGTTCCTATTTATAAAAGTAGGAAGTACATAAAGACAGAAAAATAAAATAAAAACGTCAAACAAGTATAACCAGTGAGTTACTATGCGTACTGTGATTAAACCAAGCAAACCAAAAAGAGCTGTCACCGATACCAAAACACCGACGCGATGGAAAACAATAGTATAACCTAAAAAGTAAAAAACTATGAGCCATCCGAATATGAAATGAAAACAAGCGAACCCAACGAGAAGCGACCGATTGCTAAATAAATAAAAACAAAACTCAACATGTATCCAATCTGGCATGTTACAAAACAAAACGAAAAAAAAAAAAAAAGGATAGGGAGAGTCGCCCGTCGCGTACACCAGTGCGAAGCCGCGCTGGTGGGAGTAAGGCACGCCGGCGCCTCGTGAGGCGGCTCGGCACAGCGAGCGCGATGCGTCCAGCTGCGCGGCCGCCCAGCGCGTCGCGAGCGCGTGCACCCCGCCCTCGGCACTGCCCACGCCCCCGGCCGCGGCCCCTTCGCCGCGCTCACGCATCACGTGCACGCTCACCGCGCGCAGGTTCTGCATCAGCCCGGCCACGGCAGCGTTACAATATCACATTAGGTCAGGTCAGCTCCGGTCGCTACGACGCTATGATACGAGTTTTTTTAAATACCAATTTCTAAATCTAAAGTATTTTCCACACTCGCCACATAACACTGGAAAATAAACCCTTATCCGAAATAAAAGCTCATTGACTTTTTTGTCTCAATCAACTACTACTACTACTTGTCCTCATTTCCGAAGCATTTCCTTTGCAAATGGGTTTAATAAGTGAATATATATTCCTGCTTTGAAATAAAAAAAATCAATTTCACTTTGACCATATAAAGACCAAAATCAACAGCACAAAAAAAAGATACCTCTTGAGACTTGTTCGACCTTGATTTTCCATTTCGTTGTAGTAGTATTACACAAAATTTAACTCGATCGGCGTTAACGACAAAGAGTATTGATAAGGTAAAAATACGCAAGATATAAATATAGACAAATATTCCACAAACTGGTGTCCAATGAATACTAACTGCCGCGACCACGTGCTCCTGTTTGCTGGCGGTGCACACGTCCAGCTCGTAGAAGGGCAACGCGTCTTGGGGCGCAAGCGAGGGTCTACGCGGCGGAAGCGGCGCGCCCGCGGCGGGAGATAGCGGGGTGCTGCAACGAGACAGCGCTTCCGGCTGCGAAGGAAATATCTCTTTAATTATTTTATGAGGCGGATTTTAATGCAAAAGTATCAGAACTAAGTAGGTCGCTAAACAGTAATGTGCAAACATTTGTATGTTCCTGTTTGAAGGGCGCTCTGACAAATAAAATAACTTAGAGGAAACATGACTTAATATTTGTCACCTGGAGATAAGCACAATCTGGTGCAATATGTACGATCTTAACTATTACTATATTGTTTTAGGCGGTGTATCACATTAGCAACAAGTGACCGTCCTGCTCCTCTTGTCTCTTTGTATAATAAAAAAAAGCGTACAGATTAAAAAAAATCTGTTTATCATCAATGGGCAACGGTTACCTGGTAGCAGTGCAGAGAGACGCGCAGCCGGTCGAGCACGTCCGGAGGGCGGAGGCGCCGGCGCGGTGACGCTGTCAGCGCGCCCCACAGCCGCGTCCACGCGTCCTCGGCGAACTGGCATACGCGTTGCCGCGGCGCGAGCACCACCGCAGCGCTGTTCCACAGCTTCTCCTGGCTCACCAGCACTGACGTGTCACCCACCTGAAGACACATCAGTCACCTTACTAGACTTACAGAGGCATTAAACAAAACCAGAAATAACCCAGAGATATACTTTGATAGTGTAGAATACAAGTCTTTTATTTTTTATTCGACAAGACGAACAAGACATTCGCTTGATATTAAGTGCCCATAGCAACGTAGCGTTAGTTAGAATGATGTACACAGTACAACATTGGTCCATCGCTTTGAGATATGATGTTGTGTCTATATCTATGTTATTTCATTATCTACAAGACTCTTGAAACCGGAACACAACAACGCACTACTGTTTGGAGGCTGAAATAGAAGTTGCGTTGTTACTTATCTAGACGGCATCCGGCATCAGAGACCAAAAGTAAAAGTAGACTTCTAGACTAGCGGGCGTTATTATTATTTACCTTGACGTCAGTGAACTTGAGGTGCAGCGAGAACGGCAGCATTGGCAGCAGCGTCAGCGCGGAGCCGGGCAGCGACCGACGCGTCGCGGCGTACGTGTACGCGACCAAGTATTCCTGCATCGCGCGTTGAAGCCCGCCTAGACCCTCGCGCTGGTTCACGCACAACCACGACATCAACTGCCAGAGAAATATCTTGAGTGAGTACGCCTAACTTTACTTAACTCCTTGTGAAATTAAGTTTGTCTATAGCAGGTAAAGGGGTGTAAGGGGTTCCGTATAACAACTCACGGAACCCAAGCCAACCTCACCAGCTCGTGGTGCACCCTGCTAATAAACAAACGGGGCTCTTGCTCCCTTCCACCGACACGCATTGGGCCAGCGTGATGGGAAATGTCCCCAATCCCTTAATATGAATCCCTACCCGAGCGATGTGGAAATCTTTAGGGGAGGTCTACGTCCAACACTAGACATCTATCGGCTGATGATGATAGCTGATGGAAAATTGAGAGCGTGTACATTTAACAGGTCTTTCAGTTTCCGAGTGCATTGGACTAATTTAGAATTTGTCTTTGGTCCAAAGACTTCTATCGTCTCCTTTAATACAAATGTCCATACAATACTAACCCAACAGTTGTTAAGAACGGTACTATAATTACCAGGGACGTTCACCGACATTCCGCGTAGGGTATGCAAACCAGATCCGTTGCCTAGGTGACGATAAGAAACCGAGAGGAGTGGACATTGCGAAAGACGGGGTCTCTCCTCCCGAGATGGAGCACCGCGGTGCAATCAACGCTGGCGGAGTCGCGGAGGTGAGAAAGTGTTGCCGTGGCTCCGTCGTAAAGCGACGACATTGGAATATCTTGCGAGGCTTCATCGGTGCAAGTCCGACATAAACTGTCTTTGTCTCCGCGAAGGAATGTATGCAAACCACATCTAACATCTCTATACTTATCTATACTTAAAGATGAACTTACCAATTAGCAATAGTCAAAGCACAGCTAAGTGCTTAATATTTAGGTATCCTTATTTGCCTATGTGGGGTGCACGCCCCTGGATATACCTCTACCTATCGAGAAAGATGACTAAAAGAGTCTCCTGATTCACGAACTTTAGACGTGGGACTCTCAAAGCTTATTAAGCGAGCCTGGAGTGTAAACAAAAACGTGGTCTGGTATTTTTCTTGGAGCACGGCACAGTTGCGAATATAGACCAAAAAACTTGGTTATGATCAAATATGAATTGAAATTTCCTTCTACAGTTTCTGCTGAGTACACATATTTGTTTATTCATCATCAATATCATCATCAGCTGTTAGACGTCCACTGCTGGACATAGGTCTCCCTCAGGAATCCTTGTATTTGTATGAGTTCATAGTGGGGGTTGGAGCCATTTTCTACCACGCTGGCCCAATGCGCATTAGTGGGAGCCAGAGCCTCGTTTATTGATTAGCAGGGTGCACCGCGAGCAGGTGAGGTTGTCTTGGATCCCGTGAGGGACCCCTTACAACCACTAGTAGTACATAGTAGTAGAATTCTACAACTCACCTCCTCAGCTAAATCCATGTTCCCCTCGTGTTGTATTAAGTAATGAATGATCGCCAACTTGTTCTCTATTACGGTGTTGCTCTTGAACGTCGCCACGAGATCTTTCTCGGGCACAGTCATCGTAACCACGTCCAGCGTGTTCAAGTCGACCATAGTGTGAGCCCCCCAACCCAGCAGCGGAGCGAGTGTGGGACCGGTCTCTGTCTCCTCCATGGGTATGACGATGTGAGCACAGGGCTCATGGTGTAAGCTGATGTCAATCATATGCGTGAAGAGCATTGGGATATTTACGAGGAGGTGGTTATCTGTGGGCGAAGTCAATTATTGACAATTAGTGATAAATCGGGCGGAAGTTGAAGAACAGCGATAGGTGATCGTTTAGTAGTTGATTGCTTTTATAATGATAATAGTGTACTCATGAGAAGTTACCCTCGTAGAGCGTGTAGGAGGGACGTAGAGACTTGGCGCGACTCCACGGCAGATCAGGCACCACGCTGTGTACCACGCAGCCGTGGTGCAGCAGCGTCACGGAGTAAGCGAAGTTCACGCCGGACTCCTTTAGCTCCACGCTGTCCTCCAGGACCAGCGAAGTCGTAGAGTCGTCTAGTGGCTGAAATTTTTTTATGAAAAACACAGCGAACGTTAGATTCATCTCGTGGTGAGCAGTAACACATTATATTGATCAACACTTCAAATCTTATAAAACAAATATATCGCAGGATGATCAAATGTAGCAACCACCAGCATAAGGAGTATGGGTTGCAGATTAATGATGATAGTATAGGTAATACCATTGCTATTAAACTTTTCTTTACATTTACATCAGAGTCGAAGCCTTACTTTATATAGGTAGTGATGGCAGATACACAACAGCCCCCGCGCGTCGCACACGATGTGCAGGTCCAGCCCGCAGTCGTGAACGCGCAGAGGAACCGGATCATCCTCGTAAGAGCCGCACGCCGCGCCAGCGCCCGCCGCCTGCGGCAGGCTCAGCGGGATGTTCAGCTGCGAACAGGTATTGTTATTCATGAATATTTATCAATGAATATAAAGTCCTTGCATCAAGTGATTGAAACACAGATAATTAAAATAAAAAGGAAGCGAATAAACGAGTAAGTAACACGTAGGATAGAGCTGCCTCTCCCCGAACAAATTCTCATCTTGTCGTGGCGAGGGGGCTCAATAGCCATGGCTTGGTTAACCACGGTGAAGCTTAAAGGAACCTACACCGTCGGCTCGAGGCGTAGGGCCAGCCCGAGAAAACCGCTCCGGGTGAGATCTGTAAGCTCACTTCTGGTCTACCGATGGACTGCGGGGGCAAGTTCGTATTACCCTTCTCAGACGTGGTGGAGTAGCAGAGGAAGAGGGGTGTCGGTATTGCATTCTGCAGCTCTCTCTATCCTCCGCGTCCCTATAACGGTTGGAGCCCATCACTAGACCCGCCGCAGGAAACCATGGGAGCTTTATCTCTTGGCTTCCATGGCCTCTGAGTGATGGGTTCAGAAGGAACTGCCCAGATAACGATAAAGAAGAGGCCGAGAAGAATGCGCGCCAAATGTCGTGGCGCCCCTTTACAGACGTGAAAAACGAAGTTTCTTCCCTAAAGAGTGGGCTGCGTGGTGCAGCCAGCGCTGGCGAGATCGAGGATGTGTGGGAAACTTTCCTGCGGCCCCGCAATAAGGCGACGACGATGGAACTATCGCGGGGATTTTAGTCGGTGCAAGTCCGACGTAACTTATCTTTACCCCCGCGTAAAACAAAAAAAAGGGTAGAGCTGCTACTGCTCATAACATACCGCTAAATAAGATGATATATACTGCCCAATATTATGCTCGCTTTGAAACACGAGATGTTAAGTCTTGTTACCTCAGTAATTACACTAGCTACAACGTCCTTCAGAGCAGAACACAGTAATGTTTGCACAGTACTGTTCGACGGCAAAAACAGGTGCTGTAGCAGTATCCACCTAGACGGTATGAGTCAATAGAGACAATACTAGTAAAAATATCCTTCAATTTCTTTCAAGGATATATATATAAACGATCGACGAACTGATGAGAGTTACGGAAACCCACTTGATGTGGAGATCTTTGTGTGAGGCCAATGACCAACAGTGGACGTTTATAGGCTGATAATGATGATGATATATATAAAAATTTTGTTTCTAAAAGAGAAATATTTATAATTTAAATATCCACTCTATACTATTATAATAAGTATCCAAAAATGAATGACTCTTTGGCTCTGGTGCAAGTTTCTCTCCTCAAGGAATATTCGTATGAGAATCTTAACCATCTAATATTGTACAGGGTGTCTGGTGGCAGATTTATGTTTTCAAATTTAAATAAAAAATAATATGTTTGACATATAATTTTACTAAAAGTATTAAAAGATAGAGTACAAATGCGGATTTCATTTTTTAAAGATAATGTCATCCAAATGTCTTCCATCCTGTTGCACACACACACACTGTTCGAAACGGAGCCTCCTATTCCGTGCCACACGCTGCAGTAAACTTGGTTCAATTGCGTTGATTTCTCGCCGAATATTTTCTTTTAAGTCCACAACAGTTCGCGGATTGTTCGCGTAAACTCTCTCTTTGAGGTAGCCCCACAAAAAAAAATCCATTGGAGTTAGGTCGGGTGACCTCGGTGGCCACGGGATGTCCCCAAAGCGACTAATCAGTTTTTGAGGGAGATTTTCTCGCAACAAATCCATCGAAGCTCTGGCCGTGTGTGCGGTCGCACCATCCTGTTGAAATCACGTGTGTGATGAGAATGATGAATGAGCTCGCAGGTTCGGCAAAAAGAAATTCGAAATCATGAGCCGATAATTCTCACCATTGACATTCGTCGCTTGGCCCCGTGCATTTAAAAAAAAAAAATGGTCCGATTATCCCATTCGTGGATAAAGCGCACCAAACAGTTACCCTTGGGCAATGTAATGGTTTTTGGTGCTTCAGTCGAGGATTGCGAGTTCTTAGAGCCCAGTAACGGCAATTTTGATTGTTTACGTGTCCGTTTAAATGAAAATGAGCCTCGTCGCTCCAAAAAATGGAATTCACAGTGCGAAAACGCTCCAACATGGTTTCACAAAAAAAATTTGCGTGACGCAAAGTCATTTTTTTTCAATTCTTGAATTATTTGAATTATAAAGGATGAAACTTCATATCTTTTTTCAAAATTTCATGCACAATTGCTCTTGGAAGTCCCAGTGAAGCTGCCCTTTTCCGTATCGAAAGTTGTGCATTTTCACGTAAACTGCGTTCAACCAGTTCAATGTTTTCGGGGGTCCTTGACGATCGACTAGGTCCTGGCCGTGGTGTGTTCATAGCCAAAGCAGTTGCGCGGAACCTCTCCACCCACGAACGAATTAAATTCACACTCGGCCCATCGCCTATCAGTCGAATATTGAAATGTGAACAAAACTGTCGGCGAGCGAATACGTAAGAATCATTACTCTTGAAAAATGCTTCAATAGCGAACGCGCGATGCTCACCCGACCACTGCACCACTGCACCACTGCACCACTGCACCACTGCGACATCGTGACTAAGAAATCCGCACGATCGGTGATTCTAATGACACCACCTTCCCCCCGCACTGTTTATAACTTATTGAGATATTCGTTTTTTAAAATATAAATCTGCCGCCAGACACCCTTTATTAATATATAATAAGTATCCAAAAATGAATGACTCTTTGGCTCTGGTGCAAGTTTCTCTCCTCAAGGAATATTCGTATGAGAATCTTCACCTTCTAATATTGTATAAAGCGTAGACGCAATCGTGTGTGAAGTTCTGCTGTAATATTGGGACAGATGCCGTCAAATACCAAATAGCTGTTGGCATTTGGCTACCGCCATAACATGTGGTGACCATGAGCTGGCAAGTACTAAACTTGATAGCTTGAGTCACCGGCGTAAGGTAGCAAACCTCTCGGTGATCTACCGATTTCATTTCGAGGAGTGTGCGCGGTAAGTATATAATTCCGCCATCACCCTTTCACCATCAGACGTACAAGCACGAAATTCCACGCATTAAGTCAAAGCCGTTCTCTTGGGCCTTGACCATGTGAACAGCAAAGGATTGGAACAGTGTACTAGGGTCAATGTTTCCGTCCAGGTATGGCGTAGGAGTCTAGCGCGCTTTACCATCAAAGGCTGGTGATTAATCTCTGTTGCCAGGGACCGTCTAGGTAGGTACCACCACAGCGCCTATTTCTGCCGCCAAACATTACTGTGTTTGAAGGGCGCTGCAGCTAGTGTATTACTGGGGTAACTAGACTTAACATCTCTTAATGTAGACGAGCGCAACGTGGTGGTATAAATACCGTCTTATAGTTGTTATGGGCGGGCGTAGCGCTTACCATCAGGTGGGATTGTAGTCTTGGTGTAATAACATATACATATTAATAGGAATGAAAATGATAAAGATATCTGAATAAAGCTAGATTTCAATTCTAAATTGGAGCGTAAACATTAAGAAGGTCAGAGGAGAATGCTGGTGTTGCACTTACTGGTGCCTAAGCATTAGTAATGTACTTTAATATGTCTTACCTCAGCAATACGACCGCCAAAGTATATGTGCGAGGTGGATATTAAGGTCACGTAAATACATCTGAACAAATAAAGTATATTAACGATATATAAGTTTCATATCGACTGCTAAAAATTATTGAGATTTTATACCACATCATCATCATAATCAGCTGATGGACGTCTACTGGGATTTTACACATGATTTCTTCTAAATTTTAATACAGCTCACAGCACCAATAGATAAGGACGTTGATAATAGTTATTTAAATTCTTCATCAGCTCATCACATCCTAGAGCACAAGCTTCTCTGAAGGATATTATCACCGAATTTTTAATGGTATTTAAGTAATTCATATTGCTTAAGTATGCTGGTGTATGATGGCGTTCACATAACTTTTGGAGATATAGAGGAAAGAATGGCAGGTGCGAGGGTTTTAACTGTTATTAAGTAATATCCACAGCGATGCATTTTGAGATATATATATATATATATAAGAGCAGAAAATTTTATCATTAATTGAATATTAGAATGATGAATTATTAGTGGACGCCTGTCGGCTGATGATGAATACATCAGAAAGATATTTAAAACCTTAAATCGCATATGAATACAGCTCACGTCATAAACTTGCTGATATAGTATAAAACCTAAGAGCAATGTGACCTAAATCTCATTAACCACGAAAGAAATTGTAGAAATATAGGTTAGCATACCACAGTCTCATGAGGCAAATCCGCGTGGAACTGCAGTGCAGACAGCGTCGGAGTCAGTTCACTGGGGGACTTTACCTCCTCTCCTTCTGCAAAGCTCTGCGCAGGCTGACGGTAGTGGATGTAAAACAAGACCTGAAAATTAAACATCAATGAATATATTGTTAATTTACTAATTACGATTGGAATTTCATTATTATCTGAAGATTTAAAGCAAGCAAATAAATTGACAATTAGCATTAGAGATACTAAAAAAAAAACATTCACCTGATTGACACAATCCCATTGGGCCCATGAGAAAACTTTCACCACTGTCTCTGGTTCGGGATAGATGCCATCGAAACCCCATTTCTCAGAGCCATCATCACACTCATTAAGGAACATTGGTGTCCTATATATCTTGATATCTGTTATTTAGATTAAAAGTGCTTTTATAATCATCAACTTCTATCCACTATAAATATTTTACTATAGGATATAAAGTACTCCTCCTCAACAAAGAATGCTAAATACACCGATTAAAAAAAAGTGTGATAAAGGGGTGTAAGAGATCCCGCACATCAACTCACAGAACCCAAGCGAACCTCACCTGCTCGTGGTGCACCCTGCTAATCAACAAACGAGACGGGCTCCCACCAAACCGCATTGGGCCAACCAGGTGAGTAATGTCCCAAATCCCTCCATATTGACCCCTACAAACGTGGAGATCTTTAGGAGGATTATGTCCAGCAGTGGACGACTATCGGCTGATGATGATGAAGGTTATGAAAATTTTAATATTATTGTGATACGAGTACAATGTCTAATAGATCATTGTTGTATTCATATGTATGATATTATACTTATTCGAACCTTCACTAGTTGGAGAGGCACTTTAAGAAGAAGATATATGATATATAAATTCTATTTGTACAGATACATAGCATTTATTTATTATTTAATGACTGAATAAAGGTTAATGGACCGGGCCAAGGTTCGTAACCAGATTAAGTAGATTATTTTATTAAGAACACGGTAAACTCAAGCCAACATGTAATAATCCAAAGATCATTTTTACATTATAATAAAAAAAAAGCATAAGCTTATTCATTGTCAATCATCTCATTCATCATGAACAAATTGTACAATGAGGCCATAAGTTATAGATAATATTGGTCATAACAATTTGTTCCGATTAATATAATTCATCATCAGTCGATAGAGGTCCACTGATGGACATAGGCCTCCCCCAAAGATCTCAACATCGCTCCCACGTTGATTCACGATTCTCACCAGATCGTCGGTTCTCCTAGTGGTAGGCCCCCCAACCCTACGCCTACCGGAACTCGGGCGCCACTCGAGGACCTTACTGATATCCACATAATTTTTTTTTTTTTTTTTCTCTTACCAAATAATAAAATGGTTAATTTTAGAGAAATAGTTTCATCACTCTAGAATTTAAATTAAGTAAATAATGGACTGTCTCAGTGGTCGGCTAACTTTTACTAGTGGTAGGTCTCTGTTGCCGGCGACCATCTAGGTGAGGTACCAGCACATCGCCTATGCAAACTGTACTGTACAATATTACTGTTCCGGTTTGAAGGGTGCTTTAACTAATGTAATTACTGGATTAACGAGATTAAACATCTTACGTCTTATGGCGACGATCGCAATGTAGTGTGGTGTAGTGTACACCATTCTAACTAGCCCCACGTTACTATATTCTTGATGTAGATCGGGCTGCAAGCCACAACGACTCTTACAGGTCATCTGACACCGGGCTCGTGGACCCGGATCCACGGCCTGAGGTTTTAGAAACTAAAATGTGCTACGCGGGATGTAGCTATCTGGCGGATGATTCTGTATATTGTGTGTGTCTGGTTCTTGTTGTGCTTTATCTGGCGATTCTACTTGGTCGTCGAGGCCGGGCGCGGGCCCGTTCCCCGACTACCTTCGCCTGTATCGGAATCTCTGGGCGGCGAGGACCGCCCACGATCGCGGGTGTACTTAGTGTACGCGATGTGTGAGTAGCTGCGGCGCCGCGTTCTGAAGCGAGGGCGGCGTGATGCTGATATTCGGAGTAGCCCCACGTTATTACGAACGGGGGTGTCACTTATCATCAGTCGAATTTCTCGCTCGTCTCGTCGCTAAGGCGATGAAAGAAAAATGAGAAAAATTTACTTAATAATAATTAAGTTAGCAAATTACTTTTTATTTTTCCTATTTTTACTAATGGCAAGTCTATGTTACCGGAAACGGTCATAGATACGAACACATCACATAAATACTAATATGCTCTAGTTTAAAATATGTCGTATCTAATGAAATTACAGAGAGTAACATAATATCTTATATCTCAAGACGTCGAGCACAATTTTGGGAATTCTCTTCTATCTACAGTACCCGGAAAAAAATTTCTATGGATATTTTTTTCCGGGTACTGTAGATAGTGAATTTACTGAGGTAACAAGAATCAACATCTTACGTCTTAGACGACGGACGCAAGTTGGTGCAGTATATATCATCTTAAATAGCGCCACGTTGTGGGGTGGCTTATGTATCACTTGTCATCAGATGTCTCACTTGACGTTTAATTAATTAAAAAAAAAACCACGGCGCGAGGCGCATGCGGATTTTTGACATCTCAAATGCAAGCATGGAATATTACTTAATAGTTTGCATTGTAATAAGTGAAATTCTATGAAACACAAGCCTAAAAATAAATGACACATTGAGAACTTGTAATTGTGCCTTAATTTTAAAAGCCATGTCGTACAAAGCATTTGCTTTACATTCCAAGAAAATGTAAAGCAATAGAGATAACACTATTAAACTAGCTAATACATTGAGAATTTTGAAAAATATGATACTGAATTTGATTTGTTTACTGTTAGTAAAACTAAGACATAACAAAGGCAACCATGATAGTGTACTTTTAATGAAAAAAGTAATAATAATCCCCGCTAAAGCCAATGTTTGCTAATAAACTATTGTTCATTAATTAAATCCCTAGTGTGTTTCTTTACTCTTTTGAATGACAAGGTTCCCACCCACTGGTCCGTTATATATTACTCTTTATTATTTCTCTACCACTAATAGTAAAAGTTGGCAAAATCATTTTTTTTTATTTATAAAAAAATCATGTAATTAACTTTTATGTTTATGAACATTTAAAAATGTTAAAGATCAAACATTATTTACTTTAGTTATTAAAAATTAAAATATAACTACCAATGGATTTTATTAACTAATCAACCTATATTCTATTAGTCTCCGAATACAAACATGCTTTAACTTATTTACAGAGTAAAATAAAATTTGGTATCGTTTTAAATTTTTAACTCATATTTAAATGTATTCTAACTTTCTTTGTATAAACAGTAGAAATAAAAAAAAAATACTATGGTATTGGCCGTTTAGTCAGAATTTGCTAATGAACCTAAAAATATATATTCATACCACTTGTTGAAAGCAATCTTTAAAATCTTTTAAATAAGCTACCCTATTCAAACAATTTTCTAAACTATTCATCATCATAATCAGCCAATAGAGACCCACTGCTGGACATAGGCCTCCCCCAAAGATATCCACTTTTGTAGGAATTCAAATGAAAGAATTTGGGCCATTTCTCACGACTCTAGCCCAATGCAGATTGTTGGGAACAAGAGCCTTGTTTTTTGATTAGCAAGGTGTACCAAAACCAGGTGAGGTTGGTTTGGGTCTGATGAGTTATTGTACGAGATTTCTTACACACCCTAAAGTAATATGTAAATGTTATTTACATTTATTTATTTATTTACTTAATAATAAAAAAAAAAAACTTACATTCAAGGTGTTTGAACAATAAAAATCTATCATTTCTTATGCCTGGGCTGTATTTGTTGCTCTTGCCATAAACATACTGCACCATAATTTGTCGTGATGAACTATTTTCCACTTCTTCCGGCTCACATTTTTTGTCAGGAAGCAATGATATCAAATAAGGACAATATAAAGATTCTTTAACATCACAATCATCTTTAGGCAGTATTTTAATGACGTAAATCAACAGACTGTGTGTAGAATTTACAGAAGCTTGTATTATGTTTAATTTTTCTTCAAATGTATGTAATACAATGAGACTTTTTGTAGTGTTAGTATATACGCCTATGTTCATAACTTCTATGTCGTTCTTCATAGATACCCAAGTAAAAATTTGAGATCCATCCTGTTCTTGACCTATTAAACGCCATTCTCGGGCTGTTATTTCTGTAAATAATTAACGTTCATCATAAAGGCAATCATTGATAACAATCACATGCTACTTAAAAATATGGGTTACCGTCTTCAGTTTGCGCTTGAAGCACTCCGCATAATTTCACTGCGAGATTTTGTTGCGTCATTCTAATTGACAATATATTCACCTGTTTATTATAAATATTCGCACATTTTATACTATCAATATGTTATCAATATAGATAGCGTTACCTATTATTGACTTTTGTTGCAGGTTTTGTATCAGCTGTCGCCCAGCTGTACAGTAAAGTGAAGATAGTTGAATACAGTTCTGCCAATACACAAAAGAGAATTTGTTACCAAGCCATCAAAATATGGCGCTGATGTTTCCAATGAGCCAATCAGAGACGAGCAAACAGCTTTCTCTTTACATTCCATTACAGGTACAGAAAATAATATTTTTTATGCATATTAAGATTTCGTGGTTAGAAATCTTCATATAAGAAATTTATTGAATATTTAATATGTATTTTAATTTTTTTTAAATAATAGAACATAATAGGTTATAATATTATAGCATTATTCAAATTTTTTAAAGTTATTGTGTGATTTTCTCATTCGTACTATGCGGATTATGGATATTTTATATAAAATATCTTATAACAAACGCAAAAAAGGTTTAAAATATAAGCAAAGACGATGAGTAATAAAAGAGCAATAAATTAATAAATATGTGTAAAGAAACGTTATGATAATGACGTATATTTTCAGTAGAAACAAACGTGAAGTTAGCTATTTATCCACCCTTGGAGAATAGAAGTTTTACCGCGACATTTTCGCGCGGAAAGCCGGGCGTTATCGAGCCGTGGAAAGTTAAAAAGTAGGATGTAAATGTAGTTAAATACATTAAGTGTAATACATATATTCCTTTTTACTTCTTATAGTACTATAGGTGTAAAATAAAGTGGAAAACGTAGTGAGATTGTGATATAATTTGAGATCTGATTTCTCATTAACAAGGAATTTTTGTTCCATGGAATTTGGATTAATTTGTGAATGACCAGGTATGTTCTAAGTCATTATTTGCATTCTCAAAAATGTAATGTGCCGTTTTAAATAAAAAATCACAAAAGTAACTCTTAAATGTGCCTATAAATAGGTTATAAACCTATGGTGGGCGATAAGCTTAACCAATTACCTTGTCAACTACAACCCTTATAAGACAGTGTTTGATAGGGTTTTTCATGTAGTATTTGTAGAAATTATGTATAGGACAATAATAGAGTAACGTGAATGTGCTATTTTTATCAATTTCCTAAAGTGGATGGGGCGAGAAACCCAAGCTAGCGACGTGTCTAATGGCGGTGACGGAGGATTTCGCGCGCGATTGTGACGCATTCGTGGCATTTATTTTACCAGCTGACTAATTATTTTTACTGTTTTTATGATTAAAACATGTTAATTGTTTATTCCTCTGACTGTAAAACTGGAAAATAATGAAATTCTTGCTAGATTATTGCCTCAAAAAGGGTCTCGAAAAAAATTCTCCCGCCAACCAGCAGGGGGCACGCTGTCTAATTGTGAGCCAAAAATATGATCTTTGTATTTATGATTTCGAGATTTTCTCTTATATACCTCTTAACAAATAACTGTAGAATTGTTCAACATTGACAAATTTGGAAATATGTCCTCAATTACAGTTGTCAACTGACATAACCCTATTTTGCGGTTTCGACATGACATGCGGTAATTTAGGCTTCTAATATAGTGTTTTTTATTATATCGAATAAAGTATCTATAATATATTAAATATGGAGTACTTTTCAGGCACTGTGGACACTGTGCCAGTTGTTCTGTTCTCTGTACAATGGCTCAAACAGGGTATGTATGAGCTGTTATGTAGTCACTCAATATTCTTAGAGAACTTTGTTTACATTTCTTCCTCTGCTTTCAGTACCTCCTGTGAAGCCAATGAAAAGCAGATATGTCTTAAACGGAAGAGAAATTCAACAGATGATGAGGTACTTGCCTTATTTAATTCTTTTAAAATTTATATTAAGTATTGCAGAGACATCAAATGAAACCCTGAATTACATTTACAGGAGGTAGAGAATATGCCACTGGGGAAAAGACCGACAAAAGCAATAGAGGAGCAAAGTGACCCACTAACCCATAATATTATAGTTGAATCTTCATCCTGCTCTAGTGATGATGAAGTCTCCCAGTGTGAAAACACAGAGCAGCCCAGGAGTGTTTTCACAGACTTAGAATATAACCCTGATAGTTTATTAAGTCCACCAAGTATACCTGAACTACCAAATTATGTTCTTAGCCCCTTGCAAAATGTGGCCAGGGGTGACTCCACACCACACTCAAATAAGAGGCCAAGGTAAGTTATATTTATACTCATACATAAGTCTTAGTACAATTTCCCTCTATAGGGTAGTAGTCCATCGATTTTTTGTAGTAAATTCAAAATGACAGAGCCTTTGTCACCCAAGTCACTTCACTTACAGTACAAGCAAACCCCAGTGTCCCTCACCACCAAAACGGAAATGCCCACTACCATGTCTATCCTGGGCGGACCCAATGGATGTGTGGAAGAGTATGTGCGAGTGTGATGCTAGATCGAGTATGAAGAAGAACCCTAACATGTTTGACAATCATCCAAACCTTCAACCGAGGATGAGAGCTATTTTACTAGACTGGCTGAATGAGGTAAGCTGTACTTCATTTTATATGATTTTAGAGATACTTTTATATTAAGATGCTAGCAATTTACATGAGACAAACTGTAATGTGTTACATATTGCTGTTGTAGTGATTATAATATATTATAATTACTATTCAATTTAAACCTATATATAAAATTATTGTTCAATATATGTATATCAGTTATGTAACTCATATATTTACTTCCATGCTGCTCTGCAGTGATATGAACAGGAAAGGTGAGTAATACAGTGTAACTCTTAGTTTAATAGTATGCTTTTGAATTTTTTTTAATACATTCATATATGTGGGGCTGTGGTGTAAGATTAGGGGCTTTGACCTCTTTTTTGCAATGTTCAATGACCTCTCCAGAGCCATCGCGTTTGCAATCTATCGTTTTGTTGTTAGTTGTTTTTTTTTTCTCTCTTTCTAATTTCGTAGTTGCACAAAAGGCTACTACAAATATCATAGCAGTTAAGTGTTTTTTTTTATATTCTTATTTTAGTGTCCGTCTGTGCTTGTTATTTGCAAACATAAGCTACTTCCGTTTCCTTCTTACGATCGATTAGCTATTTTGCATATCATCGAATTATTTTCTTTTTTATTATTTATACAACTACACGTGGTATCGTGATGTTTATGATTTATCACATATAAACGTAATGATCATATTATGAACTTTCTTAATTAAGTAGCGAAAAGAATATTTTTCTATTTCAGTCCAATTATGTTTTTTTTCTTTTGAGCAACACGAGAGTAGAGATCTTTGAGGGAGGTCTATGTCCAGCTGTGGAGGTCTATCGGCTAATGATGATGTTTACTGATTAACTTGCGCTTTCTGAAAAATTGTGGTATTTGCCATGTTTGGCATTGTAGTTTGCGAGCGCAGTAATCTGGTAACGGTCGCAGGAAGGACAACTGCTTTTTCCTAAATAAAATTTAATATTAGTTCTGTTTGATAATACTTATGCATAATTATTTGGTTTTGGATTTGTTTGAAGTGAGATCTCTAAAAGAATTTATGGCAAAGGAATACTTGCATTATGTTTATACTTACACATTTTCGTTTACACATACATGCGTTACATTCACGAAGTGCTAAGTGACTCTGCTTATCCCAAACTGACTTGCCATAGATCGGCAAAGTAGTTGTAGACATTACTGTCAATCAATCATCAGACGATAGACGTACACTGCTAAACTTAGGCATCCACGTCGATCAATTCCACGCTACCCGCATGTAGTGGCTTCCCGCGACAATCGTGCAGTCAACACGGCCTCCCATACCACTGGGCACTAGGAGTAGGGGCCGTCGTATGTAAGGGGTTCATTTGAAGGGATTTAGGCTATTTTCCACCACGCTGGCCCAATGCAGGTTGATGGGAGCCACAGCCTCATTTGTTGATTAGAAGGTTTGCTTGGGTCCCGTGAGCTGTTTTGCGGGACCCCTCACACCTCATTATTGTGTTCCCATTGAAATTACTCGAGCACCGCAACTTAACATGTTATGACTCCTCACCATCAGGTGATCGTCTCGCTAGTATTATTATTTTATATAAAAAAATATTATTAATCGCCAAACCTTTTTTTACTAATTTCCACTTCTCTTGAACACATTTTTTTTTTTTTAAGATTATTAAAATATCAGTCCTATTTCTCTTACGGCAAATTGCGTGTTTGTCAAAGTGTGCTCCCCTCCTCCGCTGGTACAAGGCCTTACTGCATTATGCTTTATCCATTTAAATGAATTCCGACAACTCACTTTCGTCAGACGTAGTAAAAAATGGACTGAATAAGCGATGAGATAAACTTATTTTTTTTTCCGACGCATCCTTTATCATATACTGTATACATAGAATAATTTAGATTTATGAAATATTAATTCCGTTTCTTATGTTAATATAGAAAAAATTATAATTATTCAATTAAATATGCATCTGCGAATTAATCTCAAATTACGTACTCTTATGATATATGATAAGGCCACAAGAGGACGAAGAATTGCTTAACCATAACAATGAGGTGTTCGAAAGAGTGTTCATCATCAATAGCAATTTTCTAGTGATAGATCTCTGTTGCCGGAGACGGAGGTGGTAAGCACGACCGTAGCCCTTATTTTTGCTACCAAAAATGTACCAGCAAACATTGCAGTATTCCAGTTTGATGGGCGCTGTCCCTAGTGAAGTTACTGTGACAGCGACGAGCACAATGTGGTGTTGTGTATATCATCCGAACTGGCCGCACGTTGTCTTGCCACTTCATAAATTGTTTACTACTGAAACAGTAATCTATGCTACCTTTTGTAAGGCTGAAGTAGACACTGTGGCTGTACCCACCGGATCCTAACTAATTAAAGTTAGCTGGTAGGTGATGCTTGAAAAGTGATACTAAAAAAAGCATGAACTTACTACATTAATAAGAAGTTGAGTAATTGAGGATTATCATACATCATTTGATAACAACTTCTTCTCAACCTCTTCTACGTTTAAACCCCAAACATAAAAAAGACCAGCTCCTGCATTCTAACTAGAACAATGGCAGTTATTTTTATATTTCGCTAATTTCGCGTAGTGCATAACGAAAATAGCGAAGCCTGGCCACCATTGACACCATTTTGCAACGGATGCAATCAACATGCTCGAATTATGGTTAGATCTCTATTTTTTTGTATTGCCAAACCATTAATTTATAAATGAATACCGCCTGCTAAACTTGATTACGTTCATTTGAGGATAGACGGAGAATACTCCTTCTGATGTGATGGTCTTTAACAATAGCGGTTTTCAAGACTATTTATTACGTAGGATATTATGTAGACTATATATTTATAATGGCTATTATATATTAAAAAATGATCACAATTGATAATAATGTGAATAATCATTACCATCGTCACCCGATAGACCAACCTAAAGATATCCATATGAATATAATCTCATCGTCAAAACTTTGATTACTTTTAGATAATTAGATAACAAGTTTAAGTTAAATTTATTTAAGTTAACTATTTCTAGGTATGAGCTTTTTAAAGCTAAAGCTATTTTTCTATAATTTGATCTGTAAGTAAGGATGCATAGATATGCGAGTTAAACTTTAAATATCCATCTTTTTGGTTTCGACATTAAATGTTATTGATCAATGAGTTCAGAATAAGTACGAGTTATATATTCGCTTTAAAAAAAAAACTAAACATAAAGAAGATAACTTTAAAGATGGCAAGTAATCAGAAAAATACATATAAAACTCGTCAATAAATATACAATTAACGTAGTACAGTTTTACAACTGTTGTTTTCTTTTCTCCCCTTCTTTTTGCTCAATTAATATTAACAAGAAGCCTTTCCGCTTCTTTATTTCGCGAGGGATTTCTTTAAATACCGTTCAAGTAGTAAAAATAAAAAAAAAACTCGCTACCGGTGTAAGAGACGCCCACAAAAACACAATACTACTCGAGTTGAGATGAAGTTAGCACCTCAGTGTTTGGGTAATTGTATTGAATACGAGTACCGTACGATTTGGAATATGTGTACAGTATATAAATACTTATAAAAAAAAAAAGCAAACCAAACCACAAAATAAACAACCGTTAAAAATTGTGTGAAAGACCACATTATTCCTTGTATGACTACCTAAATGATATTCTCGTTTTGAACTGATCAGCTTATCAAAAATTGAAAATAAAAACTTCATAGAGTATGTCAGTTCTGAACTAGAGTCCGTGGTTGTGAACTGATGTATATAATTTTTTTTTTCGATGAACCGACGAGACGGCTGGTTCGTTCACCTGATGGTAAGCGATACACTCCGCCCGCCCATAACAACGTGGCATTAGTATGATATACACAGCACCACATTTTGCTGGTCTTGCTTAAGACATCTCGAGTCTCGATACCCCAGTAATTTCATTAGGTACAGCGTCCATCATCAATGTTTGCACACTACTGTTTGGCGGCAGAAATAAAATCCGAAGTGTGCAAGCATTACTGTTTCCGTTTTGAGGGCATCATCATCATCAGCCGATAGACGTCCATTGCTGAACATAGGCCTCACCCAAAGATTCCCACCTATATCAAGTAGGGATTTATATGGAGGGATTTGAACCATTTCCCACCACGCTGGCTCTATGCGGGTTGGTGGGAGCCAGAGCCTCGTTTCTTGATTAGCAGGCTGCACCGCGAGCAGTGAGGTTTGCTTGGATCCCGTGAGTTGTGCGGGGACCCTTACACCCCTTGAGGACGTCGTAGCTAGTTATTTTAATAAAGTAACGAAACTTAGCTTCCTATGTCTGAAGACGACCAGCACATTGTGGTCTAATGTCGGCCGGCGTATCAATTACCATCAGATGAACGTACCGCCAATCTCATCAATTAGTCGAAGTATATAGCTTATTTATACAGCTTATTTCTAAAGTACTCAGTAAAACTAGTAGGCGAGTATGACCTGACGACAAATCTAATAGAAACAATATTGTCTATATCAACTCCAGCTTAAATGGATTAACGGTGTTATTAACGTGTGGTATCATCGTTATCAGCCTTTGTATATCTATTGCTGGAAATAGGCCTTCCGTAATATCTTCCACCATATGCGATCCCTAGCTTCTCGCCTTCACCCACTTCCGACCGTCTTGATGTTGTCGTCGGACGATCTGATGGGAGAGCGTCGTAGACTTCTGGGGCCTGTACGCGGCCGACTTCAAGACTTGTCCTCCATCGGCTCACTGCCACTTCAGCATGCAAAATTTGAGAGCTACGTCGACAACTTTGATTATCCGTCGAATTCCTTCGTTCCGGATTTAGTCCCTTAGAGAAATGCCAAGCGTAGCTCTCTCCGTCGCTCGCTGTGATACTATGAATCGGTGGACCAGCCTGATGGTCTGGTGCTATGTCTCTGCGCCGTAAGTGAGGTATACAATAAAATGATATCTATATGATCGTGTGGCGCATCAATAATGAATGTAGGTGTACACTACACATTATTGAAGCCAAAACAACCTTGACATTTATTTCGGTATCGTCTGCTTTTTTTTATACAGCAAGTAGATAAATTGTGACGAAACAATTGAACTACATTTATTGTAAAGTGTTTTCTAACAACTTCATTAGAAATTTTCTTAGTAAATAATATTTATTTGATGTCAAAAAAATGTCTACATAACCGCGATTCTACTCTGTGTTAAACAGTCAAGTGGTTTTCGGTTGCGAAATGGAAGGGATATATTTAAAATATGTTCTTCTGGAGAGAATACAAGGTAATGTGAGATTTGTACTTACTAAAGTGGCCTACGTGTCTATCCTCATTGCGGACGGCCAGGTATCTCCTAGAGAACACACCGGAGCCTCCCTGCACTACGTGATAGGGACGGCCGTAACAGCCTAGCACCGTTGGAGTACAGTCTATTTTGAACTCAGAGACCAAGCGAAATCTCCAATTTCAGTCAGCGAACCCGGAGACCCTCTTAGTCGCCTTTTACGACAGTCAGACCCTAAAGTACTGAATGAGACATACTAATGTAGTAAACTTTTTTTTTTTTGTTTCGGTGGGGAAATCGTCCAAAGATATCCTGCTTCTACAGGGAAGTCAGGGTTATGAGAGATTCTTACTCACTAAAATCCCCTCGGTGGTCTGTATCAATGCATTTGGAGGCTCCGAGATCTCTTATAGAACGCGTCTCTCTACACGTTGTGCTGACACGTCTCTGAACGGCGGTATCCAGACACCATCGCTGACCCATACGCTGTTCCACACATGTTCGCTTGTTGAGCGAGAAGGGCCTCCACCATCAAGGCTCGCGAACTAGCGGCTCCTAGACCGTTTTAGTCGCCTTCTACGACAGGCAGGGCTCTTACCCTGCACCTATTCTTACTAGCCCGAGACTATTTTTAGTATTTTGATTCATATAATTTTACTACGTAACCTTATGTATGTAAGGGTTCTTTGATAACTTTTTTTATAATATTCCATATATGGCGAGCTCGCTGGCCTAATGGTTAGAGCGTACGGCTTTCATTCCGAAGGTCGCTGGTTCGAACCTCGGCATGTACCGATGACTTAATATTTAAGTTATGTACATTTGTGAACTTTAGTTACTACAGCGAGATACAAAACAGTGAAGGAAAACATCGTGAGGAAACCTGCACACTGAAATCATCTTTGTGTGCGTGTAGTGGCCCCAATAAAGTGGCAACAGGCTCGCCCCCTGTTACATGGGTCCTAATCTGACCACATCTGGCGAAAAGTGGGTGTTTATTCACCTCTGCCTACCCTTACAGGGAAAAATGCGTGATAATATAAAAAAAATAGTACTTTTATTGGAGCAATATTTTACTTAAAGTTGGTCCAAATATGAGCCGTTACAAGTATTCCCATACCACCAGTAACTTTATTCACAAAAGCTTTCTATAATCAGAATATTTACTTAACATAATCATTTTTAAATTATATTAGTTGTAACGATTTTTAAACGGGAAATAATATATATTATATAGAGCTTCCTGTGAAGAGAAACTTCGTGAGGAAACCAACATATTTTAGAACCACATCTTTCAAGGATATGTGAACAGCGCTTTGGATAAACTGCCTCTACTCTTATTGTGATAGAAAGCTTCGATTCCCAGTAGTGAGAACAATAAGTGTAATATTAACTTATTTCTGAATATGAAACAATATTTTTTTTAGTATCTTCTTTTGATTGCTTCCCGCATTATCTAGTGTAAAGTTTACAACATTATTTCGTTGGGGTAGATAAGATGGAATTCCTTACATCTATTGTATCCTTGTTAGACGCGTGTGCGTCAAAGTTCAAGTTAAGAAACGATTAATATATATATATAAAACTTCACGTAATTTTCTGAAAAAAAAAAAAGATATATATTAGTAATAAAGATGATAATATATGTAGTTATATTGTATATATTAAAATAAACAGTTATGTCAAGTAGTGAAGTAAGTTACCCACTGCTTTAACTTGAGAAAAATGTGGACTTGACACTTAAATAATGTTTTGTCTATAAGGGTCACTTTCAGCCGAATTCATCATCATTACCCGATAGACGTCCACTCCTGGAGGTAGGCTTCCATAAAAATCTCCGCATCAATCGGTCCCGCGTTGCTGCCATCCAGTGGGTTCCCGCGATCCTCACCAGATCGTCGGTCCGGTTGTAGAAAGCCGCCCAACACTACGTCTACCGGTACGCGGGAGCCACTTGAGGACCTTACTGCCACATCGGCCGTCGGTCCTTCGAGCATATGTCCTGGCCACTACCACTTAAGTCTAGCAATATCTTGAGCTTTGTCGGTGACCTTAATTCTTCTGCGGATCTCCTCATTTCTGATTCTGTCTCGCAGAGAAACTCCGAGCACAGCCCTTCGGTTGACTTTTACCCTTTTTATACGACCGATAGTAAGGGGCTGTTATAGTCGAATTATAGTCTAGAAAATATTTGCTTGTATCCTTAGTACTTTCATAGTGAACCTTCATTAAACTCAATAAACTAATTACACCCAGGATTGGTTTATTCATCATCATCCAGTTCATCAGCTTAATGGTATCCACTGCTGAACAAAGTCATTCTCTTGGTAGTCAATGCCGTACAAGCTAAGCATACAGGTTCATAGTGATTAAAATCATGTTCACTCTTTTTCTGGTGTTGTTCCCTCGGTGTTGCATCTTTGAGAAACGAGTGGATGAGGTGGATATGTTGAACTGTCTCCGTCATGTCACTTTTAACGGGTACACACTTAATTAGTAGTGATCTCGAATTTCAGCATTTGTTTAGCAAATTGTTGGAAGCACTGTAACAGGTAAGTCTCTTGCCTGTTACTGTCTAGGTAGGCGTACAAGTTTGTAGCTAGTAAATGTCATGGGCTAATGAGACGTAATATCTTGTATCATAAAGGACAGTGTGATGTATATATATGATCCTAACTAGCGCCACGTCATGAGCAGGCGTATCACTTACCATCAGGTGAACGTCTTGCTAGTCGCTTGGTGGTAAAAAAAGCAGTATTTAATGAAAACGTTCTCGTAGTTCCGATTACAATTTTTGATATATATTAAACATGTTAGAGGATATGTTGTAACATGTAAGAGCTATGCTCGGGGTTTTCCTGCGTGATCGAATCAGAAATGAGGAGATCCGTAGACATAAAGTTGCCAACAATGTTCAAAAGATTGCTAGCCTCAAGTAGCAATGAGCAGGACACATGGCTCGAAGGACTGACAAGACGCAGACTGACTGAAGGAAGACGCAGTGTTGGCAAGCCCCCCACCAGGTGGTCCCACGATTTGGTAAAGGTTACAGACAGCGCAAGATCGATCGATGTGGAGATCTTTGATAGAGGCCTATGTCCAGCAGTGGACTTCTGTCGGCTGATAATGATGACGAGAGAATATGTTCGAAAGTACATCATCTGTGTGGTTCGGCAGAGTTATAACTAAAGCCAGCGTCATTTAATCCAGCACGTGGGTCCGTAGGAATTTGCTCGGGCTAATTGCAGCCGCCATTATTGTAGCGGCATTCTGTCAACGATAAGCGCGACTCGAAAAAGGTTCCGCAATGTAGCCCAATCAGCCCCACCGCACCGGTCACCGAACTGTCGCATCTGTTACAACCCCATAATATTTATATGGGAATGAGTGGTATAGTTTTCTCTTTCGGGTACTTCACGAATGAAGCTCATGCTTGTCCTGAAATACTCTTAATAGCGCGTCAACCAGCTACCTCCATAGCGATCTGTTCACAGCATTGCTTAGGGCATTCGGAATATTGTCTATGTTGGTTAATATTTTTTTTTTTCATCGTTTCCTTGCATATGGTGGCATTTACCATCTTTTATTCTATAATAGTATAACTGATTCCATCTTTCATTCAGTTGGTTAATAATGCTGGTCGGACCAGCGGGTTGATGATCGACCCCATGATCTTTTGTTCTCAATTTTTCTTAATACACTGAGAAACTCTGTGGAATAGTAATCACATCTTTGGATACCTATGTTAAAGTTCTAGCCTTTGGAAACACAGTCCTCTAATTTGTTTTTTGTGTCTTTGAACCTATGAATGCCATGCCCTCCGCATCATACCTTAAATTACTATTAACAGAGTTATCTTTACAGTAAACTATTGACTATATATCCCTTAACAAGATATGTTTATAACACACTTTGTACTGTCTCCGAGATCAGATCTAAAACTCTCCATCAACACCTTTAGAGGTTGAGTCTTGACATATATCTCCAATAGGTGCGATGCAAGTCTTTTAGTCTTTCAGAGATGTCTTAATTAATCTTGAGATACAAACAGATGTTTCATTGAAAAAAAAATACATGTAATTAACAGTGTAAAAAGCTTAAAAGACAAATATCCGTCACCATGAGTACCGCACCATTAACATATAACAACCGCAAAGTTAACATATAACTGAAGCAAAAAATAATAACCACGTTATTTGGATATGAACATTGGTTCTTTGACGTCTACTATTAAAGCATCTCACCGAGTGTTTAATTTTTTTCACCTGATGGTAAGTGATACGCCTGCCCATAACAACGTGACGCTAGTTACATACGCTGCACCGTTTGCGCACGTAGCCGGAGACGAGTTGTTGAGTCTCGATACCCTACTAATTACACTAACTACAGCGCCCCTCAAATCGGAACACAATAATGTTTGCACAGTACTGTATGTCGGCTGCAATAGGCGTTGCTGTGATACCTACCTAGACGGTCTCCGGCAACAGACCTACCACCAGTAACTGGTCTATATTATCGGCGAACGTCTATAAAGCTGCACCGCACCGTAGCCTCCTGTTGTCAAACTGTAGTGTGCAAACATTAATCATCAGCTGATAGACGTCCACTGCTTTACATAGGTCTCCACCACACCAGGGAACGCAGTTTGTAAGGGTTTATTTTATTTCCCACCACACTGGCCCAATGAGAGTCTATGGGAGCCAGAGCGTCATTTGTTGATTAACCGGGTACATTACAAGCAAGCAAAATGACTTACGGTTGATGTTTATTAACATAGCCAAAACTTTTAACAGAAGAAAACTATCGCTCTCATTCTATCATCAGACGATAGACGTCCACTGCTGAACATAGGCCTCTCTCAAATATCTCCTTATACAGTCAGCATGACCTCCGGTACCGCTGGGCACTAAGCGCTGTTATATGTAGGGGTTCATATGGGGCGATTTGAGCCGTGTATCACCAGGCTGGCTGAATGCGGGTCGGCGGAAGCCAGACTCGTTTGTCGATTAGCAGGATGCACCACGAGCAGGTGCGGTTGTCTTGGGTCACCCCTCACGCGTTCTTTGTTTATATCAAACGATGTGAAAGGGACAATATACATCAAACTCCTCTACGTATCTATAGTTGTTCCTTTAGAAGACCCAGGTGACCTTACAACGGCGTGGCGTTATTGTTGATAAGGGATGACGACTTCTTTCGCTCCATATCCTTATTTATGTTCTCAGTTGACATCAAATGTCATACTGTGCTTAAAAGCGATAAGATTTCACTTATTTTGGTCTCCAATCAAAAAAGGCCAAGGTCATTAACATATTTATTAACTAATGATAACGTCCTAGTCCTGACTATCCTTATACTAGAGATCAGTAATATAATATAACGTATCATTCATAACTGGCTTCGTGGCGTGGGTCAAGCCATTTACCACGCATGTCCCTGCTTCATTCCGAGGCTACGTATAGAGAATTGATGGTGGTAAAAATATATTTGAGGGTCCCCTTTGTCGAGATTGGCGATTTTTAACAAATAACGGTTAAATCTAAATCAATCAGAATCGTGAATGGATTTCAGAATAACGTTTAGGGATACCATAAATAGTACAACATCGCCCACCTTGGCGATAGACTTGGCAAAAATTTAAGGAGCATCCTCAAGTATAGTCTAACCTTGATGGTGATTGGAAAGAAGAGTTTTCCGCCTTCACAGCACTCCTGATCTGGCTGTCAATATGTCATAATTACCAGCCGATTGACGTCCACTACTGGACATAGAATTCCACATCGATCGATCCTGCGCTGCCCGCATCCAGCTGCTTCTCGCAATCTTCATCAGATCGTCGGACCACCTTATGGCGGGCCTGTCAAATCTGAGTCTTCCTTCAGTCAATTTGCATTTTGTCAGTCCTAAGAGCGATATTTCCTATCCATTGTCAACATACGAGTACCTTTATTCTAGGCGAACAAGCATCACCATCTACATTCTTATTGACTCTTAACACCATTTGAAATTGAACAATATTTATAGTATTTTGTATAATTTCCAACAATTTTAATAACCGTCTATATATATACACATCAACCTAAGCGAAAAACTGACCTGAGGCACCAAGGTCCTCGAATCGAGACCGCGTACCGGAAGACGTAGTGTCGGCAGGGCCCCACATCGAGTGGTCCGGCGACCTGGTGAAGATTGCGCGAAGCAGCTGAATATGGGCAGCGCAGTATCAATCGATGTGGAGTTATTTGGCGGAGAGATATGTCCAGGTGTGGACGACTATCGGCTGATAATGAAAATGAAGCTAAAAACTTATCATTCTTTAAATACAACAATATAATGTAATCACTAATTACTCTACGAACTAATTTTATTATAGATGTGGGTTTGAATCAGCTTAGATTCGCTTGTGAAGTCTGCCTTCAACAAGCACATGCAGGGCATCATGTAACATTTAAAGATGAGTTTACATATGCATAGTGTTTCTTTCTAACCGTTGTTCTCTATTGCAGGTGTGCGAGGTGTACAAACTGCACAGGGAGACGTTCCACCTCACTGTTGACTACGTGGACCGTTACCTCTCCAAAACGGACGACGTACAGAAGGGCCGGCTGCAGCTCATAGGTGACCACAGTTACCAATGATTTCTCTATCGTTCGTATCTTTAATAATCCGTTTCCATCAGATCTATATTTGACGAGTCTATTTTGGTGATCTACCATGATGCAGAACAATTAAGTAATCATATTCTTTTCCAAATGCAACCATACATGTATTCTTAACTCCTAATTCTTGTTCCAGGTATAACTTGCTTGTTCATAGCTGCGAAGGTCGAGGAGGTTTACCCGCCTAAGATCGGCGAGTTCGCTTACGTCACGGACGGCGCGTGCACCACCGACGAGATCCTATTAGAAGAACTGCTGATACTGAAAATACTGTCCTGGAGCATCACACCAATCACAATCAACAGCTGGCTGAATATCTACATGCAGCTGGCGAGCGAGGCGCGCAGTGCGAAGCGGCGGCTGCTGGGCGAAAGCAACGTGGGGGCGAACGCTCTGAGGGGCTACACGTTCGTGTTCCCGCAGTACTCGTCCCTGGAGTTCGTGGTCTGCGGGCAGCTGATAGATCTGGCGGTTCTGCATGTGGACGTCAATCAGTACGCTTACAGCACTGTCGCCGCGGCTGCCATGGCGCATGCATTCAACAAGGAGCTCGCTTTAAGGGTATCAGGTACGTAACTAAGTATTTACTAACTATTTAACTTGAAACGGATTTTTTTAAACAATACTATTAACACTTTGCATAAATAAAAAAAGGGTACTTAATTCATAGCTACGTTTTTAATGTAGTCCAGTCCCTAACTGGTTTACCAATTTATAGTATATTTACTAAGGTTAGTAGATAAAAAGTGACTTTTTAAAAATATTACTGAGTAAAAAGTAAATCACAAATTTTAGGTACACGCATCATCTGTACCTGTTAGCGTCATCTTCAGCCGATAAGCACTGCTGAACATAGGCCTACCCCATAGATTCTGTTTGTAGAGATTCATATGAAGTGGTTTGCCTCATTTTCCACCATGCTGGCCCAATCTGTGTTGGTGGGAGCCAGAGTCTCATTTATGGATTAGCAGGGTGTATCACGAGCAGTGGAGGTTGGCCGGAGTCTCGTGAGTTGTTGTGCGAGACCCCTTACACCTCGCTGCTAGTGTAGAATAAAATAAATAAATAGATATAGAAAGTTATTCATGCACTTGGATATAAAAAAGTTTTTTTTTCATGTCTTCGTCTGTTAAAAACAATTGGCAATTTGCTGTGCAGGCTTCAGTTGGGAGGCGCTGGAGCCTTGCTACCGATGGCTGGACGTGTTCGTGCGCGTGGTGCGCGAGCACGGCGGCGTCAGCGTGGTGCGCGGCGGTGACGGCGAGTTCGTGCAGCGCGCCGCCGGCCTGCACCTCATCTGCCCCGACCTGAACTTGGACGAGAGCCACCGCATACAGTCGCACAACGTCAGCCTCGACATGTTTGTGAGTATATTTAATACTTGTATATATCATCATCATGAAACGCTGACTTGCGGAAGGTACCCTTACTTCAGTCGCTGAATGCAGAAGCCGAAGTACCCATCGTTTGAAATTCCTCGATGGCGGCCTGTTCTATAACTCGATTTTTAAAGGTAAAAAAAAAAAAAAAAAGATTAAATTATTAACTAAACCATATTGATTGTCTTTTCCTGTATTTTAAAGTAATACTCATATATTCTGTAGAAGCTTACACTTTTGTATTTGAAAGTAATTGCATAATGCAGTTATTTTATTTATATACTAATTGTATAATATTAAAAAAAACCTTTAATATATACGATTATCACTTTTAATTTAATGCTAGACTTAAGTGGCAATCGGGCCGAAGGCCCATGGGGCAGTAAGGTCCTCGAGTGACGCTCGTGTACATAAACATAGCGTTGGGAGGGGCTTCCCACAAGGTGGACCGACGATTCGATAAGGATCGCGGGAACCCACTGGATGCAAGCAAAACAGGATCAATCGATGTGGAGATCTTTAGGGGAAGATTAAAGCCAGCAGTGGACGTTCATCGGCTGATGATGATGATGATGATTTAATTTACTATTGTTTCAATTGACAGGATAAAGTATATCAGCAACTTTTGGAAAGCTCAACATCACAAACGACAAGCGTAGAGTTGCCTACGTTACAAGAGAGCGAGCATATCTACCCGCCGACGCCGCCGCAGTCCGATCAAAAGAGCCCCATGACACCGGCCACCAAGACACCGTCAGCGAGGCACCAGTCGCCAGTACCTGATATAAGACTGCACTCCGAAATAGAGTGAGAATTGAACTAACGAGGTCCGTTCCTCTTGACGCTTTTGTTGTTAGTAAATTTGTCTGCTCGCAGACAGTGAAAATACCTCAAGAATATTAAAATGAAGTAGAGTAGTCTACTGGCTGTAACCGAATAATTGGAAAACTGTTCCATTGTATATATGTAGCTGTTGAAATGGTTTCAATTATTACTAAATAATATATCTAGTATATACCATGTGCTTGTAACGTTAATATCTGCTTTTTTTTTTTAATTCCATTTAAAAAAAATGTACTCATGTACAATTTATATTGTTGTCATAATTGGTATTTAAGTTTATTGTTTTTATAATCATTTAAACCGCGTTAGCTGTTTATGAGGAAACCGCTCCCGCTTTTATCTTAAAGACGGTTCAATTCTCACTCAGCTACAACAACGAAAACATTGTAAAGAAGCCGAAATGTTTTATGGAGGTTTAACCTTTAACCTTCATTCTAAGAGAAGAATCTGAATCTGCTGCGAAAAAGTAAAGTTAGTTATATATTATTTTAATATACAGTAAAAGATCTACTTCCATGCTTAAATTGAAGAATTTATATCCAAAAATTACATTAAACCGTGGTCGCAAAATAGAATGGGTTCAGCTTTGCGTCGTATTCATGAAGCTGTTAATAACTTGGATAATTAGTAGTGTGCAAAGATTATCATGTTATCGTTTGAAAGGCGTAGCTAGTAAAATTACTAGAGCAACGAGACTTATCATCTCATGTCTCAACACTATGAGCATATGTAGTGCAGTGCATGCCGTGTTATAACCAGGCGTTATCACTTACCATCAGAATGTCCTGCTCCTCTTCGTCCTTATCACACAACGCGTGCGAGAGCTGGTAAATACACATTGGTGTTAATTTTTTTAAAGTTATACTCAATTATTTCTTAACGTTATCATTTAAAAATTATCAGTAGCATCTATAGTAATATACGCGCCATAGATTTACCGTTCGTTTGATTCTGAGAATATTTCAATAACATATTGAGTGGACTAACTTGTTTCAGCTTTTACTAATCCACTAATAAGCTAATGTAGTATTTAATGTGTTTTTGACTAACCTTTTTTCTCAGAATTAAATGAAGGCACAGGAAACTGACACAAAGGTTAACTGTGCGCCTTATGACGGAAGTTCTACGTGATATTCTGTGGATACATTAGAGAGTAGTTTGAATGGTGGAGGTTTGCAAGAAATTTTAAATCATCCTCCGGTAGCCATTACCTATTGATATCGGAAGTCATCAAAGCAAGGTTTTCTGTGCGACCACGGTGACAGTCACGAAAGCATTACATTTATAATTACTGGTAGATCTCTGTTGCGAGAGACCGTTTAGGTACCACCACCGCAATGCCTATTGCAGCCGACAAACAGTACTGTGTGAATATTACTGTGATTCAGTATGAAGGGCGCTGTAACTAGTGCAATGACTAAGGTAACGAGACTCAACATCTTATATCTCAGGCGAAGAGCTCAATGTGGTGCAGTGCATACCATCTCATCTAGCGTCACGTTGTTATGAGCGGGCGTATCACTTATCATCAGGTGTACGTCCCGCTCGTCTCGTCACTTAATTACATTAAAAAAAATACTGGTTTAATAACTAAATTGACTATTTTCTGTAAAATACAATTTTAATCATTCAAGAGGGTTCTGTATTAAATATAATAGAAAATCTAAAACTTTGGCTAGATAGAAACAATTTTCTATTTTTAGTCAGAAAAAGTCGCATAATATTTGTAATTGTTCTCATGCGAGTGGTTACCTTAATAAAAATATAATAAACAATATTTGAAATTAAAAAAATAAAAAAAAACTAGACCATTTCAACAGATACATATTGTATACTTTTATAAATTATATAACTGTAGATGTGTTCCCATGTACAAAATGGCGGACGTGAATCAGATTAGTTCATTCAATATCTTGACAACTGAAGAGTTTTTCTGTTTTAACATTCCACGATAGTTCAGAATTATCTGAAATATAACACTGACGGAGTCTTAATCTAGACCCACAGGTATCTGTAAATACACATACTCGTTATTTCTTTATTATTATATATATATATATTTTAATTATTATTAGTGATGTGTTAATGTATTACATTACAATCATTTTAATCAATATATTTGTATGTTAGGTTATTTGTATCAGTCGCAGTGTAAATCTAAATCTTTACAAACTCCCTTTCCACTTAGATGGTAATCGCCACCATCTTATTTTTGTATTTTGATTGAACTGTTTAATTTTTTTTTTTTCAATCGAAAATTATATGATTTATTTAAATAATTCATTGCATCGTTAGTGAATGCGTTTTTTTTTTTTGTGTCTATTTGAAAGGTATTTCATAACTATATAGTATATAATTAATTGTTCCTGAGCCTGACGCTTTATTAACATGTCTAATGACGGAACTTCCGGAAAGATATCGAAGCTCTTTTAACCAAAGACTGTTCCAAGTTGGACGGTGAAAAAAAAAATATATTTATATTTAAACTGAATTTTGTAATTGCGCATGGAATAGTGCATTTTCACGAATGTATTAACAGCTGATCATATAGCTTATATAATTTTTTTTTTACTGTATTTAATTAATTTATTTTTATGAATGTATTAAGCCTTTATATAATAACATTTCTCTTTAAGTAAGATTTCTTGTTTATTGATATTTAATTTTTTGTTCACTGCAGATATGATTCAGTGTATTTTATTTACAGTAAAAAAAAGCCGTGTATTGTAACACACACACACACACATACAACGCGCTGTGTTCATACACGCTGTGATATTGTTTAACTATCTCACGTCATAATAGTAACAATTTAAATTGTACAAATCGTTTTAAACGTTAATCATATATAAATATAATAGAAAAAAAAATTTAAAAAAATGTATAATTCTTTGTTATTAAGTTAGCGTGTAATACTGCTGCTTAGTAAATGCAGTACTTTTTTTTTAGGGTTCGGCAACCTGTGACGAATAACACCGAGTGTTTACATTGTAGGACAGATAATAAAAAATGTATCTTAACAAACTATAACGAAAATATCTCGGACACAAACTTCTCTCATAATTATTAAATAGATCGATTTTTCTGCATCCAAAAAAAAAAGGTTGCCGACCACTGATTGTTATATAATTTGTGTGCCTTTACAGATAATTTCTGTAACAATGTAATCGTTTAGTGAATTTATTGTTTTGCTACATCAAGTTTTTTAATTACCTGGTAATGAGACGAATCATTTAATATTTTAAAGCGGTGAACTAGGCGAGTGGTGGGGGTAAAGACTTCACCAATGTCTTGTGTATAAAGAAAAAAACCGCAATAACTTCAGTATAGAAGAGTGTTTGTAAATATTAAGGTTGCATGTCGATGTATAATGCTGAACGTATTATTGTTTTGTTAGGAGACATTTTACTTTGACATTTGCTGAAGTATATATTTACAATTAACTAATTTAATCACATTACACTTAATCACATCTGCAGGTGGCTCAGCCGTCGGTTGTACCGATTGGGTAAGAATGCGCTTTCTTACTCCACTGTACAACAATGTGAAACGCAGTCATTGTATTAGTTCTAAGTTATGTGTAAGCATGTAGGTAGGCACTTGGGTTATTTAACTTTATTCTAGCAAATTAGTTAAGTTGAACGATTACGCTTATCTCTGAAGGTGTGCACACCCCACCTTATAAATAAGACTTAGAAAAGGATTTGTTACATTATTCATCTAAAGTAATATAAAAACAATTATATTGTTAGTGATAGCTCGCTTGTATGATTATAAGTTATTTTTATATCAATTTATTGGAAGCTTATATGAATACTAATTATATATATATATATATATATATATGGTAGATATGTTTTTTTTATTAGATGTATTCACAATAGACGGATGCGCGCGCGTGATCTCAGGCAGCTCGGAGGCTGTACTTTGTGTTATGGTGAGCATCGGTGCATTACACTTGCACCGTTCTCACATCCGAATGTCGTGGCGTATAATATTAAATAAAACGTGTTGATGACATATTTCAGATTTTTTATTATCTGTCACCATTCTTCGCATAGTTGATTTATCTGATTTGTGTATATTGTAAATAAAGATAAAAATCACAACTGGATATTATTTTCTTTGCATCAAGGCCGAGGGTCAGCCATCCTGAAATGAAAAAGTTTAAGTTATTTTTAATAGACATTAAACTATAAAATAATAATCTATTAAGATTGCTTCAATGGAGCTAATAAAAACTGCTTATATAATGATATATTATAGTTCTTCGGAAAAAGATATGCGTGATGAATAAGCATGCGACGTATTATTGAAATGTTTGGGACATTGGTTCCCAAACAATTTCGCCGCAGACCGCTACCAGTGAAAAAAAAATTAAAGTCACAGGTTGCTTTAGACTTGTATGATTAAAGAAAAGAAAACTGCAATTTTATTATTCAATTGATATGAATAAACCTATGTAGTTGAATTTTTCATTATTCGTATAATACTTGTATGGTATATAGAAAGTTTAGTTACTTTTCATAACACTTGTTCAATTAATATGATCCATTACGAATTCTTCTAACTCTTTATGTGCCATTGTAAAAGAAAAACAGCATAATACAAACATTTCCTAATTATTACGGCGACACCTAGTTTGGGAACCTAGGGTCTAGAAGTCCTACAGCCATGCATTACCACCGCGATATCTTTTGCTTAGAAGACGAGCAGGGACACGAACAGATATGCCTGATGATATTTTCCTTTTTATCTAATATAAAGTAGGTGGTTACTTACAAGTGTATGCTGACGCGAGGCGTCGCGGTGACTGCGGACGCGTCTTGCGGCGTGAGGAACACGAACTGGCGGCTGGTGTTGCGCAGCGCGTGGTCCACCAGCAGCTGGAGTACTATTTTGCGGTTCACATTGTCCTGCACGCAATGCGTTATCACAACAATTAGCATTATAATCTTATTTGAAAACAGATTGGATTGGTAATCAGACACTGCTTGCACGACCTTATAAAAAAAAAATCGTGAGCAATCCAAGTTCTATGTACATTAATTTTCGAGAAGTATTTCTTCAACGAGACGAACAGGATCTTGAGCAGTTGATAAGTGGACACGGCCGCCCATTGCTATGTGGCATCAGTTAGAATTATGTACACTGCACCTTACTGTGCTCAGCGCCTTACAAAACGTAGAGACTCGTTGCCCTAGTAATTTTACTATTTACAATAACAAACAAAAACGCATTTTCTGAACATCAATAGCGTCAAAAAGAAACACTGCGGTCGTATCTACTGTTGGAACAAACCTTAACGTTCCTTTGGCCTCTGGATCACACGTGTCCGTGTCTAACGTAGATTAATAATTGAAATAAATGAATCGTTGAGTAGTACTTACAATTTAAAGTTATTATTACATTCGCTTGTATAAAAAAAAATTATAGGTTAGTCTTCAATTTGAATCGCCGCGTAGTGACTGTCGGGATTGCGGCGATCATCGAACCAGCCAGTATTTATCGTAGGATTTTATTTCCCCCTCCTAAAACCAAGCTCGTATCCTGATCGGTCGATTGATCGCCCTAATCCCGACAGTAACAAATCAAAAAGTGACTTATTTTATTTATTTAATAAAAATAATATTCAAAAATTAGGCATTGATAATGCCTACTAAGACAGTTTTGTGCATCACAGACGCGTAAGTATATCAAGTTGTAGTCAAGTACAACAACTAACCATGAAAACATCGAACTCGTCCATGAAGTAGAAGGGCAACTCTACACATTCCCAGAGCGCCATGATAAACGCGACCGTGGAGTAGGAGCGTTCACCGCCGGACAGCGAGGAGGTGGAGGCAGCACGGCGCGGCGCAGCGCACTCCCGGCCCGTGCACACAATGTCCAGCGACCCCAGCGCCTGGTCGATCTCCATGTGACCCTGGAAATCGTATGGAAGTGCATTTAGTTCACAGTCCCTATATTATTTATATATAATTTAAATTATGAATAACTGAACCATTAATGTGCTGTTCTCATCCTTTAATATTATATTAAATGATGATTAATGTTATTTGTCTGTTAGAGGATGTAAGGATACCCGCACAACATCTCTCTGGACGCAAGCCAACCTCACCAGCTCGTGGTGCACCCTGCTTATCAACAAACGAGGCACTGATTCCCATCAATCCACTTTGAGCCAACGTGGTAGGAAATGGTCCAAATCCCCACACGACAGAGTTGGGAACCTTTGGGTCAGGCCTATGTCCAGCAGTGGATGTCTATCGGTTGATTATGATGATTATTATTTGTCTTTTAATTATCATTTGGTTCACTAATGCACACAGGCTTTCCTCAACGATTTTCAGTGCTCCCGACTGCTTCACCATTTCCATCTCCATTGAATGATTTACTGCCTGCCGTAAGTTCTTTGTTCTGTGCGAGTTGCTCATTGCCACTATAGATTACTATTAATTCGGTGAGCTACGTCAGCTGTCTATGGATATCATTGTACAGAAATACGTGTATAAGCTACACCATAACAGGTGGACCAGACCGTGGTGCACATCACCGCTTCCTGTCCCATATTTGGGAGAGAGAGGTTGGATTTGGAGACGAAGATCGGGAAATGGCAGCTGTTGCCTCTCTGATGCGTGAGGACGAAAGTCGCCAAGCATTTATAGAATATAGAAAGAGGATAATAGGACAGATAATAAAAAGGAATCAAACAGAATTGTAAAATATAAAAGCAAATTAAAAAATGGAACTGCAAACTAAATTGTAAATAAATAGAAATAAATATATCAATAAAAACAAGTAAATAAGAAAAATAATAAATAAATAAGAAGGAGGAGGAAACATGACGAAAAGGAATACTTGTTCCAGGAAGCGACGAGGCGACAGTCTTCACTCAGCGAGAGGTATGAAAGAAGGAAATGGGATGGAGAATGATAGAAGTGAATTTGGAAGATAAGTTACGGAGTGATAGATAAGAAATAAAGAAAGGAGGCCTTTGTCCAGCAGTGGACGTCTTCCGGCTGATTGGATGGATGATGGATGAAAGAAAGGAGAGAGAGTAGGGAAAAGACTATATAGATTAAGCATTAGATGTTAAGTGATTTTATATAATAAAGGCCCTGACACGCAGGAGGAACATAAAATAAATAATTAAAAAAAAACCTACACCATAAGTCTAGACTTTCAGGTTTTGTAGGAGATTTATTATTCATTACAGTCATTGCAAGCCATCAATATTATAACATATCCAATATTATATATTAAATTACTATGATTTATATTGTAATTAATCTTACAGCAAAGCCTCTTAATGTGAGTATAGACTGGAAACAGTACTGCACCCTGCGGGCAATGTATGTTTGTACTCTGTGGCAGAACTTTAGGTGCTTGTCCGTCGTGGACTTGATCTGTAACAACGAAGCGTAATTGACACTAAACCTCTCTCTCTCTCTTATATTCTTCTTTCTTAATCGAAAAGTGAATTGAGAGAAAAAGGGAGACAGCAATAATCGCAGCCTACAACCGTCAGTAACACCAGAGGTATCACTGGGCGTTTGCTGCCCTGCAGAAACCTTTACACGCCCTTTTTGAAGAATTTCGTATTGTAGCTCCTGGGAAAAACCTGGACAGGTAACTCGTTCCACAATTTGAGTGCTCTCGGGAGACAACATCTCTGGAACCGGATCGTACGTGACCAATGCAGTTCGAGAGTATAAGGATGAATTCCCCGCTAGCTACCATGTCATTCATACCAGATCACAGTAATGTTTGCACAATCATCATCAGCATCAGCCTTTGTTTATCTACTGCTGGATATAGGTCTGCCCCAATGTATTGCACCAAATGCGATCCTCAGCTTCCTCAGATGTAGAATTAAACCAACAGAAAGACGCGCTACGCTTAACATTACTCCCTCGTAGATGTGCTACGGCGCGCTCTACGCTCCTAAGAAACGTGATATGGAAATGAATTTACTTAAGTCTGAATAAAAAGAGTTATCACATTAAAGATTATCATTTACCATTGCATTAAAAAGAGAAAATAACAATTTAAACTATATCGTTGTTCGCGTTATAATTTTATTAAAGTAAATTTTCAATACTTGGCAGTAATAAATATATAAGGGTGTAAGGAGTCCCCGCGCAACGATACACGGGATTCAGGCCGTGGATCCGGGTCCACGAGCCCAGTGTCAGATGAGCTGTAAGAGCCGCTGTGGCTTCCAGCCCGCTCATAACAAGAATATAGGATACACGGGACCCAAACTAACCTCATATTCTCGTAGTGCTTACTGCTAATCAACAAACGAGGCTCTAGCTCCCGTCAACCCGTATTGGGCCAGGGTTGTGGGAAATGGCCCAAATCGCCTCATATGAACCCCTACAAACGACAGTGTCCAGTACCCGGCAGTACCGGAAGTCATCCTCGCTGTATGTGAAGATGTTTGGGGGAGGCCTATGTCCAGCAGTTGACTGGCTGGTGATGATGATAAAATTTTTATTTATTTTTGCATTATAAAAATTTGTTTTGTTTAATGTAAAGAATGGAAATAAAATGAGATTTTCTACGCACATATAAGAAGAATTACGTTTGTAGGTAAGCGTGAAGATTAAGGGTATCTGTAATATATATGAATGGGTTGGCTTTTAAACAGTAGGTCTCACGTCATCGATGAGAGCGCGCAGCCGGTCGAGCGCCTGCCGGGTGCGTCGGTACTTCCGCTCCACGGCAAGTAGTCGCTCAGCGACTTGCGCGCGGTCCAACCCGTCGCTACGGATCGAGATCAGCTTCAACTCGGTCTTCTTCAGCTCGCTCGTAACTATCGCCCTGTCCCTAATAACGCACCGCTTTGATTAGTCACTGTACTATTGGCAAAATTATCTTCTCTACTCGTTAGTAGTAAGGGTTCTGCACAACATCTCACGGGACCCAAACGAACCTCACTTGCTCGTGATGCATCGTGCTTATCTACAAACGAGGCTTTGTCTCCCACCAACTCACATTGGTCCAGCTTGGTGGGAAATAGACATAATCTCTCCATATGAACCCCTACAAACGTGGGGGAGTAGGTGAGGCCTATGTCCAGCAGTGAACGTCTATCGGCTGATGATGATGAGGGCTCGTTAGTGAAAGTTTATATCAGTGTATTACATAAGTTCTATTAACATTGTCACCTTGATAGCTCAGTTGGTAAAGTGATCGTTCGCGATAGATACTTCGGACACGCCAGTTCGATGCACACTGAATTTGAGCATACGCTAAAGGTAAACATCTTGAGGATATCGATACATTACAAGATCAACTTTGGTGGTCACGCGGCATCCGTCAACCAGCACTTGACCAATTCTTTTACCTACTTGTGAAACATGACCCCTAGTCCCAGCAGTGAGAATACTAATGCTGTTCCTTTAATTTTTTTCGAATTTGAGATACATGGAAGTTATTTTTATATTAGAACTTTTTTGTCTAATAATGGCGTGATTACCTAGGTGCTTCTACTCTTGGGCAAAGGGTAAGGGCTTCTTCAATCTTCTTTGCGACCAATGCTTGCTTTTCTTTAAGTACTCCTTCGATTTCCGCCAACTTAGCCTTTTCCTCCTTAAGACGCTGCTGATAGTTGTGCCGCTCCGACACGCTCCGGTCTACTCTTATCTGTTCTTGTTCTATTTCTTCCTAATTTCAATAAGTTATATCTTTGGAGAGGAACACTAAAGTAGAATATATAATTAGGGAAGTCTAAATTTGTTTTATTTAACAAAGTGACAAGACGAGCGAGTCTCTCACCTCATGGTATATGATACTCTCAAGCAATATACCGTATGATGTTAAGTCTCGTTACTCCAGCAATTTCACAAGATGCGTGAAACGTATATGTACGATTATAAAGCATATTACTCACAGCAAGATGACGGCACGCTGCTGTGACCTCTGTCAATTTGGGCCTGATTTTCTTAATTTTTTGGTTTCTCTGTTCCGTCAACTCTTTAAACTCTGCCTCTTTCATCGCGAACTCCTCGGCTTGTTCATTCAACGTCCGCAATTTTTCTCTAGAAATATTCAACTCGGCGACCTGTAAAGATAAAATTTTAATCCAAACCTTCCATCGCATTGATATGTGATATGCACGCACACTCACAACGACAATGACGCCCGTAAGCACGCACACAGCAACGAGGCACACCAGCACACAATGAAGCAACGCACACAATGATGTCGCCAATAAGTACCAGCACAGTGTGTTGCGGCTCATGCCGCTGCTCGAGCGCTGCCTCAGCTCGTATCAGAGCCTGCTCCTTCTCATGTTGGGCGGCGAACAGTGCCTCTAGTGCCTTACTGGCAAAGCGCTCCTGCTCGCGCGCCCGCCTCGCCTCCTGATTCAATTCTTCCGCTTTATTTTCATACGCTTCCAGCGTTGTCTCCGCTTCTTGGATCTCAGCGAGAATTTGCCTGTGCAAATATTGATTGTTTCCTTCAATATTACATTTGTAGATGCATAGGGGATATTGAAGTAAATTGTTTTTGAAAATAATGAAGAGGCAGCTATCTTTCTAGCTCCTATATCTTAAGGAAACAAGCACAAATACTTATTATCTTAAGACGTAAGATGCTGAGCCTTATCACCTTTGTAATTGCTTTAGTATACTAATGTGTGCTTGCACGCAGAAATAAGCTGCGGTAGTAATCACTTAAACAGTCTCTGGCAACAAAAACGTACTACAATGAAGATTACGTTTAAAGATAAATTAGGTTGGACCGTACTTTTTGCGCTCGGCGATGCTAAGGTGCAGCAGGCGAGCGGGCCGCGCTGCTCCACCATAGCTGCGGTAGTTGGGCGCCGGGTGGTACTCTGTCCCATCCAGTGTCACGATCTTGGCGCAACGGTCCGGTACGTTTTCCTCGGTGTCGGCCAATCGGACTGCCTCCTCTAGCCAACATAGCAAATAATGGAATTGCTGTTAATGTATACTAACATATATGACCTTAGATTTTTTGGTTAAAAACAACCGACTAGTCACTAAAAACGTTTCGCTAACAGTAAGCTATACACCTGCCCATGATAAAGTGGCGCTAGTTAGGATGATGTATCATGTTGTGCTTGTCGCCTTGAGAGATAAAATGTTAAGCCTCTGTAATCAATATCACAATATCAGTATTTTTTCTTTCAGTTGTCCACACAACAACCAAAGTATTTTAATCTATTACGGTTTTCTAGCGTGATAATATATAAAAAAAGAGTGTTAACTAATTGTAAGAGCCTCACCATGTTCTGCAACGAGCAGGATGCTCTCAAGGCCAATGTTGTCGATTAGGAAGTTCGCGATGACCGGATCCATGATTTCTAGAGCATCTAGTGCGCAAGTACCGGCCTCCGCGCGCACCTTGTTCCGGCGGACATCGTGCTGCCGTCGTAGAAATTCGCTGCACGTCACCCCTGGCTTAGCACCTTTGCCATATACCTGATCATCAGGCGATTAATCAAGACTTATATACACACATAAATTAAATTAAAAGGAGATAATAGAGCTAACATGTTTCTGAGAGAGAAAGAGATGAGCAGCCTAAGAAATTAAAAAATCTATTATTCTTCATATAAGTATTAGCTAAAACCACTTTCTACAAAGTAATTTTAAGAACTTTAAACTGCCTTGCGCAATGGCAAAGAGCATGCCTTCTAAAAAAATATTATTCAATTGTTATGCCATATGTCATAATCTAGGTTGTAAAAGGGTTTTTCATCAAATCAACCTGGCTACCTATCACCCACGTAATCTAAATCTGCCGCAATAACAGCATAGCTATAATGACGTACAATTTACTCTGGTCTTTAGAGTATCTATGGATGTATTACTGCCTGCTTGGAGATCACTCAAATTGCTGATAGTATTTATTTAAATATGATCATTATAGAGAAATCTCTTACTCTATTATAAATGCTTTTAAAAACCTACAGTTATTAAAAATTATTCACATCTCTTTTCATACCTGTTCCATAATCTTGAATAACTTTCTAGAATCCTCTGGCGTATTGACACAAAAAGATCGGATCGAACCGCCTATAATATGCTCAATGGCCCCTCCCCATTTTTTCTCCTTTAATTTCAGATAGTGACCTGTAAAGAAAATAATTAATCTTAAAACGCATTTAAATCGACATAAACTAATAGAAAACCAAATGTCATCACAATAATATCTACCAAATAGTAAATAACCTAAATAATATTGGGCTAGGGAAATTGTAGGGGTAATTAATTGTTATGTGGCAAACATACAATCTAGCTTTGGTTATATGGCCATAATTACGACTTTCCTTGATCTACCTTTATTTATACTCTTCTATTCATAATACTGAAATCTCACCAATAGGTCCCCGCGGTGGTGCGCTAAAATGACCTCTGTCGACCGCCTGTCGCACAGATTGGCACAGCTTCACCATATCGCTGCCATACACCGCCAATGAGTCGTTGCCACGGGACTCCAGCTCGCGGAGTTGTTGCTTCAGTTGTCCTGTACATAAATATCCATTATTATAAATCCATCCATTATTGTAAATAACCAGTACCGCACATATTTGCTTATTTACACTCTTAGTACTTCTTACTCTCCACCAATTTCGAAACAGATTGGGTTTCTTTTAAACCCTTTGTGGTGCAGTGACAAAATGTTTGGCTCATAATGCAGAGGTTCGGTCCTGCAGGCACATGTGGAGTTTGGTTGGTAGCAGGGTGTTTTTATACCCATCTGGCTAGCTAAATTTGCCGCCTGTAGCAACATTGCTCATTTCACTGTTGACCAATGAAAAATATAGTATTCTAAGCGATCACAATTTACCATCCACAATCTCTTTTCTTTCAACGTCCAATGAAATCGTAATTATGTTAGCGCAATGCCGATAAAAAAAATTAATACTATTGCGTGTTTCTAGTACTACGTGTAGTTAGGAGGTGTAAGGTACTGACTGATGATGTCACGTTGGCGGTGAGCTCGCGACGCCGCCGCGTCCGCCGGCTGCTGCGCGTGCGCCGCGTGCGCGCGTGCCTGCGTTGCGTCGTGCTGTGCGGTCTCATAGCGTGCGCGCATCGCCGCCGCCTCGCCTCGTGCCATTTCCGCCGCTGACTCCAACTGCTTCCGTTGAGAAGCTGTATCGCCAGATCTGTTCATTATATAAGCAACAGAAATAATATAAAAAAACAAAAATATTTTAAATACCGGGTTTGAAAAGTATAAAATGGGTCATCATTGTCATCAGCTTATAGACGTCCACTGGTGGACATAGGCCTCCCCTAAAGATCTCCACATTGATCGGTCTAGTGCTGCCCGCATACAGCTACTATTGGAGGGACTTGGTGGGCTGGGAGCCTGAGCCTCATTTGTTGGTTAGCAGAGTGAGTGCACCATGAGCAGGTGAAGTTGGTTTGGGTCCCGTGAGTTGTAATGCGGGACCCCTTACGCCCCTAAAACGGCTTAATATTTTTTTTTTAAAACACGCTGCTAATTGATACGATCGAATTTAATCATATTAGTTTTTAATATATGAACTCACTCAACATTCTGTATCTCTTCCATTAAATCCGCCACTTTCGTCTGTTCGCGATTGATTTGCTCTTGCAGCTTGCTGATTGAATGCTGTTCACCTCGCCATGTTACTTGCAATTTACGCGTCTCACTTTCCAGTTGTTGTAACTCTTCCTCAAGTGCAGTTCTCTGACTTGCTTTCTCCTCTAGTTGGGTTTTCAAAGCCCTGATTAAAAGCAAATTATTATTTTGACATTAAATTATCATCTTTTGCCAGCTTTATGAAAAGCACGACAAATATGAAATCTATTCTTAAATAGTTGCTGCACAATATCTTTTTATTCAAAATAAATAGTGTTTATATCTAATATAAACGCAAAAAAAGATTGAAGAGGTAACTTTAATTTAAGATTATTATTAATATAAAACTTACTGAATACTAATATTATCTCCACCAAACTTTTCCTCCATGTTCTGCAAAGATGTAATTAATTTTTCACATTTCGCATTCTGCTTGTCATATTGAGCTTGTTTAGTCACCATTTGCTGTTCGTACTCAGCTATTTCACTCCAATAGTACTCATTTTGTAAAGCTTGCTTTTGTACTTCAAACTCTTGTCGAGATTGAAGATGGTCATGGCTCATCTTCCACTTATTGTACTCTTTTTTCAGTTCTGCACAAGCCTAAAATGGTAAAGAAAATGTTTTGTGTCTAATACATTTTTTTTATCAGTAAATAGAATAAGTTTAAAATAAATAATAGTAAGCGTCTAATTAAAAAATTAATATTAAATTAAACATTTATATATCTACTTGCAGTAGAAAATCATGGACGGTTGAATGAAACGATGATACTTACATCATTTTTCCGATTCCAAATTGATACAGCCTTATTACAATTCTCAAGTGCTCTAACATAATTTGTCTCCGTTTGATCCAAATTTGTAGCTTTTCGAAACAACAAATATTTTTTCTTTGCATCAGAAGCATGGAAACTTCTCGCATCATCTTGATTCAAAACAGAGATTGGATTGTCTACTTGTATATCATGAGCTAGTACTATAGCATTAACTTCCTCAAACTTTGTAGATATTACTTCACCTAAGTAATTAAATATAATACAATAATCTTTACTTTATCAAGGTAAATATACATCAAAATAAATATTAACAGACATATTATGCTCAAACTATTTACATAATACTAAGTCATCATGCTACATAGGCCTATAATTTGAAGATCTAGAGTCGAACTTTCAAAGATTTGATAAGATTTAACATCTACAACTATTTATTGGTATATAAACAATATTACTACTTGCCACTATAAATATACAGGAGATATCTAGAGATTCATTATATGCTCACAAGATCTCGGATCATAAAGACTCAAAATTTGATAGAGTTATTGTTTCTGCAATTTGTAGGTTAGCTAAGAATGGTTTTTACAAAATTTCTTTCCCAGAGGGAATTGCAAAGATGTTTTACAGCCAACAAAATGGGCAGAAAATAGCTAGTATTTCACAAACATATGTACTAAACACAAATAAAACTTAAAGATTATATATAAAATGATATGAATGAATTAGTGTTATTTTATTTATACATTAAAAATGTGTTCAGTACTTTCATAGTAGTAGTCAGCTATTTTCAGCATGTTCAGCAGTAGATGTCTATCTGCTGATGTTCCTCTTTCCTACTTTTATTACTATTTACACAATAATTCAGAATTGGTAAGAGTAAAACTATAGAATTATGTTCAAATGAAACTAAATACATGTAATCTAAAAATTATCAAACAGATTTTGATTCTATTTTTGCCACAAATTCTCCCTGCCTTAACAGTCTCCCAGAGAAAAATAATTATTTATACCTGTAGCAGATTTAACTTTGTAGCTAGAGCCTCCTGATGCAGCAATATTTCTAACTATGGTAATGTAATCTCCGTATATATCCTGCTTATAAGCTTTAGCACTGCTATTTTTTATTTTAATCTCCACAGTGGCAGAGTTAGCACCTTTCTTAATAAATGCTGTAAAAGAAATAGAATTAGAACAATTATTGCAGGGATTTATAATTTCATGTATCTGACTATTATTTATTACCTACATATTATTTAAATTTGCATAGTAAAATTATATATTAAATAGACATGAATAGTACAGTAAATAACTAAATCTCTATGATTTAGTTATTTACTGCACTATTCAGTTCTATATTTTTGTATAAATACACAGCATTCCTTTCAAATAAAAATGCAACGAAAACTAATGATTGATCTGTATACATTCAGATGTTAAATTAAATCAAGAGCAGAAGATGAATAAAATTTAGAATTTTTTTTAAAAAAGGAGCACTATATAAATATAATACGCACATTAAATGCAAACTTACAATGTAAATTATTTCCGCGGTTTGTAGCGGACGCTCTACCACCCAAACCAACTACTAAAGCTGTTAGAATAGCACTTTTGCCGCTACCATTTCGACCGACAATAAAGTTTACGTTTTTGTTTAAAGTTATTTCCAAATTATCATGACAAAAGAAATTACGGACATGTATACTATGAATCGAACCATCTATATCACTTTCTTCATTCATATTTTATATTATTCTTTACATATAAAACAAGCCGCTACAAACTATAATTCTTATTTACAAAATTACAAATATTACTTTTTTATTTAAATGAAATATTACTGAAACAGTTTAATTGTATATTTTTTTATTTAACAGAAAACCATTCAAAGGTTTTAAAAAGTGTACCATTTTACTTCAAGAATACAAACAAACAATATAAATTTACTCTGTTCCGTGAGCTCTAAACGTCAAAAAAGTGTGAACATAACAATAATATATAATCAGAATAAATAATATTTATATTTTCAAGTTAAACAAAGAATATGATATAACATTAAAATGAATTTGATTTTAAGTAAAAAAAAATAAAAAGATATATAACAAGCAGTTCTACTGTACAGAAACAATGTGGCTGATTTTTGATCAATGAATTCCTTTTGAATACTAAATGAATCATTTCCAACAGTTACGCTTTCTTACGAAAATAAAAAGATTAATTTATCACTTTTAATATAATAAAATCTGTATTCGAAAATATGTTAATTGCTATGCAGTTATTAATTATCAACAATAGTCTATTCTTATTTCTCTGACATTGTATTTCTTGAAAATATAATAACTATATCTGGCAATACATTATAAACGCCATTTTTGATTTGAAGTGGAAAGAATCACGAGAAAAATTTGATTTGTTGACTACTAAAATCGACGGTTATATATACATTGGCTGGGTATTTTCCATTAGTGTTTTATGTTTTCAAAGATTCTTCGAGAAGTGATTTATTTGTGTTGACTCGAGACCTGAAGAGAGGTAAACAACTTTCTATGAATTTTGTTACGACTTCTATTAAAGGGTAGATATATTTGAGCCATGTGTATTTTGCTTTTCATTTTTATTAAATTTAAATTGGAAATTTTTTATCTCAAAAATATATCTTTAATAAAATGAAGTACAAATGAATTAAGTGAAATTTTGATTACATTTATGAAGGTAAACAAAACAAAATCCTTAGTATATTTAATAGATGTAAATTCTTAATATTATACTCAAATATTTGTTATAATTTTTTCAATAGTTCTATTAGTTTAAGTTAGTGTGTTTATTAGACCTTACTAATTGATAATATAATTAAGAAATATCTAATTTCCAAACATTTATAATATTTTGTGGGTATTATTATCACATTTCCTCTTTTTATAGCTATATTATATAACTTACATCATTCTTTCAGACAATATTAAGCGTTGCATAACATATTACTTTAATAAAAACCCATTTTTTAAAGGTTTAAAAAGATGGGTGATTCACCAGATCAGATTGAGCAACCAAAGGATGTGAGTTTTTTAGATTTGTGTTTATTACATTATTCTTTTGAGTTGTTTTTCAAACCATTCTTTTTTACAGCCAAAAGAACTGGAAAAGTTAGAAGAAGCTAAACTTAAAGCAAAGTTTCCAAATGCTGTTCTGGGTAAGGGCCCAAGTGGACATTCTGCTTTTCTTCAAAAGAGATTAGCTAAAGGAGTAAGTTTATAAAGACAGTGTCATTATATTGCTATTATGGTGTCTAGCTTGTTTGTTTCCTAATGTATAAATATTTTTTTTTAAATATGTGTTCTTTATACAGTATTTTGTTTTCACAGCAAAAATTTTTTGATTCGGGTGATTATCAAATGGCGAAACAGAGGCCTAGTAACCTCTCAGCGCCATTTAAAGCTCCTGCAGTGCCTGCTAAGCTGCCAACTGGTGATGCTATACCAACACCTGATACCGTCCCATTGAGAAAGACCTCTATTATACAACCCAAGTTCCAGCCTCCAAGCCAGACCTCCTAGCCTCTGCAGTGGCTAGAGAAGAAAAGATCTTTAAGTTAATTCCTACTTTTATTTCATTTTGCTACTACATCGCACTATGCAATTGCTTTTAAATTTTAAAATAAGTTTAAGCCTGTATCAATAACTAATTAGAATGAACAGATTTCTCATTATCTCCTCAGTAAATAACTTGATGTCTAAATGTGATTTAAATATAACTACTAGTATATGTACAATTTAAACAAAAAGTTTTATAAGAACAACTGTTATAATTATGTATACAATTTAGAAAATGTTAGTTGTATTGAGAATGTATGTAACATTGGTGTTAATCACTAAATATAATTTCAGATATTTGTGATTTACATTAGGATCTTTATAAAAGTTACAGATTATTCAGTTACATATAAAAAACTTATCTAATGATTTTTCAAGGGATTTATTTCTGTATATTGTCACTTAGGAATATATCACAGTAGTCTTAAATTCATTCTTTATAAATTTCATGAGGCCTGATTCATATCATCTGTATGAAGATACATTCACATTTACTAATCATTTCAGTATCCATCGGAATATTGCACTAGTGTATTTTTTTAATGCACTGTTGTTTAAAGTGAAAATATGTTAACAACTGCTTACAATGACATCTTTTTATTACTATGAAGAAGCAATAACTTATAGTGGATGTACACTCATTGATAAGTGAAGAAGAATATGTTTACAATTTGAAATTGCATGACATGTATTGAAACAAAAGAGGTTTCCTTTACTCCAGTAACAACAGTGCATTTGACTGCTGAACTGCTTTTACATAAGATGCTAAGTTATCGAAGATCATCAACCGCTCATATGGATATATGTTCGTCAGGCCTATATGGTTTCATTCTAAGTGCCATTTCTTTTAAATCCATGTCATAGTCAGCTGTATAGGAGTGCATTTACTATATCATTAAACCGTTCATATGTCACGTTGAAATTCACAAGATTATTTCATAATAGCTTGAGTTTTTTTTAACCTTTTATTTTCGCTTTAAGATACAGAATAACATTTTTGAAATTCTTTGAGGAGTTGATTTGAATTTGAACTGTAAATATGGCCATAAATTTTAATTGAAAAGTGATCTTAATGTAAGAAAAATTTGGTGTGCGATGCTCTCTTCATTGGCTGAAACAGCAACGATGTGAAAATTTAGGAAAAGAAAATGCATATGTATTATAAAAAAATGTTTTATTTTTGTAATTTAACACATAGTTACTAAAATTAAAACAAGTTGTGACTATACATAACACCTATACAATTGTTCAACTTTGCCAATATCTTTTTGATTTATTTGCAAATGGTACTTTGCTACCTCGCTAGGGGCATAGAAACCACATTGTCTTGGGCACAGGAGTGAATTATGCGAAGGGAATGTCGAGAGTTAGTTGTATTTAATAATAAATTCATAAGGGAATTTTTTTTCTTTTTTTAACCTACTCTTAGACCTTATGATGTATAAAATATATAGATTTAATGAGAATTAACAAATTCGAGATAGTAATAATTAGATGGCACTTGTTAAACTACTGACAGTCTAGTTCCTCTGAGAAATACTTCCTTCGGTTTCCACCTTTATTTAGTATGTTTATGATGGGAAACCGCTTTTAATAAATATCAACAAGCTTTAGTCTCGAAGCCGCGACGTTTGTTATATTTGACTGCTCTCTGTAATAAAATAATGGTATGCAATAAATAAGAAGAGAATCCCCAACCTATGTAGAAGGAAAGAACTTGCATAAATTCAATAAGAAATGGTACTGAAACTTAACATGAACCATATTTCATGCTTTGTTTACATATATACAGCGATGAGGTATTTCAAAACAACTTATTGACTGGAGACACTGATATGGACAACACTTTTATTCTCTTTGTCAGAGGCTTGGACTAATTTTGAGTTATTGTGCTGATCTAAAAGCCAGAGTAAGCATTGTTTGACTGGTAAGTAGTTTCTTCTCTTACTGCATATTATCTAAATACCACCCCAACACCTTCCGCCGTCAAACAGTAGTGCCTTCATCATCTTCAAGATTTTAACCTTTGGACGTCCACGGCTGGACATAGGTCTCTTATGTGTTCCACAAACCACTGTCTTGCGCTGTTTGAATCCAGTGACTCCCAACAATTTTTCCCAGTAGTGGGTTGCAGCAAGAATTTTTTTTGATGTAATGAGATTTAACATCTTATGCATCAGGGCGATGAGCACAATATATCATCTTAACTAGTGCCACATTTCCATAAGAAAGCATATCACATATAAGGTCAGCGAACTGGTTTATATCCATTCATGAAAAAAAAAATGGATTTACCTGGGTTCCAGTGCACGTACTCCGGCGTAGCGGCTGCGCGGTACTCCTGCACTAGATCATCCACGACGCCACGCGACTCGTCGAACTCCTCTAAGGACTCTTTGAACATGGGCTCCTTTCGAAACACTTCCAAAAACGCCTCGCGCTTGCGCAACTTGTCGAACTGCTGGAGGGACCGGTCAAATAACTGTAAACAAGAAATAAATCATAAGGATATTAGGTTCTCATAATTGTTATACGTGTATATCAATAATTACTATTCATCATCTATGAATGTAGTATTTGGAAATAAACACTACCACAGAAGATCATTCCTTTTCTGTTATTATCTCACCATTTTTCAATTGTAATAAATTTTATTGAAGGTATGTGGTTATAAGCCAAATATACAGTTTTCTTTGATTCTGATCTGTACTATATGTCGAAGGGTTACACTTAGTAACTGGTTGACTCACGGAGGACATGTTCGTGTGATTGGCAAGCAGAAGCCCAGACACCTTATGCGACGCTTGCACGTAGGGTGAGCGGCGCGACAATGCGACTTGTATGGAGGCGGGTCCCCAAGGTATAAAAGAAGCCAGTTTCCGCTCCCTGATGCGCTGCAGCGATTTGTGAACCTGCGACGGGTCAACTTCGCCCTGCAATTATACCAATTCCTAAACTAATTATTATGCTGTTGGTAGATCAAAACGAAAACAATGTCAAGTATAAGCAATATTGTTATTCCGTACATCAGAAATCTGAAACTATATATACTCTTTAACCTGATGTTTAAATTGCTTTAGAGTACCAATGGTTAGGACAGATGATAGATGTCTCAATGTAAGTTATCATATAGTAAGTAGTATTAGCGGTCTCTGTCTAGCAGTAAAAATTTATAGGCCGAAGATGATGATGAATCTGTTATCTTACAGGTATCCAGTTGTACCTTGATATACACTCTTTGTTGAAATGTATATCATTCTCACTTACACCACATTGATATGTTCATCTATTGTCTAATATAATAATGTGATAATATAAAAAAAAAATCTATCGTCTACAGGAGAATGTAATGCTCATGCCCTTGCTTTATATTTATATTGTAATAAAAAAATCAATGATCTGATTAATTTTTACCTGTATAATATTAAGTATGGATATGTAGCAGTGATGGTTCGCTCTGTCCGGACTGAGTGAAACCATCATATTCTTTGTCTGCAGGAGTCTTTGCATCACATCTAGTACTGTAGTCTTGCGAATTCTTGGTGCCTGTTACAGAGACAATAGTACTCATAACCATTTGAAATTTCTTAGAAGACAGTTTTACTTTCATTAGATGTAGAGGTCACCAAATCATTGTATTAATAGCTATTTCTAGATTGTGTGTTTATAGTAATTGTATAATTTTATAACCATTTTGATACTCTGGTTTAAATCCAGGCTACAAGTAGTGAAGTTTGAATGGTAGTTGTATTTTCGAATCGAGGCTAGAGACCATCTCCATACTGTAAACCTATTCCTAAAACAGCTTTGGTATGTTCTAATGGTCAACATATGAAAGTAAACACTTCACTCTCATTGGATTCATTATTATATTATCTGTTATGCAATTGCTAAATATATTGTTTAAATGATAACACTCATCGAAAAGTTAATTAGCTTTTGATAGCTGTATTTGCCCTTATATGGTGACTAAAGAGATGAAAAGAAAAATCTCTTTAAGATTAACCGTGTCGAGTTCTTGGTCGGCGGAGAGCGGCGTGTATCCGGTCATGAGGAAGTGGAGGCGCGGCGTAGGGATCAGCGGCGCCACCAGACTGATGAGGTCGTTGTTCATATATGATGGATATCTAAAATTTAATAAACTCTTAAAATTTGCTTTTTTATGTTTACATGAACATATCGTTAACTCAATGATTCACAAATTAACTATGATCTACTATTTCATATATTTGAAATTTTTAATCTTTTCTTGCTACTGCTTATTTCTCGAAGACCTTACTGCCCAATCGACTATTGGTCCTTCGAGCAATGCAAATGCCCACTGCCACTTAAGTCCAGTAGTAATTTTTCTAAATTGATTCTTGTTGTGGTAAACTGACTTTGTTAATGTATTTCAATCTTTCTAGGTGAAGGAGAGTGTATTCAGTGTTGGTGGCTCCTTGTTCATTTCTAGGTGTATTGAAAAAATATACAATTCCAAAATTTACTCACTCCTTGATTCAATAATAGTTGGCATCAGAGCTTAATATTAGTTTCCTTATAAGATGCTAGAATTATTAATTATCAAGTTACTTAGTCTCATATTCGTGTCACAGATGTGGAATACCTTAGTGTAGCTGTACTGGCACTCATAATTGTTGACACCAAATTGTTAATTTGTGCAAAGGAGGGATTCTTTATGTGTAAGCGATCACTGGCAATGCGGTTGAGTGCAGTGTTATCCAACACCATAACACAGTCTGCATTTTCGGTTAGACGCTTCAGTGTTAACAATGAGTTATACGGCTGGACTACCACATCACTGGAAAAGGAGATTACTAATTATTTTATTTAATGGAACAATTTCCTGTTATGCATGATGTTATTATTTTACTTACCTGATTTCATCTATATTAGGAAAGACACTGTAAGTCTGAACAAGCTTTTTGGGAAATCTGTCTGATAAGTGTTCCAAGATGTATGACCCCATTCCAGAGCCAGTACCACCCGCAATTGAATGACAAAGGATAAATCCCTGAAAAACATTGTTATTTATTTACTATAAGATAATTCTAAATATTATTTTAAATTGAATAAAAAATTGTTTTCTGGCACTGATGTTTACAAAGTACATAAAAAAATTTATTTGTATGTTATTATACCATTGAATACAGGAGAGTTCATCAAAAAGAGGTATTTTATGATACATAAGTATATGACAAAACATTTTACCTCCAGATTATCACTACCGTCGGCTTCTCTATTAATAATGTCAAACACTTCTTCATATAACTTTTCACCCTGAGAATACCCAGAAGCCCAATTGTTTCCTGCACCACCTCCGTGTTTCGATACATAAACATTTTCATTATTATATAGCTAGAAAGAAATATAACTTAAATTTTAATAAAAGCTTAGTATTTATACGTTAGTAGCCTACCGGTATCATATTGTGTGGTTTTTTTATACCTAAAAACATTAACCACTGATCTCTAACGATAGATTTTTTTAGCGCTAAAACATCAAAAAGGTTAAACTTTAATTATAGCGAAAACTATATTACCTTTGCATAAGGCGAAGCCATTATAGTATGTACAACTCGTGGTTCCAGGTCGAGCAACACAGAGCGCGGTATATAGTGCTCATCGTCTGCTTGGTAGAAGAAAACATCTTTACGGTCCGATCCTGCCGTAGCAAACTCTTCCAAAATACCATCGGGAGATATGCCATGTTCGGTGCACAACTGTTTCCAAAATTCGAAGCCAACTACAATTCGAAAACATCTTATTTGAAATTAACAGAATCGTAAACAAAATAATATTTTTTAAAGGCGAATTTACTTTGATTTCCACATTGACCCAGTTGCAGTGTTATCATCTCACTAGGCATTTTTGTTTAGTTCTTATACTTGCTTCAAAAATATTGTTATATTATAATATTAATTATTAATCCTGCCGCCGCTCATCAGACTGTCATTCAATAATTTATAATTTGCTCATATGTTGCATTCCTTTGTAGAAATTCTTACACAATACTTCTTTCTTATTGGGTACCTAATCCCGTTCGTTAAATTTGCATCAATGGAGACAATTATTTCGATTTGATTTAAAACTCTGAACCAATCATAAGCCATTACAAAGACAAACAGAGACAGACAACAAAACCTGAAACGGAAGCAATGTGTATTATCTATGAGAGTTAAATCTAAACAAATTGTACAAAGGTGTTCAAAAAAAAATGAAATATTGTTTATATTTGCTGTTTGGATTTTCGGAATATATGCAAACAAAGTCAAATTAAGGTTTTTATTTTATTTCTATACCAACATTGTCTGCGGTTATGTCATTATATTAGCTCGATGGTTTCACATAAAAGTCAAAATAAGAAGGTTGTTGGAAGCAAAGTTTTGTTTTTTTTAGGCATTTATTTTAATAAGTATTTGATTAGTTTTTAATGACTAAAATGATTTAACATAGATTTTAATGAATTATTTAATTTTAATTCCAATGCCTTAATATTTATGTCATTAAAAAAAAATTATAAAACTCTAACAGAGTAAAGGCAAACTTCGAACTTGATGGCCTTCACATAAAATATTTCTCAACTTTGTTCAACCTACGGATTATGTGAGAAACGCTTAGATAATTACATATTAGGTTGTAGTGTCGTTTCAGAGATTTCGCTGTTAAATTCCTTTAAGTTACTTTCTACTACTAACTGCTTCCGTGTTAAAATTGTTACGATACTATTCCGCTCACGTCTCATCACTTGAATTTACATATATTACATGAATATTGATTGTTATTAGAGCTTAACATATATACTCATATATCTCGTGAACACTGTTGTTTTAATTAAAAACGACCATAAATTAAGCAAAAATGCCAAGGAAACTATTGAAATTTTTGATTGTATTTGATAATACATCGCTGTTATATTTTCCCGGCCAGTTTTTGTCTGGGAAAGTACTGATGGAATTGCAAGATGACACACCAGTGTTGGGTGAGTTATATATAATATTTTTTTATAACTTCTAAATTAATAGTTAATTTTTAATGTGATAACATTTCCTTAGGTCTTCATTTCCACGTTATTGGAGAGGGTGTGGTACGTGTGGGCTCTGGAAGACATGAGCGATTGTTTGATAAAGAGAATTACATTGACTTTAGAATGCGTCTCCTTGGTGAACCAGGTAAATAAATTCTTTAGTATTTGTAAATAACCACTATATTTTGTCATTACTTAGGTATTGGATGTACAAATATATTTTGCTTAAAGATTTAATAACATTGTAAACTTTTTCAGGACATACACCATCATTGCTATCTCCTGGAATCCATAGCTTTCCATTTAAGCTTGGTCTGCCTATGGGCCTTCCTTCTACATTCCTAGGCACACATGGCTGGGTCCAATATTACTGTAAAGCAGCATTAAGAGAGCCAAATGGGTTAACACATAAAAATCAGCAAGTCTTTATTGTCATGAATCCAATAGATCTAAATTTGGAACCTCCTGTATTATCAGTAAGTTTAAGTTATAAACAATTTTTTTTTAAACACTATCCCAACATTTCCTTAAGAGAATAAATACTGATATAATCAATGTGATATTGAATTTATTTTAATGCAAACAAGCAGCATTGTGATGGCCATATCAAAAGCAAGGTTTGTGAAACATACTAATATGTTACAACAATAGCAATACTTTATTTAGATGCAACCATTTTTGCACAACACAGCAATAATTTGCACAAATAATTTACATAGTCATAATAACAATGTCTACCAATGAAGATGTTTGTAGTAAAGAAATTTTTGCTTATGAACCAACTATGCCAATAAAACCTTTGTCATATTGTGATAAACTTGCCTGTAATAATGTGCCGCTAGTGAGGATGATATATACAGCACCATGTTGTGCTCAAGGGTCAAGTTGTATTATCCCAGTATTTTCATTATTTACAACACAGTTCAAATAGGACCACAGCAATGTTTGCTCACTACCATTTGACAACATAGGAATTGCTATGGTATGGTATTTACACAGTCTCTAGCAACAAAGACTTAACAACCAGGATTCACATGACACAATTTTTAATGAAAACGGCAAATACTGGAACCCATTTTTAACTTTTGCATATAATTTAAGAATATTTAATTTATGATTCCAATTTTGATTGTTTTATGTAAAGCAAGAGCTGGAGTGCAGTGTGGAACACCGTGTGGGTGTGGGATGCGTGGGCGGCGGTGCGGTGGCGTGCCGCGTGACGCTAGACCGCGGAGCGTACGTGCCCGGAGAGAGCATCGCTCTCTCGGCGCACCTTGTCAACAATTCACGCACCGCTATCAAGTGCACCAGGGCTGCGCTCACCGAGGTCAGTTTAAAGTGCATCAGTTTTTAAAGTAACAATTATCTATTGGTTCTTCATCTATTAATTAATTATCTATCTACATTCACTTGTGTTTCAGTAAAAACTCAGACTGAACTTAAATAACTGAACATTTTAATACCCTATAAGAGAACTATGCCCAACAGTGCATGTCCATCGGGTGAAATGATGATGTTTTATAAATAATAAACAGACAGCTTTCTTATCGCTCCCACTATTAGGACTCATTGGTCTTAGGAGTCAGGTCTCCATGATATTTACCTTGGCACAACTTGGTTTTCTTAATGATGTTTACTCTTACTGGACTAACCAAGTCCAGTGATGGTCATAGTAATTCCAATTAAATATCCAATGAATTATGTGGTTTGTTTCAGACAATCCAGTATTCGGCGCATGGTAAAGTGGCAGCGAAGGAAGTGCGGGAACTAGCCACACTCACACACGGCAAGACGCGGCCTGGTGCCACAGACTGGTGGCGACGCGAACTGCTATATGTCCCACCGCTGCCGCCAACCAACTTGCGCGGCTGCCACCTCATCGCTGTGCATTACGACGTCTATGTGAGTATTATTATACTCTGATCTAAAACACATATTTATAATATATCATTATCAGCCGACAGGCATCCACTGCTGAGCACGGACCTCCCCCAAAAATCGATCCTGCGCTGCCCGCGTCTAGCTTCTTCCCGCAACCTTTACCAGATCGGCGGAGTTACCTTGAGAATATAATACATAGTTTTATGTTATATTATTCTTGACGAAAATAGTTATTTTTAAGCCTTATTACGGCTGATGATGATGATGAGGATGACGCCTTATTTAAATACTTTATAAACACCGGCCATATCTGTCGTGTCAATGACGGCTGATGGAGGAAGTCTTGGAGTGGAAGCCGCGTACAAGTCGCAGATGTGAAGGACGCCCTCCCTTCAAATAGACTGACGACATAATCAGGACGTTCGAAAGTGAGTGGATGCGAGAAACTGAGGATCGCATTGGGTGGAAGACATTGGTGAAGACCTATATCGAGCAGTAGATAAACACGCTGATAATGATGATCATGATGATGAAACTCTTAGATGGTAGCTATAATTAATATTTTAAAGAATAACAAAAGGAAACATGAAATCTAGCTTAATTTATGTGACATCACTTGTTATTTTAATCTAAACCATTTTTATTGTCGTGAATCATCTACCTTCCTGCACTAACAAAAAACTATTGAGTAATTAATGCAAACATTATAATTAATAAGGCGTTCGTTCACACCACAAATACAATAAATGGGATTTAAAAAAAAAATAAGCAAAAAGTAAATGTATGCTGTCTGAGATCTCGGCAAACAATTTTATATATATTAACTTACTAGTCACGGTAGAGAGACGCCTGCGCTGGTACGGCTATGTTGTCAGAAGACCAACAACGCATATGGTTATGTTAGCGCTGGATCTCGCAACTAAAAGGAGATATCCTGGAAGACCCTCAACTACTTGGTTGACGATGATCAATGAAGATCTAAAGAATAACAAATTGACAGAAGCTATGACACAAAATAGAGATAAATGTAGAAGAATGTTTAGGTAGGTCGACCCCATGCAAAGATGGTACAAGGTCTAGCAAGAAGAAGATAACTCACTAGTAATCGTCGCAAATTGATGCCCCGTTTGGCGCAGTGGTTAAGCGCTTGCTTTATAACACGCTAGGTCCCTGATTAGAATCTGACGCCACAAGTGGTGAGGTTTTGACGTTGTCTAGGATAACAAAAGGTTTCTTCCGATGATTCACATGAACTCCTCTTGGGGTTTCTCTGAGATACAATATCTCCATATTGTTTACCTAGATAATTACTTTGAAATGCTTTCCTCATTGTCAATTACATGCAAGTTCTTACGAAGATGATAGATTTTTTTTAATCCACTACAAGCATAGGTCTAATGTCCAATGAAGTCTAGAAGATCCACAGTAGCGCTTATTTTTGCATCCAAACAGTAGGTTTGCCAACATTACTGTGTTCCGGTTTGAAGTGTTGAAGACACGAGCACAATGTGCAGGTTTATCATCTTAACTCATACACATGTGAATTGTTTTGTCCAATCATCATCATCATCTTCATTATCAGCCTGTTTATCCACTGCTGGATATAGGCCTTCCACAATGTCTTCCACAAAATGCGATCCTAAGCTTCTTGCATCCACCCACTTTCGACTGCCCTGATGATGTCGTCGGTCCATCTGGATTGAGAGCGTCCTACATTTCTGCGTCCTGTAAGTGGCCTCCACTTTAACACTTCTCTCCCCCATCGGTCGTTACTGGCACGACAGACATGACCGGCCCATTGCCACTTCAACTCGCAGCTTTTGAGAGCTCCTTCGACAACTTCAGTTCTCCGTTGAATTTCTTGGTTCCGGATTTTGTGCCTTAGAAAAATGCCTAGTGTAGCTCTCTCCACCGCTCGCTGTAGTACTTTGAATCGGTGGACCAGCCCGATGTTCAGGTGCCATGTCTCTGCGCCGTAAGTGAGGTATACAATAAAATGATATCTATATGATCGTGTGGCGCATCAATAATGAATGTAGGTGTACACTACACATTATTGAAGCCAAAACGACCTTGACATTTATTTCGGTATCGTCTGCTGTTTTTTTATACAGCAAGTAGATAAATTGTGACGAAACAATTGCACTACATTTATTGTAAAGTGTTTTCTAACAACTTCATTAGAAATTTTATTAGTAAATAATATTTATTTGATGTCAAAAAAATTTCTATATAACCGCGATTCTACTCTGTGTTAAATAGTCAAGTGGTTTTCGGTTGTGAAATGGAGGGGATATATTTAAAATATGTTCTTCTGGAGAGAATACAAGGTAATGTGAGATTTGTACTTACTAAAGTCGCCTACGTGTCTATCCTCATTGCGGACGGCCAGGTATCTCCTAGAGAACACACCGGAGCCTCCCTGCACTACGTGATAGGGACGGCCGTAACAGCCTAGCACCGTTGGACTACAGTCTATTTTGGACTCAGAGATAGATAGACTCTGTGCCGTAGATAAAAGCAGGGAGGACGCAGAAACGAAAAAGGCATGGGACGGTTTTGTCTAATGATTTTCTCGTTTCGTCGGATATTACACTATGACATATTTCCCGTTTCAGTTTATAATCGAACCGAAGAGTCTGGAGAAAGAGGTGAAGCTGCAGCTGCCGATAGTGCTGGGCACTTATCCTTACCGCGAGCAGGGTGAACAGCCGCCCACGCACTACCCCACCACGCTGCCGGTGTTCCGCGCCTGGCTCCACGACAAGCCGCGCTGACCGAACTAATCATCACATAGATTTATTTATATATACTCAACTTCATAAATCCGTCTCAAAGCCATACCTTTTATTTTATGTATGGCTTGAATCAAATTTATTTTAAGGGTCAATACTTATTCGGAGGATGTTGGAGCTGTCAGTCACGTAGATTTTACAGCTTCATCAGATTCAGGTCTGTATCATGAATCCAAGAGTAAAAAAAAACACGATGTAAAATATTTTACGTTAGTACATAGTACATCAGTTTTCTCAATGCTTTATATTTTTATATTTCATGTCATCATCATCATCCTCAGCCGATTAACGCCAAATGTTGGACATAGACCTCTCCTAAAAATTCCCACCTAGATCGGGTAGGGATTTATATTGGTGACTTGGGCCATTTCCCACCATGCTGGCCCAATGCGGGTTGGTGTACTTTATGTATTACTATAGCTTTAGTGTATTTAGTGATCAACGCTAACACAGAGTATATATAACAACATTATGTAATGCAATAACATATTTTTTTAATACGTTATAAACCCGTATATAATATAGAGGTTTTACATAAATACCAATAAATTTTTTTTTGCGTTTGTTTGTGTCTACAAGGTCAAAAGCCAATATGGCTACACTTGTCATAGAATGATACAGTGTTTCATCATCAGCCGATAGACGTCCACTGCTGGAGGAATGCCTCCTCCAAAGATCTCTACATACAATCACCTCGGCTCCGGTACCGCTGGGCATTAGGGGTTGTTGTATGTAGCAGTTCAAATGGAGGGGATTTGGGCCATTTCACAACACGCTGGCCTTTCACAATGCGGGTTGATGAGAGCCAGAGTTTCGTTTTTTGATTAGCAGGCTGTACCACGAGCAAGTAAGGTTGGCTTGGGTCCTGTGAGTTGTTGTGCGAGAACCCTTACACCTCTTGTGATTTTGTGAGTCATAATATTTCTATATAAAGCATATTGTCATTTAGAAATATAGTCAAATATACAACAGGAATTATTTTTTTATAAATAGTGCCATTTAACTGTTAAATGCTGCTCCGTCTCGATGTAACCCGCTGTCGTATACGATATATTAAATATTATTTGCTTATTAACTATTGATCGATTTCTATCTCTCTCTAAGTCGGTACCTCAATGCTGAAGGTCCTAACCATTAATCGATAAATTTGTCCTTTAATAAATATTGTTTACTTTTGTATTAAATCTACTATTAATCTACTTAAAATGCATAAAGTATTCGATAATGCATTATATATATACAATTAACCTGTGATACATCAGTCCGTCCGTTTTTTATTTAAATTTCTAAATAAGTTACTCTTTGTATGAATATAATAAAAATCATATCTACTAAAACATTGTTTTTATCACTTTTGATTCATTTACGTTGTTGCAGTCAAATGCTTGCTTAAACCACGCGACGAGCCAGACCTTCATCATCATCAGCAAATAAATGTCCACTGCTGGACATAGACCTCCTTCAAAGATCTCCATTTGTAGAGATTAATTTGCGAGAAATTTGGGTCATTTCCCACCACGTTAACTTAATACGGATTGGTGGGAGCTAGACAAGATGTCGAGTCTCATTACCCCAGTAATCACACTGGCTACAGCGCCCTTCGAATCAGAACACAGTGATGTTAGCATAATACTGTTTGACGGCAGAAATAGGCTCTGCGGGTGGTACCTAACTTATTTTTTCTTTGTTGCGAAAGAAAACCTTCGAAACGTATCCTGCTTCTGGGGGAAAGTCAGAGAATGTTACCCACTAAAACCCCGTGGGTGGTCTATATCAGTGCATTCAGAGAGGATCCCGGATCTCTTATAAAACGCACCGGTGCCCCTCTATACTTTGTGTTAGCGCGTCTCTCAAGGGGCCTAACCCTTCAAGGCGCCATCGCTGAGTCATACGCTGTCCCACGAAGGTTCGCTTGTTGAGCGACAAGAGCCCCCGCCGTCAAAACCGGCGTTGATATTTCTAGACTCTTTTAGTCGCCTTCTGCAACAGGCAGGGCTTACCTTAGTCCTATTCTTATTAGCCCTACAGGGCTGGGTTGGTATCCACCTAGACGGGCTCCGATAATGGTCTATTCCGGAGACATACTATTGTAGAAGAATTTTTATATAGTTTTTGACTAGACCCCAATGTCACTTAATATCATGTGAAACTGTTTACTAATAATTTAAGTAAATCAAGTAGAATCATGCATTATAAAGTAACATAAATTAAAATCAAACAAAAACACAATTTTCCATTATTACACATTTTATTTCGATCAGCACTGGACAGTTACTTTCTAGTATTCATAAAGGTATTGGATAAAAACTTAGTATATATATACAAGATGTTCCTATAGTATTGCGTATACGAAAACTTGTAAATAATATTCAAGAAGAATTGCAATTCATTTTATTGTTGTTAATGTATATTGTTTTATATTATATACACCATTAATTATTTCAGAATTGACAATTACGTTGTTGTCGATATTGTCTATGCCCTTTTTGTTTTAATATTTTCATGCGTTCACTTAAATCTTTTAGTTCTACTTATTAATTATTTTTTGCTTGATAAAAAACAGTTGAACTGATGGTTTTTACGCATGTAAGCAAAAAGTTCAAGACAACTATTAGCATAATAATTTTTATATACGCTAAAGAAATGTATAACGTGTGTGTGTGGGTAGACTTTAAATTAATAAATGTCTAATACAAATTGTATGAATGGATATAAAACTGCTATTCACTTTCAATAACATTATTTATTTGAACGTAGAAACATTATGAATATTTAAATATATAGAAATCCTGTTTGATATGAAAATGGATATCAAATCTTCAAGCACTGTTAAGCAAAATAATTTATTCTTTACATATGAATGTGAAACTGAATCGTATGGAGAGATACTATAGTGTGACAGTGCACTAATGTAGTCGCGCACGTGGGAGCGCGCATGGGGGTGCGCGCGCGCATGTGCGTGTGTACGAGCGCGTGGGGCATGCCCGGGCGTTATTCATGCCATCTTGTTGGCGAGCGCGTGGTGAAGCGCCGATAACTGAGCGGTCCACTTGTCGAGGGCGGAGTACCTGGCTGCACCCCGCGCGCCGCTTGCAAGCTCCAGCACCGCGTTCACCTGATCTATGCGGCCGCTGATCGTGCTGCATCATTGAAATGTTTTTTTTAGTCAACGAAACTTTTTTGTACATCTGATGGTGAAGAACGAGTGTAAGGGGACCCGCACAACTCACGGGACCCAAGCCAACCGACATACAATCATACGACAGCCTTTAGTACCTAGCGGTACCGGAGGTCATGCTGACTGTATGTAGAGAATTTAGGGTGAGGCTTATGTCCAGCAGTGGACTTCTATCGGCTGATGATGATGATCATAACGGTAATTAAGTATACATAGCGCTGATCAGGACGGTATACATCGCACCACATTGCGGTCGACACGTTAAGACATAAGATGTCCTCTCGTTACCCCAGTAATTTCAGTAGATACAACTCCCTTCAATCAGGAACACAGTAATGTTTGCACCTACCTAAACTCTCCGGCAACAGAGATCTACCACCAGTAAATTATAATATTTTGTTATAGGTATAAAGAACCGCCAGTGGAAAGTCTGGCAGAAAATAATAGAAAAATCCTCCGAAATCTAGCTCAACCACCTTTTGGACTATTTTATCATCTTCAAATGGCGGTCCATTAATCTTACCAACCAATAAACAACATCGAACGAGAAGACGACGTGATGGATGGTGCAAGGTGCACTTACTATCAGGTTAGGAGTGATTTGTGAGGAGATAGTTGAGGGAGACTTATACCCAGCAGTAAATGTCTATCGACTGATGCATCATGACGAAACTGATGAAACCATACATAATATATTAAAAGTTTCTAATAACAGTTAAAGTAAATCTTACTCACTTATCTAAAATACATGTAACGAGTAAATTTTCCACCTCCTTCTCATCAATGTTGAGCTCCTTGGATATAAATGGTATATGGATTCTAGTGTAAGGCCCGATCAATTTGATCAATACTTGAGTTCGAATGTTTCTCAACAGGTCTTCGATGTGCTCCCTGATGAATGGGTCATCCATTATGTTATTTCTGTTGTGCTTAAGGATGGACTCGAAGTCGTTGATGTCGTTGTTCTGGTAAGCCATTACAAGGTTGGTCATCGCTAGGATCTCTGGGTCATTTTTGTATGGTTTCGCCTCTTGTGAGTCGAACGGGTTGATCCCAGATTTCATGAGCCTGTAATAAAAAAGCTGTAGCGTGAAGACCGATCGAAATAAACACACAAAGAAAAATAGAGGACTAAAGGGAATTTCAATTGCCTGTGAGGTCTAGACGAGAGGGTCTGAGTATTCTTGGTAAGCATGCATTATCATCCACAGCATCTATATCCTTTATTACCATATGTATGAAAAGGGTTGAGTCTTCAACTCACATATTCGCTAATACGAGGTATTTAAGGCAGGTGGTCCTCCTCGGACTGCCGGACTCATCGTAATTCTTGAACGCCTCGAAGAAATCTGTGTGCGCTTTCTCGAATTCACCCTCACGCAGGTGCATCTTGCCTCCACACTCTATAACATGACAACAGTAATATTATACATCATGATATATCAAATGTTATATCATAATTTAAAAAGTTTCATCATTATCGCAATAATCTTGTTTTCTTATTCTACGAAGCGATGAGACAAGCTCGACGGTCACCTGATGCGCTTGTTAGGTTGGTATACTATACTCAGCACCACATTGCGCTCGTCGCTTTGAGACATAAAAAGTTGTCTCGTTTACCCCAGTAATTACACAAGCTACAACATCCTTCAAACGGAACACAGTAATGTTTATACACTACTGTTTGGGAATAGAAATAGGCATTGCGGATGGGGGGACGAGAAATCCCCTCCCCCCTCCTTTCCACCTGTTAGGGCGCGCCGGAAGAGCAGTGCAAGCCTGCCCCACAGTCTACCGGCACCTCCAAGGAGAATTTCCGGAGCTCCCCTGGAGTGGCTATCTTAAGCTGGCCGAGAAAGGTGCTTTTAGCTTCACCTTTAATGTCTACGTCACGGCTACCGAGCCAGACCGTCACGATAAGACGGGTACCTGTTCAGGTGACAGTTGTACATACCTACGCGATCTCCGGCAATCGATACCTACCACTAGTGTATAATTTGCCATTAGAAATTCACTAAGCACCAACTTAAGAAAGTTATTAACTTTTTGTTTTACTATATTTTCTACTTTTAATTAAATTATTTTTTCTACTAAACAGGATAAATATCATTTAATATAATGTAATTTATTCTCACTGAACCCCGTTCCTGATTTATAATGGTCTCAATAAAGGTTAACCAAATATAATAAATCATTCTCCTATTGATAACATACCTACAATCTGTGTCATGTTGACTAACATTAACAAAATACCTCTGATCACACCCATGATGAGAGGATGCGGTATCGCCGATTTGATGTGAAGGGATTGCTCATAAAGAGCTTTTAATTTCTTATTGTTCTTCTGTGCAGTGTACATCTGGATCTCCAGCGCGTATATTTCTAGCAGCTGCGTACCTTTTTTCAGATCGTCTTCTCCCTCATCAGTCTGAAATTGTATTCATATCAGAAAATATTGCACAGACTGTTCATTCAATAATTATCTCCACTTGATAAAGCTCACCTGACAACTCTGATGTAACTGCTTCAGTATTTTGGCGAGTTTATTAAAGTCCCCTCGGTCGTAGTACAGTTTTCCTAGCTTTGTATTTGTTTTAAACCACAACCTGTCATTTTTCGCATCCTTGAGGGCTTCTAACGTAGTTTCATAGAAATCCTGAAGGAGTTCCATCTAAGGGATAGAAGATTGGTTTATAATTTTGTAACATATTTTATATCTGTATTTTAATCATAACACCTATTAACGTAAAATTACTAGATTTTATTTTATACAAATGTAAATAAGTAAAACATATTCATTATTTGTATTCTACGAAGAGACAACACAATTGAGATATTCACCTGATGGTAAGTGATATGCATGCCCATAACAATGACACACTAATTAGGTTTATATACACAGTACCACATTGCATTCATCACCTTGAGACACATGTTAAGACTCATTACCCCAGTAATTACACCAGCCACAGTACCTTTTAAACTGAAAGTAATATCTGCACACTATTGTTTGTTCGCTACAATAGAAGTTGTGGTGATACCTGCTTAGATCACCTCCAGCAACAGATACCTACCAGCAGTACCATAATAAATAAATTCATTTTTTTCAATATATGGATGAATTTCTGTACAAATAGTGTCTAATGATCTGAATAGTTATTTAATTTAATACAACAGTGGCTACACCCACAGCTACAAGTAAGCATATAGTGGATCAGTAATGCACCCCGTGGCAAGATTTCTATAATAATATAATTGTTTTCAAATGATTCTTAACCATATTAAAATATTTTTAAATATAACCTTAATTTTATTTAAATTTATTTTATAGGTTTGAGTACATTGCAAATCTACAAAAGAATCATTTCTATAACTAGAATGAGAATTTCAATTTAAAAAGGAATAAATATAACAATTTATGATGAATCTGTTGCCAAAAGGGTATGATATATTGCAAATTGTTTGAATCATCTGCTCATAATAAAATAAGTTAAATTAAAATAAGTAAACATTTTCATACTGTCTCCATTACAATGCTATCATTATTACCATTTACCATGTACTATAATGTTTTTTTTGGATTATTGTAAATGTAATAACTGATTATTTTTATATTCACTCCTACCCACCTATACCAATAAAAATATGCCTCCATCACACTGTAAAAATTTTTCATTGCTCACTTGTTTTGAGAAAGGTTAGCCACCACTGATTTAACACATTGGTACTTACATTTCTAGATGTAGAGATATAGTCTAGTATAGAATTAATAGACTTTTCTGAATGATTCCTTGTAACTGCACTTTTAATGTATGTGAGCAGCTGCTTATAGCGAGCCATCATTTCTGTGAAGTTTCCCTGATGAATACATTTTAATCATTTATAAATTAAGACCTTTAGAAACATTTTATATATATTACAAGTATTACATAATTGACTATTAAAATTACCATGACATTAATATTATATAAGACTCAATTCAAATAATCATTTAACTGAATCTTTCATTAGAAAAAATATATATAACATGCATGGCAAGTTTTGTTTATGACAAGTATATAAATAAAAAGAACATTACTAGATGTGTTAGAAATTATGTGCATGCCAATTTAACAGCATTAGTTAATTTGTTTTATTTGTAACTCAAGATACTATAATTATGTTTATAAATGTGTTTAGAGAAAAACATATAACATCAACTGTGATAATAAATGCTTTTAGCAGCATTCACAAAAATTAAAACAAATATGTTCATACTTACACCCATTTGGCATCTTTATGTAGATAAACATTTAAACAATTAACAAATTACTTGATTTGTTTTATATTTAGTGTAGTCACTATGTTAATGTTACTTGCATAAAGTATAAGAACTCACCAACTTAAAATTAATTTTTATCATTTGCTTAAGGGCCTTGAATCCCCACTCTCCTTTATCCCCACCCTCTAATTCTAGAACTTTTTGGAAGCTAGTTAAAGCTGAATTCGGTTCATCTTCTTTTAATGCTTTACTGTTATAGTATTGATTTTCAAGATCAACATCTGGTTCTGAATTACTGTCTTCAGAATATTCCTGTTGGAAGGTAAACAAAATTAAAATTCGTTGCTAAAATAATAAAGCACGTAAGATTGAAAATCGTAGCTGAAGTAGTATTCTACAATTTTTTTTATAATAACAGAAGAATCATATAATAATAGGTTATATTAAAAAGTTGTATACTATTGGATAATTACAAACATGTTTTGCACATTAAATGTTATTTACATAAACAGCCGAAAATAATAGTATCTGATATATATAGTAATATAACGTATTCAAAATAATCAAAGCTAAAAAGAAAGAAGTGTATGTTTTTCAATAAATAAAGTGAACATACCAGACCATAATCTTCTTCTTCTTCGCACATGTAATCGTCATCGTTATCCGACATTTTTAATTATTGGAAAGTGTAATTCAAATTTATCCCCAAACTAAAATAAATCAAAATATTATGGATTGGTATGAATGTACTTTTGTATTTTTCGTTGACCGATGACAAGTGACATGTTGTTAATTTATATTGTCTATGAACATCCATAAACAATCATTCGTATAACTTTATTGAAAATATAAACTTTAATGCATGTATTTTTACTCCTTATTATTTATATAAATAAAAATAATTTTACTATGCCGTGGACTGACAAGATAAAAGCGGCAGTAATCCTTTACTGCATCATCATTATCACTGCATGAATGCACGAGGAAAGCGACTATCAGAGAAAAGAGGCGACGTGTTGTAAAGCTTGCTACCAACACCTGAATTGATGACCATCACCGTACTGTCAAGAGTGTAACGACGAAGCTGAAGAATTACTTATTCATCATCATTAGCCGATAGAGATCCACAGCTGGACATCGAGCTATACTCCAAAGATCCCCAAAACGATCATTCCCGCGTCGTCTGCATCCAGTGAGTTCCCGCGATATTCACCAGATCGTCGGTCGGTAGGTAATTAGTTATAACATAAAATAGGGCATTTTCAAATAGTTCTTGGCATTATTTTTTTGAGCCGCACGTATAAATTAGTAGGTAAGAATGCTTGTTATAGCATTTCTACATTTTAGATTTTTTAATATATATTATTAAATAATTTTGAAATTCAAAGAACTACTATCCATTAAATTTTGTGTAAAAAAATTCTCTACATTATGTCAAAAACGCCGTACGCTGGTAATTAATTAAAAGTAAAACGTTAGCAATGATTGGAGAACTTACTAACCAATTACAACTGTTAAGTAATCGTTATTTTCGCGGGTAAAGGTTTTGATATATTTAATTCCTCTTAATGCCATCATATTTTATTTGTTCTTTGAAATTAGAATAATTAACTCTCATTCATTTACATATATAAGAATAAAAATAATACGTAATAACAATTCTATGAAATTGAAATTTTTGTATTGACGAAGTGGGGGTTATTGTTTCCCGCCATTTAACAGATAATTTAGAAGGGTCATTTCTTGTTTATTGACTAACGCAAAGTTGTTCAAATAGCAAGTTCATTTTCCACTTTGTTGATTGCTTAAGTAAGTAATTTACTCACACCAAGTATTTATTAAAAAAATTGTATCCGTAAAATACTGAACTTTATGTAAGATGTATTTTCGAAATTTAAAATGTAAAATATAATGCTAGAATATTTTTTTTATTACTTGGTATTAAATTATGGTACAAAGTTTTGGTGTTAAGAACTTACCTAAATTTCCCGCCACTGTTGCATTCATATCAACTAATTTTATTTCACCGCGTTACATTTGCATTCTTATTACTGATCAAGTTAAGACGTCTTGTGTTTTTATATTCGTAATTATATTTTATTAAAAGGATATAAAGAAAAAAACTTAAGAAATGGCTCAATTTACCGACAAAGAGAATCTTTACGACGCTATCAACAATATCCATATTAAAGTAAGTATCTTAACTATTGTATTGTAATAGTTTTTCGTCTTTAAAATTTATACAAGGATAATTTTTACTTATTGCTTAATTGGTTACAGTCTCCGGTAAAAAAAGTACTTTCTGCTCGCAACAGTAACGTGACTGAGAATACAATGGACGTAGAAAAAGAGGATACTAAAATTGCTGCTTTTGATCCTCAATTAGAACCATTATTACGTGAAAATCCTCGTCGTTTCGTCATTTTCCCCATTCAGTATCAGGATATCTGGCAAATGTACAAAAAAGCTGAAGCATCGTTTTGGACAGTTGAAGAAGTGGATTTATCCAAGGTAACCAACCTACTTGAACATCACTTAATGGACCACGAGTTACAATTTTACTTAATATTGTTTGTTTGTGTACTTTTTATTCAAATTCCACTAATATGTCATGCTTATTAATTATAACCTATTTAAAATTAACCTATATTTTTATGTTGACGGTCAAGATAATGTTTATTCATTTCTTTTCCTTAAGGATTTATCCGATTGGGAAAGTTTAAAGGATTGCGAAAGACATTTTATTAAACACGTGTTGGCTTTCTTTGCTGCTTCTGATGGTATAGTCAATGAGAACCTAGTTGAACGTTTCTCTCAAGAAGTTCAAGTTACTGAAGCCAGGTGTTTCTATGGATTTCAAATTGCAATGGAAAATGTTCACTCCGAGATGTACTCATTATTGATTGACACTTACATCAGGGATCCAAACGAGAGGTAAGTGTATAACTCCTGTTGTTGATTGATATGGAGTTTTAAAGGAAAATCACTAAATTTTTTTTTAATCAACAGGGAGTTTCTTTTCAATGCAACTGAAACTTTACCATGTATTAAGAAGAAGGCTGAATGGGCTTTGCAATGGATTGGAGATAAGTCTGCAACATTTGGTGAGAGGATTGTAGCCTTTGCTGCTGTAGAGGGAATTTTCTTCTCTGGAAGTTTTGCTTCAATATTCTGGCTTAAAAAGCGCGGTCTGATGCCTGGATTGACTTTCAGCAATGAACTGATCTCTAGAGATGAGGTAAGATTTGTAAAAACTATACTGTTAAGGGTTTATCGTTAAGAGTATTTTTAGTTCTAACAGTTAATAATGACCAATCCGTAAATAAAATTATATTTTGCTAGGTCAAAACAGTTACTAATATATTTCACAAGATTATTATTCACTAATTATTCCTGATTAATGTGAGGCTAGATAGGATATCAGCATAGCACCATATTGCACTTGTCTCAGTAGAATATATATAGATTATAACTTTGGAATTTACAAATTTGTTGTTACAAATGATAGGTAAGTATAACTTAATATAAAGTTGTCTGTCTAATTTAAGAGATATGTAATATATGTGCTACTTAGACTACTTAACTAGCAAAATATTAATATTTGTTATCAGTTATATGCTTTTGGCACATAGGCTTTATCTGATCCAGTACATTTTCCTGTTGACTCATTAAAATTATCACTCATGTCCATTATTTATTTATAACATAAGTTATAACATCCTTATTGTTCTACATATAAATTTTCTTTCTTTGCCTTAACATGTATAACAATTTAAATATCTCTTTAAAGGATGTGTTACAATAAACAACTTATATGATATGTACTTGTTACAGTTTATCAAGTTGTGCATTTGTAATGTTTGATAAACTATAATTTATAACATTTTCGACTATTTATATCAAATATCTTCATTATTTACATATGAGAGTAATGATATCATAGTGTGACACATACATGTTTGTCTGTTCATGATGGTATATATACATACATTAATAATATGATTATGTTTCTGTACCGAGGTCTCCCAGTACTGTGCAGTGACATCGATAAACATGAGTGAAAATGTTAAGGATAATTTTTTTATCCACAACTTTTAGAAGAATAGAAAAAAATTAATTACATTTATTCTTTAAATCTAGATTATGACTCCACTTAAGAATCATCTTTGTCATTGTCCACATTAATTATAAATTTGTTGCTTAAATATGAAATTACTTGTAAGACCGATCATAAGACCTTACCTTTTATAAACTATGTTTCACACATTACCAATTTCATTCCTATCGAGGTGTATGGGAACTACTCATAGTTTCAAAGGAATAATATAAAATTAATATAACTTTCAATGGCTATGTTTTTAACATGTTAAAACTTTGTTTTTATTAATAAGGATGTGGACCAGAGCCCTAAGCACCCTAAGCTCATTAAGTTTTATTGCTTGGACAGTACAGAAAAAATAATACAACCTAAATAGTTTTATTTCTACTTACACTTAATGTATAATTTATAAAATGAATGGATTGATATTGATTACTATTAAACGCTGTTTATCAAACTTTGATTAAAACACCACACCACATAATATGAATAATCTTGTTGCAGGGCTTACACACTGACTTCGCTTGCCTGATGTTCAAGTATCTAGTACAGAAGCCTAGCAAGGATGTTGTCCTACAGATAATCAAGGATGCGGTGGTAATTGAGCAGGAGTTCCTTACTGATGCCCTGCCTGTCAGACTCTTAGGAATGAATTGTGAACTAATGTCTGAATACATTGAATTTGTCGCAGACAGGCTACTTATGGATTTGATCGGTGAAAAGGTATAAATATTTCTTTCATTATATGTTTTCCTTCTCCTCTTTTAAACTTAATAATTCACTACAACTTTTTTTTCAGCATTACAATACAAAGAATCCATTTGACTTCATGAATCTAATTTCATTAGAGGGTAAGACCAACTTCTTTGAGAAGAAAGTGGGAGAGTACCAGAAGTGGGGTGTGATGGCCAATCGCATGGACAATGTCTTCACACTAGATGCAGAGTTCTAAATAGTAGCGCACATAAACAGTTTTTTTTAATTACTTGCTTTCTGATATATGAACTAAAAATTTTCTATTCAAATGGATTAATACTTGATGATAATTCCACTTGGTGTTAACTGGTGATGTGGTGGTAAAACACACTAATTTAGTAACAGCATCTTCACTGTTTCTTCGGAGACTCCTACAATGTTAAACAATGGTACCGGTACACTGATTTTTCTTTGGAGTCCTTAATAAGAGTTAAGAGCTTACACACTATTAATATTTAAAGAAATATTGTAAAGTCCATTTTCTCTATAATTCAAATACCGGAAATCCGGTATTTTTATCAGTAGCAAATAAAATATGCTTTTTGCACACATAACCAGACAAAAATGGCACTGAGTGTGCTTGCACAATTATTTATGTACCTTCGTATTATTAGTTATAATTATAAATAATTACTTATAAAAATTCTATATACTTAATTAGATTAATAAGTTGAATTGTTTGATAAGTGTCGAACAGTGATTTGAACTGATCCTACAATTAAGATTACTTTTAATTGAGTGTTGTTGACGTATGATGATTAAATCGATGTGAATTTATTCAACGGTTACAATTGAATGTTTGTGATATAAATTTAATTTTCTATATATAAAATAATATAATCATTTCCAGTGATATTGTAGTTTATTTTCAAATTTAAAATAAATGATTAACCTCATGTACTTAACCTTCCATACCACAGCAACTCATATTCGATGATAGTAAGGTTTTTTTCTATACTGACCTATTTTATTTGGTATTGGGGAATATCTGGAGATGCTCTGCTTTTGGAAGAATATCCATCTAGACTAAAATTTTCTTCAATATTTTACGAGTGCAACCAGGATCTATGGGACGCACAAGTACCTTCTAAAATCAATATGGATTAGAAAACACGCTCAAGAAAGGGATCGCGTTTGAATGGAAGAAATCCGAATAGTTTTCGATTTAATTTGTAATCGGGAGGTTGATGTGACAATGAGTGGGTCATATAGCTCTTAGAACCGATGGACGTTCTGGTTTTAAACTGCTAGAATGGCGACCTCGCACTGGAAAGCATAGCGTTGGCAGACTCCTCTCTAGGTGCCGGCTGGACAATGCTTTTTGGTACACATTACAATAGACCTATGTCCAGCTGTGGACGTCCATGGGTAGAAATGATGATGATGAATCTCTCTTAACCTCGTAACATATAACTGTATTCTTTACTATCAAATATATATAAGGATATCCATAAAAACTCTTGTTATAATCCGTTTTGTTATGATTTTAATTAAATTTGTAACAATCGTGAAAACCTAAGAAATAATAATATTTTTATTTATTTCTTCTCTAGCATATCACCATGGCGAATACCTGTTTGTGCCTATGAAAATTAGGTTGAGTACCACTGTGTTAAAAGCTTTGATCTTTATTAGCAAGCAATATCGTTAACTAAAAAAAACAAGGTGTTCCCAATCTTTAGTTTACTTTGGTACGTGGGGGAAATGCCTTCGCGTCCCTGCTCTCGCGAGGGCAAATACAGCTTATTTCGAACTTGCAACAACTAAAACCCCTACGATGTTCCACGGTCATCGCCTTACGGAGGGAAACATTTCCTTGCCCACGGGAAAACTTTCGCACATCTCCGCAACTCCTCCTGCGTCAGCTGCATCACTTTCCACTTCTGTAAAGACGCGCCTGAACGTAAAGCGCGCCCTCTTCTTGACCTCTTACCGTTATCTGGGCCATGTGAGCTAACAGAGAAAACTCCCGACTCCTTGCGGCGGATTTGGTTTGTTCTTCGCCGCCAACCATTATACGGCCGGGAGGATATAGAGCAGCGAATCGCAATACCGACACTCCTATCCCTCCGCGACTACACCACTGGTGCGAAAGGCAGTGGAAGTCTGCCCCCGTAGTCCACCGGCACACATCCAAATTGCGCTCACCTGAATCGTCCCATCGGATCGGCCGGGTAAGTTCCTTCACCGTAACAGCTGCGGCTACAGAGCTCCGCCACGTCAAGGCGAGAACCTGTAGAGGGATTTTTAACTGGCTTGTACTCGGAAAAAACAATATTTCCATCGAATTTCAAGTTCCTAGACCTTATGGTTCCAGCGAAATCGTTATGATTCTCTACATAGGTGGAAATCTCTCATTTATATATAGATTATACGCGAACTCTTTATAATGTAAAAACACAATAATACTACAAACATCTTCAATGGAAGAAATATTCGATTCATACTGGAGTTCTATCATGTTCTCTAACAGGCCGTAGTTCCGGGTCTACGTGTCCAGTGTCAGATAAGCTGCAAGAGTCGCCAGTATCAAGCCATTGCTTTCAAGCGCTAACATCATCAGAATCAAGATAACCTTAAAGTTCCGCTGAGTTGTGTGAAATAAAACGAACAGTTAACAAAATTACTTATTTATTCATTAATGATATTATCTCTACGTTTATAATGTATACAAAAACATACAAATTGAATGCAAATCAACACTGAAAAAAAAATAGAATCTTCTCGTACAATTTTTTAGTAAGTGCAGTTTTTTTTCAATAGCCTATTTACGTCCCCACTGCTGGGGCACAGGCCTACTCTCAATATGAGGGCGATGGGGCCTTAGTCACCACGCGGGCCCAATGCGGGTCGGTGACTTCACACACACCTTAGAATAAATTCTAATTCATGTGTAGGTTTCCTCGCGATGTTTTCCTTCACCGTTTGTAGCTCGCTGTTGTAACTAAAGTTCACAAATGTACATAACTTTAATATTAAAGTCATCGGTACATGCCGAGATTGGAACCCTCGACCTTCGGAATGAAAGCCGCACGCTCTAACCATTAGGCCAGCGAGCTACTAGTAAGTGTAATGTAAAACATGAATTGTGCAACAAAAAACGTATTACCAACAAAACTACTCGCTAAAGTTTTACTAAATATCCATTACTACTCCATACTAAGTGTATTGACTACATTTAAATTTCATGAACTGGACTTATCCAAGGAATATTTTTAATTTAAAAATAACTTAAGTTTTTTATATATGCAGAATTACAAAGAAAAAAATATTTAACTAGAACTAATTTCACAAAGATTTCTTTATCCACAGGATAATGATGAGGAGGTTCATAGTTTCTCTGCGAAATAGAATCAGAGATAAAAAGATCCGAAGGTCCAATGTCAACAAAATAACAGGAAGGATTGCTAGACTTAAGTAGTTATGAAAGGAACACATTGCTCTATGGACTGATGGTCGATAGAGAAGCTACATAACCTCAGAAGTGGGCGAATAACGGTAGACACAGTACTAGATCCTTTACTCAAGATGGACCGAGGATATAATGTAGTTAGTAGGAAACTATTGGTTGCATACCGCGCAGAACCAATGTGTGAAATGGTTTGGGCAAGGTCTATGTTCAGCAGTGGATATCTATCTAATGATGATCATAAATTTCAATATTACCAAGTCTAATCATCAGCAACAACTTTTGTGATACCAGATAATAATATTTGAGATGTTAATACTTTTTGTTGGTATCACACAGAAAATAAAAACTAAAATAATCCATAAACACTAAAAAAAATTTCACTGGTGTTTTTTTTATTGTCAGACTTTAGACGACCTGATGAAATATGTTTAATCCATGTATGTATCCAGTTTATCAGTAACACACAAGTAACGGGATAACTCACAATTAACTTCTCTTATCTATATTCTTTAATGAATGCATTGTTTTCTTTTATTCATGTCTGGGTCACTTGACATTGAGTGTATGTGAGGTGTGTGTATAGGATTGTTTGGTTGGTTACTAGCGCGGCTGCTTGTCGAGCGCCAGGCGTCGCAGCAGCCGGTGCCCGGCGAGGAACGTGAGCAGTGCAAGGGGCGCTAGGTAGCGCAGCGTCTCGAACATTGACAACCGCAGCCACAGCAGCGCGTACAGGCCCAGGGAGCCTGTGCACAATGGTACACATTATAAAACAATTTTTTAAAAAATTTCCATCTATGTTTTCCTTGAATTTAGTATGGGTTAGGGTGGTGAAGAAAAAGAGTAACATATCAGCTAAAAGATAGAAATGAAGTTATGGTAGCAGATTAACTATATGAGAGCAGTAGCTAGCTAGCCAGGAAGGTAACGAAAACCTTATCACAATTCAATCTCACATAAAGACTAAAATTTGAAGTATGGACCTCCATGTCAGTAAAGTAATTTTAGTAACAAATGAAAAAGATACAAAACATGAAGCCCTGCACATATATATATGCGAGTGGTGAATGCAGTGCGTGCAAAAAGATGTTACCTCCAAGTGCTAAGTGGAAGAGGAGTGCTGCAGGCACGGGAGGCGGACGCAGGCGCGGAGCTAAACGGGCCCACAGCACCAGTAGCAGCAGCAGCGGCGCGGCGCAGCATGCCGCGAACACGTCCGAGAGTGCGCGGGGCGGGCGGGCTTCTGCCGCGCGGAACTGGTGAGCTATCTCCGGCAGCGGACCGCGGGGGCGCGCCGCAGCAGTGGCACTCACTGGGGCACCTGCGCGTCCAACTCTTCTATAAGGACCCGTGGATAACCACTACAACTACCCTTTCTTTCTGTGTCCTTTAAATTGGTACCACTATCGTACTTTATAAACATTTAAATTAGAACCTCTTTTACGTCACTGATAAGTAGGTGTAATTTTTTACCAACATCAGATTCGAATACTTCTTTCTTATCTTCAGTCAAAGGATTTTTTTTTATACCACTTAGGTACGGCTTGCAACCCGTTTGGTCTTGAGCAGTATTCCTTCTGCATTTGGTAAAGAACGGAAAAGTTTTTAGCACCTTTCCCTGTGTAAAAGCGCCGTAAAAAGATTTGCGCCACTACACCCTCAACCCGATATCCTTCTAGTCGCGTCCAACAACAGGAAGCGCTTCCCTTATATAATCTTTACGTTTTTTTTTGTTATAAAATACTGAAAAATACATGAAGTGAAATAAGACGCTTATGACAATCATCTCTCATTAACCAGAGGCTTCAAGACCGAAGATATGTAAAATAACGCAATAAATTATTTTTATTTTGCGTGTCAAACACTCACCAACAGCGTTGGCATCCTTGCCGAAGTTGAACACTATTTCGCCGAGCTCCCAGGCAATAGGGTTGGAGACAGCGCTGTCCCCTAAGTACAGGGTCAAGGAGTAAGAACCCGACGCGTGGTTCAGGTGTTTAGCAATCGCTCCAACGTTCTGCGTTTAAAAAAAATTAAGATAAAAATAACATTTTTGTTGATTTTTTTTAAAGTCTAAGTCAATTTACTTAACAACTTAGTTATCTTGAGGAGATTGAAATCAGTGTCTCAAAAAAGAGGTCTTGTCATCAGAGTCGTGGACATATGAAAGCTTGATCATAATCAAATAATGTTGCAAACATTGTTTTTTGAGGATGTAATGTAGTATGAATGAATAATTTCCCATACAAGTTCCAGTCGGTAGATGCCGGAGCTGGGCTCGGCTACGTATATCGCCTCCAGCGCAGACGGAGCGGGGGCAACGGGAGCGACGCGAGCGAACGCCTGCTGCACGGTCACCGGGTTGTTGTACTTGTCGCGCACGCTGAACTTGAGACTCACTCTGCATGTGTTAAATGACCATGAATTGGGAATGACCAATATGGTAGAAAGTAATTTTTACTCAAAACATTGGTTTTAAATCTATTTTAATTTTCGTTGGAAGGTCTCCCACAAATTGGACCGACGATCTGGTGAGAATCGCGGGAACCCACTAGATGCGAGCAGCGCAGGACCGAACAATGTTGAAATCTTTGGGAGAGGCCTATGTCCAGCAGTTGACGTCTATCGGCTGATGATGATGAAAGTGTTAAAGTTACTTGAAGGGAAGTGTGTTGACTTAATATATATCTCAATGCAATAAGTTCTTCACATTGTGATGTATGTAGGAGGTGTAAGGGGTTCCGCCTGACATCTTTTATTTTTATTTATTTATTTGATAAGGCTTATCAACATAGTTACATAATTGGTTTCATGACTTAATATTAAAAATCAAGTTAAAAATAGCAACATGTAACTACACTTAAAGATAAACACATCCTGCGTCAAGTAACTGTGCATAAACACTAACAGTAAAACAAAAAATTACAAAACTACACAATAATTATACACTAAAAAATTTATTAACTTAACTTCTAAATTAAAGTAGTTATGTAAAGACTATAAATTTTCAATTTTGACAAAGTTTACAAATAATGTTTGTATCTTACGGACAAGTCAACTTCACGTACACATAGTGCACCCAACTGAATAGACAACTAGGCTCTGACCACCCACTGAGCCGGGATGGGGTACGGCCCAATTCTACTCCAACAAAAGACGGCTCCAAGTTCCCGACGGGAGGGTTCAACATGCTGATAATGGATGACTGAAGTATGTGGGCAGTGCGGGATTGGTTGATATGAAGATCTTTGGGGAAACCTATGTCTAGAAGTAGAAGTCTACCTGCTGATAATGATGTATTTTAAATAACTAAATTATAGAATAAAATAAATAATGACTTACTTCTGCAAGTGATCTGCTTGAAGTATTTCAGATAATTTATTCGGATAATTGACAGTTGTGACCTTTGGGCTGGTTGTGCCATCAACATCACCAATGCCCACCTCCACATTAGCAATTTGAATCTCTCCTAGCACTGCAATGTTTATATTCGCGGATTTGGTGCCGGCGCTGAGCGAGATCTTATACAGGCCATATTGAGCTTTGATCTTCCCGAGATTAAGCACGAATGTTGTGGGATCATTGGACTTCTGCACAAGTGGTTGCTTGGAGAGCACAACTACGTCATCAGCTAGCCGGGTTGCAGACTGGGCTATCACCTCTTCCGCCTTCAATCCGCGTACCGCGCGACCGACGAGGTCGGTGATGGAGAACTCAACTGAGTCAGACTCAGATGTGACATACTTTTTGCCTTTTATCGTGATACTGATTGGAGATGGCTGTAAAATGTGAAAATTTATTACTTGTGTGTTAGTGTCAAAACAAACTAAAAAAAAAAAAACAATTTATTTTTCATTATAACAGGTGATTTTAAATGTCTCAAGCAGCCAGGAGAGTTTGAAAAATATTAACTGCAATTTATTGCGACGAGGATCGCAGGATGCATAATGTTACATGGCAAACTTACTTCATCATCAGCTATGGCCGATGCAGCCTCTAAAAGCAAAGCAGCGCCGCGTGGCGTGCTGACTGAGCGCCCCGCGAGGTAGTTCGCGAATTTATATCGCTGCTCCTCACTAAGTGGTGAAGGCTTCTTAAGGATTTTGTATGTCCTGTATAAAAATCAGTTACACTTAATAACATGACAAAGAAAACGTAATATTGCAGAGTAGCTAAATAAGTTAAAAACCATAAAGGGGAAACTGGAAATGGTTTCATAATCATCCAAACTTAAAAATAATATTGGAAAAATGTTAAGATCTGTACAACCTCAGCAAAAATGGTTTCCAAACCCTCACCAAATTTAAACTAATGCAAATATTTTTGTAGAACGGAAACTTGGGAAGTAAATGTTACCTGGAAATAGAGCCAAGTAAGAGGGCAGTGACAGGCAAGCCCCCATCAAAGTGTAGTGCCCGTGAATCACTCTCATCGGCTGCGAGCAGCACACCCTCTGTATGTGACGAAGTCCAGGGACCGCATCCGATGTGTTCACACAATGCAAACACATACCCATAGCTACACAAAGTACATTTAAAATTAGTATCCTTTTATCCATCTCATTATTATGGTTCTATCAGATAGCTGATGATCCTTTCTTAATAAGGTTTAAAGACAGAGTTCAAAAACATAAAACAACATACTTAATATACATTAAATTTTGTCATCAAATGTGTCAAAAATTGTCACATCCTTATATAGCATTTCTATAAATATGCTTTCATACAAATATACATAAATCAAATTATTCATTTCCATGTATTTTAAAAGATGAAAAAATTTACTCAGTAAATATTATAATATTGGAATTAATGAATTAAATTACTTGATATTGTTTTATTGCATCATTTCTTATAATAATTATAGTAAGGTCTTTTATAGTTTAATGTCTAATGCCATAAGATAGGAAACATAACAAAAGTAAAATCGTGGAACTCACTTAACAGGAGAATCATCCTTTTTCAACAGCTGTATGAGGTTCTTCAAAGCATCCTCTTTATCATAAACTGTGCCTTTACCCAAAGCTTTCAGGGAGTAAACTCCATAGAATATTTCTTGTAATGTAGCATCTTTTTTATCCAAGGTTTGAGTAGGTGTGGCCAGGACATCTGGTTTCAATATACTATTACAACCAGACAATGAGGCTGCATTTGTGAGGTAGAACACTTGCTCTACATTTGCAATATCATATTTTGAATTTTTTAAGGCCTAAAAATATATTCATGCTTGTAATAACAATGTATTAAAAAACAGTTCACTAATGAAGTTTATGTATTGTTAAATTCTAAGTATTTTTTTATCTCACATAATCTTATGAATATTTAAATGTATATTGAACTAATAGCCCATTCCAATGTTTTGGGGAATATTATAAAAAAATATATTTTTAATATGATAATAAAGTACATAAATATGATAAAATATTAAATTAACTTAAGGTAGGGATTGGTGACTGCAGTCTTTTTAATGAAAAAAAACCAATTACATAGAAGTTACTTACATCACAGATATTAGGAATATTAGCATTTAGTTGTTTCAGGCCTTTTATAGCAAAATACAAAGCACCAATATCCTTGCTCTTAAGTCCTTCTTCCAAGATTCCTTGTAATTTCTTAATATTAACTGTACCCTGAAGAACATTAGCTCCACTCAGAGCCACAGAACTTATAAAAAGAAAACATAGCGCTGAAATAAGAATAAAATTTTTGATTATTATCTATAAGATATTATATTAGTACAATAACCAAACTGAAATTTCCTCTCGCCGGTAGTAACTTATCAATGACGTGGCCCAAAAAATGTTTTATTCCAAAATAATGTAATAAGTAACAATGAAAGTGTGTAATATTAATTAAAACTATATATATACCATAGCTATTGGAACCGTTTAAACAACTATAGTATTAACACAAATTATGATAGCCACGCTAATATTTATTTTTCAATATACTAGTACTACCTTTAATGATAATACGTACCACGAATATACATATTTATTGCTACAAAAACACGAATTCGGATTGATTTCGCGTTTTGGCAATGTTTAGAATAAATTCACTAAGTTTAAAAATTATATATCTTCGTAAAGACAATTCATAGTATTAAACCACCGGCATCAATAATTGACAGAAAGGCTCGACGTAGCATTAAGTGTTGTTAGTTAAAAATTTAAAACGTAGTAATTTCAATACTAGTTATCATTACCTAATTATTTTTGATGAAACTTGAGTGAATTCATATCGTTCGTTTTTATTAAAAATCAAAGAAATTGTAACAGCAAAAAATAATAATTTGAAGGAACTATATGAAATGCACAATTTATTTAGTTGGAAACATTTGGTTTTGACATAGGTCGATCTTTACATTCGACTTGTTACGTTCCAAAATTAAAAAACTCGGACCCGATCTGATTATTTCATTTGTTTCTATTACTTAAACTAACACCATGGCTAGCGCTGTTGCTAAAATACCGTCAATGCTTTCCTGTAAGTATTTTATAAAATAATTATATTATTTTATTTTCCAGATATTGATGTACAATTAGAGTTATGTAATTTCTATGGAAAATGTATAGGTTATAAAATATAATCTCTTGTATAAAATAATGTTGAAAAACTTTTACAGCGGCTCTCACACAAGCGAAGCCTAAGTTCAACATTTTTATGAAGTACGCCCGGGTTGAATTAGCACCGCCTAAACTAAGCGAGCTACCACAGATCAGAGCAGGCATTAGTAAACTGCTGTCGAGCGCAAAGAGCGGCTCTTGGAAACAACAAACAGTGAAACAAGCAACACTTAACACACTTGTCGGCGCTGAGGTTCTTTTCTGGTTCTATGTAGGAGAATGCATTGGAAAACGCCACATTGTTGGTTACAATGTTTAAGTTTATAATAAGTGTAACTATGTAGATATTCGGTTCTCAAAAATAAAATATTAATTCATAAAGTATTTGTTTCTTTATATAGTTATAAAAGTAGTAACAATTTAAAAAAATTACAACTGAGATAAAAGTAAAAAAAATTATGAAAATCTAATATTTATAATAGGGTAATTTTATAAAAACAATTTTTTTAATAATAATTTATTCTAAACTCTTTATTCATTCTAGATAATTCCAGAATTATTTCAAAATTGTTATTTTTAGCCTTATACTATACTTTAGAATGTCTATTGTGCTAGGCTTACATGGTGACACTGCTACTATATTTAAAATATAAATGTGAGCAGGTATACATTGATAAGGGTATTTGGACTATATATTACTATTAGTAATCTGTAAATACTAGCATTACTATTCTAAAACTATAAAATAAATATTAAATTTGATTAATATAAAGAATATTTAGATTGGACAAATAAAAGTAATTCATTAACTATAAATACTATATTATTAATGAACTTTAAAAATTACAATGGTGCACATAATTCCATGAATTTGTAAGGGTTGTAAGCACTAGCAAGCTTCAATTCTACTTCCAGTTCATCAGGGCCACGTAGCCACAGACGGTCTCTGTAGTAGCTTGCACATGAGAGGAACTCTTTCTCTGTGTACCTTTTCACTTCTACTGGAATAAAAGGATCCAAATGCTCAAAGCCCTGCAATAAAGATAAAAGATTAAAATAAAGGTTTTACAGTAAATATGTATTTTTATACATATTTACTGTAAAACCTTATTATTGAGTCTCAAATTATTCCTTGAGTTTTCACTTAAGGAATAATTTGTGAAAATTAAGTATGGTCACTTTTATTCTCTTTTCTCTATTGTGAAGTAATAGTAATATTTTGACAATGAAAATTTAAAAATGAAACATTGTTATTCTGTACTGGTGTGAGCTTGCAAGTGGTCATATTGTAAAGATATGATTTGACAAACTACAAATTGGTCTGGTCCTCGCTCTTAAGCTGATTAAAATTCGGCCCCACAGCTATAAAGCTGCTGTGTTAACATAATTTTCTTAGTTTCATAATTATTAAATCTAATATCCATGCTATATATACAACTAAGAAAAATGATGACTTTCCTTATAATACAAACATTCATAGGAACTTTTGTATATTTTGATTTATGTAGACAAATAATTTTTCTAAAATAACAAAAAGGTCTGGTGAAGTTCAAGAGAAGCCGCTAGATGTGGGCAGCGACCTATTGGTGTGGAGATCTTTTAGAAGAGGTCTATGTCCAGCACTTGACATTTATCAGCTGATGACGAAAGTGACACTCATGGAGGAGGAAGTGAGAGAAGTGTGCTAGGTTCGTAGCAAGTGGAGAGAGGTGATCTCTGCCTACCCCACTGGGAATGAGGCGTGAAATAAATATTTGATGTATGATCAAATCGGAGATGTCCTAAAGAACGGCCGGATCAAAAGCACACGCAACCGGCGAGCATGCATGACGACGCTTATGAAAGTGGAGGAAGCGAGAGAGGTGTGCCAGGATCGTAGCAGGTGGAGAGAGGTGGTCTCTGCCTACCCCACTGGGAACGAGGCGTGATATATATTATATGTATGTATGTATGATGATAAAAATACCTTTTTGTATAACAAATGTCTTGGCAAATAACTTTCTTCGTGGTTTCGTGGCACAGCGATGTCATCCACAATAACAACTATAACACCATTTGTCTGCAACATAAAAATGGTTTGTGTAATATGATCTAAAAAAATGGAGGTACAATGATAAAGATTCTCAACTATGTGACATTATTAACCCAGAAAAAAATTACATGATCACTTGGTCGACAGACATAAATAATGTTAGTCCCATGGTCTATTGTTTTCATTAATTCATGTTTTAGAGTTCATAAGTCGAAGCGATTGTTTTGCATATTTCTTTACAGCAGTGAGAAGCCATCACTATAACTCTTCAATTACTACCAAGTAGATGTTACTAAACTCTTAGACACCAAAGTCGGAAGGAAAAAGTAAAATTTTACCCAATCATTCTTTGTTAGTTCTATAAAAGATGTAGTTAGAGTTACTTCTTCTGGCTTTACAATCTTTTTAGTAGGAGTATTGAGCCTTGTTCGTGGATAGAAGAAACAGTTGAATCCGTCAATTGCAACAAATGTTTTGCACCTAGAAAATAAAATTTTAGTATTTAATAATCTAGGACTTTTTCTTCAAATCTTGATTGGCTATTTATTGATTTCTTTTGTAATAAAAGCTGTATGGAGTTTAGATAACTGTAGAATACTTTAAAACCTGCCTGGCTAGATACCATCCTCATACGGTAAGACAGACGCCATAATAGTGTTGCTGTTTTGTTGTCAGTTTGCAGAGAATCCTGAAGAGCACACTTTACCATCTACAACCTTATTTAACTTGGCACAATGTGTAAAAGAGCCCCCGAATAGGTTACTGTCTTGTCGTGACGGTGGGGCTCAGTAGCCGTAGGCGCGCCCTTACAGGGGTGGAAAATTGGAGTTGAAACAAAGGGAAATTTCTCCCCCCGCGAGAGTGCTGTCTGGCATTGCTGGCGCTGACAGAGTCGCGGATGTGTGTGAAATTGTTACTTTGGCTCCGCCGTAAAGCGAAGAAGGTAAAAAATTGGTGGGGGTTTTAATCAATGTAAGTTCAACATATCCTTTCCTTACCACGGCAAAAACAGGTATGGGAAAGGCATTTCCCCACATTCATATAAATAATATTGTAATCTTATCTAAAATCCATTTGCAATATACCACTCACTTTTTACTATCCGACAGTAACTTTATTTCGTGAATAAGGGCATTTATAACATCGCATGAATATTTTACACGTGATATCCCATGCTCTACTAAATCGTTGAGAGGTGCACCGGCTAATGTCTTCTCGCGTTTGCTCCAAACATAATCTTTTGATACTATCAACTGAAACAAAACTGTGTGTATAGCTCATGGGAGGCTCCTGAAGATGATGAAGACTCACTGTGATATATTATAATACGAGATGAGAGTATGAATCCAGTAGACATGGTGAGATTAGTGTCTTTTCTAGTGTAATTGCCAATACCAAAAAAAGATATAAAATTAAAATGATTTTGATACCGACTTCATAGGATGTGTGCTCTATGTTGACTACAAAGTAACTTTAAAAAATTAGATCAATACACTTACATCGCCACTTTTGAGCATACTCTGATTTTGTGTCTTAAAATGAAGCAACCATGCAGCAGCATCCAATGGCAGATCCACAAAGCCTTCACGGGTTTGAGAGTTGGACATCTCTTTTGTTCGTGGAACTTTCCAAAGCCATTCTGTCACTTTATAACCAAGTAAACAATTAATATAAGGGTTGAGTTTGTATCAAATAATAACACTAATTGCACTAATTTATCATATATAAGTATCATTTTGTTTGTGTTGCCGTTTGTTTTTAACTTTACTTAAATTTTATTAACCCCAAAACTAACCCAAAGACTAAAACAAACCCAAAGCTGCTATTGTAGTCAAAACAACTAGTGGCACAAACTTCATTAAAAAAAAAAAAACTACTACTTTAAAACTGCTCATAATAACAATTTTCAATAGAGTTTATAAAAGGAAACTTTTCATTATCAATATGTCATGATGAAGCCTAGTAGGAGAAATAGATTATAGATTTGACTCTAGCTCAACTATTATTTTCACCATCAGCGGACATCCACTGGGCATAAGCCTCCCCCAAAAATCCCCACATCGATCGATATCACACTGCCCACATTTCCTGGCACCAGGGGATGTCGTTTGTAGGGGTTCATATGGGGGAATTTGGTTCATTTCCCACCATGCTGGCCCAATGCGGGTTAGTGGGAGCCAGAGCTTTATTTGTTGAATCGCAGGGTGCACCACAAGCAGGTGAGATTGACTTGGGTCCCATGAGCTGTTGTGTGGGACCCATTACACCCCATTATTTTCATAAAGCAAAAAAACTGCCTGAATAAAATACTATAAAATATGTCATACTATAATTTCTGCTTGTTTTTTCTGTTTGTCCAAATATAATTATATTATTATAATTTATTGTGGCATACTATTAATCCAGTAATGAATAAATGTTTTGTTATAGAATATAGTAAAAGTGATCTAAATAAATTGTGTGATATCAAAATTGTAATTGAAAATAGATATGTAAAATTATTTTATAAGACTTTACTCACCCCAGGGGACATGAACAATTAAAAATCCATCATCATGAGCATAATGTACAAGGTGTGCTAGAGTGAGCGACTTTCCTGTGCCTTTTTCACCATCTTTATGTAAAGTTAAGGATAAACTTGTAACTTTCATTACAATTTATATAATGTTTTTTAAATATTATATTACAACACCCAAACTTTAATATAATACTATGTGTAGACTATTCTAACTGAAGATTGGATGATGAAAGACTGTTTCTAACCTACAGTCTAATTTATCATTTTGCATTGTAATCTCAATGAATCAACATCTACATCTTCCATTTTTATTCTCACCATCATCACCAACCAACAGATGTCCACTGCTGGACTTAGGCCTTCCCCAAAGATCTCACATCCAGTGGGTCACCTGTAATTCTCATCAATTTGTTTTCACACCTATTTACTTTAATAAATTATGTAAGTAACAATTATATATTTAATAGATTTTTTTTACTTTTAAATAAAAAAATAACTATGAACCAACAATGAAGTATAAACCAAAAAGGATACATAGGACATATCTATTGGAGGGTCTATTCAAATTGCTAGATTTGATGCAATTAATAATATCAAGGGCTGGCTTTCGCACCATCAATGTTGTTTCTGTGAATGTCTTGTTCTGTTTCTTGTAACTTTTTGGTAGACCACCATGACTAAACAGTTTATTACAAATATTTTTATCTAAGGTATAAAATAATCCCAATTGGTTATCATTTTGTTGTATCTAAAAAAAATATATATATTTAATATCTCAAGTGCAACAACTTTTTCTAAGTTTCCCCTCCCTTTATATTAACTCCATATTTTATTTTCTGGGTTTCATAAGACCAAAAGTACTAGTATAATTATATTTGGCAAATAATTACATTCTTTTAATGTAGGAATTGATATTAAAATTGCAGAAATCTTTAAAGAAAAGAGTAATGGTCAAGAAAAGCAACTAATGTTGATATAAAGTAATGGGTACTTACTGGAGACGCTTCTGCGGTTCTAAATACATTTTGAGAATACCTCCGGCAAATGTTTCTGAAGCTATGTGTAAACATTTTATTTATAAACTGTAGCTACTTCTAACAGAAAAAAAAATTCTGATATTCAATGAAAAAACATAACCTAATTTATATATGTCAACATTTGACAATATTCTGAAGGCACAGTGTTCAAAAATTTAGATTTTCTGCTTTTAGTTGAAACAAATTTTTAATTACATTCTTAGATCTGATCTTAGTTCTTGTCGTGTAATAAAGGCTTCTACAATTAATTTATTTTTTCCTTCAGTTTAAATTGTGCTGCGCATTCGAATGTTGTTATCTTTAAATCATTGATGTCCGCAGATTTTTACACTTTTATCCGAAAATCGAGAAATATTGCTGATTGCAAATAAATTTCTTAGGAGCCATACGTGTTTTTGAGATTCAGATTTTAATTACCTAATTTGTGTCCATGCCGTAGAGTAAAGCAATTTTAACGTTTATTATTAATGAGAAAGAAATTATAGAATTCCTATTTTGTCTTCTTATCACTGTAGCAAACCAATTAATAATTTATTTAGGCTAATAATTTTGTGATCAAACTTACATGTAAAATAAAATAATACTTGATGAGTTTCAATGTAGTCCCTATAATTTTAAGCCTTTAAAGGTATAAAGATAAAGGTGGCAGTAAATAGCTCATTTTCGTTACTACTATATGAATGCACTAGGAAAGCGGATATTAAAGAATTACGTAAATTTAAATAGGACACATATGTAATAGAAAAATTATAGATAATAAACATTAAAAAAATAGTCTTATACACTAGTTTTAAGTGCTATTTCCTAAATTAGACTTGTCTATGGACCTAAAAACAGGAATACTGTAAATCTACAGGATTTTTTTAAAAAAAATAGGATTATCTTTTTTAAATAATACTATGATATCATATAACTTATGGTATTTAATTAGTTTTAAGATTTATTTTGCCGCCTTTTTTTGAAAATACTCATAGGTCTATTTCTTCCATTGTTTGCAGGAGTTATTTTTTTAATTGCTGAAGGCCTTTCATTGACATCTTTGACTAAAATTGATTTGCTTGTATCATTGTTCATTTGACGATCCATATTTGATTTCTTGCTTTCAGCTTGATCTTTTTTATATTCTATATTATTAAATTCATATTTGGTTTTTCTTAAAATTGGTGTAGTTTCAGTGAACAAATAGGAAAATGCTACATATATATCACTTGGCTTTAATATACCATTTTTGGGATCATATAATTCATTGCAGGTTCTCATGTTTGAATGTCTGAAACTTATTTCTAAAGTTTTACTATCATCTTCATCTGCAAAGGATACACTTCTTTTTATGTTTTTACTTGTACTCCTTTCATCGCCATCTTCTGATGCATCTCTATAAATAACACCATCTAACCTAAAATATTAAGTAAATTATTTTATACTTTAATTCACAATATTTCTAAGTCAGCATTGAAATGTTTACTGTAATGTAATTGAAATAAAATAAAAGTAAATGATTAATCATTACATAAATTTTCATACATCATACAATGAGATTAAAAAAAATGAGAAATGGCAATTACCTGTGGATTTCATCTTCTATTTCTTCTACTTGCCCCATTTTATTTACTTTTGATATAAGATCACCTTCACTTTTGATAGGTCTGCCATCATTATTCTGCAATTCCATTATTCTTTTTTTAAGTTCATTTTGCTTGTCTAATATAACTTTCATCTGGATAGTGTTATTTTGATAAATGTCATCATTTATTAAGGGGCCAGAAGACTGATTTTTAAAGTTTTCTTGGTAATTTTCCATTGGTATTCTAAATCCTTCTGTATTCTCATTACTATCATTTTTATATAACTCATTTTCTAAATCCTCTTGAAGCTCTAATTCTTCGAGTCTCTTCCATAAGGCTTCATCAGAAATATTTTTATGCTCTTCTGTAATATCTTTTTTTTGTTTTCTTTGATAATACATTCTAACATTTTCCCTATGCTTTAATCGCCATGCTTTATCTTCTTCTTCAGTACATACTTCAATAATTTCTTGTTCAGGAATTTTGAGAACATTAGCACCAAATCTAACTTGGCTTTCTAAATAAAGTCTTTCTCTTTCAATTAATTCAAGTTTTGAATTGGTATCTACAACATTTGTTAAAGCATCATTATCAATTGAACAAGATAAAATTCATCAGAAACAGAAATTACTATACACTCCACACTTGACATGCTGGTTAACAAGGGCAGTGTATTTTGGTATTATTGGTCAGAATACATATCCTCAATTCTTGTCTTTCATCTTTTTCTGGTCAGTACAGGTATTGCAACTTTTTAACCACCTTAGTAGAGGTTTTTTTTACTTAAATTTGGTTTTATAAATGAAAGAACTATACAATGGCTAGAATGGAAAAATTTGACAATCAATACTAATAAGACAAAAATAATGCAATTCCAATTCCAAGCACAAAATAGTATGTGTGACTCTCTAAAAATATCATATAATACACTTTAATAGAAGAAGTATACTCCACTAAGTTTCTGGGTATAATTATAGACCAACAATGTACTTGAAAAGAGCACATGCATAGTTTATGTTAAAAAATGGAAAAATTTGTATATGTACTCGGAAATATAGCAAAAACGGTGTCTATAGATGCAGCCTTATTAGCATATCACGGATATATAGCTTCCATAATCAAGTATGGTATAATCATATGGGGAAATTCTTTCAATTCTATTCATGTTTTTCGTGCCCAAAAAATGCACCAGAGCCATATGTGGAGCCAACCGCTTAGATAGTTGTAAATTGTTATTTAAAAAATACAATATACTTCCATTGCCATGCCAATATCTATTTGTCATATGCATGATTGTATTTAAAAACTCTCAAATGTATTTTAAAAAAAAAAGCAAAATTGCCACTAAAATTTCTAGATGTACAAATAAACTCTGCATACCAAAACAGCAGATAAAGCATTGCAGTAGTAATGCATACTGTATGGCAATGTCAATATTTTATAAACCTGGCTAATTTCAAAATTGCATTATAATATAAATGAAGACTAAAAATAATAAGTTTTATAAAAGTTAAAATTTTAGCATTGTAGTAGTATGTCTGAAACAACGTTACGTCTATATAATTGTAATAGATAATTGTAACATTAGGCACTATTTATAAGATTTGCATGCTTTTAAGCAGAATATGTGAAACTCCAATTAAATGAACATCTTGTTGTAAATCATATCCTTGCAAATAAAAGATTTATTATTTATTATTTACATTTCAACAGACCAAATATAATAAAATTTTAACATATAAAATATACATTAGTCTATTTAAGAATAAATATTCATTGGTAAGGAAAAATTTAGGAAATACCTTTAATTCTGTGTTGTCTTAAAATCTCCGCTTGTTCCAAAGAACATTTACTAAAGTAATTTGAACCTAATGACACAAAAACTTCATTTGTATGTTTTAATTCACCTCGAAAGAAAATTCTCTTCCCTATCGGTACCAACACAGGGACTTTTAACTTTTTCGAGTAGAACTTGAAGTCAATATCAGACAAACATTTTACATAGTCGTCCAAAAATTTTCTTTTGCCTGCATTATCCACCAGTTTCTACAAACATTAAATAATGTTATTTACATATAATGTTTAAGAATAATTATATTTTAAATATTTTCTCACCTTATCGTAACAGTCAAAAAATGCATTTATTTTCGGATCAAAATGTAAATTCATATTGTCATGTAATTATGATATAAACATATATCCTTAAACTTACAAAGTAAAATTACTTCAGTGAGACTTGGGAGTTAAAAGCTTTAAAAAAGGCAAAGGCATAACTCTACAGACCTACCGAGCAAAAACGTATATTTTACAACATATTTATACATTCAATATTTTCAAATATAAAGTTGTCATTAAAGTTAGTCGGTTGAATTTATAATTAAAACCTGAATTTGGTAATGATTTTAATTTTGAAAATTAATGTTGTGTCGAAGACAACGACAAACTTGCGAATGGAATGGAAATGGTTCTAAAACGTCAATAATTTCGCCAACAAAATAAGCAGCTGTCAAAAGTCAATTATTGATTGTAGGGATACTTGATGATATGATTTGCAGATGTTAATAATGCGTTTAGATAATTTGGTAGTAAAATAATTGTTTGTAAGCTTCGAAAACCTGAGAAATGACTGGAAATAAATCAATTTTACACGAACTTTACGTGTTTTCTGAATGGAAACCTGAACCGGAATATTTAGTAAGTTATTAATGTTAAAAAAATGTATTAACATATTTGTTACTTAGATTTACATTTCATTACAGCAAAAATCTGACAGTATTCTTCCGGAAAATATATCAGCTTTATGGCGATGGTTAAAATTTTTTGGACCCAAGAAAAGTTTAATTGATAGTGTAACAGCGTAAGTATAAAATAATAGAAATCATGATTGTTATAATATTATATATATTAGAGTTTATATTGTTTTTTCTAATTAAATCATATGTAAAGTTAAGTACTCAAATTTAGCCTCTCTCAGTCAATACTCTAACTTAATTTTTATTATAACATATTATAAAGACATTAAACCATTCACATTTTATAAATATTTATATGCTTATGATATAGTAAAATAAATAAAACTATTGTTCTTCTCATATGGATGTTAAAAAATTATAGTTTTCTTTATTCTCTAGTCATAAAGAGAAACAGCAAAAGTGGCACATTGCTCTTGGTGATGAAGGGAAAGTAATAGCAGTACTAACAGATAACATTTTGGAAATTCGAACTAAACGTTCAGAGTATGCAACAATTGCTGCTAGGACTACTGGTAAGATTGTTTTCACTTAACTTTTCTAATGCTATATAAATTACTTGATCTGGACCAATAAAGGGATCACTGTGCTTATCATTTTCATTAATATATATAATATTAGTTATTATATATTAACTATAACTGTTACAATACAATAGATGTGAAATGTCTTATGTACATGTTTCAATTTGGGAGACATCATAGCATTAGCAACAAAGCTGTATTTAATAAAGAGAAATTTTTTTTTATATTTTATCATTAGTTTTTATTTTGATGTTTCATAAAAGTATGACATTGATTTGATGGTAAGAGATACACACTCACAACAATGTGTTACTAAGTTGGATGATAAATATTGTACCCCATAATGCTTGTTGCTTGAAGATAAAAGATCTTATCTCCCGCTTCTCCAATTATTTCATTAGCTATAATGCTCTCCAAATAAGAAATTAACACTATTAGGAATAAATACCGTAATGTTTGCATAATACTATTTGGTGTTGACACATATTTATATTTGCTGTGGTGATACTTTCCTAGATGTGGTAGAAAAATATTATAATAGAATAAAACTAAAGACAACATGTGTATAAATATTTCAGTGAGTCGTGATCCATACGCTCAGTGGCGAAAGCTGGTATGGAGTCCAGATTGCTCCTTTTTAGTCCTTGCATACGGCAATGGTGTAGTCAGCTTTTTTGACTTGACTGCTTCTAATCTTTTTAATGTACCTGCTGTAAGTTAATTTATTAAAATCAATACCACTTGCTATGAATTGTTATTAAAACATGTTCTTGTTTGTTATTTAATTTTTAGAGTTGTGATTAGCTATTTTCAATGCATCTGACATTGTTTACAGGATTGTTCAAAGCCAGGTGGACTAGAATGCACGGACAATACACATGCGGTATCAGATATTATATTTATGCCACTTAGGGTTAAAGATACTAAATGGTAAGCTTCTTAGTATTCTCTATCATTATTGTTTTTATCATCTTATTATGTTACTTTTGGCATCAGCTTTATGTTTCTGATGACAAAATTGTTTGGGATAATATTCCTCTATAATCATTTTACCTATTATGGTAAGTTTTGGTAGATATAATAGTAACAGGTAGCTTACGGGTGTAATATGAACTGATTATCTAATGAAAGTTGAGAAAACTAGCTAAAAGGCCAGCAGAACCAGATCATTTAGTGTGAATCAAGTAATCCTGTTCCAAGCAGTAGGAGTCTACTAGCTGATATTGATAATGATAGAACCAATTAATTATCAGTACTTGATTAATTAAGGTTGTTAACATTTCACAAATTAAAATAATGTTTTGTTTTAAGCCATAGAATTATTTGATTACTTCGGGATTACAGATGTTAATATTTCTGAGATTTTTTTTATAATTGTAGGAATTGGGAAGTGTTAGTAGTGACATTCGACGGACGCTTACGCGGTTATGTAGTTTCGCAGACGGAGGGATGCAAGTTGCGTCACACTTTCCGTTTCCCGGCCGGGGTTGCGGCGCTGGCCTACTGCCAACCTCATGACGCTTTGTATGTAGCCGGCGTGCCACGAGGGGTAAAGGTATATATATAAAAATAGTATTTTTCTCTTTAATATTACTATTTTACTTTTAATTTCACGGATCAACTACACTGATAATGTGTTTACCTGATAATTATTGATACTTTCACCTATAACATTGCACCGCTAGTTAGGATGAAATGTTATTTATCAAATTCTGCTCGTCACTTTGACACAGTATGTAGAGACATCACATCAGTAATTTTTTTATCTACCCTTATGGAACAAAATAATATTTGTTCACTACTGTTTGGTGGTAGCAATAGGAACTGCTGGTATCTTCTTCTTTTGCAATCTACTTATAAGTGGCTACATCAACAGTGATAGACCACTAGTATTCTTGTTATATTACTTACAGTTCAAATCATAATTTTTTTTCCAAGGTTTGGACTTAAAAATGTAATATACATAATGACTCTAAAATATTACTACAAAGTTTGATTTTTCCTTAGGATCCTACGTCACCACTCAGTTCAGGTATAACAGCCTGGCGCATCCTCAACGACGATCCATTCTACAAGCTCTCTGTAGTGTCAGACCAGCTTGAAGCAAAGTTCGCTAATGAGAGTTTTCAATTGTACATCCCTTTCGTCACACCTAAGACCTTGGTAAGTTGTGTATAGTAAAAAGTGTAAATTCAACTGACTGTAAAGTTCCTTAAGAGAAACCTGTACTTTGCAGCTCATCTCTGTATTGACTTGACTGATATGATATTTTATGTTAACATTGTTAAACCTTTTGTGTACTATAGAACTTCATAGTCCGCATGGAGTTATCAGGGGACAGTTCGAAGTTAGTGTGCGTGCACTGCAACGGTGACGTGTCTGTGTGGCGACTACCGCTGTTGAAGCTTCTCAAGCGCTGGCCGCTCGCCAGTCAACCTACGCACGATCTTCGCAACCCGCTCGTTCCCGTAGTGAAGCAGCCAAACGACCTGGCCATATACTACCCGGCTGATGTTAACTGGTGGACTAATGAGGTGATAAGGAAAAAATAAATACATACATACTGTTACCCATACTATTGGTGGTAAAACTATTGCCGGAGGCGGTCTGAGTCAAAACATTACTGTGTTGGGGTTTTAAGGGCGCTGTAGTTAATGTAGTTACTAGTGTAACGAGACCCAACATCTTGTCTCAAAGCAACGAGCACAACGTGATCCTGTGTATAACTTCCTAACTAGCGTCACATTGTTATAGGCAGGCATATCACTAAGCATCAGGTGAACTACTTCGACCTATTGCTAGAGACTATTTAGATATAGATAGTTCCTACATTATTAATATAAATGCTTCTTTTAGCCGCTGTTCATTGTAATTTTTTTTTTTTTATATTATCTCGCCTTTTTCCCAGTAGGGGTAGGCAGAGGTGAGTAAACACCCGTTTTTCGCCAGATGTGGTCAGATTAGGACCTATGTAACAGGGGTGACCCCGTTGCCACTTCATTGGGGCCACGACAGACACACACGCACGCACTCGTACACGCACACGCACGCACAGACACATGCACGCACGGACACACGCACGCACGGACACAGCACCCACGGACACACGCACGCACGGACACACGCACACACACGCACACACACACACACACACGCACACACACCCACACAAAGATGATTTCATTGTGCGGGTTTCCTCACGATGTTTTCTTTCATCGTTTGTATCTCGCTGTTGTAACTAAAGTTCACAAATGTACATAACTTAAATATTAAGTCATCGGTACATGCCGAGATTCGAACCCGCGACCTTCGGAATGAAAGCCGCACGCTCTAACCATTAGGCCAGCGAGCTACTTATTTATTTAAGCTTTGCCTATCTCCTTAAACTAAAGATACAGGGAGTTGCTAATAGCCATAGATGTTTTTGCGCGTATGCTTGGCAAATATATAAATTGTATCGTTTTTATACTATACAAAATAAATATAATAGATTTAAACATTTTCAACTTACAACAGTTGGTAATAATGATATGTTCATTCTTTTATTTTTTGTTTGTTACAGGAAATAATAGTTTCGCGATACAGTGGCGCAGTGAGCGTATGCGACATTGATGATATGGTCAACATACTGGGAAAAAAGCCGGAATTTTTTCAGGGTACACCACGGGTAAATAAATTACAAAAAAACATAGAGAATAGAATAATAAAATACAAGTGACAGATTACTTTGTTGCACAGTCATTGCAGAATTGATTAATCAAAATTCTTAGCGTAAAAATAAAAATTAGTAAAACCTTGGACTAAACGTAAATGTGTCATCTATACTTGATTACGAAAATATTTAAGGATTCGATTAGAAATTTATTTCCGATGGGTTTATTTCAGTATGTTATATGGATGTTAAGAAAATAATTATAACTGTGTCCGGAGTTCAGTACCTAAACGTTTGCTTTGTAACCTGGAGAACCCTGGTTCGAATCCGATTCTACAAGTTACAAAGTTTACTGGTGTTATTTTTTTTTAGATACTAGCTAACTCCATTTGTATTCATTTAAAAAAAAATTCATGTCAGGTGACACGCGCTTACGACGGCACATTCATGGCGCTGGAGTGTGAATCTAACGTATTGCCGGCCTTGAAGTCACATAGCGACGAAAGTGTAAGTTATTTACACTAATAACGTACATAACTCTTATTCATCCTTCTGCTGAGACTCTCTTGCAAGGAGAGATTTAAAAATTTATAATCACCCAAGTAGCCAAGTTCGGGTTGATGGATGATACGCGTCTACAAAAGCCGTTATTCTTACAAAATGATTGATATAGCTTCTTCCTTCTGTCCTTTTCCCAGCTATGTTCGGTCGGCCCAGTACGTACTTGTCTTCCATACCTCACTAATAGCAGTCATATTTGAATTCACGCTCCTCTTACAAATGTCATCTCTCACAAAATCCATCTACACTTTCTTCGGTCTTCCTCTACCTTTATAAATCTCCACGTTCCTGCGTGTTTAAAATGCTGCGTGTAATAAAGATTAATTTATTTTTGGTAATGTGAGTTACAATAAAATTAGCAAGTTGATATGGATTAGTTACAACAAGAAAAACTACATGTAATATATTAATGTATACAAATATATGGTGCAAGAAAATTATATCACTTATAGATGGAAGTTATGAAAGTGGAGGAGGAAGTTGATGACTCTATGCTTGAGTTAACGAAAGAAATTTTCAAAAGAGTGCTTTATGCCATCACCGATATGGAGACATTCCAACCAAAGCCCAAAAAGATTACTGTGGTGTCGCGCATATACCGGCTTCTTGGGGTCAAGAGCACCACACCTACTGAGCTGTTTTCCAGGAAGGTAAGATTTAAGATAAACTCCTAAATGTTGATATACATCAACAAAAAATGTCTGTAGTGTCAGTGACGGCCGATGGGGGAGAAAAGTCTTGGAGTGGAGGCCGCGTACAGGACGCTCTCCCTCCAGATAGGTCGACGACATCATTAGGGCGGTCAGAAGTGGGCGGATACGAGAAGCAGAGGATCTCATTTGGTAGAAGCATTGGGGAAGGCCTATATTCAGCAGTGGATAAACAAAGGCTAATTAATGATGAATCCAAACTATTGATGTCTACGGGCTGTGGTAATCGTTTATCATTAGGCGATTCGTACGCATATTTGCCATCTATATTAAATGACAAATATTCTCACTTCAATCGTTTTTTTTTACCCATTTGTAGAGATCTTAAATTTTTTTATTCATATTTCTCATCGTAATTCTAAATATTTAACAGATAGAAAGCGGCAACTATTCAGAAGCGTTGTCGTTGGCTTCTACATTCGGACTTGACAGCGATCTTGTGTATCAGCAGCAGTGGAGAAAGAATCCAGTCTCCACAGAAGCAATACAGAAATACTTGGTAAAATTAGCAGTACTATATAATTTTGTATTCCTTTGATGTACTTTAGTGGCGATACAATTATTATGTTTTATGTTTATACTACACTCTTAATGAATTGGATTGTCTTAATGAACGTGGATGTTATAAGGGTAGAGAAAGACCGAAGAAACTGTCGATGGGTTTTGTGAGAGATAACATGTATTATATAATATAAGAAGTGTGTGAATTCAGATATGACAGCTGATAGAGGGATATGGAAGAGAAGTACATACTGTTCCGACCCCACATAGCTGGGAAAAAGGCAGGGGGAAGAAAGAAGTTTATACTACACTCATTTGATCTTTCTTCCTTGAGAATGTTTTTTTTTTTCAATAGGCTAACCAGTTTGACCTCAAATTTCACATTGTGTTGAATAACAATGATGCTGTGAATGTTGACAGCTGGAATGCAACAAAGCTTATGGCTGCAGATTAACAGTATGAAAATGACACCAAATTAGACAAAACCGACAAAAGAAGAATACACAATATGGGTATTAGACAATATATAATGCAATGGGTTTTTCGTTGTGTAGAGTAAAGTATCGAAGAAGATCTGGGCGGTGCATCAGTGCGTGGACCGGTTGCCTGAGACCTTGTCGGCCGCGAAGGAGCTACTCCAGTTCGGCCTGCAGCTCACCAATGAAAAGATTTTAGATGGTGAGAACATAATTTTTAATGTAAGAAAGAGACGAACAAATCATTACCCTGACAGTAAGTAATCCTCTTGCGCATAACAATGTGGCGGCATAATTAACATTCCTCAATTTCTTGTTTTTTGTTTATGTATTTTAGATATATCGATTTTGTAGTGGTAATTTTCTTTTCATAGGGATCTCTTTCGATGCGGTTCTCGTCTATATATAATAAAAATAAAATCATAAAGATGACTTACATAATTATAAATACAAACATAAATTCATCCCATTGAGTTAGATAAATACGGGGGAAAATATCATGATGTAACCGACATGTCCTAAGAACAACATTTTGTGATCATGTGACATCTGCCGTACACACATATATATATATAGATCGAAGAAGCTGTAGGTATACGACGTTCTCGATAGAAACGCGACCGCTAGGTCGAATGTTCTTAAAAGAACAGTTTTATCGAAACAGTATGGTTGTTCTGAAAAGAACAATTTGATAGAAACAATACAGTTGTTCTCAAAAGAACATTCAGTCGCGATATAAGTATCTTCATCAACATGACATCACCCGACGACACGACGCCTCGAAGACACCGGAGCAGTAGCACGTGTCAACTCTACAACGGCCCGCGTAGAAAAAGACCGAGCCCGTGTGCGACTTTTATTCATGCCTTTAGAAAAGGACGCTTCCCGTTCGCGCATGCGCAGTTCCCGTTGGATTTTTTGCACAATATTTTTACTTCTTGCGCAATTAGGTTGAGCGATGTTTAATTGTGCTAACCAAATACTGCTAATCTATAGCGAAACTAAATCAATAAATATGTGACATACATTATACGATACAGTATATAATGCGGTAATACAACACGATTCAAGAATCAGCAAGATTTTTATTCACCCTTTGCCGTACATACCAAGTCGCTAAAAAGCTATACATTTAATATGGAAATACTATATATTTTCTATTACAGAAATCAACAAAGATATAAACGAAGATGATCAAAAGGACCCGGAAGACATCACCTTGGAAGATTTGAACGCTTACACCAGCGAGCTGCTGCGCTGCCGGCATGTAATGTTGTTCTACAAGGAAAGGCTGAGCCTTTATGAGGTGAGTTGGTTGTTATTGAAAACATTATATTATGGGCGATATTGTATAAATTAAATATTGGATAAAGTAGCTCGCTAGCCTAATGGTTAGAGCGTGCGGCTTTCATTCCGAAGGTCGCGGGTACGATTCTCGGCATGTACTGATCTTTTGACTTATTATTTAAGTTATGTACATTTGTGAACTTTAGTTACAACAGCGAGATACAAACGATGAAGGAAAACATCATGAGGAAACCTGCGCACTGAAATCATCTTTGTGTGTGTGTGTGTGTTGGCCCCAATATCATAAAGTGGCAACAGGCTCGCCCCCCTATTACATGGGACCTAATCTGACCACAACTGGCGAAAAGTGGGTGTTTATCCACCTCTACCTACCCCTACTGGGAAAAAGGCGTGATCATATAAATAATAAATAAATAAAAATATTGTATAACATTTATAATAAAGCTTATTACAAGCTGACCACTTAAACAGAAATTTTTAGCTGAATCAAATTTGACTCTTAGGTTATTCCTTAAATTTGTAATAATAGGTTTTATCACTTCGTTTACTCGTAATGTTGTAATAGTTCGTAAGTAAAGTAGCCTTTTGGTTTTGACCAACATGGTAGATATATCGCCACGATGCTATCCTTGGCCTCGAGTCCTAGTAAAGATAACATTAAGTCGACTCTTTTTAACAACGCAGATCTGTTTACATAAAAAAAAAAAACATGTTTCTCTACAGTCAATCCTGAAATGCGAGAAGTCTATATACAAAAAAGATGAGTACGACCGATTTCGCAGCAATAGCATAGTCAACAGCGCTATGGAGATCGCCAAGGAGGGCCGCATAGAGGCGCTCACCTGTATCTGGCCTCTCGTCAAGACAGTACAAATGCAACTGGCGGTGCTGGAGAAGCTTCCTGAAACAATCGACCCTCTCGACTACCAACATCTCTTGCCGACCAAGCTGCCATTCCAGATGTTTGAACACAAATCGCCCGTGAAGGTTGAGCCTCTAGTAATAGAACACGATTGGTGCAGGAAAGAGATTTTCAGGTGAATATTAAATATTTTAATTTTCTAAACTATGCACGTACAGGTAATAGACTTTTCATGTCTCAGTAAGTCGAAATCTAATACTGTCGGGACTGAAGATCATGAGATCTGTATTTACTGAAACTACTAAGCTAATGTAATAGTTCTATTTACAAGTGTGGTGGAATGCTTTGCTCTCGACGAGACTCGAATTCGGTCCTCTCTACTGAGCTTCAGCTTCTACTAAAAGTAAATGTCTTCGGCAAACCTTCATGTTTCAAAGGCAACTTTTCAAGTGTGGCCAATTATTGTAGATAGATGGTTTCTATTCTTTTAATAATGTTAATATTAAATTGCTTGTTATTATATAAGGTTTACTTTAAGTAATTCAAACAGTAAACTTTTCCTTAATTATGCCATTTAATCGTTTGATCGTTATATTAAATTCGTACCAGTATTTTAACTACGCAGTCTGTACAATAAAAAAGTACTTCATGACAGTTTGCGTAAACAGGTCGATCTGGAGCTCTAATTGGTCGGAGGATATGACTCCGGAAGCGGAGTCGGAGTCAGCGGACGGCGTATTCGTCGAGTACGGCGCGTGGTACGAACGGCGGGCAAGGGAGATCGAAGAGCGCAGCGCACTCGCGTCGCATGCGCTCGCGCTGGTCACGCTGGCGGCGGTCGGTGGCGGCGTGTCTGGGCTAGATACAGTGCTTTTCCACTTACTGACACTCAGCACCCTTCTATACGATATCAACGTCGAGGGCGTAACATTGAGTGACCTCGAGAAAATGACCCCTCTGGAGACATGTACTTACTTAATGAAACTGGTAATTTTTTTGCTTATAAAACATATGATGAGCAAAGCGGAGAGCGTAGCGTTGGCAGGCTACCTACTAGGTGGACAGAGGACAAAAAAATCGCTGGGAGCCACTGGATTCAAGCAACGCAAGATCGTGGTTTGTGGAGCATATTACAAGAGACCTATGTCCAGCAGTGGACATCCATCGGTTGAATTGATGATGCTGATGATGAATGTGATTTTTTGACACTTACAGCTGATATAATGCCTATAACGTGATACTAGCTACGTTATTATATAGGACATTTCATTGAGCTTATTGCTAAGAAACAAAGATGTTAAGTCTCTTTACCTCAGGAAATTCACTGGCAACAGCATTCGTCAAATCGCTATGGTGCAATGTTGCGGTACCCGTATAATACTGGAGTAATTGAAGCCCAGTTTTCTTTTGTTTTGTTAAATCTATATACATGTTATTTCTTTTCCAGTCGACTCCAGAGAATTTCATAGCTGATCTGAAGCAATTTGTGGTGCCGTTCCTCAAGCGTTATGAGAGGCAAACGCATCGCAGCGAACTATGCATCAAGGGATTAATTGACTTTCTGGAGAGCATTAGCGTTGAAGACCTTTCCTCTATACTATTGGTAAGTAATATGTCAACTATTTTTTTTAAAAATATATGGTTTACGAGACGTGCGTTCATAACAATGTAACGCTAGTTAGGAGATGTTAAGTATCGATAGCCAAGTAGTTTCACTAGTTACAGTACCTTTCAAACTGGAACACAGTAATGTTTGGACGTTACTGTTTGGCGGCAGAAAAAGACATTGCGATGGTACCTACCTAGACGGTCCCCCGCAACAGAGACTTACCTAGTAATATTTGTAAAATATCAAATAGTTAGCCATATTTCATAGTTAATTTGTTAGTTTTTCCTTTTGTGTTTATGTTCTCATTTATGACAGATAGTGATGTAGCCTTATAAGTTATAAGCGTTATTATTGCTGTATTTAAAAATAATAAAAATAAACTCGTATATGTTTGCTCTAATATAATGTTTACTAGAGTATACATATGTCATGTACAATTCGTGGAAAAGCGACGATATGAAGTAGTAATGGAGTTAAATGGATAAAATATGTATTACACTGTATTAGAAGTTATAAGAAAATATGTTATAAGAATTATGGCTGAAGATATGAACATTCATTTAGGTAGGGGATACCGAATACACAAGGCCTATGAATGCGATGTAGTCATTATAGTTGTCATAAAAACTCACGGTGCAAAATTTTTCGAAAAGGTTTTTGATGCAGATCATTAAAGCGGGTTACCGCCACGGCTTCTATATCTGCCATCAAACTATGCTTGCAGACATTATTGTTTCGATTTAAAAGGTGTTGTATTATCTCACTAGTTGAAACTCTGTCTAAATTTTTACTACGACAAAATTCAGTCATTAGAATGAAGGATATGTCTCGAAGACTTCACCTATTTGACAATCGTATTGGCTTCAGGTGCTGCAATCACCAAAAGAGTTCGAGCTGGACGTGCGCACACATCTCGAGCTCGCTGAGAGGTGTCTCTTGGCGCATACGAGCACCGACCAGCTGGACATGGCCTGTGACCTACTAAATACTATACTTAAAGAGACGTAAATGAAATTTTAATTAAATAACACTGAATATGATAAAAGACTTTTTTTTAATTAAAATGCATTTTATATTTTGGTGATAAAACTTTTAAAGTTATTCTGTTTTGTACCATGCGTATATAGCGACGGTAGCATATCGAGCAGCGAGCTGGTGCGGAGAGTCGCCGCGCTGGAGCGGCTGGTGGGCGGGGCTTCGCGTGCAGCGTGGCGCGGCGTGCGCGTCACACCGCGGGAGTTGCGCGATATGGTCGAAGACGCGCGGGCCGCGCAGCGTCTGCTCGCACGTCTCGCGCGCACCCTTCCGCAGGGGTTAGTACCTATATCTATCTTATTATATTTAATTTATACAAGATTACAATTACTACCAATTAGAGATAAAAAAATATTAACAACAAAGAACTATTTTCTATAGAACATCGCTAGAGTAATTAAGTTAATATTAACAAGAGAATACTATCACGCTACAAGGCCATGTATTTCATCAACCCGCACTTGTCTCGCGTGGGAATAAATGCCCTTGACTTCCTTCTTGTGAGGTGTAATTCATTGTCCTAACAGTGAGAACATTAATTCGGCTGTTTATTTTTTATAACTTTTTGTTTCTCTGGCCAATTATATATCATTACAATAATCGTTTATGTCTTGAAGTATATCAAACTTAATAATTAATTTATAACATTTCAATTTTTTTCTTCACGAAATTAATATAAACTTTTACTGTTTTCTTTTAGAGAGGAGAAACCAACACACCAAGACTGGGAAAATCTTCTCAAAGACATATTAGACTTGCAGAGCACCTTGTTCGACTGCGTTACCAAGGAGCAATGTTACGAGGTATCCATTACACTTGTGATATGTTCATGGACTTAGCGATGATGTGTACGTAATCTATATTGGCGGGCTTTAATGATTAATGACCATAATATTTTTTAATCATTATCAATGCCTACAAATTGTGCATAATCTATTTTTATCATATACAGATTCAAAATTATTTTATTCGCTCTTAATTATTTTAATTTTGAGTCTACCTTGATAATTAGTTATATCGGTCTTCTGGATCGCAGATTCCAGATTAATTTTAACTTATGTTAACTTTTAACTAAAATTTCAAGATCAATCGATTCAAGGTGTTGTGTATTTTCATTAAGAGTACGGAATTTTCCAGTCCGGCTGGCTACCTATCTCATTCATATTGTATATATGATGCCATTACAACATTTTTGTGCTCCGACTGCCAATAAATAAAAGTCCGAGTATTCTGTTCGAACACGATTCACCATTCATGGCTTTATTGTAATTTAACTCGTGGTAAAAATGCAGTCGAGCTCATTGTAGATAAAGAAGTACCATGTCATGTTATATAAACTTGTATTTTGTCTTATTATAACTTTAACTTTTATGTAGTATACACAAAGATTGAAAACTTTACATTAACGTACTTTTGAGCTGCTACATACCTTCACTAAGAGAACTCTGAGTAAGCCAGTTGGTTATGTATTGATGTAGATATATGCGTCGGCGCTGCTCGCATCCGGAGACGCCGCAAGCATGCGCCTTGCGCCGTCCGTGTTGACATGTGCGCACGCGCAACACCATCCGCCGCCCACCCCGCCCTACGCGCGCTCTGTTGAACTTGTGCTGTCCGCGTCCAAGGAATACTTTAACTCTGCTTCATCTCTCACAGACGCCGCACTAGATCTTGCTAAGTAAGCTTTTCACATACATAAACATCTCTCTTCATGTTTTCTCTATGAAAAATCTAAGTAATTTAGTCATCACGTTGGTCTAATTCGAATTTGACGATATCGCATGTTTACAATATTTGTTGTTGAAACATGCTAAAAGCAATAATTGCACAGTTTGTTAGCGCTATGCTACTCAGGTTCGATTCCCAACGAGATGGAATTCTTAGTGAATGAAAAGAACGTGAGAAAGCCTTTACATGAAACACTATAGTCACTGGTTTAATTTTGGCTTATTTGTTTGGTTATACCTTACGTTGTCTATTAATGGCACTGAACAGTGTTATGTCAATTTTTTCTTTTTGTACTATACAAATTACGTACGTTATAATTATTGTTTATCTAGATATTTAAATATAATATTCTTTGTGAATATGTGTTAACCAGATGCTGTCTGTCGCTGATAGAAGATGAAAACGACGAGATACAGGAGGAGCTGGACCTAATAGCCTCTCTACATTTGTTAAATAGTTTCGGCTTAACCATATTGCCAATACAAGGTATTTTATAGAATAATTGCATGATATAAGCAATGAACAAAATTTGTTTTTTTTTTTTTTTTATATCTGTGCTATTCTACTCTGTTATTCCTATTACATACTCCGCGACTTCCGTTTTCTGGTGATATAAAAAGGTTAAGAAAAAGGAAATTCTTGCAGTTTAAAATGATGTTTAAACATGTCATCTAGCTGTTTTTTTTATGAGTGTATAGAAAAATCTTTATTAGTTAAATATTTAATTTAATGCAAATTTAGATACCTTCTAAAATTTCATAGAAATATTTAAAAAATATAGCTTCAATCCTGTTTCAGTTCGCCTATGTGAGGACAGAATGGAGTTAATAAGGGAATGCCTGAACCTGGATCAAAGTGCGTATCTCAACAGCCACAAGTTGATCAAGCTCGCCAAGTTGATGCGGATTGCCGGTGATGACGAAGCAACACGGTAAATAATTTTTAAACCTACAAAACTACCAAGCAAATATGATCACATGTGATGATCATAGACAGTACTTCCGCCTATAACATTGCTGTTTTAGTTTAGATGTTAATACAATATCACATTGCTCACAACTCTTTAAAATAAATTTGGTCTAAATCGTAATTCTTGTCTTGGTATAATTGGGTGTATTAATATGTATATTCGTAGTAACTACATATGTGATTTGTTTAATTAAGTTATTGAAAATTTTGCAATGATCGCATCCAAAAATTAATTGTTAATAGTTCGTCAGAGATTAAAGTTACTTATTTAATATTAATATTTATGTTTTATTTATACTCATTTTTGGCGTAGGGAGGGTCTGGTTCTGCATCTGGTCGGTGAGTGGGCGCTGGAAGCGGGCGGGGCTGGGTGCGCGGCCGCTATGAGCGCGGCGAGCCGACTGGCTGCGCTGCGGTACGCGCCTGCCGCGGAGCTACTGACGGACATCGCCACGAACGCGCACGCGCACGCCGACACGAACGAGCGGCGCGCTCTGCTCGCGGCCGCCGCCGCCTTTAGCGAGCCGGAGCACCTAGAGGTCGTGTTGGCCGTTCGGTGGGTGAACCATTCCATTTATAACAAAATTGTTTCTTATTCTTTTTTTCCTCAAGAAACGTATCGAAGCGTTCGCGATGTAGGCATACAGGCGCATGTTCTCGCTAAGCTGCCCTCGGAAAGTATCGAACGAGGAGATCCTCTGATGGGTAAATCGCAAACTTTTGCAGACCGCCACGTGCTTAGGCATGATAGGTACGAACTGCTTCAACTCGTCATGAGACCGGACGAAATATAGTGAACTGACCACCAACCTTCGATAGTTGGAGAGGCACCTTAATAAGGAGGAAATTTATTTATTCCATTGAGACAATGAGACAGACAACCTCAGTAATTTAACTGGTACACCGCACTTCAAACCGTAACACAGTATTGTTTATATAGTACTGTTGTGGCAGAAATAGACGCTGCGAGGTAATATGAAAAAATTCTGCCAGTAAATCTTATATTGTGGAATTATAGTAATTCTCTAATTAGCCAAAATTTTACAAATAATTCCTCATTAATAGACTATTTGCCATTGATATATAAAAGCAGCATAAAAGAGTGTTTAATATATGTATAAATTATATTTAACTGCATAAGTTTCACAATATTGTACTGTAAGTGCAATATGCTTAAAAAGGAGATACAAATTTATTATATTAATCGAGATACTGCAAGTTAATAAATAATATTTAAAAAGTTGAATATATGTATACGAATCCTTACAAATGTTCGCTTGATGCAGGATGAGTCTCGAAATGGATTGGCTGCAGCAAGTTGGTGGGGAATTCATAGACCGCGGTCGGTTTGTGACGCAGTGGGCGCCTATTGATGACGAATTCGCCGATGCTATTACAACTGTAAGTGATTTCTTTTCCATTTACCGTAAAATCTAGGCGCGGACAACGGTTAATTCTCTGAACTGGTGGAAACAAAAATATTTCCGAGGGTTAGTCAAGATATACAGTCAATAATCTTCTTCTTGACTAGTAAACTTTACCATCAAAGAGTACATCACCGCTAGTCATCAGAAGGGATCGTATCGGGATCGAAAAATATATTCATATGACAATATATTAAAATGTCATCATCAGCCGATAGACGTCCAATATTAAACATAGGCCTTCCTCAAAAGATCCCCACATCGATCGGTTCTGCGCTGCCTGCATCCAGTGAGGTCCCGTGATCTTTAGTCTTTATAGGAGGGATTTGGGCCAAATCCGCCACCCTAGCCTAATGCAGGTAGGGAGCCAGAGCCTCGTTTATTGGTTAGCAGTGTGCACCACGAGCAAGTGAGGTTAGCTTGGGTTTCGTGAGTTGTTGTGCGGGGGAACCCTTACACCCATTATTTATTTTTTTAAACAGCCAGTTTACGTCCTTACTGTTAAGGCACAGAGGTACTTTCAATATGAGGGCAATGGGCTCTTTATTTATATATTTAAAATGTAGTCGTACGTTACTTAACGCGAAAAAGTGTAAAAAGTACGAATTAAAGAAGCATACAAACAATACTGTTCCAGTTAAAAAACTGTTATAGCAAATGTAATAACTGGGATGAGAAGACTTAGTTTCTTATGTTTTAAAGACTATATGGTGTAGTGTATATTATTCTAACTAGCTCAACATCTAATAACCGGTGTTCTCATTTAATGTCTTTGTTAAATAAAATATAGCACCGCGCTTCTGCAAACTCCTGAATTGCAGACGATTATAAAAGTTTAGTTTCCTTTATAACATTTCATACAAATCTTCTTAAACTAAGACATAATGTTCCATAGAAGCAATCAGTTTTTCGTTTTGTCGCCGAATTTCTCAGTGTGTGTATACAGTGTATATAATTTTATAAAATTGCAATCTTTTTCAGCCTGTACTCGAAAACAAAGACCTCGTAGTTCCCACTCCGAAAATTCACATATTCGACTTCCTTGTTAATGTATTTCAAAGCAAATTTAATTTTAGGTGAGTATTTTCATTCATTTATTTACATTTTAATTGATACTGTCTTTTGTTGGAAACTGTCTGAGAAGGTACTATAATTAGAGCCTTCTCACGTCAAACGAAAGGGTTCAAACAATATACAAAAACTGAGTGCTAAAGTTAATGTTAAACCAACTATTTGATACTAGTTGTCTCTGCCCGCTTTGCTGGCAGTAATATGGAATTAGACTTGAAATTTGTCAGATATATTCCCGCCCTCCGACATACCGCTTTCTCTCGAGCTCCGTCCCGTTATTAACACCCCTGCAACTACCTTTGAGGAATGAATTTTGTAAAATCCATTCTTGGCTGACCCTAAATAGAAGTAGCAATATCTCTACCACAATTTTGAGTGTTCAAGTCTAAAAGTTTCGGAAGTCTAGTGAGACACTGGATCTTTTGATGTCTCCTATAAACATAGATTGAATCCAAGATCTCCTCTCAGTTAGTAACAATGTGTAAATTGAAATATTTACGTAATATCACGTTTCGATTCGCAGCGACAGTAAAGAGATATGCGAAGAGTCGACTGAGCGCATCGTGCATTGCCAGGAGTTCTACCACTGCCTGTATCCGGAGCTAGGCTCATGTGGTTCGCAGTACGCGTACGACCGTTTTTCGGTCCGCTCGGGCCCCGGTTGCGTAGGGCTCGCGCTCGTCTCCTGGTACTACATGAGCGCATACCTAGAAAATACGATCAGCCCGCAGCTCGAGAGGGACGGTTTGTACTTGGCTATAGATTCAAACGAGTGATAGTTCTAAAATAAATGATAAACTAAGAGACAAACTGTCTCTGGAACAACAACTTAAAGGACAACAAATAATCTTAGTAAATATATGTAAATAGTCTTATTTATCACATTCTTTACAATACACCAACCGCATTACATAAGTAGTGTTTAGTTCCAGAACTAGGGCATTTAATTACTATTACTTAGTACTAAAACTTTTTCTTTTTCTTTACATGTAGTCATAATCATCATCTGAAATCTACTCCTGGATATAAGCATTTAATAACTCGTTTTTGTAGTAGCAACAGATCAGATACAATAAAAAATTATACTATTGTTTTTTTATAACAGTCTTGCAGAAATGCGCCGAAGAGATCCTATACAAGGATACGCCGCTGAGTGTTGCGTGTCTGCTGCGCTCGACGCAAGACGGCGCGGAGGCACGGCGGCTTGCGCTCGCGCAGCTCTCGGCTGCGACGGTTAGCGCTGTGTTGTACGCTGTGCTGGTGAAGTGCAACTCGCCCGAGCTCAGGGACAACGTGTACCTGACGGAGCCGCGACAGGTATCATATAAATTATTCGGCATTAAACAAGATACTTGATGATCTAGGGAGTAACCATTGTAAGGTCTCTGTCGCCGACAATAACAGACAAACATTAAAGTCCATATCCTTAGCAGTGCCTCATCGCTTTTGTCAGGCGTATTGTTTACTATTAGGCGAATGTCCTGTCTACTGATCACGTTTTATCTCATTATATTATATGTCATAACTTACGGTATACTACATAGTTCCAAGAACAAGATAATAATTTGAAAAAAAAAACATGATTATGCTGACAATCTTAAGATTACTATTCAGGCTCAAATTATATCTAAAATCACTCTGTATCATATCAACTGTAATAAAAAAAATACTATATAGTACAAATGATATATGACAATGTATGGTATTTTTTAAGACTAATTAGAAAAAAATTACAAAGCATTGTGATGAAATAAATTTAATTAGAAACTTAATAAAGGTATCAAACAATCAGTTAAAACGTTTCTCTTCAATGCACTAAGGACAAGAATAAAACCAGTGACTAGTCCATTAAATAGTTAATCACTTTTCAATGTATAATATTACCGTTCAGATGGCGAGGATGACACTGATGCAGAACAACGCCTCGGAGGAGCAGATGTCCGTGATTAAGGTGTGCATGGACCAGCTGGCTATGGTGTGGGACGTGCAGCTGCTGCGCGCTCACGGGCTCGTCGCGAACGCGCTGCTCTTCAGCGCAGACCGCGAATACCGGCGCGAACTCATCTATCGCCTAGCTGAGTACGTAATCATCATCACAAGCAACAGTCAAAAAATGGCTTACACTGTGATTCAATGTCTACCACACTAATCGGTTCTATAGGGTTTCACTTGTATTTCCATTTACATGTGAAGAGGGAATCTATGGATAGCATAAGCTAAATAGATCTATGAAGTGCTATTCTTCCTTTTGTTAAAAAAAAAAAACAACACGTCTTCGCAAAACAATGACAATTGCATTAGAAAATAATATTTTATAGAAATAATTAACTTAAAATAACACCTGTCATTGGTATATATTACATATGGATAATTTATTTATTGAAAAGTTTTGATAACCTAAAAAAGTATTAAAAAAATTGTTTTATTTTTATATATATAAAAAAAAAGTTAGCTGCCGAAACCCGGGATTGAACCGGGGACCTTTAGATCTTCAGTCTAACGCTCTCCCAACTGAGCTATTTCGGCTGTTGTAGTTTGTGTTGAATTAAACAATCTGGTCGATGTTTATTTAAAACTATTGTGTTAATAAATCAAAATACTATTTTATTTTAGTGTTGTTTTATAAACAAAAGAGTTTGATTTTTTATTTTTTTAATACGAATGACCAATGATAGAAATGAATAGAATATTAATGTTGTGAAAAATTGTAAAGTTATAAATTAAAATTTCATTCAATTTTTTTTTTAAGGTTAACATATTCTTAAAGTATAAAAGCCCCCAAAAAAAGGAAAGAATATTTTTATTTATTTAATTAACTAAACAATGTATCTTTTTTCTTTATTCAATGTATGTACTTTATATAGTGTGAATATCTGATGATATATGTAAGTGCCATTGTATTATATCCATTTATTGGTTGACTATCTAGAAATATAAAAGCAGAAAAATTTGTTAGTTAATTTGCTGTACTGTTTATCTAAACGATGCGTGCGCACGCCGCAGGTGCACGGACGAGGCGCAGGTGCGATTGGCGTGCACGATGTGCCGCCGGCACCGGCTCGACGAGCTGGACGTGTGGCTCGCACACGCCGTGCACGTGCCCCCCTCACAATGGGCGCTCGGCGCACTGCCCGACCAGCAGCTCGACGCGCACCAGCGGTGAGTACCTCTAAATACTTTTGGTTTTAATTATTCTAAGAAACTATTAAACTAGCAGGTCGTTGACCAGTGTTATTAGTTAGAATGTTAATCATTACACCAGATTTTGCTCATCGCTTTGGGATTTTTTTTTTTTTTTATATAGTCACGCCTTTTTCCCAGTAGGGGTAGGCAGAGGTGAATAAACACCCACATTTCGCCAGATGTGGTCAGATTAGGTCCAGTGTAACAGGGGGCGAGCCTGTTGCCACTTTATTGGGATATATGATAATAAGCCACGTTTATCTAGTAATTTTACAAGTTGCAACACTCACAACACAGTGTTTACACACTACTGTTCGCGGCAGAAAAACGTGCAGTGAATACACGTTAAACCGTGTTGTGAAAGATGTTAACTTCAAAAAAAAATTTGTTCGTCCATTATTGATTACTATGGATTTTATAATTTAATAAGAGATCTTTGTTTGTTTGTTTGTTTTTATATAATTTAATTTTTACAAAGGTAAAGAGAGATTTTTTTTAAAAAAATGGAGTTATGTTAAAAAAATATATTCATATATTAATTATGTTCGCAGGATTAAAGAGGCGTTGTGGCCGGTAATCGGCGGCAACAAGCATTCGGAGCTGGTGTGCTTGGTTCAGCTGCTCAAGCGCGTCGACGAGCGCCCGTTGCTGTGCGGCCTAAGCGCCGCTGAGCACATCAAGCTGCTGAAGAGGGCTAAGGCCACTTCACCTGGTAATCACAATTATTTAAAGAATCGATATATTTGACTAAATATTTGTTAAATATAAAAAAATTTCTTTTTTTTTTTAAATGAACAATTTTTTGCCTTATTACTGATTTCAGGCCATTAAATTGTTCAATTCATTAAATTTTCGTGGTACCCGCAGACTTAGATTATAAAGTACTGCTGGAGCAGAAGAGTGCCGAAGAGTTCACGGAGCACATACTGGGCATCGCCAGCACGGAGAATGTGGGCGTGCTATGCAAGTTCCTGCGGAGTTTGCCACCCGCGCTCAAGCTGCCCGTGTCGGTCAACACGCTCTACACGCATTGGCTGACCAAACACTTCTTCAATGTCAGTAGTCATCACCATCAGCAGGCTTTTGCAATAAACCACTATATTAGATAATGTCATTAACTTCAGCATCCAATGTAATGCGTGATATTGTTTGCTGTCGGTAATATATGTAGTGTCATATAAATTCAACATCATCATCAGCCGACAGACGTCCAATACTGGACATAGGCATTCCCAAAGATCTCCACATACGGTCAGCATGGCCTTCGGTACCACTGGGCATTAGAGGCTGTCGAATGTAGAGGTTCAATTAGGGGTGACTTAGGCCATTTCCCACTATGCTAGCCCAATGCAGGTTAGTGGGAGCCAGAGCGTCGTTTGTTGATTAGCAGGGTGCACCGCGAGCATGTGAGGTTGGCTTGGATCCCATGAGTTGTTGGAGACCTCTTACACCCCTCTCATATATATTACTGATGGTATATCTTTGTCGGAAAAAAACTTTTGGATACGACTTTTACTATCCCAGCGCCCATTTCTGCCGCCAAACATTAGTGTTACCCAATCATTACTTTCTTAGATTGAAGGGCGTTCTAGCCAGTGATATATTTATCAAGTTTTAATATCTTGGGTTTTAAGACGACGAGCTATATAGTGTGCGCTTGCCATCAGATAAAGAACCTGGTCGCCTCGACGTTTTATGGAAAAAAAAAATTGATTTAGACTACTGAATCTAAAGAAAAATGTAATTATAACGAGCAAACTACGAATGTCTCTCGCTGAAATTTATTTTTATATCTAATGATGTATGCTGCAGGTACCGTCTAACGCGACCAATAAGAAGTGGATGCAGCAGTATCGACAGTGCGCTAGCTACTTCTCCAAGCTCTCAAAGGATGACCTCATGCGTTTCGTTGTAAATACTTGTTTTAGCAGTGAAGCGCTTAACAGGTGCGTTTAACTTTTCCCACTTCTATTACTCAATGGTGTAGCCTTGATAATTGCGTGTAATCTGCTTTTTTGTACCGAAAACAGGGTACCACCAGGAACGAGGAACCTGATGATTATGCAAGCAGTAGACTACTGCCAACAGGAGGAAGAAAACGATATCAGATTTAAGTCGTGAGTACAATCACTTGATAATGTATTGCCTAATAGAATAAGCTAAAATACATCAGTTGACCTTCCCCGGTGGATGGACTCTTTGTTTAAGATATACAAGCATGTGCTTATGCCTACTCTAAGCATCAGTAGTTACTACATTTCATTTCATATCATACAATATTTCGTATGTATTATTGTATGTTATACGACTTTGCTTTTACAGTGAACAGTTATGGTCGCAAGTGGGGCAGGAGTTGACGCGGTGGGCTCGTTTCCTGGACAATTTCCACTCGTCCACCGTGCAGGCAATTGTCGATGCAAGCGAGATATCACGCGACCAGATATGGCCGTGAGTACACGCATTTACTAAAATATTAAATGAACTAACATGTGATTGACATTCATGATGTCTTTCCTCACTTGCCGTGCAGTGACTTGGAAATGAGTCACGGTGACAAAGAGAAGGTGCTGCGTGCTACGGGACGACTGGTGATGCAGGGGCTGCGCGCGGGCGCTCTCACCTCGTTGCTGCACTGCCTTCACGTGGACCTGCAGCCGCAGCACATCTTCGAGCACGTGCTTCTGTACAACGTATACGACCTCGAGTTCGTATAGCAGTTTGTAATATACATTTCATTACTAGAAAATAATTCTCTAGTAATGAAAGGAATTTTATTAAGATACTAAGCACATTTTTTTTCCAAAAAAACTGGGTGTGGGTTGATTATTATTTCTAAGAATTTATTAATTTTAATACACAAACACCTTATTTTTTTATACATTTATATATAATTCTGTCGTGTTATATTTGATCGTATAAACATAATTAATTTACAATTAACTTAATAAATTGAATATTGCACTACAGGGTGATGCAAACGTTAGTGGGTCGGGTATGCCAGTACCACAAAGAGGGAGCCGAGTTCCCCGAAGAGCTGATCGAAACGTGCCTACAGCGCGCCGCCGAGTTGGGGCTGCCGGCGCACAGGCAACTCGCGCTGTTAGCGCTCAGCCGGCGCGCTCGCCCCCGGGACCTGCGTCAGCTCGCGCGTTCCACCGCGGACCTGCTGCGCAACGAGTGGCCGCAGCTTGAGTACGCCAAAGAACTCACCGGTAACAACAATTACTTTTTAAACATTTAATAAATGTTATAGTTAACTTGTGACATTTCTGGAGGAAGTGGTTAAGGGCGAGACAAGTTAAGGTTATCGCAAATTTAAAATCGCGCATTACAAAACCAGCGTGAAAGTCATAATAAGCAGAAGTATGACAATTTTAATATTATAGAAGAGGATCCCCATAGTCGAAAGGTTCTGATACTCGGCCACACACTTGATGATAGGCTCGCGATCAATACGCATACAAAGAACGTGAGCCGATAGGCGTCCACTGTTGGACAAAGGCCTACAGTGGGTATATCTATATATCTATGCATACCCATGATAGTTGTTGAAAATTGGAACATGCTAGTACTACCGTCACGATCATTCACTTTACCGGAAGCTAAAACAATGAGGATCAAACCTGTGTCGTATACAATGTTGCAGCCTTACAAATTGAGTCATCATCACTTCAAGAGTGAGGAAAACTTTATAATAATTGAATTAATGTTTGTTATTGTTAGATGATATGTTGCTCAGTGAAGAGGGCAGGCGGGAGGTGTTTAGCAAGTTTATGGAGCTGTCCAACACTTGGCAAAAGAAGAAGGCGTTAATGGATGTGCTCAACTGTTGGCCGCCTATCAAAGCGAAGTGCGTAAGACTATTTTTTTTTTTTTTGTTTCTTTCCTTTCTCACAACATCTAGGAAATTCTTAAGCTTTTTGGAACTCTTAGTTTGTGAATGTGTCATTATAACAGCATTGTTCCGACTGCTAAAATACGGAAGCGTGCGTATTTTGGACTAGACTAAAATATTCTCCTGTCATTGTCACTGTTGTACTGACCCAATACTCGCATAATAATTGTTTATCTATTTTTTGTAGAGATACCCTGACTTTACATTGTGAATATCTGAAGTCACTACTGACAACGTCTACTGATCAAAATGAAGCACTGGTGCTGATAAAACTGCTCCTGAGGGAACCCTTGCTCGATGAAGAGGTACAGAAGTCTATGTAGTTATTAACCCAACAAATACAGAATATAATTATTTGTATGTTAATAATTAGGGTTTGACTTATTAAAAAAAAGTTACTTATTTTGCATTTTCAGAACTACAGTTTTTAGTTACTTAATTAAATATTTTAATGATTTCAGGAAGTGAAAATATTGTGTGAGAGTGCACCTGCCCAGGCTGTGTTGAATGCAATCTGGGTGGTTTTGCTTAACAAATGCGAACAGGCTAAGGAACTCATTTTGCAGTTGGTGTTCAAACACAAGGTACATTAACTAAGTTTTTCCATTGCTGATTAATTCAGAAACAGTGGATGTTCCTTAACAATAATAAGAAATACTAACAATTTATAAAAGTACTCTTTTGATTAAATTTTGAATGTAAAGTGTAGTAGATAATCCATTAAAAATTAAATATTGTTTTAAACATTTCAACAGGAGTCGGTGCAAAAACAAGAAATAGATGATGATCTCATCAAGGAGTTGCTTGACAATGAAATGTTCATACCGCTTGTACCAACTCCATTGTACACATATGTTATCAATTATATTATAAACAAAGACTCGTCAGGCGGAGAACCTGCCGAGTACACCGTGAGCTGGGCCAGTGAAGAACTCAAGAATGCAAACTTTATCGCTGAAGCGGGGCAACTTTTACTCATGTATATGGGAGTTCCATCCTCACTCCGAGGATTCACTCAATCGATGTTATATTTTAAGAACGTGTTTAATCAATAAAATCTAAATATATTCCAATTACATTTACTATATGTATAATAATAAGTTATTAAATTAAATATTGATGTCTGTAGTCTATGTTATTGTACCCCTAATATATGTTCATCAATCCAAATCAAAATTAAATATGATAAAATACAGGGAGATGTACCAAAAACGAGACAAATTCTTTAACAAAAAATAGGTTTTAATTTATTTTGACAGTAACAAGTATAGTTATAAATTATATGGAGTATTAACTATGCATGTCCACTTCAACCCTTCCCCTACAAATATTATCATCATCTTACCTTTCTCCACTCCCCTTTTTTTATACAAGTTTATCTACATAATTATGTATATATATAGTTTTGTTATTGTATTTGTTTAAAGTTTTGGTTTATTTGTTTAATTTAATTTTCTTTCTTTTTATTTTAGCTCGCAGATACCAGATCCGCGAGCCCTGAACCCAATGAAGCTGCCAGAGTTGTCAAAATAACTAGCGAACGTAAACTTTATCACCAATAAAAAGAAGTAATTCTGCACGATCAGTTTGAACTCTTCATTTGCTTATGATCAAACAAAAAATCAATTGTCAAAAATGACATTTGGATGTCATTTTACATTCGCTCTGTATTATTTATAATTTCAGAGGAGGTTATGTCGTCAAGCTAAATATTATCTCGTATAAAAAAATAACAATGCTTAATATTATAAGAAATGCTGTACGAGTTTCAATAAACTCAACGACGCGTTCGATTTATACAACTTCTCCACAAGCATCCGAAAAGTTTAACCGTAAAAGAATACCTGCGGATGATGAAGGTGTTCAAGGCGAGAAACTAATCGATTTGGATTCTGGTTTAAAGTCGTAAGTAAATAATTGATAATACTGCTTTTATTATTATGCGAAGATTATGTAACTTCTAATAATTTAACCGTAGTGACAAGAATTTAGCTTAGAATCTTAATGAAATATAAATTCGGAAGATCGAAAAAATTATACACACATAACACGATAGCACCTCACCACTCAAATAACTTTTGCCATCGAACAGCGACGATAAAATATAGGTTCAAATTTAAAAGAATTCAATGAAACATCTTCAGACTCTGTAAACCTTGCTACTAGTTCAATATCTTTTTGTAACAATTTATTTTCTAAGTTAAGATTACCAGTAATTAATTATGCTACATATAATGTTACATACTAATTAATTATTTACTTATTTTTTTCAGGAAACAACATTTATTTCCCACTTTGGAATCGGACAATCTTATATTTGATGGACGAGTCTACAAGGATCTTCCGATATGCAATATTCGAGTCAGTCACAACAACACAATTTTCACGATGACTGATTCTAATGGTTTAGTGAAGCTTATCAAGTCATGTGGTATAGAGGGTTTTAAAAACACAAAGAAGGGAACAAATATTGCCGCACAAACTACTGCCATCAGTTTAGCAACAGTAAGATTTGAATTAATTTTTTTCTTTATCCTATCTTGGGATTTAAAACACCTCGAGTTATTTTTATTTGAGGTGAACAGTAAATTTATATTGTTTTTTAGAAGTATAGACAATATGTCCCGATGTGGGTGTCTATCAACTGATGATATATTATATTACAAATGTTGAAAAACTTTTTTTATATATTGAAATCTTTTTTTACAGAAAGCAATAGATAAAGGATTTAAAACAGTCAGAGTCAGAGTGAGAGGTTTAGGACCTGGACGATTGGTAAGATTTTTGAAACCTATACAAATTCTTCTTTAAATTATTTAATTAAAGAATTAATGTGAACAAAACTTTGTTACAGTCCGCTGTTAAAGGTTTACAAATGGGTGGTCTGGAAATAGTGTCCATAACAGACAACACTCATGTATCTTGGAATCCACCACGGCCACGGAAAGCAAGAAGATTGTAGTTATTTATAAATATTCTTATGTAGTTTTAAATAAACACAATATATATAAGAAATCTTTTATTTAGTTCAAAATGTTTATAATTTTATAACTATGTTATTATTTACATGCGAGGTAAGGTTCGTTTTAAAATCCATATTTGGATTGGGTCTGCCTCTTTGATAATCTGTTATTTGCCCATTTGTTTTGTAGCTCAACCTCATTTGCTTTTGCCTGAAAAAAAATTATAAAATATATTAAACTGGGAGACATTTTACTAATAAATTACTTGAATACAGAAAAAACATGTCAAAAAAATGTTACTAATGAGAAGCCTATTTCTATAGGATTTGTTAAACTTTTGAAAATATGTAGATATGGATTTAAAGCAAACAGGATTCTTACTTGATGAGCCAAGTATGTGATCTGGTGTTTTCTCTTTTGCATATGGGTAGGTTCATTTCCTTTCTTTTTACTAGCTGATACTCTTTTACTTGTGTCATCCATGAGACCTTTGAGCAGTAACTCCCTCGCCTCAGCGAGTACTTCTTGTTGATTGAAATCGACAATTTGAATTTCTTCTCTCCTGCGTTTACCGCGCGCACCTACTAGTTTCAAAATCTGTAATATGATAAGAAAATTAAATATTGCACATTTTAAATTTTGATAAATTGTATATATGATAAATAAAAATCTACATTGAAACAGTGATAGTTCAGTTTATATATAAATCACATTCCCTGTCTTGAAGAGGTTCAGGTTTGATCTGCATTAAAATTGAGTTTCTGGATAAAGGAAGCATTATGAGGAAAATATCATGATTCAAGTACAGCTTTTGCTGCCTTATGACAATTATTAACTAACACTTATTAAGTATACTTTTATCTTTTTTTGGGAGAAAGCCTCAATTGTTAACATGTTCCATGTCAAGTTGTTTCTTCTCAAACTTGTTCTTCAGACCATTTAGCCACTAAGGTTCGTTATAACAAACGATTCGATATAATATATTATCACACAATATTTCATTATATCAACGAAACACCAGTATTTATTTTGTATAGAGCAGTTATCACATTTTTTTATGGCCGGTCTGAGTGGAAATCTTTGGGAGAGGCCTTCGTCCAGCAGTGGACGTCTCCCAGCTGATTGGATTGGATTGGAGTTATCACATTGTGTACCACCGATGGTACACATGACAGGGTACATTTAAATAAACTTATGTGTTGTATTGTATATTGCATCTCATATATTGCTTAATTCTTTAGGTGGAAATATAGTTTGGAGAATTATCTTTGTAATAAAATATATGTGTTCAGCTCATTGAATAAATATGGCAGGAACATTGATAAGATTATTTATTTATTAGAAATCTGTACCGGAAAAATTGCTATTTGTATATTCTGTCATATATATAAAATATTAATAACAAAATAATTTAATTTTAACAACATGCAACTTGTACTCTTACTAATTATTTATAAAACTAATATGATCCATGAAATGCATATAATTTTGCTTTTCATTCCTAATAAGTCTGAAATTGTCTCCATAATTACATTGTAATGTAGACTATAAGTATTTATATGAAATTAGACTACAGCGTTTATAAATATATAACATTAAAAAAAAACTTACAGCTTCTTCATCAAGGACCACATTGTCAGTGGAAACAGAAGTAGGCATATTATTTGAGCTGGTCGCTGATTCCACATCTATTTCATTTTCTTCCGATTGATTAGAATCAGGTGGTGTATGATTTTCTATTTCTTTTTTGAAATATGATTCTAAACTTCTAGGTTCCTTTTTAACTGGGGCTGTACTCAACTCTCTACCGACAATCTCTTCATCATCTGGTGGTGACTCCTCTATTTGGATAGGTTTGTTGATTGAGAAGAAGTCATTTTGTACATCATCATCATCACTGTCATCAGAATAATCCTTTACTACTAACTTATCTGTTTCTACTTTTACTTTCTTAATGGTTGTTGGTAATGGTTCCTTTTTTTTAACACTGCTGTTGTTGTTCTCAGTCTTGTGTGTTAGGACATGAGGTATTAAAGATTTTATTGTGACTGAAAAGCTGCTTCCATTTCTAGGTTGCGGTAATATACTCAGTAAACCAGACTTCTTCTGTTGAAACAAATTAGATATTGTTAACTTGTTATTCATTTATCCAAAAAAAAATATTTTTTCCATTAAGGAAAATTCTTTGAATTACTTTATGTAACACAAAATAATAATGTGCAAAAATAGTTATATGACAACTTACACCATTTTCAGCTTTCGGTTTTGAATTAGGTACAGTACTTGCTACATCTTTAAACTGTAAAAAGAACACAATGTTAAAGATAACTTCATAGGCACCTAAATCAGAAATTATGTGCAGTGAAAAATAATAAAGTCAACAGTGCAATGTGATTGTCTAGATACAACTAATTAAACGAAAAAAAATTACAAAATATTAATACTTACATCACTGAGTGACGGCACAGTTATTTTCGATTTGGGTTTTAAAACGTTATTAGTAGACTCTTTCTTATGTAGGTATTCATCTTCTTCCTCAATAATACTAGACACTTTATGACTTGGCTGTGGCAGAGCGTTAAATAACCCTCTTTCAAATTCGTTTTTAAGATCAGCTTCGGATTCCGTAGTTGATGGTTGTGTTGTCGTATGAACTATAAAACTAAATTATGTAAATAATGACTCGTAAAATATGTTTAATTAATACCTAAAATATTACCTGCTACTGATTTTTTTGTCACGTCAACACAACTTCCTTGGTCATCGTCATCATATTCACTTGAATCGCTATTTTCATATGCGACTAACGACATCACTGACTGTATAGCTTAATTAGAAAATTAATTATTACTTAACACCTTTTATGTTGTATTTGATATACCAATGCTTATTTAAACTTCACGTAAATGTTTGAAGGTTTTTTATCAATGAACGTAAATGACAATATAAAATTGTTACTATTTTAATTGTCAATGTCATGCGTTTTGAATATTTTTTTTAAAGAAGTTAATAATTGTATTGTGAACAAACAGCCCCAATAAAATTTAATGGTTTTTAATTCGCTCTTAATCAATGAAAATACTTTTTTGTGCAAATATTTATGTACAATTCAGCGAAAAACGTCTAAATATTATATCAATTATATTTTCAAGAGACTCAGTACAGACAAAGTTTTGCGATTGTAGAACATATACTACTAAATATCAGATGAATTATATATAATATATATAGATAAATAAGAACCTTGATCGTTAAAAATGTACTTGATAGTGATTAGTTAGTTTTATAGCATTACTTATTTATTTATCAAACAGCACAATTGTACTTGTAACAGATCGTTACAAGCATTTTTTAATAGATTATTGTACTGTTAATACCATAAAAACTTAACGTATCCATATCATGTAATTGGCTGTATGATTTTTAGTCCTTCGCTTTTTTCAAAAGACTATATAATGTAATTCTTTGAAACACCAGGTTAAGTCAGTTTTAGCCGTATAGCAGATTTTTAAAGATTCTTTAACGGCGAGGTAACTATTGTATTTTTTTATTTGAAATTAACCGCATAACAAAAAAACTTATTTCTTTTAAAATATTTTTTACTTCAACAACGCGAACTTTGAATTTTAGTAAAAGCCGAACGTACGTACATTTCCAACCAATCCTTACTTTATTTTTTTGTTTTATTCAAGACCAAAATGCCTAAGAAGTTTGCTGGAGAAAATAGCAAGGCTGTTGCTGCGAGGGAGCGGAAGGAGTTGGTAAAGCAAGAAAAAGATCAAAAACAAAAGAAAATTCTTGAGGATTCTGAATGGCAAGATGATGACGATAAGCTAAAAAAGAAAAACCAAAAAAAAGTTTGTATTTTCGTTTATGTTCCCATTATTAAAATTATTCAACGTACTGTAAGTCGAATAAAAAATATTAATGATAAATAATACTAATGATTTTAATTTTTTATACATTACAGTTACAATATATTTTTTGTCTAAATCTTAACATAAAGACGAGTAATAAAATTCATAACAGACTTAAATATTTCTTTATCAGGAAGAAATGGAGAAAAAACGCTTAGAACAATTAAAAAAGAAAGCAGAAGCAAAAGCTTTGTTAGAAAAGGAAATGGAATCAATAAAAATCAATGTCAAAGTGCCACCACAATCTAAGATCACCAGGGCACAGATAGAGCAAATAAAGGAGAGATCTCTCAAATTGGAGTCGGACAAACCAGTGGTAATAACAACTAATCCAAATTTATGTTATATTTATTTTAATTGTGTTGTTCATTTATTTAAGTTGTTAGTATTGTAGAAGAAGATTTATAGTAGAAATAGAACTGCCAAGGTTGTAAATGTTTCGATCTATGTTCAACCTTCTCTGATTTGTGACAAAATAGTAATAGCAATGTAAAATAATAACAAGAATATGGAAACTTTGTTTCATTAAACAACACTTTGTCATACTTTTCTCTTTAGTGCTTTATCATTATCTGACCTGTTTGTACCAAATATTAATAGTTGATTTATTGTGCAATAACAAAAAATTATTATTTCCAGCCTTCTAGAGTTGTAGTTGAGGAGCCCCTGCTTGAAGAAAATCTTAACAGGCTGCAGTTAGATGGTGAAGTTGCTCAATCTGTCGATGAAGCTATTTCTCTCTTAAGGTGAATATAAATTGTTAATCGAAACATTCTCATGTTTGAACAAAAAAACTTTCTTGCGGTGCAGTTAGACCACTGTAGAAGAAAGGACATTTGAAAGGTACTCTGTGCATGATGTCAATCTGTCAAGAGTAATTCAACATATATTTTTTTGGTGAAAACTGATGAGGATTATGTGGTGTTAGTAAATGACATAGTGTTTAATAATTATTAATATCAGTAGTAATATTAAATTTCTGCAAGGTATCTAATTAAGGTTGTGACCTGCACACATCCTTGTTGGTGTTGCATGGACATATAAGGTTAAAGAAAACAAAGTTGTTTATTGGGCTAGGTGACAATTTTACATAAAAGGAAGTGACAATGTTACAAATCTATTTCTTATTGAACTTTTATCCTCTTACTTTCTAACAAGACAAAATAATACCTACAACCTTTTATCTAGTAAGAGAATATTTTTTTTTATTATTAAGATTTAAACTTATTGTATAGCAGGCAATGTATAAATGCAGATGAATATCAACTTTAATAAAAAATAAGTGTTATAATTTTATAGCTGTTATGTACGTCAATATACTCATACATATAAGTATCTTGTTAGAAAATAAAAAGGTTGAAGTTCTTATTATGAATACCTTTATGACATTTGTACTCCTATTTCTACTTGGTCACCTAATGGAATATATCTCATCGGCAGAACATTGTTTCATTAAAATTAACAGTATATACTAAATAAAAGAAATTATATATTTCACTATACCATATATGTTATGAAGTGAATTTAATGTTACTTATGAGACATAGTTTTGTATTTTTTTTTCTACAATGCAACAAGGTGAGGGGGCAAACGCCTGATGGTAAACGCTTGCCTATAATAAAGTAGCATTACTTAAGAATAATCCTATTTCATATATGTATATCATTACACTGTACCTTGTACTCATTGCCTTGAGACAGTAGGTGGTAAGTCTTGTTATCAAGATAACTTCACTAGCTACAACTTCCATCCAACTAGAGCACACTGATAGTTCATGGCAGAAATAGGAGCTGTGTGTTCTCTATTGAGATGGTCTCTGGCTACAGAGACGTACTCCATCAGTACTAATTGAACAATTGAAATAATATTATATATTTGAGTTGTTCAATGTATTAATAATTCTGTCCGGCTTACAGTGATAAAGCAGAAATCGACAAACATCCAGAGAAGCGTCTGAAGGCCGCATACAATTCATTTGAAGAAATAAACCTTCCGAGGCTCAAAGCTGAGAATCCATCACTGAGGTTATCACAACTGAAACAAATGCTTAAAAAGGAATGGACCAAGTCTCCACAGAATCCACTGAACCAAAAGATTTGAGATGTGACTGTTGGATTACAACAGCCAGTTTCGTGAATAAGTTAACCTTATTATTTCATTATCACTGAGATATTTGGTTTGTTAAATAAAGGAAAAACAATTGACCATCCCATAATTATATTTGTATCAAATCAGTCTCGGTGAAACAAAGAAAACAGTTGCATGAAGGCTAATATTTGTACATAAGAAAAATATATGTTTCTAAATTATTCAGGTTCATTATTGTATTGCAGTGGTATTCCTCTGCGACCTTCCTCAGCCGCTTTCACTTCCGTTTCTCCCAATTTCTGTTCCAAACCTTTCCATGTTCTTTCTTGTAGACTCTGCCCGATTGTTTCTAACATCATACTTTGCTTTTCAGCCAATGCCGTTGATGTTTCTTCGTCCGTATTAACTTTGGTTTGTCTTATCTTATTTGTTATGAGACTTACATCTGTAGTGTTTTCAACTTGTTTAATTTCACAGTAATGTCTCTTACCAGGGAGTAGATCATCATAATCGGTAACATGGGTTGTAAAGTAAGGTTCCCTGTTTTTGTTTAATGCTACTTCCAGTTCAAATGGATATACAATAGGTTTGTAGAAGTCTCTGTTGTTGTATAGATCGTTCTCTGGGCAGGCCACCATTACGTAAATATCAATCTGTAAGAGAATTGACTAATTTCAAATTTGTCTTTAACAAATATATTTTACACAGATAATAAAATACAATGAGTAAATGCAAATTCAATTTAGATTTTCTATATTTATTACATATTTCATTTAGTTATCATAAAAGACTAGGTGTGGAAGTATTTACCGATAAGATTAAGAGTGACTAGAGTATATAAATAGGCAATGGGGAGGGCAACGCACGGAGATTCTCTGCGTGATCGAACCATAAAATGTGGAGATTTGCGGATGAACCAAAAATTGCTAGATTTATGGGCAGTGGGCAAGGCACATAACTCAAAGGACCGAAGGCCGATGGGGCAGTAAGGTTCGCGAACGACGCCCGCGTACCGGTAGACGTAGTGTGGGGAGACCTCCCACGATGTGGACGACGATAGAGTAAGAATCGCGGGAACACACTGGAAGCGAGCAACGCGTGACCGATCGATGTGGAGATCTTTGGGAAAGGCCTATGTCCAGCAGTGGACGTCTATCGGCTAATGACTGACTGGACTAGTGCTACCCTTAATATAATTTAAGACTTAAATTATATATCTACATTTAATATCAGGTGTGATGGTAGCTCAGCACTGGGATATATAACAAAACAAACTAAACAAAGTGGATACTATTTGTAAGTCTATCCACAAGACTATGCACCTTACATTATTAAGTGAATTATATATATCAGAAGAACTTAGACAGTAAATGGAGAAAATCTTTAAAGGACAGAGCGCTCTGATATTCTGGTCTCCTCCTCCCAGTCTCCTCTCTGTAATGTTATATCTTCTGTATACTATAAAATATACTATAAGATACATTTTATATTTAAAAAAGCACCTCTGGAAAGTTGGCAAGCTTGGCAACATTAGGTTTCCCAACAGATATGATGTAGCTTTTCCTTCCATTCATCTTACACAATTTTTTTAATCTGTTTATGATGTCTTTGGTTTGTTCACCGGCCAATTTACATATAAGTATCCCAATAACGTTGGCGTCTTTACACTTCTCAATCAAGAAACGCCTGCGCTTAAACCATGTGATCTCTTCTTTGTTTTCAACTTTAAATGTTTCCGGATCAAGCGATACCCATTTCTTTGCTAAAAAGTATAGTACAGTTTAATAAAAAAAATACATAAGTAGTTGAAAATTAAAATATGAAATAATATAAAAAGGGTTTCTGCTGTCTTATGATTAATTTCAATAAGTATTATATATATATTAATAACAAGAGTTAACATGTAAACCTTAACATTAACATTCTAATTATATCAAAATATAACATTATCAATTTTAGATAAAAAATATTTATTTAAGACAAAGTTACATCACAATAATAAGTTATATCGGATGATGTAATGAATGATATTATGGAGAGTAATGAGACAAAATCTTGTGACTCAATGCAACTGTGGGAAGCAATAGATGGATGGCCTTGTCATCACAAATTCTCTTATAAATATACATATTTACTAGTTCTTCTCCATCTGCTTTGCTGGCCGTAATATGTAATAAAACCGCAAATGACCTATAGCAACCACATAAATAATATGAAATTAAAATATTTAAAAAAGTTAATTATACATAAAATGATAAAGGATCTATAAAATAAAGGGCCTATTACTTTCTATGAGATTGGAAAATAAACCAAACCATTTCTTATTACATATATATGTTTATATCGGCACTTTTACCCTCTACTCTTATCTTATATATTAGGGGGACCGGAAAGTAATGTCGTTTCTGCGCATGCCAATACTTGATTGTCATTTGTCAGCTCATTGTTTTGTTCAGAGGCGTACCAAAGACATTGTGAGGTTATAGTGATTTCTTTACTTATAGACAATTGAATTACAATTTTTTTTTGTAATTTTGGGTAAAATGGCCAGCCAAATACCAGAAGAGGTACACATCCGGCATTGCATGCTCTTTGAGTTTCGCAAGGGAAATAACGCAACAGTTGCTACCAAAAACATTTGCGATGTTTATCCAAATGCACTGGACATTCGTAAATGCCAAAGGTGGTTTTCCAAGTTCAAATCGGGTAATTTTGATCTTTCCGACTCGTATCGATCAGGAAGACCATCAGCGTTAGACAACGACGTGTTAAGGGCGGAAGTGGAAGCAAATCCGTGTCAGACGATCGAGGAATTGTCAAACAGTCTCAACAAACCTTGGTCGACCATCCAAGAACATTTGAAGCAGATTGGAAAAGTAAGCAGAGCAGGTGTTTGGGTCCCGCATAATCTGTCCGAACAGAATAAGGCTAACCGATCAATCACATGCAACTTATTGCTTCAACGACACAACACAGAAGCGTTTTTTGATCGCTTGATCACAGGAGATGAGAAATGGGTCCTGTATGATAACCCAAAACGCAAAAGGCAGTGGCTCTCTCCAAATGAAATCCCTCGGAGTACTGCTAAGCCAGGTTTACACCCCAAAAAAGCGCTTTTGTGTGTTTGGTGGAGTATTCGCGGCATTGTTCATTTTGAATTACTGAAACCTGGAGAAACTGTTACTGCAGACCTCTACAGCGAACAATTGCAGCGAGTCAATCAATCTTTAATTGAAAAGTGGCCAGCGATTGTCAACCGAAAAGGCGTCATTCTCCAACATGACAATGCAAGACCGCACTGCGCAAGGCGAACTCTAGAAAAAATTAATGAATTGGGGTGGGAGGTGCTGCCTCATCCACCATATTCGCCCGATGTTGCACCATCGGATTTCCACTTATTCCGAGCGCTGCAACACTTTTTAAGTGGCAAAACATTTGCAAATTTGGATGATATCCAAAATGCCATCTCTAGATATTTTGCCGAAAAACCAATTAATTTTTATCGATCAGGGATTGAAAATTTACTCACTAGATGGCAAAAGGTTATTGACAATGATGGGGAATACATCATTGATTAAAAATAAAGACTCGTTAAAAATGTATGTGTTTGTATTTAGCGTAAGAAAACGACATTACTTTCCGGTCCCCCTAATAAATTTAAAGGAACTTTACATTATTATGAATCACTTACCTTCAATGGATATTGTATAATTGAATAAAGTCTGCCCTCTTGTTCCAATGTAAACACAAATACAACCCTTAAGTAAATCTACGGTATATTCTTTTCCATTTATATCTTTAATTAAGCGAGCCAAAAACCTTTCACTACTTTCATCTATTTCAATGTAAGCTATGTAGCTATTGGGAAACAGCTGATACCAAGCTATTTCTATATCATCTGTAACAAGTTTGCAGTAAAAGTTTATACATAATTATCAAGTTTCGTCGTTAATAAAATTATATACTCTTAACAAAGAAATGTAAATTTTTATGTTCAAACTAGTTATTGAGAGGTATATAAATGTCCATCTTTTTGTATATTTTTCTTCCTAGCATGCTTTCCCATTACTGAAGATTGATGGAGTAATAATATCTAAGGAAACAAGGAATTATTTACTTGAGACTGGCTGTCAGATTTGCATATTTGTTCATCTTGAGCCCTATGGTATATAGTTGCTAAACACTAGTGATACCGGTCCACTCTCTTAAGTTTCGCAGCCAGGATAACAAAAACATAACACGAATATATTAATATGGTAATAATATTAAACCAGTGTTTAGGCAGTGGACTCATGTCTGCCACCTAGTAACACACACACAGCCTTGGTTGGTCACGCTACTTAACAGTGCTTTATATCATATATATATCTACATATATGAATGTACTATATTTACCTGTTAAACAATATTATTTCAAATAAGGTAACATAGATTAAAAAAACTTTTATTAACTTCAAACTAGAATATTATAAGAATCATTAAATATAACTTCAAATACCTTTACAATGTTCATAATCAGCATCGTAAAATAGGCAAAGTATTGTGTCTTCAGTGTTAAATGTATCCTGTAGAGCCTTTTTGATTGCATCAAGATCTAATTGTCTTTTAGGTAAAACTGTGAATACAGGTATATTTGCCCTTGTGAAACAACTATGGCCATAGTGAATTATTGCATCACCATTAACATGCATAGCTGCGACAGCATCTACACAACAGCTAAAACATATATAAAAAGATTTATTATATTAAACTTAGTAAACACAAATAACAATGTATGTTTAAGTTTATAAACAAAATGATATCTATAAAATTCCTTAAATAATGGGACAGCTGTTACTTTTATAAATTAAAACTATATGTAAGAGTTAATGCTAAACTTTAATTTTTCTTAAGTGACAACAAAGCCAAATATGAAGTAGTGTATATGCCGTGGATCTGGATCCACAAACCCAGTATCAGATAAGCTGTAAGAATTGCAATGGCTTGCAGCACCAACATCATCATGAACATATGATGTATCCTGCTAACCTAGAGCACTTGGGATCGTAAATAGTAATAGAAAGAACAGAGCTAAGCTGTTACAGCCACAGATTTAGAACACGAGGTTGGTATTTAGCTAAATATGTTTAATAACATTAATGTAAATATGGTGGAGATACTTTTTTTATTGAGACAAATGAGACATTCACCCGATGGTAAGTGATACACCAGCCATAAACAATGTGGCAATAGCACACACAGCACCACATTGCGCTTCTTGCCTTGAGACAACATATTAAGTCTCATTACCCAAGTAATTTCACTAACTACTGTGCCCTTTGAACTGGAACACAGTAATGTTTACACACAGATATTCTTCTATAAATAAATTATTAATTTTCTTTACAATATACGAGAAAGCCATGCACATACCACATAGAACATATGTTTTTCAAAAGAATAAAAAGATGTACCTGGCATAAGAAGTATCTCCTAAAATGTAAAGGTCAACATCACATCTGTTTTTAATCTCTAGGTAAATTTGCGCACTCACATTCAACAACTCGTCGGGAAATTGTAAACATACCTGTAGCAATGTTTTAGAAATTATTTTGTGCCAAGAACGTAAAACTTTAGCATTATGATCTTTGTATTGTATTATAGCTACAACAATCACTTTTAATGTGTTTAAAATACATAATCTCGTAAATTGAAAATACTTATTATTTATTTATTAAACCATCACATTCACAGACCTTCGAAAAATTGTTTTCTGATATCCATTTACATGTTTTAGGTATATCAAAATAAGAAATTAAATCTCCAAAGTCTTTATTAGTATATATAATTTCAATTTCACGTTCAATGCATATTTTCCCATCTGTTGTAAGATTTGCCATTATTGAAATAAATATTAATAAAAAATGTAAAGATATGTAAACATCGAGAACTATGCATTAATTTGACGTTTAAGCGGCTGTTGATGTTAATGGCAGAACAGACTTAGAATACCACAGACGTAAAAGTTGAGCGAACAACTTTTATTATTTTTTAAGTCAAAGTTTAAACAATGATATTTTCTGTAACATATTTACTATTAATCCATTCTAACATAGAGAATCAAACAAAATAACAATTCAAAATGTATATTCTTATTCTTAAAAAACTTAAATATAATTCAATTCATCCAGTGTGTCGAAAGTGTTACTACAGAATGTTCGTATTTCTATTAATAGCTTATATCTTAGTAGTTGTAGTTTCCATATTTTTTTTTGTAAAAGATATTAAGTTAGCGCAGCGTTGTAAGACCCTCCATTGTAGACATCAAAAATATTGCTGGGAACCATTAAATTCAAACAGGACAAGACCGTGCTTTATGGAACACATTACAAAAGACATGTCCTGTATAAGTAAATGAAAAAATGTAAAGATAGACATAGAAATAGGATAGTAAATGATCTAAAGATAAATATAGGCCCTGACGCACAACATGCAGAGGGGACAATTTAAAAAAAAATACATGTCCAGCAGAGTGGACTTTCATCAGTAGAAATGATGATGATGATTAATTTACAAATAAAACATTTCATATGCAGAAACTATTTAACAAAAATTATTATATTATTTGTATCAAATAAATCATATTTAATAATAAATACTACAATAACAAAAAAAAACAAGAAACTAAAGTTACCGGAAATAAAAGAAAAAAAAAAGAGAAATAAGACCTTTTAAAAGTGTATTTATGTATTATGCCAAATGAGTTTTACAAAGTAGAAAATTAAAGTACGACTAACAATACTTTTGCTATACATTTGCCAATCAATACAACGTTACAAACTTCAATCAATATAAATCTTTTTAACATTTCTACAATGTTGAATATTTCATTAATAGCCTTCATCACTAATTGAGATGGTGTAGTTAGGATATGCATCTTTTATAATATTTGCAGTAACTTCATGATCAGCTTTCCCAAAACCATGAGAATATCCATATATTTTAATTCTTTTGAAATCGGAATCATGTGAAATGCGTCCTCCTCCTAAGACATCACATTCAAGAGGTTTTAGTTTGTCTTGCACCTAAAAATAAATTTATTTAATAAATATGACTAGAAATATTTTATTAAGATTATGTATATAATCTATAACAGTAGTGTTTTACTGTAGACATAATTCACCAAGCTTGCTCTAAATTATAATAATGTAGATGTTAGAGAGCTTTGACTCTAGTATAAATGTTACTTTTTTTGTTGTATGTTAAAAAGCTTTCTAGTCTTTTAATAATAAAATTTTCACTAATCTAACAATGTTTGTGAATAAAAAAAAAATGTTGTTATGGGCATATATATCTTAATCCCAATGTGGTTAGGTCTCAGTAGTAGTAGGTTTCTGCTGCCAAACAGTAGTGTGCAAACATAACTGTGTTCCGATTGAAGGGTGCTATAGCTAGTATAATTACTGGGGTAACACAATTTAACATCTTATGTCTAACATGATGAGCACAATGTGGTTCAGTGCACATCATTTTAACTAGTTATGGGCAGGCTTATCATTTAACTTTAAGTGAACATCCCGCTTGTCTCTTCATTTAATTACATAAAAAAAATATTTGAGAAAAGCAGCAAAGCATTTAATTATAAAAAAAAGGTACCTCATCTAATAAAAGGTTGTCAAATATCTCCCTTCCGCCTTTTTGTCTTTTGAATTTCGCGGCTATGTACAAAGCGCTACAGAGCTCGTATCTGGCAATACTATACATAATTTGAAAGGTCTTGACATAACATACAAAACGACGCTATGCATAATTAGTTTGGATATTGCGTTCAACAGTTATAGACGTGTAAACATGGAGTTCACTGACGCCGAAATTAGCGCTATTTTAAAGTTTTCCTTCGTTAAAGGCAAATCCGCTAGAGAAACGTTCCGTGAGATTAATGGTGTTTTGGGGGATGGTACTCTAAAACTTCGAACCGTGGAGGAATGGTTTCGACGATTCAGAGCCGGTGAAAACGACACAATGGATAAGCCAGCGAAGACCTGTGACGACAAATAAATAAAATAATAAACATATTAAGTCTCATTACCCAAGTAATTTCACTAACTACTGTGCCCTTTGAACTGGAACACAGTAATGTTTACACACAGATATTCTTCTATAAATAAATTATTAATTTTCTTTACAATATACGAGAAAGCCATGCACATACCACATAGAAAATATGTTTTTCAAAAGAATAAAAGATGTACCTGGCATAAGAAGTATCTCCTAAAATGTAAAGGTCAACATCACATCTGTTTTTAATCTCTAGGTAAATTTGCGCACTCACATTCAACAACTCGTCGGGAAATTGTAAACATACCTGTAGCAATGTTTTAGAAATTATTTTGTGCCAAGAACGTAAAACTTTAGCATTATGATCTTTGTATTGTATTATAGCTACAACAATCACTTTTAATGTGTTTAAAATACATAATCTCGTAAATTGAAAATACTTATTATTTATTTATTAAACCATCACATTCACAGACCTTCGAAAAATTGTTTTCTGATATCCATTTACATGTTTTAGGTATATCAAAATAAGAAATTAAATCTCCAGTCTTTATTAGTATATATAATTTCAATTTCACGTTCAATGCATATTTTCCCATCTGTTGTAAGATTTGCCATTATTGAAATAAATATTAATAAAAAATTTAAAGATATGTAAACATCGAGAACTATGCATTAATTTGACGTTTAAGCGGCTGTTGATGTTAATGGCAGAACAGACTTAGAATACCACAGACGTAAAAGTTGAGCGAACAACTTTTATTATTTTTTAAGTCAAAGTTTAAACAATGATATTTTCTGTAACATATTTACTATTAATCCATTCTAACATAGAGAATCAAACAAAATAACAATTCAAAATGTATATTCTTATTCTTAAAAAACTTAAATATAATTCAATTCATCCAGTGTGTCGAAAGTGTTACTACAGAATGTTCATATTTCTATTAATAGCTTATATCTTAGTAGTTGTTTCCATATTTTTTTTTGTAAAAGATATTAAGTTAGCGCAGCGTTGTAAGACCCTCCATTGTAGACATCAAAAATATTGCTGGGAACCATTAAATTCAAACAGGACAAGACCGTGCTTTATGGAACACATTACAAAAGACATGTCCTGTATAAGTAAATGAAAAAATGTAAAGATAGACATAGAAATAGGATAGTAAATGATCTAAAGATAAATATAGGCCCTGACGCACAACATGCAGAGGGGACGATTTAAAAAAAAATACATGTCCAGCAGAGTGGACTTTCATCAGTAGAAATGATGATGATGATTAATTTACAAATAAAACATTTCATATGCAGAAACTATTTAACAAAAATTATTATATTATTTGTATCAAATAAATCATATTTAATAATAAATACTACAATAACAAAAAAAAACAAGAAACTAAAGTTACCGGAAATAAAAGAAAAAAAAAGAGAAATAAGACCTTTTAAAAGTGTATTTATGTATTATGCCAAATGAGTTTTACAAAGTAGAAAATTAAAGTACGACTAACAATACTTTTGCTATACATTTGCCAATCAATACAACATTACAAACTTCAATCAATATAAATCTTTTTAACATTTCTACAATGTTGAATATTTCATTAATAGCCTTCATCACTAATTGAGATGGTGTAGTTAGGATATGCATCTTTTATAATATTTGCAGTAACTTCATGATCAGCTTTCCCAAAACCTTGAGAATATCCATATATTTTAATTCTTTTAAAATCGGAATCATGTGAAATGCGTCCTCCTCCTAAGACATCACATTCAAGAGGTTTTAGTTTGTCTTGCACCTAAAAATAAATTTATTTAATAAATATGACTAGAAATATTTTATTAAGATTATGTATATAATCTATAACAGTAGTGTTTTACTGTAGACATAATTCACCAAGCTTGCTCTAAATTATAATAATGTAGATGTTAGAGAGCTTTGACTCTAGTATAAATGTTACTTTTTTTGTTGTATGTTAAAAAGCTTCGTAGTCTTTTAATAATAAAATTTTCACTAATCTAACAATGTTTGTGAATAAAAAAAAAAATGTTGTTATGGGCATATATATCTTAATCCCAATGTGGTTAGGTCTCAGTAGTAGTAGGTTTCTGCTGCCAAACAGTAGTGTGCAAACATAACTGTGTTCCGATTGAAGGGTGCTATAGCTAGTATAATTACTGGGGTAACACAATTTAACATCTTATGTCTAACATGATGAGCACAATGTGGTTCAGTGCACATCATTTTAACTAGTTATGGGCAGGCTTATCATTTACCTTTAAGTGAACATCCCGCTTGTCTCTTCATTTAATTACATAAAAAAAATATTTGAGAAAAGCAGCAAAGCATTTAATTATGAAAAAAAGGTACCTCATCTAATATATCAGAATGATAATTGCAGTGCCCATAACCTCTGACTATCGTCACTGGAGATTCTTCTTGTTTATCTTTGTTGTAAACTTTTATTAAGATATATTTAAAAACACCAGTACTATCAATGTCCACCTTAGGAATAGTGTTCAGTGGCACAGTAGGTGTAGCCATTTTTGTCGGATTTTGGTTTGCTGCCTTTGCTGTAATGACAAAAAATTATTTTTTATTAAATGAAGATTTTACATTTGCTTAATTTTCTTTAAGTATAGATTACGAAAAAGTTAAGTTCAAATATAATAAAAATGTTAATTAACAGGTTTTTATTTTTCGATAAACTATATCAATTATTACCCCAACAAATTTTTGATGTACTATATAAAGGGCCAAAGATATTAAACTTTGAACGTAAAGAGGTGATAATTAGGACCATTCGAAAGAAACCCTCTATCTGAATGCTATTTTCTTAAATAAAACTAGCGAAAATTTAAAGATGTGTCAATTTGGTTAAATGTCAATATTGAAAATTGTTGCCTGAAAAATTGTTCTTTTTCTCTAGTCCATTAATATCACTAAAAATATACTTTTGGAAGTAATTTACGCGTAGGGCCTCCAAAAATATAAACAAACAAAAATAATAAATGTTGAACTAAAACATTACGATAATAAAAAAATATTCTAACATTTGTTTAATGTTAGTCGTTAATGATACGTGTTTAATTTTGGATATTAGAGGAATGCCCATGAATATACTAGGCATGGGTCGTACTTACAAGACTCGACACCTGGCGCCCTGGTACAAGTAATTTTAAAAGCCAGATCTTAAAATACTTACGAAAACAGCGGTATTTGGTATAGTTTATTATAATAATAATTTAGTACACTGTTCACAACCACTAAATAACTATCGTATATATACAGAAGATTACAGAGATTATTAGGAACAGCGGTAGTCTGTATTGTGTCAAACCGCCCCACGATCCCGCGAGAGTTACTTATAGGAGTGAGACGCATTTATCTTAAGAGATATATATATATAACAAGTATTCGAAGATAACAGATAACAATTGTTCTTGCGATGTCATTATATCTGTTAAAAAATATCATTTATAATTCATCATACTCAAGTTATTGAACCACTCTCAACAATCAACATTTTCAGTATTCGATAACAGTCGATCACTAACATAGCTTGAAGTAACAGAAAAGCAAAAAATGAACTATTCTTGTTTCTGTTTTTTGTGTAATATTGTGGTAAGCTAAAACGAGAAACACCTAGTATTTATTTGAAATAAATTCAACATTATAGTAAGTCGTTCCATAAGAAGAAATCCTCTTTGAATAGCGAATTCTTAATTAGATAGTATTACCTGTTATTTGGTTGACGAATCTATCTCGCTCACACTTATTTGATATACTGTTGTTAAAACGAGATGCACCTAATATTATAATCCGAAAAATACAAATTTAATAAAAATAATACTTATGTAATAACAGAAATTGGTACCTGCTATTACTGCGTAATAGTAACAGTAATAACAGATATAATATTTGTCCTGTTAAAACCTGCATCTCGTAACTTAGCCCTCTGAGCTCACGTCATCTGGACGGCGCGCACTGCGCCGGCGGCGAGCGGTTTGTGCGCGAAACTTTAAATTCGCGTACTGCTATACACCTTTAACTTTTTTAAAAATTACACCTTGTTCCAGTCTTATAGTGCAAATTCAATTGTAAAAAATCGATTATTTCTTGAGACTTCTATTTTAATTTTTGTCTAATAATAATTATTATTAAAATAGAAGTAAATATATCATAATGTGTATTTTTTGACTACGTAGAAATAAATTTACAATAATTTCATTAATTCCATAGTGAGTTATGTTCAGGGGAGAATGTCCATCGGTTGAAATGATGAGACATAAATTTTCTAAAGTTTTAAAGTCATCAAAAGAGTAAGTGATATTATATTACAGCATCTTAGTTAAGTCTCTAACGGTATTTTCTTGACGTCGTGACCTTGAAAACGCTTCTAATTTTGTTATTCTTAATTAATGGAATTGGAAAATATTATCGAACTAACGTAACAAAAAATTTTTTTGAGAAAGGTTTTCGCAACACTCGAAATTAGATTTTGAAATACTTAAAATCTGGAAAATTAAATCTTATTTAAACTGGTTAAATAGCAACATCAATTGACAAAACGGAAATACTTTTTGAGATTTGTAATATGATTTTTTTGTCTGATTAGTTTTTATAATAATAGTTTTAAAGTTCATTTTTGTAGTTAAGGGTTCAGCATTTGCTGCGAGTCGCACGTGGAAGACCTGAGCGCCCTGAAAATATTTCCAAAACCAATGTTCAATAAATTTTAGTTTTTAAACATTATCAAGCTTTTCTCATAGCCCGATTCGTTTTTGACTTCAAATTATCGATGAAGTAATAGTTGATTATATTTAAAATAAATAATGTATACAAAAATTTAATAATGGTTTAACCTTTTACACAAAAAGATGATACTAATATAATAGTTTAATCGCTAAAGCCGTTTACTTATTAATTATATACCTACAGCAATAAACTTTTAGAATTTCATTGCTGAAATGGAGATTATAAAAACGTAGTAAAATAAAACATGTTAATCAGTAAGATTTAACAATGTAACCAATCTAGTGCAGTAAAAATACCGTTTTGCAAAATGTTTCTATTTAATCCAGTGCAATGACATTATTATTAAAAGATTCATTTTACAACTGAAGTTTGCCAGTCTTTGAAGTATTTCTTAAAATTTAAATACGTTTTTATTAAAGTCCAAAAATGAAATAAATGCTGCATACTTTACGCATTTCGTTTACATTACATAGTGCAATAAATCTTTCACGAATGCTAAGCATTTCGCTACAAGGGTGCACCGTGTCCATAAATACCTTTAAAGTATTAAATACTTGAAAGTATATTGCTCAGACACCTGGTGTGCGTACTTAAATGCAAATACTTGGTTTTAAAACCTGGTCGTGTAAATACGACAAATCCGAACTATAGACAATAAACTAGTTTGATTTATTTAGCGGTCAAACGTAAAGTTTCATTTTAATTTCCTACCCTAGACTTCAAATAATAGGTAATAATTTGAAATGATCCGGAGGAGACATTAAATAAACTGGAGGAGATATTAAATGATCCAAGAGGAACACTTTCCACACTTTTCAAACATTATAAACCCATCCGATGTTTAAAAAACACAATACATACATAAAATTCTATCTGAAAACAACAAAACCATAAAATGTTCTGATAAAGTGAATAAATGAAACGAAGAAGACTTATTAGAAATGAAGAATCGTACCTAAGATATTGATGAAATGGTGGATCAACAATTAAAGTCACTGAAAAAAGAATCTCATTTGAAGTTTTTTATATAATTTAATAAAATTTATTAATAAAGAGCAGAAAAAGAATCAAGAGGAATAAATAAAACTGAAGTTATGTCAGGAATTCTCAAACCAATACCACTAAGCAGTAACATATGTAGGTACGACGTAGTTAATAAAAACAAGACCGCTTCTTCGAGTGTTCTGAAAAGATCAATTTTTATACAAACAATATTGTTGTTCTGAAAAGAACAGTCAGTCGGAGTATACAGCATCAAAATCTTCATCAACATGGCGTCAAAGTAGTCTTTCTACGTGCCACCACCTTCAATAACACTTGCAGACGCAATGTAGGTATAAATCACGACGTGTCATAGCGATAAGCCACTAAGACGCCAAGCACCCATGTATCGTAGGGCGGGAATCCTAAGACATGGTTCTGAGTATTTCGACACCGCCGAAGTGCTATATAAAATCGTCCCGAACCGGAGTATGATTGAGTAGTTGAATAACCACCAATTATATCCGGCTGATATCTCATCTCTACCAACTTGATGTTATATGTTAAATTCGTCGTACACCATTTTACAAGGTTTCGAACCCGTATACTTTATCATCATCATCATTATGAGCCGATAGACGTCCACTGCTGGATATAGGGCTCTCCCAAAGATATCCACATCGATCGATTATGCGCTGCCTTTGATTGTGGTGAGGTTGGCTTGGGGCTCTTGAATTGTTCTGCGGGAACTCTTACTCTACTCCTGTATAGTTTATAAATTTCATAATAAACACCTTCACATTCTTATATTATCATATTTTATCACAATATATAGTGTGATAAAATATGATAATATATGTAATGTGGTACCCACGTGCCGGTAGATATATGTGTTGAGAGGTGTCTTCCACAAGGTGGACTGAAGATCTGGTGAGAATCGTAGGAACCCACTGGATACTACCAATGGAAGACCGACCGATGTGAAGAACTTTGTGGGAAGCCTATGTCCAGCAAGGGTAGTCTATCGGATGATGATCACATTATATTAATATTTTTCCGGAATTTGAATCGATATAATATACAGTACACCATCTTTAAACATCTTTTCAATATGTATTGGACGTCAGTAATAACCCCAATCAATATTTTGCTCAGAGGACATAAAAATAATCGCAGAGAGTCACTGGATTCAAACAGCGCCAGACCGTGCATTGTGAAACATTACAAGATACCTTTGTCCAGTTGTGGAAGTTCATAGGTTGAAATGATGATGATGAATATTTCGCTCAGTTTGCACGTATTATATTTTCCCATTCGTCACGTAGGTCGTCCAGTCACCTCTCGGGCACTTCTATATGTAGGAGCGCCAGTATGTATCTACGCCGCACATTCGCTTATACGGGCCGATCAATAAACGAACATTTTCTAGTTATGTTCCTTTTTTATTTTACGTAAGGGAAATGCATTCGCATACCGCTTGTCCTCGCAGAGGCAAAGATAGGTTGTTACTTGAAGCGGTCATCTCGGGCCCTCTTACCTTCAAAGTGGGTGACAAAGCCACGGTTACTGAGCACCATTGCCACGATAAGGCGTTAACCGGTTCAGGGCCGTTATTTCTCTAGGGCATTCCGCGAACATCCTATTGGACCTATTGGACTTTAACTTCTTCACATATTATTATGCGATACTTTTAAACCTATAATTTTTAATACCGTTTTTGTATTTTAGTTCTAAAGTTAGTTTCCCACATTTTAAATATTTTTAAATAGTATAGAATATATCAGGGACATATTTTTGAGATCTTTTAAGTATGGTGTTGTTCATGTTTTTCGACTTAATAAATTGGAATAATTTTTATTTAAGCTATTAGAAAGCTCTCATTATTTAATATGTTTTATAGAATTATTAATTTATTTTTATAAAGTATTTAGTTACAACAGATACAAATTTTCCACGAATGATAAGCGTCTGGCTATCGGGTTCGTGGTGTCTATAAAAGAACTTAAAAAATACTTGAAAGTATCTTGCACCTGGTGCGCGTACTTGGAATAAAATATCTAGTTTTAAAACCTGGTTCCGTAAATACGTACTTATCCATACAATACAGTAATGTCAAAGAAATAAGGTTTTTGAAATTTGATATGTTTGTCCAGAGTTCCTACTTTTAAGCGGATGTATTATAGCTCTTAAATATGGATTCAAACCTCACAAGTATGTATAATAATAGGAGCAAAGAATATTGCAACTTTACTACGTTTTGTTTTGGTTATTAATAACTATCATGGCTTCTATTTGTGCTTTATTGGCCAAGGTGTCTAAAATTTTGCCTTGTTTATAAATTTTACATTTTAATTTAATACAAAAAGATTTTGATAATTTTGTGTTATTTATAAATGATACACCTTCTTTAATATAACGTGATTTTGTAAGCAATTGTCAATTTATTAATAATTTGCTTATACCAAAGTTTGATTATGATTATATAGTCATTTCGATAGGGATTACAAAACCTCGCAATTGTAACAAATAAACATTTTTAATGTCTGATAAGTGAAGCTAATTATGTTGAAAGTGAATATTTACCACATTGTTTTCTACCCACATTAGGTTTGTGGGTGAACTTTTTCAGTGCAGCAGGAATTCCTTCAGATGTTGCGGCGACATATGCTTTGACATTTACTGAGAATCGAATTCAAAATGATATGTTGCTTGATTTGAACAAGGAATACCTCCGAGATATGGGCATTACAAGAATGGGAGATGTAATTGCTATCCTACGGTTAGTTACCAACTTGTTTTTTAATCAAGAAAAATAAATTAATTTTATAAAGTATTTATTTTGAAAGTGATTGTTTTAGTAGCATGAGGTAATCTGTAATATCAGAGCTGTTAAAAAATTTATTTGATGACCTCGAATTAAATACTGGAAGTTAAGAGTTTTACGACTTATCTCTTGATTTATGCACATAGTAATCTATGAGATATAAAACAAGATTAACATAAAGATGTAAATTTGTAGGCATGCTAAACAAGTTCATGAGAGCACAGCCCGAGACAAAGTTCTCAGTACCACAACAGTGACCCCTAAGGTTCCGGTGGCTGCAGTCACGGGGCGGGCAACCATAACACAACCATCATCACGTAAGTTAAATTACCAAGTTATGTCCAATATTTTTTTATATTTTAATAAATTTTCATTGATACATAAATCTTTTGATATTATTGTGTAAAATAAAAGTACATAAAAACTAACCTTTATAGTGATTTCTTTAAAATTATACATGTTATACAATGTGTTAATTTATATATACATTTCATTTGTCAAATTCCATTGCTAAATAATTTTTTTTAAAACCTGCAACAAAAATACTATGGTTAATTTAAAGAAAAATAGGTTAATAAAATACTACCATTATATTTAATGTCATCCATCCTTTTTTATGTTGAATTAAATTACCTTCATTAATATATTTTGTCTGATAATAACTTTATTAATAATTGATTTTAATTTTTATTACATGTATTGCTAAACAATATTTTTGCAGCAACAAGTCGCATTCTGGAACACTATACACGTAATCCACAAACGCAAGAGCCATCTCCTACAAAGTCATTACATTTAAAGAGGAAATCCATTGAGAGCGAGTGAGTATTATTAAATTTGGCAAAATAAACAGTTAAATATTTCATTTATTGTTTTTGTACCTCATAGGTTTTCTAAATTAAATAAGATGAATAATGAAAATATTGTTCTCAGTGTGGATAATGGTGCTAAGGTTAAGAAGGCCCGTCTCATACGGTTTGCATCACAGTTGCAGCAAACAGATGTATCGCCTGCTGAGAGTAAGCCACATGTATATTGATTCAATTGCTGTTGTTCAAATTGCATAAAAATTTATGAAAACATACATGTATGTATACACTGCACCATATTGGAGTACAGTAATAAAAGTATAATTCCAATTTTATTTATTCTTATTATATAGGGGGTATATATGGGACTACATTTTTCAAATATATTAATGATTAATATGAATGTTAATGCTTCATCACCTATTCTTAATTGAGGTGTATAATCTATGTTCACAGGTTTGGCCAGCAAACACACAGTGTTTGCACGATTGGGGAACGCTGAGCCTGAAAAAACCCAGCCACAGAATCCAATTGCTTCCAAACAAGTGTTTTCCAGACTTGGCTCAAAATCACATAACGCCAAAGAACACGTTATGCCAATACAGAAGGACGCCCTCAAGTACGAAGGCATATTGAAAGCAAATCCGGTCTTGAAGAAAGTCTACACTGTGACCACTTCGAGTAATAACGTGAGAAAGATTGCAGTTGGCACCATGCGCGCTGATGAAGCGCCAGTTAGTGTCAAAGATAAGCTAGCTCTGTCTGGATCCAAGTCAGTTAAATTCTCAAGTCGCATAGAATATAAGGAGATAGAAAATAAAAAAAATCTTAACGCAAACAAAAAGAATTTTGCTTCGACACCGGCAAATTTTAAGAAAAGAGTTTTCGCGCAAAAACCCACGCAAGTCTTCAACAAACCAGAGAGGAGGTTGTCTATGCCCGACGGTGTTACTAACGGCATTAAATCTAGATTAGGCACAGAGAAAACTAGAGATCTGGCTGTGACAAGAAATGTCTTTAATAGATTAGGTGTTTAATTGTGTTTCATCAACTCATTCTGTTTTTATATTAAGCAAAGGTTTCACTACTTTGTAGATGAATTGATTTTTCTATACCATGTGGTGCTCACCACGAATACTATGACTAATTTATGTTATATAACTATCGTGACATGCATAATATAGATCTAAACATATGGTTTGGCTTTGCTGTTAATGTAAATAATATAATTTTAAAATAAGTTTCTATCAATGTATTATATTTTTTTATTATCTGTTCACCATTATACTATCACACGTTTCATCTGATGGTAATTGATACGCCTTCCTAAATTATTAGTAAGGACGATAAACGTACAAAAGTGGTCATCGTCGTGACACTTAACCAGCGATTGAGGACTATCGGTTGATGATGGTGACTACAAATAAAAAAAAATAATATCTGCAGACAATCGAAACTCCTATAGTTGATCTGATGCGGTGTTCATGATAGAGATTGTTAATCTGAATTGATATACCAACAAATCACTATATGATGAAATTCAAGACGGTTTGATCATTCTCTGTCTTGAAATAAATAACTTTTTATTTTCACATGTTATTACGTGACAATTAAATCTTGGATGGTGATGCGCGTCCGCAGAGTGCACCAGTTCTGTCATGGCGACGGATTTACAGTAAGAGTATGCTAGTTATGTTGGCGGGTACAGTAAACAATATCTCCAGCCCCGTCCGCATGATGTGCTCACGGAATCAGCAGTGGCAGCAGAGATGGGGGATGAGCAGTTGCAACATCTAGGACATTAAATAATAATGCAATTAAAGATAAGATCTTTGGGGAAGGCCTATGTCGAGCAGTGGGCGTCTAATAATGATATACACTGATTTATTTCTGATAAAGCTAATAGGAATTTAATTCTGCTAATAACTTGCATATAACTTTCCTTAACTTTAATAAATATATAAAATGTATGATTTTGTTTACATTCAATTTGCCATGATATAATCATTAAATATTTAATTTGCTCATATGCCATGCCATTTTATTTGGAGCACTACTTGTAACACACTAGTCCCTGCTACTGAAATGAGTGTATATTCAAAGCTCTTTAAAACGTCCAACTTCATTATAAATCTGCCTTTAGAGCGGTGGTACTCTTTCAGTAGTTATATAAATGTGTGAAGGAGTATAGAACTCGTCTAAAGATGACAAGTCTGGTGTTGTGTAAACATCCTAAATAGCGTTCTATTCTTATTGGTACATGCAACACTTCTGGCCATAGATAAAAGTCTTGCTATCTATCCATCTCATCAGCCGACAGATGTCCACTGCTGGAAACAGCCCTCGCTTTAAGATTTCTATCTTGATCGAGTAGGGATTTATATGGAGGGATTTGGACCATCTCTCACCATGCTGATCCAATGCTGGTTGGTGGGAGCCAGAGTCTTGTTTATTGATTAGCAGGGTGCACCATGAGCAGGTGAGGTTGGCTTGGATCCCGTGAGTTGATGTGCGGGTACTCTTACACCCGTTTGTCTATCATTGAAAAGTAACGGATCAATTTTGTTTAGAATAATACAGTATTTATAGGAAAATTGTATCAAAAATAATCGCGAAAAACAACGCGTAATATATAATCACAGGTTGGGTAATCACCACTCGATACACGATTCTCTGACCGTTGTACCATCCGGGTTTCAATACCTCGCAGCAGTGGTACGATACCACCACAATATAACTTTCGCTTACTGACCGACGGTTGTCCGCCTATTTTATAATGACTTAATTCACGTCGATGTGGACTGTATGGACTATAACGTGCAGTTCGGAGTGAAGCTCTTATTTCCGATGGACAAGAAGACCAATGGACGTGGATGATTTAGCGTGCTCGCCTAAAAACCTCTATCTCATGCATTGACAGGAGGAAATCAGGTTATCGCGTCATATTTACAATATACGAGTGATAGATAGCCAGGCGCTTTCGAAAACCCTCAGCATCATCTCCAAACTACAAAACATGTAAGCGAGGAATGGAACCAAGAACTTCTGTGAACGTCCGTACAAGAGAAATAGCGACTGCACTAAGAAAATAGTAAAAAAAAATATATTGCTTGCTGATTGCTTGATGATGGAGATGCCTGCGTTACAGATGTCAAACAGTTTGTTGGAGTTTGTAGATAAAAATACGTAATTTATTTTGTAGCACAATAAAAAAATATATCGTAAGAAAGAATGAAGTAACTCTTTCATTGAGATAAGTAGTGAGTCATCCCAACGGAACCTCATGAAATTAACTCCGATCCTATTTCGAGTATCAATATCGGTCTATTTTATCACACGCGAGATACTTACTATACTTTATATTTTAACAGACTTGGTTAACTAGATCGTTATCTAGTTATTGTGATAATACAAGTTAATTTGTAGCTTTTAAAAAGGGGTTTCGTTATGAGGTATATAGTAATTAAAGAGGAGATATTTGTAGTAGTTGTTATACAGAAAAATGAGTAATTAAAAAAACTTACAAGGAATGTTCGGGATCGAAGAAGTTTATTTAAACGGATTAACAAACATATCCTGAGTACTTTAGTTTAATAAATTTTGATTTGGAATATATGAATAACATTATTATTCACGGTAAAATAACTCTAATTTAATTTTTCTCCTGTGTTTATTATCATTAAAAAATTTATGAAACCGTTCCGGTGCTAGTCTGAAACTGTTGGGAAATTAATGTAGTAATCACTAATTTTCACTACAATTTCACCAGCTGGATTGCGCCTGAAGTCTAGACGGTAAGTAATTGTTGTAATTATATTTGAAAACTTTTTCTATTGCAAATTACCGCGTCGTCGACCTCCCGCGTTACGAAAATGCGGAACGAGTGAGGGTGCGCGGCAGAATCGTAATCGAGCTTTTTATTTTTCATTAATATCATTATTTGTCACCTTTTACTGTGTCGCAATCTTTTATCACCCGAATTTAATTATCTTCTATACCTATCAGACATTCATTGGAATTACATCGGATCACATAATAGTATTTATATTGTTGTTTGTTTGTATTTACGGGTGATATAACTCTGCGTGGAATGGTCGGAAAATGAGGGAGCCGAGTTCGCGGGCTTTTCAATATAAAGTGCAGGCGGAGGCGCGACGCCGCAGTGCCGCTCCCGCGTTCACAGACCCAACTACGCCCGATATGGGGAGAAAGGTAATAAAAACAGATTATAAAAACATTATTCTGTTGATTAAATTTGTTTTGCGGTGTTGTGCAAGTAATATTTTTAACGCAAATTTTTGTGAAGTTCTAAAATGTAAATAGTGTATGAAAAAATCTTTAAAAACCAATCATGAAATAAACATTAGTTCAAATATTGAGATGAGATTATGTATTTACACTCATAGAATTTGTTTGAAAATTTCGTACTAACGAGTTCTAGAAATGTATAATATTTTTTTTATTATTATATTTATCTTTTATATTTAAATTTCAGGCATTACTTATATTGGCGTGTTGCCTGGGGCTCAGCAGAGCATCGGGTAATTCTGGAGAAGCGAAAGGACCCACATTGAAAAGCGCTAGTGAAACAAGTGTATCGCATTTGTATCGTAAAATCCCCGTCGGTGTGTATGCAAGCGGCTCACCGTATGGTGCGTTCTCCTACCATGCCCCCACCATTATCACAGCACCCAAAAACGCGCGCATCATACCAGTTAACGAAGAAAGAGTTGTCGCGCAAAACACTAATCGCCTTTTGAAAGATTCCTATGGCAATACATTTGTAGACCCATCACATAATGTGGGATTCAAGACTACATTCCCGCAACAGTTTGTGCGTCTTCAAGACCTTCCGTTACATCTATCACAGCCACTGGTACCCGGTGCACCAGTTTTACAATTCAAGCAAAATGCACCGCACTATTTTGCTCCGTCACAATTTAGAGTGCAAGGATTGCAGGCCCCCAGTCCTTCGCCATTTGCAAGGTATGCCGCTGTATCGCATCCAATCTTGAATGATGGAAACTTTAGAAATTTTGCTTCGTCTTCAGTTTTGCAAAATAATTTTAATCCCCATCCAGTTGTCCAACAACAATCTACGAACAACAGAGCCCTTTTTTCCAATACGCAGTCTCATGAACAATATAATAAATTGAAAAATGAACCAAAGTTCCAACGTTTACAAGAAGTTCCGAAAGAAAACGGAAATCCCGAGAATACACCTGTAGTACATGCAAATAAAAACTATAATCGCCCTCAACCGTTTCATACTCAAAAAGAAGAATTGCAAACGGCACCAGCGAAATTGACAAGCTATGTTAATGGACAGAAAACTGTGGTGTCAATAGAAACAAAACCACCCCTGCCTTTGTTAGACATTAGTTTACTCGAACCATTGACCTTCGATAATCCACTGGTGCCTCAAGTGCAACATTTCTTGCCAAGAATTAATGAAGCTACTTATCATAAGTTGCCTAATTACAACATTAACGTAAAAAACAGTCAGAAAGAACAGGTCTCACAAAAACCTACACATTATGAAAGTGAAATCGTTAAAGGAAAACCAAAACCAAAACCAAAGAATAAAGCATCCAAAAATAAACAAAACGGTCCACAAACGCACAACAATGAAAACGATCACCCTACGCCATCTATCGTAGTAAACGGTACACCTAACGTAAGTCCAGAGTTCTCCTATGAAATTAACTCACCTAATTACAAGGAGACTTATAAAGAACAAGTAGTGAGTTATAATAAAGAAACTAAATCCGAGCCAGTCAATTACACTTACAACAAGGAATCGAAGTCAGAGCCTGTACATTACAGTTATAAAAAAGAAACGAATTCTGAACCTGTGCACTATACTTACGAGAAACAAGTGCAATCGAAACCGGTGCATTATAGCAACGTTCACAGTTCTAATGCGCCGCAAAAGGAAATGATGGTCTACTACGAAAATGATGGGCAGGGTCCTAAGCATCTGGTCTATACCTCTACAAGTGGTTATAAGAACGATGAACAAAGTAAGCAGTTAAATAAGGAACAACCGGCATCAATTCAAATCGAAACGCAAAACGATTCATCGGAAGATCATTTGCCACCTCGTCTTCCTCAGAACATTCATATTGAACATGAACAGTATGCAGACGCACCGCAATCGCCTCACCATCTTGTGTCAGAACACAGAGAGGAAGTAAACCATCAAAAAGTAACACAAGACGCTCCAAAAGCAGTCGATCACGATTTTCCAAAATCGTTCATGGATTTAATTAATGCACAAATCAACAATGGACACTTTCAGCCCATTACACCGGAATATAACCCAAAAGATCATTTGTTATTAACGCACAAAACTAATGAAAAAATAAAAGTAAATCCGGATCAGCATATACAACGAACTTCATTAGAGAAGCCTAAAAGTGAACAACATGATACAAACTCACCTAATCAACATGTCCACGAAAAGTCGAAACGAGTAATTGTTCGGGACGAAAACCCTGAAGGTGTCCACTTGCACAACGAAAAAGAAAACACAGAAACCGTCGACCGTGAAGAAAACAATGAAGAAAAATTCGAGGAGGATTATAAAAATGCCGCTATTGGATTTCCGGGATACGAGTCTAATTCAGAGGATATAGAAAAAGATATTTATAATCCGGCCGCATATGGCGTGCCTCGCGAACATAGTAGTTTTGATATTGAACACGCTCCTTTCCAGCAATACTACGAGGAAGGCGACAAATATCCGAAACAGGCACACTCAAATTACAAAGATTCGCGAGACAAACTGAAAGAGGATTATTTCTTAGACTTTTCCGTAAGTAAACCTGAAAGTATGATCGACAGACATCAAAACAAAGTGGAATATTACAAGTTGTATAAAAATCATAAGCCAGAAATATACTTTGGTTCTAATCAAGACGCAGATAAATCAAATGAGAAACATAATGCCAAGTATTCTGCTGCACCAGCCTACTTGTTCAATTATGCGCCTGAACAAAGACAAAAGCAGCAATATGGGAGGTACCAGACGTCCCCACAAATTATATACGAATATGATTATGGCAAAGAGGCACCCCGTGATAATACAGCATATGGAACTCAGCCCTTTCAAAGATATAAAACGAAGACGCAGTTCGTAGAGCCTCAATTTCAATATGGTTTTGAACCATCCACGTTGCCACATTTAGTTGAAAGCGAGTTAGCGAGCATGGCGAGCAATGTCAGCCCTGAAAGTGAAAAACCTGGCACAAGGAAAAAACTGTACAAAGAGAATTGGTTCATCAAAAAGACATCCACGGCAGATGGTAGCCGCGATAGCTAATAGTATTATTTATTAAAACCAAATGCTAATGTAAGTTAGAGATAAGCTTGTTAAAATAAAACTGGTGAATGTTATTTATTATTTTTATTATTCCACGGAAGGCGCGACCAGCGGAACAATCCTATGATGGTAAGTGGTACGCTTGCCTGTTTGGTGTGAAAATGTGACTCTAGCTAGAATTATTTACACGGCAACATATTGAGTTCATAGCATTGAGACAAAAGTTGGCATGTGTTATTATTTTGGTAATTTGATAAGTTATAATCCTACTGTTTGGCGGGAGAAATTGCACATGTAAACACAGCAGGGACGGTCTCCGGTGACGGATTTATTGATAAGTGGTAAATAGGCACACGTCGATGCCTTTGAACGATTGCTTAATAATGTTGTGTAATCAACTTTCGCCGATAATACCTTACGTGACGCGATCTATTTCTTGCGCCATTTCACTATTCAACAATCAATAGAAATAAAATAAAAATTTCAATACTCCTCAACGGAGTCAGCCAGCGTGGTGAGGGAGCAAAAAATACACGAAACCGATTTTGTACGCTTCCGTAAGACAGCGGAATTGAAATACGTACTATTTAAGTAATTAATGAAGTAGTCAAAGACCATTTATACATTAAGCAGTGAATAGAAAGCTGGCGTAACATCACACGAAAGAAACGACTTACAGAGACTAATTGAGATATTAATTGTACTTTATAATAAAAAGGTATTTACGTACTTCTATTTGTGACCCTGACAATTCGATTTCTTTACATGCATCCATGGTTTAAGATAGTTGTTACGGACACAGAGCTTTTAATTTTTATTTACAATCCAATGACTGCAGATTGACCTTATGGTCTTAAAGTCTTATAGACACGTGACTATGGATGCTGTAAAGAACTCGAGCCGCCGGGGTAATAAATAGTTAAATGAGTTGAAATCCATAAAAAATTCGCTGTATTAATTGTGTAATATTTGCGTAAATAGAAGAAATCTTCAGTTTTTTGCTTTTGTAGTGTTAAGGTCGTATCAAGTTGTATTTTTTGTTTGTTTTATTTATTTTATAAATCTGCTTCTATTTCCTCAGGCGGTGTTATGAAATATGCGATTATGCACGCTGAAACAAGTTGGTATCTATCGTCAGGTTTTTGCTGTAAATCATTGCAATATTTTTTACAGTTTGCAGATTCGATTTACTTTTAATATCTATTAAAATTTAGAGGTACCTTTTCCATTTCATAAATTTTTTTCTCTTTTTTTATATCAATATTAAGATTATAATGATTCGCTATTGTCGCACGCCTCGTAGAATAAAATGAAAAGAACAGCTTTATTTTAAATTTTTCTCGATTTTTTTATTAATGCATTCATTCTGAGGTTTTAAGTATTCATTACTGAGGACTATTTGTCTAGCAGTGGACGTCCATCGGTTGAAATGATGATGATGACGATGTTTTGTCTAAATTTCTTTTTACTCATTCTTGAAAGTCATTATCAAATATAGAAAGAAATGCAGAATATGCCTTTTGATGTTTATGTATTAAAAAGGCAAAAGTTAATACAATATAAAATTAAAATTAGTAATATATGTAATGATTTGTGATTAGGCGAAATAATAAAAGACAGGAAATGGAGAGGGTTATGCTTAGAGTTTCCCTGGACGATCGAATCAGAAATGAGGAGAACCGCAGAAGAACTAAGGTCACCGATATAGCTCAAAAGATTGCTAGAGTTAAGTGGCAGTTGGCAGGGCACATTGCTTGTAGGACTGACGGCCGAAGGGGAAGTAATGTCTTTGAGTAACGGTAGACGTAGTGTTTGGAGACCTCCCACAAGGTGGACCGACGATCTCGTGAGAGTCGCGGACGCCACTGGATGCAAACAAGCGGGACTGATCGATGTGGAGAACTTTGGAAGAGGCCTATGTCCAGTAATGAACATCTATTGGCTGATGATGAGGAGGACGAATAAAAGACTGGATTCATAATCGTGTAAGTTATTAAATAAATACCGCGGGTTAACAACACACGTGAAGTTGTAAATTGGAGCTCTCGATTTATTTGACAACACTACTGTGCTTATATTGTACTTCATCATTTTATCAGGAAACGTTGATATGTCCTGTTGGACTCGGAGTTTAGACCGAAACCTTTCTTTATTAATAAATCTTCATAACTATGTCCTATCTTTTAGAAAATACAAAGAGTATAGTGGAAGTAGAGTTTTTCAATAGTTTATAATTATGGCGCTGTGTTAAAATGGCGCTGTATAGTTATAAATATGTATTATCATTTCGAAATAAACATATTTACCTATTTAAATTAATGTTTAGATAGTTTCTATTTATTACTGTAAAAAAAGACTTTAATAGAAGAAAAGAAGGAAGTTGTTAATATGGCAAGATTTACTGGATCTTCTCTCAATTCTACTAGGACAAGTAATGCTGTATATATTATCTTAACGAGCGCCACATTGTTTTGGGCAGATGCATCACTTACTATTGGGTGTTCGTTCTACTAGTCTCTTGTCTGACGGTTCAAAGAAAAAAAAAGATCACAAATGCAGTCATTATCGTATTTTTTATCATCTTAGAGTAAAATTAAACAAACAAAAATTACTGCTAAATTTATTAGTAAAATCAAAAATGACATATCCAAAATGGTTCCAATGTATTATTATATGTATATATAATGTATTATATTCCTTCTTTCATATAATATACATATAACTGAGAATCTTAACCTCGCTGTAGGCCTTGACTAGTACAAGCTAACGTACAAAACTATATTTTTATTATATACTACAATCTACTAGGCAATGTTTCGCAGTCCTTACGGTCTAGAGAGAAATTTAAATAGATTACTTAAGAAATTACAATTTTCTTTATAGACAGGATAAAAAAATAAATTAAAACAATTATATCCGGAACAATATACGCGTTCGTGATGTTTGGTGACTTTTATTTATTTGTCTATCTCACCTTCCGCTGCTCTGTGTCTACTAGGATGTGGTTTTTATTACGGAACAGCCGCAGGGTCATGACCAAGGTGGAGAGGCCTAGTGTGAGCGCGAGCGCCGCAAGAAGCAGTGCCGCTGTTGATATGTGGCCACTGTGCACGTCGAACAATTCAGCTACTAACGCGACAGGCCTCAGTATCTTGACGACGGGTTCACATCCTGATTCTCTGACGTATTTCGCCCAGGTCCGGTTGGCGTACGTGAGCTCTCTCGGCTTCACGAACGGCCTCCTGCCCGGCACCGTCCTGTTGCTCGTCAACGTCATGTTGCGCAGCTGAGTCTCGTTATAATGGCAATACAAATTCTTTTTCTTCTTATTACCCTTCACAACGATGTCTATCTCGGCGCTCTTGGCCCCTACCAGCATATCCAGATCACCCTTTATCATATTCGCCCAGTCCCACATTTCGGCAATTTTACAATCGCATACGAAGGGATTGCCTATTAGATTCAACGAGCGCAACTTAGGGTTGTTTATAAATACTTCCGGCTCTATAGTGGTCAGGTTATTGTTGCTGAGATTGATTTTTTCTAGATGACGTAAACGTTCCAAGAATGAAAGACTGTTTTCAGTGGATTTTATCCGATTGCCTGCTAAGTCTAGGTCGGTTATATTCTCGGTATTCTTGAAAGCGTCTCTGGTCAAAGATACGATATTACAATTGCTCATATCGAGTATTGTTACTTGTGATAATTGCTTTGGAAATACGGGTCCAGATTCAGGAATGACCAGTGGGTTGCCGCTGAGACGGATTTCTCTCAAATCCATGTACGTAAGATTTTTAAAGAAGGCATTCGCGTTCAAGGGTCTCTTAAGGCCGCAAAATTCGAGTTCCAAAGTTGTTAATTGGGTCAGGTTCCCGAAAAGACCAGCTTCAAGAGACAAGAGATCGTTGCCAGAGAGCACAAGGCGTTTCATAGAAGTCATCTTCGCAAATGTGTCGGGCCCGATGTATGATAAATTACTGTAACCCATATTAAGATATTCCAATTTCTCCAGAGGTGCAAGAAGTCTGGTGAAAACATTAACCAGAGGATTATGAGATATATCTAATTCTAAAAGGTTTTCGAACACATTGAAATTATCGGGGAGATTACGCAGACCACAATTGCTTAAGAATAATCGTTCCAATTTAGGAAGAGGTGCGAGTGCTTCTTGTAAGTCTGGAGCAAACAATGGATTACCGGAAAGATAAAGTACCTTCAATCTAGTGGCATTAGCAAATGCCTCTCCCGAAATTGGACCTTGTATGTGACAATTAGTTAGATCCAATAATTCCAAATGAGTTACGCTGTTGCCCAACACTGCTGCAACATCTAAATCTCGCAATTCGTTGTCTGCTAAAATGAGTGTGACGAGATTTGTGCAATTAGAAAATGTATCTTCAGTTAGACCAGTTAAACCTGACTTTCTCAAATTGAGATATTCCAATCTGATTAGATTACCTAGGACTTCGGACCAGTTGGTGTTGGTAAGGAAATTCCCAGCAAGTTCTAGCTTTTTCAAGTTGGTCAAAGAAGAGAATGCGCCTTCATTGATAGTAGTAAGTTGGCAATCGTTCAGATTCAAAGTGTCCAGACTCGTGAGGACATCGAATACACCTGCGTCGAGAATGCGAAGAGGATTGTTGGAGAGGTCCACCGTGGTCAACGAAGTGATGTTGTCGAAGAATTGCGTGTTGATGATGGAAAGGTTGCATGAACTAATATCGAGGTATTGCAGCGTGCTCGATATGAGGAAAGGACCTTCCACTGTAGTGATCGGGTTGTCCTGAAGTTCTACGTTGAGTAGTCCACGAGAGTCTCTGTAATTAGTATTATTTAATTTTTTACAAAAGCATAAACAAATCGTGATATTCTTAATTAGAACATAGTATATGAAATAAGAAAAGCGGCATCTTGGGATAAGAGGACTAATGTTTAAATACACAGGCCCGCGCCCGGCCTCGACGACTGAGTAGAATCGCCAGATAAAGCACAACAAGAACCAGACACACACAATATACAGAATCATCCGCCAGATAGCTACATCCCGCGTAGCACATTTTAGTTTCTAAAACCTCAGGCCGTGGGTCCAGGTCCACGAGCCCAGTGTCAGATGAGCTGTAAGAGCCGCTGTGGCTTGCAGCCCGATCTACATCAAGAATATAATTTAAATACACACTCCTGAGAATATTCATGTTAAATATGGTTCTATTACTTCAAAGAGCAGGAAGCTCTAGGTTTCCTCGCTAAACATATAAAGCTTGTCTAGCTAATGCTAATTCTTTTTGTCTCTTTTTTGCATCCATTATCTAATATCGTATGTCAATTTATACCAATTCTGTGTCATCACATGCTCACCGACAATTGAAACAATTTAGGTTATTGTACTTCATTACTTTACATAGACGTATAAATAATTGTAAGAAAGTATATTTCTATTTAATTCCGGAAACGCTATAGGTTATGTATATCGTTATGTTATATATATCGAGTCATATATAACTTTATATATACAGGACATATGCAATACATATATAAATACTTTCGACAGCTGGGCCCGAAGCTCATTCGAGCAGCCGGGTCCCTGAGCCGCCTCCTGCCCAATCTGGGCGGGACGAGCGTCGGATGCCGGCGACTCTACACGGGGGTGGTGCGCTCTATGGCGCTATACGGTGCACCCATATGGGCGCAACACCTGTCGATCCGTGGCGTGACGTTATTGCGCTCGCCGCAGCGCGTCATGGCCATGCGGGTTGTACGATGTTACCGTACCATCTCCTTCGAGGCGGCGTGTGTCCTCGCCGGGACGCCGCCGTGGGAACTCGAAGCGGAGTCGCTGTCGCGTCTCTACTGGCGGCAGAAGAGAGCCTTCGAGCGGGAGGGTTCGCTTCCGTTGCCAGACGAGGTGGAGAGGTGGCGCCGAAAGGCGCGTTGAGAGGTGCTTCGGAGATGGGAGCGGCGACTCCTTGAACCGTCGTACGGTCGCCTCACCGTTGAGGCCGTCCGGCCGGTCATCGGTGACTGGCTGGACAGGGACTTCGGAGTTCTCAGTTTCTACCTGGTGTAGGTACTTACGGGGCACGGTTGCTTTGGAAGCTATCTGCACCGGCGGAACTGTACAAGTAGGACGGACGAAGCGTGCGACGAGTGTGGCCACCCGGTGGACACATCGTCCCACACCCTGGCCGATTGCTCGCGAGGGGGGTGAGGGGGAGGGACAGGGCCGCGCTCGTAGCGGCGATAGGCAGTGACCTCTCGCTACCGTCCGTGGTCCGGACCATGGTCAGTAGCGAGGCGTTATGGAATGCTTGGTCAATCAGCTGATGATGATGAAGTGAATAGAATCTTCTTATGGTCATTCTTAAAGACAAGTCATGAGCATCGGTCTAACGATGGAAATCATATAAAGTAACATACTATCTGCATCCGCTTACAATGTAAATATACTATGCCCTTCCGCAGTTGTCATAAGACTTGTTATTATCACGTTATTAGGATCACTTAAACAGAATGTCGTCTGATATATATATTTTTTTTTATATTATCACGCCTTTTCCCAGTAGGGGTAGGCAGAGTTGAATAAACACCCACATTTCGCCAGATGTGGTCCGATTAGGTTTCGTGTAACAGGGGGCGAGCCTGTTGCCACTTTACTGGGACCACCATACAGACACACAAAGATGATTTGTGTGCGGGTTTCCTCACGATGTTTTCCTTCACCGTTTGTATCTCGCTGTTGTAACTAAAGTTCACAAATGTACATAACTTAAATATTAAGTCATTGCTACATGCCGAGATTCGAACCCGCGTCCTTCGGAATGAAAGCCGCACGCTCTAACCATTAGGCCAGCGAGCTACTGGCCGTTCGTGTGATATAATTATATGAAAAATCGAAAAAAGATAATATAATAGATGTATTGAACTAGTAGACCGTTCCACTTGTGGTAAATGATACACCGGTTTAAGGTACTGATAGGTCTCTGTTGCCGGAGAGCTAGGTAATCACCGCAACGCCTATTTCTGCCGCCAAATAGTAGTGTACGAACATTACTGTATTAGCTTGAAGGGCGCTGTAGCTAGTTTAATCACTGGGGTAACGAGACTCTATACCTTATGTCGCAGGCGGCTAGCGCAATGTGGTGCAGTGCATTTCCTCTAAATTAATGCCCCGATGTTATAGGCGGACGCATTTACATAATAAAAAAAAACAAGGTGTCAATGAAACAGTGCGTGTCCAGACAGTGTGTTTGTTTGACGCACTCAATCCCATACATCTATCTATCTCTAGAGTTCAATCGCGAATGCTTCAATAATAAAACAATACGTAAGTACATACGTTTAATTTTTTTTTAAAGCTTTAATCAGCGAAGAATTATTTTATTAGCGTAAATGTATTATCTATATAAAAAAAAACAGCTTATGTAAATCGGCTTAATAAGAATGCGTGGCTGTATGGCTTCATGGCTTTTGTCTTTCCTAATAGGGATAAAAATGTAGATGTCCATTAGTTATTTTTAGTTTCCGTTCACAATGAATATTTTTGGATTATTCAATCTATAAATGTGATGTAATTAATGTACGGCAATGAGTCGGCCTTTTCCCGCGTTTCCGTCTAAAGTTGCAAGGCGTGTTGAAATAATAGAGTCAAATGCGGAAACGAAACGTGCCACGTCGCCTTCTCGTGTTCTGATTGATTTCCGCGGAAACTATTACGATTGTTTACTAATAAACGTATAGCGTAAACACTAAGTACAAAAGCTGAGTTACATTTTACTAAACATATGGATATTATTAACCTGTTAACCGTGGAGTTCTCGTTCAAATTATGTAACATGTACCGGGCGCGTATCGTTTCGCTAGGACATGTCAGTACGTCACGGCCGGAGACCTGCATTTCATATTTCTATATTTTAATTTATTCATAAAATGAATGATAAACTATGAAATGTATATCGTTTATTAATAATATGTACCTGTCACTGATCACACAAAACACGTCTGTGAGTCTATAAGTGATTCACAATAGAGAAATTGTTCTGATTCTATGCGTATATAATCAGAACAATTCATCAATCAATTCATGTCGAGACACGCATGGATGACTTAATATCATAGTTGATCGGAAATATGCGTCCCTTCCGTTCCAAGGCGCACATTAATTTTTGAGGACGTATTCATAAGTCCTACCCGTAATCGATATTGATTCCGTTTGACGTATTCATACGTCCCGCTCGGTTAACAGATCCAATCAATCCAATCCAATCAGCCGGGAGACGTCCACTGCTGGACAAAGGCCTCCCCCAAAGATTTCCACTCAGACCGGTTAACAGGTTAATTGATAATTAACTTCGACTAATTAAAACAATATTTTTTTTCATTTCTCGAAATGACAAGACGAGCAAGACATTTATCTGATAGTGAGACATCTACGGTAAGGCAAAAAAGGTAAAGGTAAGGTAAGTTGTCCTCGAGTGGCGCCCGCGTACCGGTAGGCATAGTGTTAGGAGGGCACCTAATGATAATGATGGGAGGCCTCCCACAAGGTGGTCCGACGATCTGATGAGAATCGCGAGAACCCACTGGATGCGAGCAACGTGGGACCGATGCATGATCTTCGGGGGAGGTCTATATTCAGCAGTGGTAGTCTATCGGCTAATCATGATAATGAGACATCTAGGGGTGTTAAGTTTAGTGATTTCTACAATGTCACTGGTTACAGTGCTCTTTAAACTGGTACCAGTAATTTATAATGTTTGATAGTAGACATAGGAGTTGTGCTGGTGCTTACCTACAGGACTACAAAGAAAGACATACGATCTATAAAAATAATCTTAGTGTTGGTAATTTTTCATATTTGAGGGTTGTGAAAGTTTGCTGGACGGAAATTTTTATTTCAGTCTTGTCAGTCAGTTCAGTCCAGTCTTCCTATTCCTATATCACACGCATCCATGAACCTTACATTGTTAAATATAAATCAAATGTAAAAGTGATCACTTAATTTAAACTAGTAACAAATTACAGAGAACCGTTCACTTAATACTTTCCTAATAATCAGATCACCTGATGTCTCCTCACTCATATATGTCCTGGGCAAATTACTGGATCTTAATAAACCTCTTACTACAATAACTTCGAATCAAGACAACGTTGCGGATGAACGGACCAATTGATTTAATTAAATCGACCGTTTATTTTCAACGAGGTAAAGTCCGTTATAGATTTTTCTAGAACTTGCGTCCATTTTTTTCTAGACCACCTCTTACAGTACGTTAAATATTCAATAAAGATCATTTCAAGACACGAATTATTAAAAATGGTAATATATTTTTTGTTTATTTTAGATATTAGAAAAGAAAACTTACAAAAATGCCTCTGGATCCACGTGTGTTATGTTGTTCCCGGACAAATCCACGTCTATGAGATACTCCAGTCCTTTAAACGCTTCCCTCTCCACCCCGGTTAGCCTGTTGTTCGCGATCTGCAGCCTGCGCATCTTAATGTCGGGCGGAAAGGTCTGCAGCCGGGTGATGTTATTACCGTTCAGGTCCAGGATGTAAACGCTCATGCTTAGCTCGTCGTACGGCACCTCCGTGAGGTTGCTCTCCGAGCAATCTGTCACCCAGTTGATCCTGAAGTAATGGCAGTCGCACTCGTCCGGGCATTCCAGCTCGAAGCTGTCGCCGTTGAAGCATCGCGTTATACCAGCGAAGAGACATAGGAAGAGAGCCGTGAGGAGCGCCATATTTGATAATATAAATCAAAAAGCTTTTAAAACGTCATCGCACCCATATTAGATGATACTGGAACTGAAAAGAAATTTGTCTGTTAAATATTTTATAAGCATTCAGCAAATATGAACTAGTAGCCAATATAATTTGTTAACTATTTTATACAATTGTGGAGATCCTGTCTGGGATCCTAAATTTATAGCCATCTATTTAATGTCTGCTTTCCTCGCAAAGTGAACTTATATATGTTATTTTTTTTTTTGCATTACAACCATATTTAGAAAAATATTTTTTAAATATAACAATATAGGTTTTATAATCTAAAAATTACTAAACAATGCAGTTATCTTGATGTCTCTGCAGGCGCCATTTTATTATACCAGTATACAAAAGTTCTGATGTCAAATGATGATGAATACATTTATTTATTTATTTACTAATTTGTTTAAAAGGCATAAACATATGTAATATTAGATACACCCGCTGTTGAATACTAATGATCAAAAGCAGCAGCTGTTTTACAATTTGAGAATTGTTCCAGAACTGATGATGTATAAGAATTAGAAGTAATGTAAATTGATCACGCGCAGTCGTCGAGCAATCTGTAGTGAGTGGATCTTGACGGATGCGGGCAATCAGTAACAGGAGCGAATTGAGACGTAATCGGTCCCGATACTTCTAAATTCGCACACTTGACCTCCGCGCTGGGAGCCTATTGTACACCAATGCCCGCGCTCCATTGTCAACACAATGCCGCAACATGGCGGTCAGTCGATTAGGAGTCAAGTTTAGTCGTAACATGATAACTATGTTCACAAACAGTTACAAGCGCCTAATTGATTGTTAACATCTGTTTTCAATACTAGATCATAGTGATTCCTACTGGGTTTGAGTTTCAAAACACGACGTGTTTCGTGGACATGTGACATTGTTCAAACCGCATTTGGCCAGCGTGTGGAAATGATTTTGACTCTCTGTAATATAAAGCTCCAAGTCCTACAATTACATTTAATTAGATTACCTGAGAATCTCAAATCAACTTTCCTCGAACGTTAAGTAAAGTTAAATTCTGAAATTAGAATTTAATGCAGTACTTTCTTAATTGAGGTAATATTTCGATGATATATCTGAGACATTGCGGTAAAAATATATATAAATGGAATATATTCTATTAAGTTTATTTTTCCCTTCGGCAGTAAGTCGCCCGAGGTCAACCCTTTGTTATTCCCTCAAACGGCCCGTTCATTGTACGCGCCATTGTGACATTATGCGTAATCCGGAATGGCGGGACAATCGCCGTAATGGCCGCCATCCTGCGCTGCCCGCCACCACTCGTTTCCCGCCAGAATTTTCCAGAAGCGACGTTTACTGCGATTAGGTCATGCATTCATTAAGCTCTCACTCTCATGTGATATCTATATCGTGTAACGTTATCCACAGTTTTTTTTTTCATAACCCCTAGATTGCTTTTCAGTAACGTATTAGGATTATTTTTCAAGTGTATTCTGCTATTAAATGTGCATGAATTATTTACAAGCTTCCCGGTTTTGATACAACATAAAAATAATTATGGAAAAAAATATTTAAACTATAAAATAAGGAAAAACTTATATATAGAACTATTTTTTTTTAATTTGCCTAATCGTATCGTAATTTCATATAATTGTTTTCAATTAATTAGTGGTGCAAGAATGATTGTTCTGTATGTTAACATGTAATATACTACCCCATACAAATATTTAAGTCCACATTTTGTATCATACGTTTGCATTCCTCGGACTAAATATTTACTTGTTCTTTTTACCCTTAGCCTTTAGCTGACTTAACAATTTCTTGCTTGGTGAATGCACAGGTTAAATTATAATAAAAACAAGTCATTGCTGCTCTGCGAACAAGGGTTGGGTAGCTAAATATAGCAAACTAGATTCCCGTATGTTGATCCAACTAGGTTACTTAGGTTCAACTGTAGGAACCTACACAAAATTTGTAAGTAATGAATTTTTTTAAAATTCTAATAAATTAATAACACTACAACAGTACAGACTTTGTTATAATGTTCAGAATAAAATAACTTATGTAATATTGTTAATTGTTACACTAACGTGTTATTAGTCAGACTGAAATTACTTCTCTAAACATATCGCCTTACCAGTGATCCATTATCACGACACACGTGAATGAAGGTGACTTCTCTTTTTTTAATTATTAAGTGATCAGAATGGGATCTATTCATACAAATTAACCATCAAGTAGTTTTTTTTTTTCGGAAAGTAGTGTAAATAGTAAGACTAATGCATCTACTTTTCAATGAAGTTTCATTCTTTAAATTATTAAAAAAATTTACTTCTAAAATATTGTAATTAGAAAATTCTTAATTTGATTATTTTCCTATTCTCTATTACATTTGTGGTAGAATAACATAGAAAACAATATAATGGTCAATCGCTATCGCTAGTGATGAAGAAACCTGTCTAAAAGAATTCGCAGTTAACAAACAATTTATAACTGCGCCTGTGACCCTGGAAATCTACGATATAACTCACGAGGTCTGTAATACATAAAAATATGATATATAACGACAATTAAATACTATTGTTTTAATTTTCGCGATCACGGCTTTCGATCTATGGAACAATCGGCCAATCTCAAGCATGTGGATCGTTTGATGTTATAGTAAAATATGTACACATGTATTATGTTCTTGTATGTTTTAGTATTTAACGTTAGATTTACTTGACATAAACACGCGAACAAAGGTGGAGATCACAAACAACAACTCTTCATTCTAACTACTCTTGCAGGCACTTTATAACCGCAGGTTATACACTTTAATTGATAGTTATGAACAAGTATGAGTCAGTTCATTAACATTACGTTAGATCAATATATTCCCGAGGAATTATTTTTTGTTAATAACTGTAAGAATATATAAAATATATATAGAATATATACATGGCATATTAACATTGGATTTTTTAATCATGCAAAAACAAAGTAAAACATTAAAAGAAATTTCCCAAACAAAATATTGTGAAACGATCAATGCAACTAAATGCAACGCAAATCTCGAGAAAGTACGCAGTAAGGTGTTGTATTAGTAAGTATGATATACACGTAGCTCTGTGATTCACACACAATTACGTGATTACTACAAGTACTGTGGTTTCCACCTGCAAGGTAAACCTAATGAAGTTACATTGAAGTAAAATAACGTTTCATTGACATCAACAAGCTGTGAGAGGTTCCTCTTAATAGAATTAACACCTACTTCCAACAATGGAGACATTCATTATTGTATACATATTTTCTTCTTCTATTAATTTCAAGTTTACCAATAATCATTAGCTGCTGATAGGTATACTTCATTTTGTTATGGTAAATAACAATATGGCCTATGTCCAGCAGTGGGCGTCTATTGGCTGATGATGATGAAATAGCAATTATTATATAGACCTTAATACAAAACGCGCCAATGCTCATTTTAAAGTAAATGATACGATTTGATTATTAACTATTTCCTAATGATTTTCTGTAATAGCCTTGAGGTTGCTTTTGAAGTAGAAACTGTACATAATAGTAGAAAAAATAAATGTTCTTTTTCCCAATAGTTTTTTATAAATTGATGAAAGCACACAGATGAATTTATAATAATGAATATGTAGACAGAAAGATAATATAATCAGACAGAGATAAAACATAATCATCATCATCAGCCGATAGACGTCTACTGCTAGACACAGGCCTCCCTCAAAGTTCGGGTAGGGATTTATATAGGAAGATTTGAGCAATTTCCCACTACACTGGCCCAATGTTGGTGGGAATGAGAAAAATGTATACGTTATTTGTATTCATGTTTACAAATTCCGTAACGTAAACCAACTATACAAAACAACAGTCGCTATTGTAAATTTATTCGTTACATAAATTTCATAAAACAAGATCAAATTGCAATAAGCAATACTAAAATGCAATGTAACTGCACTTGGTTTCGAGGTCGCGTCTGTTGTTTTTTTTCCGGTCCGACGAGTAAAGACATAATAAACTTACGCGACACCGCTGCAGACGCGCACTCACGTCGCCTGCAAACTCCTTACTGGTAGAGGAAAAATCGAAATATCATCCAGTGATGTGACTGAATAAAAATATCGATAACCTTTTTACCTACTATTAAACGTATATTTTTGTGATGTCTGTAACATTACTTTCATCGTATCACTAACATCTACTATTTTTTATTCAATTTTGAACGTGCGAATATATGAGTGATACTACCCATTATTTGTTTGTTGTTTTTCTAATTCTTCGACAATACTAGATATGACTAATTCAGAATCCAGAAATAAGATCTGGAGGCACTGAGTTTTATTTAATATGTGTATTCTCAATTTTGTTTTCAAATGATTTCTACTAAAATAACTCATAAACAGTAATACTTTTTAATACAACTTTGGCAGCAAATACATTTCTATAGCAAACATATTGCAATTACGTTTAATTTAATATTTGCTAGAAACACTTTTAGGCGTTGTTAAAATGGTATTTATTTTGATTAAGACTAATATTAAATTAAAGTACTAAATTTAAAACAACTTAAGTCTTTATGACATTAAAAGCTACTAGACTACCACCGATACTACTAAACACGTTCTAATTTAATGAAATTCTTATTAAGCTATATAATGCAATAGTGTTTATAAACTTTGTACTTTAAGGAGTCCGCTAACGAATAGTGGGGCGTTTGTTATTAATACGATATTTAAACAACGTTTCACAATTGTTTATAAGTAATAATATTAAGTGCTGCAAATATAATAAATAATAATACATGCAGTTTACTAATATAACGTGGTAACATTCAAATCGTCTGTCAATGTCTTTGTCATAAAGTGAAAATAATTTTTTCTGCGAAACAACTTGATTATTCTTAAAGATTCATAAATTTTTGTATTACATATGGCTCAAGTCAGTAGTGTAAATCAATCGTCAAACGATGAGACCCTTAAAGAATTATTCGATGCTGCTATGAAGATGTTTGACAATATAGAAAATGGCAAAGAACCTACAAATAACGATTCGGTTCAGGTATGTTATGTCAGACAGTTATAACCAAAACATTATCAACTAAATCTTGTTATTAAATTATATTTTTAGCATTGATTAGTTATCACATAACTTCTATAATAAGAGATTTTATCGAAGGTTATATATTTTTAGAATAATCAAAATCTATATGTTGTAATTTGGTCTTTCAGATGAGTATTAAAACTGCGGTAGCAAAATTTGAAAAAATTACCAACTTAGTTTCCATGTCAGAAATTTTCAGCAGAAATGAAAGCTTTGATGAGTTGCCAACAGAATCCATTCAGTATTTGTTATTGCCTGCACTTCTTGGAACACTTACATTGAAGCTGTGTGGAAGGCCAAGAAAGGATGTAATAAATGTTTCTGAAGTTTATTTTAAGTATGTTTTTTTATAAAGTTTAAGTGAGAAATATAAGTTTAGATTTTTTTTTGTTTTATACATAGTGATAATTGGACTGTGGTAGTACGCACTATTCTTTTTGGATAATGGAATAAAAATTTATAATATAGATGAAGGATTATAGACTTCGGAACACCACAAAAAATGTTTGTTAGTAATGACTTCCTGTCTTATCATTAATCAATGAGAAATTAGTTTACAATAATATATTTTCATATAAATTCTCTCAGATAATAAAATAATAGAAATAAAACTGATGTTAATATTAAATGTTACAGAATAAATGTGTGTAATATTATTATTGTTTATTACAGAGATTTTTTAATGAGGTGCAAAGATTATGGTCTCACTGACATGGAGATACCACAGAGTAATAGTGAAACTCAAACAACAGTTAGTAGACCACAGAGTGAACAGGCCAAAATTGCTATTATGGTTAGTGTAAATAAGTCAAACATAGCAACCTTAACTTACCTGTTTCTTATATATTTTGAGCCTGCTTCTAAAGTTTATATTAATATAATGTGAAATCTAAATGAATCATTTTAATATTCATATATTTCAAAAGTATAATATTACAGTAGTAATATGTAATGTTTGTTAAATTATTATTGCAATTCTTTCAGGTAAATACAAGAGAAGCTAAGATAAAACGATACAAGGAGGCAAAAGAATTGAAAGAAAAACTTGCAAATCTTACTAAAGCAATGTCATTGCCCAATGTTGATGATGAGACGAAAAGAGAGTACTCTAAGACATTGTTGCTAACTTACATAAATCAAGCTGTTGATGAGTTAGCCAGCATTGATCAGGAAAAACCATTACTGGATTATATAACAAAGCATAGTGGGGGTTAGTATGAAGGATTTTGTGACAAATGAAGTTAAACTAATCTAACTTGGTTGATTTAACCAGCTTGTAACAGTAACAAGTATTAGACTGTATTAATGATTAAAGGCACTGCAATAATGTAATTCAAAGGTGTTCCAAAAGAAACTGCAAACTAGTGTGAACCATGCAAGGTCATAGGTGCTCTCAAGGTCAGCCCTGTAGTCTCAGACTAGTAAGAATAGGACTAAGGTAAGCCCTGCCTGTCTTAGAAGGCGACTAAAAGGGTCTAGGAGTTTCATGGGCCTTGTGGGTGGGGACCCTTATTGCTCAACTAGCGAACTTGTGTGGGACAGCATATGGTTCAGCGATGGTGCTTAGAAGGGTTAAGCTCCTCCTCAGAGATGTTTAACAAAAAGTGTAGAAGGGCACCAGTGGGTTCTATAAGAGATCTCAGAGCTTCTCCAAATGTACTGATGCAGACCACCAAGAGGGTTTTAGTGAGTAAAAATCTCACATAATCCTGGATTTCCGCTTAAAGCAGGGTATCTTTCGAAGATTTGATTAGATTAGAGAGAAGATTTCAGAATGTCAATTAAGTGCATGTCGCAGAGAGCTAGTGCAGAGATTCTCAGTAGAGGTCTATAAGTATTTTGCAGCAAATCATGATAAAATAAATTGTTAATACTATATTTCCAGAGCCGAAGGCAAAGCACAAAGAGAAATCTGCACCATTGAAGCCAGTCATTATAACCCGTGATGCAGTTCAGAAAGCAGTGTTCGGAGCAGGCTACCCTTCTCTACCTGCAATGACTGTTGAAGAATTCTATGACAAGAGGGTTAAGGAGGGAATGTAAGACAATTTTCTACCTCCGTGATAACAGAACATTAACGTCTGTCTAATTTTTTTACTTATATTGAAAAAATATGTAGTTAGAGTGATTTATAACCGCAGATCACTGTACACCAAATGAGGTCCAGGTCCAAGCAATATAATATTTAAATTAAAAACAATGGTAGTGTCATTATCCTCATCAGCCGGCAGACGTCTACTGCTGGACATAGGCCGCCTCCAAAGATCTTCACAGCTAGGTGCACCGCATGCAGGTGAGGTTGACTTGTGCTCTGTAAAATGTTGGGTGGAACCCCTTACACCCCTTGGTATGTGTTTAGGATGTTTTAAGTAGATCTTCATAAGGGATCAATACAGGGTTTATAATTTATACAGAGAGAAATGTTTCGATTTAATTTTTTTTTTCTAAAATCTTTACAATGTTCTCAATAGTAAGTGTTGCTTAATCACCTTTATAATTAATCAACATTTATTTTTGATACTTAGTTTCCCAGGTCCTAATATACCACATACAAGGATACAAACGGCTGACACCGATCAAGATGAAGCTGAAGAAATACGGAAGGTGATTATTACTCATTCTTCTGATAGTTCAGTTAGAAAGCTTACACAGCAACATGTTGACTTATAGGTGTATAAAACCGAATTTCACATTTTCATGTTGCTGTGTGTACTGCAATGGCCGTAGCTGAGCGTAGCTGTTGCCACCGTGTGAACAACAAAATGATCTTCAGCTGCCACTTTGTTAAGGAGCGAACTATCGAGAAAACATCTGGCCTAGGGCTAGCTAGCATCCTTGTAATTTCACCACTATAACAGTACTGCTGTGTTGCCAATGTCAACGTATAACGGCGAGAGTATTCTGGGCAGGACTGCTTCACCATGTACCACCTCGTTAAGAACATCAGAAATTGGGGTAGTGTTAGCTCATTGTAGATATAAAAATTAAATACTTTATCTTGGTGTATTTATCATTGTCACAGGAGCGACTGATTGAACAAGACGATCCAGAGGAACTGGCAAGGCAGCGGAACATGGATGAATATAAAGACGACCACCGCCGCGGTTGGGGTAATCGGTACAACAGGAGCTAATGAAATCGCTAACCCGGTACGGATGCCGTATTCACTGTTGACGGGGACCGCGTGCCGTAACAACGACTTCTATTGTCGTATCCATGTAACAAATGGAAATAAATTAATTAATATTTTATTATGGGTTTACTTGTGACCCTTACGTATAATAAATCCGTTCAAATGCGTTTTTCTAAAGACTTGAAAAAAGTCTTATCATCATCATCAGCCGATAGATGTCCACTACTGGACATAGGCTCCTCCTAAAGATTTCAACATACAGCCAGATTGGCCTTGGGTACCGCTGGGCGCTAGAGGGGCTGTCGTACGTAAGGGTTCATATGGGGTTGGGCCATTTGTTATCACGCTGGCCCAATGCGGATTTGCGAGAGCCAGAGCCTCGTTTATTGAGTAGCAGGGTGCACAACGAGCAGGTGAGGTTGGCTTAAGTCTCGTGAGTTGTTGTGCGGGACACCTTACACCCCATATCCTTATCACTAATGTTTATCAGTCTTCAGTTTTCCTATGTAAATATATAATTTTTTTTTATCTACAAAGGGTGCGGAGACCTTTTCAAGAGGTTTATGTGAGGAGATATCGTTAGCTCATGATTTAATTTCATCTTGTTAAGTGACAAGCGAGGTCATGGATGATGATGTGTGTTCTTCCAGAGTACTCTAGATCACGTATCCCACACGAAATACAGCAATGTTGCTGCATCGGCAAATTTACAATGTAAGGGTGAAACCTACTGTTATTCGCCGGACGAGCTCAAGATAACCATATAAGAATATATAGAAAATAATAATGAGAAACCAGTAACGGAACTCTTCATATTGGTTGCCTCATTCGGTAAAGAATTATTGGAAACCAGTACTTTTTAGGGATAGATTGTTAAAGTAGACGGTTACTGCAATGAATATTATTATTTCCAAGCAATGGGATGCGAACATGACAGGGTTCCGTATCAAGGAGAAGTAGCTATTAAAATTACCGAAAAACTATACTGGTGGTAGATATCTGATGTCTGAGATCGTCTAGGTAGGTGCCGCCGCCAGCCCTGTAATCTCGGGCTAGTAAATATAGAACTAAGGTAAACCCTGCCTATCGTAGAAGGCAAGTAAAAGGGTTTAGGAGTTTCGCGGGCCTTATTGCTCAACAAGCGAACCTGCGTGGGACGGCGTATGGCTCAGTGATGGTGCCTAGGAGGGTTAAGCTCCTCCTCAGAGACGTGCTAATACAAAGTGTAGAGGGGCACCAGTGCGTTCTATAAGAGATCCCGGAGCTTCTCGGAATGCATTAATACAGACCACCGATGGGGTTTTAGTGAGTAAGAAATTCACATAACCTGACTTCCCCTCAAAAGCAGAGTATTTTTCGAAGATTTCTCCCCGAAAAAAAGGCAGGTACCGCCACAGCGCCTATTGCAGCTATCAAATAGTAGTGAGTAAACATTACTGTGTTCCGGTTTGAAGAGTGTTGCAGCTAATGTAATTACTGGAATAATGAGACTCAATATTGTACGTCTCAGGCGACGAGCGCAATGTGGTGCAGTTTGCATCATTCTAAATAGAGCCGTTGATATTGGCGGGCGTTGTCAAAAAAAAATATAGTTATGTAAAGGTCGTATCTACACCAGTGTCTGTCAGACGTACGAACATGGAAAAGCTCATTAAATCTCTTCGTTACTAGAATTGTCATTTTCCATATGCAATTTATTTTCAAGGAAAATTAAAAAGACACATTACGTGGCCCTTTTGATGGTAAGAGATTGAGAATGGAAAATATGACATAAATTACGATTCGACCTAACTCTTTGTTTCTTTCGGCTCAAATTTTCACAGCAGTTAATACCTGAATATGATTTAAAGAAGTAATATAGAATCGTGTCCGCATCCCGCGCAGCCCGAGAGGTCCGCAGTCGTCACCGGTCGCCTAACGTTTTGTAACAATATATGTAGCTTTCTCCGGCTGGTGCCATGAAATCGAAAGTGGCAGTTCACGAAGCTACCTTATTATGTAACGGAGTACATAACCCTCGTAACAATTATTTGTATTCACCTGTTAGTAATGAACGATTACGTTTCACATCATTATGCACAAAACAATTGAGATCGTCTATATTGTGGTAAATGTGAACAAGTACGTCTCTTTATTTTTTCTTTCGAAAAAGCTTCAATACACACAGCACGATCATCTGATGGTAAGTGATTTTATTTTTATGGGGAAATCTTGCATTGGATACATCTTTGTTGTACCTTAAAGTGTTTTGCCGGACTCTTACCAGCTCAAACCCCACGGTGCCCTACTTGTCGCCATTAATCTCTTTTTTTCACGCCGTCGAGGCCTTATATTACATATTCAGTGACAGGTAGCCCTTGATCCCGTCACCTACGTTATGGGGGTCGGAGAAAGGTATGCTACCCCTCCTTCGACGCCTGACTCTTTGTCTGCGGACAGGAAGATCAGAGGATTTTCCTTTTCTCTTTCCTCAGTCTCTTTCTTTATCATGATTCCTTTGCAGAAACTAACGCCGGCATTCCACAACTTCTCGTATCGTGTTATAGCCCTAATAAAGGCTGGAAGTTAGAGGTCTCTACTATGCCGTGCTCTGCCCTCTTCTCTGCCACAGTGGTGGCACACAGTTGTCTGCTCTCTCCCTATACTGTGTAAATACTCACCAAAACAGCCATCCCCAGCAAGTATCTGCGTCAAACGAAAGGTCAATGACCCTTGCCGTTTATTTATCGATGGTAAGTGATACGTTAACTCATAATAATATAGTACAATCGAAAATATTACGTGATGACTGTGAGATCAGGATATTTGCCATCTCAGTTTTCCTGTAATGCTGTAAACCGCTCTAGACGATCGCGATAATAATAAAATAAATATAATATATTTTTAATTATTTAGTTTATTATTCACGAAAATATAATTAATTAGCATGAAGGTTGTTAAAAAGTAACTTGGTATTATCCGCGTTGTACTTATTATATGTATATAATAAGAGTAAATTTTCCTTTGGGTTTAAAAAGAGATAAACAAGTTTTATATATAATATTATTTAAATGACGTATGAATGCTTCAGGTTTACGATATCTATCCATTAACATGGTTGAATTATTTAATATATTTGTAATAAAACCGGTAACTTCATAAGTTTATAGTTTTGCGACAGGTTGCCTCACTACTGAAAAGAGGATTTTTTTTATTGACGCCCTGTTCTTGACTAATATGATCTTGTTGGAAACTATACATAAGTATAATTAATGAATATCGCTGACGCTTTAACAGATGATAATATTTGAATAGTACAGCCTCCCACGAGATTGTCTGTTTGTTGCCATGACCCTGTAATATTATAGTCTATGATATCTTTGTTATGGTAAATGATAAGCCTGTTCACGATAACATAGGATGATGGATTGACCTTCAGGATGCTAAGAAAAACTTGACGTACTCTTGTAAATTAAATAAAGTTATATGATATGAAAAATTTACTTGTTAATTAAATAACAAGGATAGAGTTGCTCACGATTGATTTGTGTAACATCCTGGTCGGTGGTGATGTGTGTGTTTCCTCATCAGCTGCCGGTAACAGTATACAGTAATTTGATTCAATTACGTTTGTAAAACAAGGTGGCGGCGTCATGTGCGAATGGGTTGGAAGGTTTGCACTTGTAAGGCGATAGAGTGCCGAGCTATTAGCTGAGGGCGATCGATTGCTTCCGCACTGTTTATGGGCAAGTGGGGCGCGGAAGTGCGGCGCGGCGGGGAGCTGCGCGCTGGACGCTTCCAATGCTGCCTAATCAATGGATGTGGTGAATAGTTTTCATTAGGGTATACTTATGAGCCGCGGTTGTGTTTCGAACGGAGATGTCATGACTTCTCCAAATGCTGACAACTTCCACCAATGGGGTATAAGGAGTACCAAGGAGTAGGTAGGTCTTTATTGCCGGAGACTGTCGAGGTAGGCACCATCATCATTATGAGTCGATAGATGTTTGCTGTTGGACATAAGCCTCTTCAGTAGGTTTCGATCGCCGGTCCACCTTGTGGAAGGCCTCCCAATACTACGTCTATCGGCAAGCGGGCGCCACTCGAGGACCTTACTGACTCATCGGATGTCCGCAGGCACCACCGTCAAACAGTAGTGTTCAAACTGTACTGTGTGAAGGGCGCTGTAGCTAGTGTAATTACTGGAGTAATGAGACCCAACATCTTATGTTTCAGGCACGACGATTGCAATATGGTGCACTGTACATCATCCTTACTATCGGTATGTTTTTATGAGCGAGTGTATCACTTACCATCAGATGAACGTTTCGCCCATCTCGTCGCTTCATTGAATAAAAAAAACCCCTGTTTTCACTCTAAGAGACAGGGCTTCTTTTTAAAGATTTAGAAGACGAAGAAAAGCACGCCTAAGAAAAAAAGGGTATACTTATAAAAACAAAGATAAAAAAAAGTTATTGATTTGTTTAGACAAAATATAGACTAAAAATATTAGGTTGGGGAAAAAGAAATCCATTATTTTTTCGGTAGATGGCTGTAGTGATAAATTTCTCGTAAAGTATCGATCAAACAGTTTCAGCTTTATGCTCGTTGGAAAGGTGACATTTCGCAGTAAAAAAATTCTTTTGCTGTTTTTTGTTTGGTGCATTCAATTGTGAGTTACAGGGTGTTAAAAATGGAAGTGAACAAAGAGAAAATTCGATACATTTTACAGTTTTTCTTTGACAAAGGCGAAAATGCAAGCCAGGCGGCTAAAATTGTGAATGGTGTTTATGGACCCGATACTGTAACAGCCAATTATGTGCAATTTTGGTTTCGTAGATTCCGTTCAGGAATTTTTGATGTTAAAGATGCACCTCGCACAGGTAGGCCGGTCCCCGAAAATGTCGATAAAATCGGAGAAATGATCGAAGTTGACCGGCATATTAGCAGTCGTAACATTGCCCAGGACCTAAAAATGGACCACAAAACAGTTTTAAACCATTTACACAAAGCTGGATTCAAAAAGAAGCTCGATGTTTGGGTGCCACACCAATTAACAGAAAAAAACATGATGGATCGAATTTCCATCTGCGAAGCCTTGGCCAAACGGAATGAGATAGACCCATTTCTTAAACGGATGGTGACTGGAGATGAGAAATGGATCACATACGATAACCCAGTGCAAAAACGATCATGGTCAAAGAGCGGTGAAGCACCTCAAACGGTGGCCAAACCAGGACTAACGGCCAGGAAGGTTCTCCTGTGCTTTTTGTGGGACTGGAAGGGGATTATTTATTATGAGTTGTTTCCATATGGCCAAGCACTAAATTCTGATCTCTAGTGTCAACAACTGGACCGTTTGAAGATAGCAATTGACCAGAAACGGCCAGAATTGGCCAACAGGAGAGGTGTCGTGTTCCACCAGGACAACGCTAGGCCACACACGTCTACAGTGACTCGCCAGAAACTTCGGGAGCTTGGTTGGGAAGTTTTAATGCATCCGCCATAGAGTCCGGACTTGGCACCAAGCGATTACCATCTTTTTCTTGCATTACAAAATTTCTTTAGTGATAAAAAATTGGCATATAGGGAAGATTGTGAAAATCGGCTACTAGAGTTTTTTGCAAATAGAGACCAGGACTTCTACGAGAGAGGCATTATGAAGTTACCTTTAAAATGGCAACAAATCATAGAACAAAACGGTGCTTATTTGACCCAAATCGGACAATCCGAAGCATGTTAAATAAAGTCCTGAAGTTCATATAAAAATAATGGATTTCTTTTTCCCCAACCTATTATATTGTAATGGTAAGTGATAATTCATCTCATAATGATATTGTGTTAATTAAGATGATGTACACCGCACCACATTGAGCTTGTCACTTCGAGACAAAATAATAAGACTTTACCGTAGTAATTTTACTACTTAATTTTTTTTACTGGGACAAAGTAATGTTTAGCCGTAGAAATAGGAACTGCAGTGATATCTATCTCGATGATCTCCATCAACCGAGACCTTTAACCAATCAGAATAAAAGTTATGTGTTATAATATATCTGTAATAAAGATATCCAGGTTTTATAGAAATAGATATTTACTTGTAGAAAATATTACGGTATTTTTTTTACGTTATGCCGTTATCGATTTTTAAGATATTATATATAGTTTACATAAGTTACACATTATTAATAAAAATTGGAACGTAATAATCGTATGTAAATTTGACGTTTTAGAAAGTGAGTAAATCAAATATTTTTTTAAAGTAACAGTATGAATTCCTCATTAGTATGCAAATATAAATCAATGAGGTTTCCTTAAATATTCTACAAATCTATTACCAATAGAATTAGTTACGTTTGTCATTAACAACGTATTTCTTATGATATATAAATGATCTAGTTCATTCGTGATATTATGAAATGTATGAATTGTTGGTTATATAATTAAGTTTTGTGATCAAAATAAATTTAAAGGAGTTTAATAAAAAATAATAATTTTCTCGGTAAGTAATGAAAAATAAATACCACCTCTATATTTCTTTGATATTCGTGACTCGGCGTGCATGGAGCGAGGACGTGTAGTTGCCAGCAGCAGACTTCATTCACCATCGTGGATAATACTTCTGATTCATCGGCTTAGCTAGGAAACAGTTTTACTCTTCCTCATGTAGCACAACTCGTAATAATAAATTTTAGTTATATAAACTATATAACAAAAGGAATGGTAAGGAGTTAATACCAAGATTTATTATTTCTTCCTTCAGTTATCAAGACATTTTGCTGGAATATCAGGGAACTTGATTTTGTGCTGGAGTCAATGGATCCAAATATTCGGTAATGACTTGATATTTCCATGGCACGTATTTAGCAAGTAGATAGTTTTAGTGATAATAATAAAGTAAACCGAAGATTGCCATATGGACGACGGGATAGAAAATTTTGGCCGTCACTTTACTTTTGGGTGTTGTAAGAGATTAATCAGGGTTTTATTCCTGAGAAAGGACGAAAGGAAAGTTTTACCATTCTAACATGCATCCGATTGGGAAATATTGTTTTTAGTAGATGATAATCGATTATTATCATGACAATAACCGAATAAAAGAAACAAGTTGTAAATTTAGACGAACGTTATAAATAATTAACTTGTATACTTTTTCTTTAATCAAATCATTCTTAGAATCAAATATAATTTACATTAAATATTAATTTACATCATAGATACTGTAACAAAATACATTAATATATAAAAATAAGTTGTTTATCAATAAAGAATGTTAAATAACAAGAGTGTTTAAGTAGCTAACATAAAAACTATTCGAATTTATAATGTTAAATAATAAGCGAAAGTTAAAAGAGATCAAAAGACGTGTCTCTAATATATAAAACTATACAAAAATATTTTAAAATACTGTATTCAATCAAATTCTGTAATCTATAATTAAAATACGAAAATGATATTTAAAAAAGTTTAAGTTTAAAAAGATTCATTACAATAATAGGAGAAAAAGTCCAATAGGCGGGTGTTCGTGTAATACCCTAGGGACAACAGGAAATTGTTCGTGTATCGACCGGTCGAAAAGTGACCGGCTAGATACGTCTTCGTCATTGTCATACATTGTCTTGTGACACATACTGAGAGGATCTATGGGGATAGTGTACTCCGGTTGAAATCCTAAAAATATAAAAATGCAAATATGAATGTATTGTGATACTTTATGATAGCATAAGAGGATGAATATGCCTATGTGAATTTTTTGCTTCATCAACAGTAAACTGATAATGGTAAAAATTGATCTAAATTACTATTAAGTATTTTTCTATTTCTATTTATACCGTATTGATATTAAGCAACAATATATATATATATAATTGTTTTTGGAAGTTGTTTATGAAAAAAAAAATGCGTTGATCTGCCTTACATCCGGCTGCATTCACATTCTTCTTTGCTTTTTCATGTTATGTTATGCCTTCATCATTTCATCCATCAAATACGAAGGTAGGGATTTCACCAACATAATAAATAATTCAAATAAAATTAATTTAAATGTTGCTCAAACTGACGGCCACGGGACCTATATCCGGATACAAGCACGAAGCCTTTTTCTTAAGTTAGATCGAGTAACTCATCCTATGAGATGTTCTCTTATTTTGTCAGCAGCGACGATGACGCGTGACTTTAAATCTTCTGACACGTGACACCATAATTAATAATCGCAACGTGTTAAACCAGAACACCTGGCGGGCCGCGGCGTTGCTCCGCCTCGGCCAATCTATCGCCGAGGGAAAGAGTTATCCTCAAAGTAGGCGTTTCCCCACAATAGACTTTTCTACGCAGCAGACTTCCTCACAGTAAGCTTTTCCTCGCAGTAAAGTTTTCCTCGCAATAAACTTTTTCTCGCAGTAAACTTTTCCACGCAGTAAACTTTTCCCCGCAGTAGACTTTTCTTCGCAGTAAAGTTTTCTTCGCAGTAAACTTTTCCTCGCAGTAGACTTTTCTTCGCAGTAAAGTTTTCTTCGCAGTAAACTTTTCCTCGCAGTAGACTTTTCTTCGCAGTAAAGTTTTCTTCGCAGTAAACTTTTCCTCGCAGTAGACTTTTCTTCGCAGTAAAGTTTTCTTCGCAGTAAACTTTTCCTCGCAGTAGACTTTTCTTCGCAGTAAAGTTTTCTTCGCAGTAAACTTTTCCTCGCAGTAGACTTTTCTTTGCAGTAATGTTTTCCTCATAGTAGACTAGGGAGCCCTGTGAGCTGATCTCTTATTTTGTTAGCAGCGATGACACTTTCCATTGTGTTTAACACAATGGAAAGTGTCATCGTTTCAATCGTGTCAAAAAAAATGTCAAGTGTCAATCACCAACAATCTTGTCACGAGCCTGGTTGACGCAGCCGGGTCTGTAACGAAATGGTCTATGATTCCCTCTTCCGTCTTGAGTATCGTATACGCGTGGCCTACCTTCGTCATGTCGCCTCTGTTCCCCAGGCAACAGCCAGGTACCTTGACGCGTTGATGCGCCGCAGTAAAGGCTCTCACTCAGTACTACTTGGTGGGTGACGATTTGGAAAACATTGCTCATATTCTCTTTGTTTTTGTAAATAATTTCCATCACCAAGTCCATAACAATAGAAAATATCAGCGTATTCTTGATTATTGTAATCCGCCATTGAAATGAAATTAAAAAAGAGTCAAATTAAAGGCCGGCGCGGCGTCTACTATTATGAGTGTCTACAGTTTGATATTTCATGGTACTTGGTTTTATTACAAGTGTTTTTTTTTTCTAAATCTTAGAAACTTTATGTACTTTCTTATACCTCGTCAGATAGGTATTGAAATCAGGTACTTATTTATGTGCTTTATACTTTTTTTTTTATAGATAAAATTTTGTTTTAAGTTTGAATAAAAATGTAAGTGTGATGCCTTATTTTTTACTGTCACGACTTTCAAAGAACCTAATTTAAAACTTTTATGGTCCTAAGTGATCATTAATAATGTAATTTAATAACACAATGATTAAATAATAATTACTACGTTTAAAAATTGTGTAGACATAAGTAAGAAATAAAATCATATAATTTATTTCCTAGAAAATCGGGAATACTTTAAAAAATATTTAAAAAAACTTATAATTCCAGAAGCATTGTTTTTGTATGGGATATTCCATACATAGATAGATAGGATACGAGCTATGCTTTAGCCCTGACAGATCTTCTCCATCTATCACCTTTCACCCTGTATATGCATGCGCTGGTGACGTCGCGAACCTCCGTTAGCCGCTGGTGGCCGGTGGGGCTTAGAATGCGTGGTGCAGGTGCATTTGCATATCTCATGCTCGGCAACTGGGTCGGCTGGACGGGCTCCATTATAATTAGTAGGGCTCCTCGTTCCGCGCTAAGATTGAGGAGCTTAAATGGCAATGAAATTGTTAATGGTTAGAGCTCATTCACACTGAAATTTGACGTATACATTAAGCAGTTTTTATAGGTGTCGGGATTAACAGGACCTAATAATATATACCGCTTATACTGTTTATACCAATATCTCTCCACTTAGGCTATTTGTAAAGCACCACATTGCTCTCATCGCTTTATGTTACTACACGTTTTACTGGTGTTAGGTCTCTGTTGCCGGAGACAGTCTAGGTAACCACCACTGCATGTTCTAGTTGTTTCTGGCGTCAAATTGCAGTGTGCAAACATTACTGTGTTCTAAATTGTTGGGCGCAGTAGTTAACGAAATTACTGTGGTAACGAAAGGTAACATCTAATGTCTCAAGGCGACGAGCAGAATGTGGTGCAAAGTAGTCTTTTTTAGTAACTAACGTCATATTGTTATGTGAAGTGAAACCACTTACCATCAAGTAAACCTCTCACTAGTGTGGTAACTTCGTAAAAAAGAGTCAAGATAAATCTTAGTGCCTCAGTAGTTTAACTGTCCAATTTCGAGCGGTAATATTTGGCTACGGAAGTAGCAACTGTTTTTTTTATTTTACAAAGCGACGATACGACGAGGACGTTTACATGATGGTAAGTGATGTGTTATACATAATAACGCTTTGTGTTCGTCTCCTTTAGACAAGATATTCAGTCTCATTATCCCAGTAATTTAATTACAGGGCCATTTAAACCGAAACGTAGTACTGTTTGTCGGTTGCAATAGGAGCTGCGATGGTATATCCTGCTAATCAAGAAACGAGGCTCTGGCTCCCACCAACTCGCGTAGTGGTAAGTGGCCCGAAACTGCAAATATGAAACCCTACAAACGACTACCTCTGGTGCCCGGTGATGCGGGTGGCACAGGACCGATCAATGTGGGGATCTTGTGGACAGGCCTCTGTCCAGCTGTGGACGTCTATCGGCTGATGGCGATATACACCGTATAGGACGGTACCACCATTATTAATGTAGTAAACTTGATGCAGCGCGTGTGGCGGTGCCTTTACCTCCGATTGGCAGTCGACGGGTGTAGTATGCAATTCATTCTCCCCGCCCGTACAGGTCGCGCCCGGTATTAATGGCGGCCGTTTAATAATGTAACGGTTACGGCTATTATGTTAATTAACGCATTAACTATCAGATTAGACACTTGCTCAGTTTAATATTTAACCAGACAAATAGTCTCCAGACCTTTACTTAAGTTTGTTTAGCTTTTACTTTACACTTTCCTAATAAATATTCTATTTTGTAATTACACCTTTTCTTTATTAGCAAATTTTTCGTCTTATTCATCAGCCGATAGACGTCCACTGCAGTTCATATGGGGGGATATGAGAGTTTCTCTTTTGTAACAAAATTTTCTCATCATCATGTTGAAATTTTTTTTATTATCATCAGCTTATAGACGTTTATTACTAGACATTGGCTTCTCCTAAAGATCCTCACGTTTGTGAGAGTTTATATGGGAGGATTTGGGCCATTTCCTAGCATGCTTGCCCAATGCGGGTTGGTGAGAGCCAGAGGCTTCTTTGTTGATTAGCAGGGTGCACCACGGTCAGGTGAGGTTGGCTTGAGTCCCGTGAGTTGTTATGCAGGAACACTTTTCACCTCCTTGCTACTTGAATATAACTAGTAAAAGGCCGGCAGTCAACAGAATTGCTGTTCTAGTTACATTAAAATCTAATTATTATCAATTTTAATTGTTACGGACTATTTGAATTGAATATATATATATTTATATATATATTTAAATATTCCAACGGAATAATATGTTTTTATGTAATTTAAATAAGTGAGTAACAATGATATATAAAATATATAACGTTTTAATTACAACGCCATTGAATTGATAATGGGGCGCGTTTATACCCGGCAAGGATACACGTCCATCTTGATATCGTTCAAACGTATCCTTAAGTATCCTTCAGATGCGTGACTCTCATAATAACAGATTGCCTGTTGCTGAAGAGATAATTTATTATTCAGCGTAGTTTGTTAGCGATGATTAGTGAACTATGCTCCTTCGAGACCGCACTGTAAACATTCTAACAAGGATGTCGTGTTGGGTTACCGTCAGACGAATTTTTCGCCAATCTCAACGGTTTCTATTATAAAAAATATTTTTCTAGGCCTTTTGAAAATCTTTAATGACAACATTAATATGATAATTTTAATAATTTGTCTTTTAGGAACAATTTTACGTTATATAATATTTACGAAGCAACGAGGGGAAGAGGACGTTCACGTAATGGTAAGTAATACGCCTGTCCGTAATAACGTGGTGCTCGTTAGACTAGTATACACAGCACCATTGTGCTCGTCATCTTGAGACATAAGATGTTAAGTCTTGTTACCCCAGTAATTTCACTAGCTACAGCGTTCTTGAAATCGGAACACAGCAATGTTTACATACTGTTTAACGCGTGCAAAAGGGGCTGTAATGGCACCTACTTAGGTTTCCGGCAATTAAAATCACATCATCATCACCCCATAGACGTCCACTGCTGGTCATAGGCCTCCCCTAAAGATCTCCACCTACAGCATGGCCTTCGGTGCCGCCGTGCACTAGGAGCCGTCATTTGTAGCGGTTCACATCGGGGAGACTTGAGCCATTTCCTACCACGCTGGCTCAATGCGGGTCAGTTGGAGCCAGAGTCTCGTTTGTTGATTATCAGGGTGCACCACGAGCTGGTGAGGTTGGCTTGGATCTCTTGAGTTATTACTGTACCCTTGCACCCTTTTATAATTAAGACCCACCACCGGTAAATTATAATTTATATTAAGTATATTTTAATAAGGTGGAGGTAGTGCAGTTGAGTTTAAAACCATAAATATTACTGTTTTTTTTAAACATTTTATTATTTAGAACATAATTTAATTTTTTTTTATTTATTTATCGTTTCAATTTTCGATCACTACAACAAAAATAATATTGTTGACATTAAAAAGCAAGCGTTAGATACAATAATGTCTATGGTACAAACGGTATTCATATCGTCTACAACTAAAAAGGTTACAAGTGAAAGGTGCATTAAATGTGCTGTTACTTATAAGGGGTGTTTTTGTTTATTAATAGACATCACCACTTAACGGATACGGAAGGCGTGCAGGCGACGGGAAGTGTTTTCACTCGGTCCACAATCTTCTATAAAGGTGTTATTAATTGTCGTTAGAAAATCGCGTTAACGACGCCGCTGCGGTTAACTGCTATTGCTATTATGTACTAGTACTCATTCAAGTCCCGTTTTTGTATGAATTCATTTATATCTTGTTACTGTAGTGGTAGATCATCATCATCTCCTCAAATATCTCCACATCGATCGTTCCCGCGTTGCTTGCATCCAGTGGGTTCCCGCGATTCTCACCAGATTCTCAGTAGTGGTACATTGGAGATGATAATGATGGGTAACGACGATGGATTGCTTAAGTGATATGAAAATGATTTCTATATATATACATTATTTACCCTCACTTACGGTGCATAGATATGGCACCTGACCTGAGGCTGGTTCATGGATTCAAGGTAACTCAGCGAGCGATGGAGAGAGCTACGCTTGGCATTTCTCTAAGGGACTATTTTCGGAGCAAAGGAATTCGATGGAGAATTAAAGTTCGACGTAGCTCTCAAAATCTGCAAGCAGAAGTGACAATGGGTCGGCCATGTCTGTTGTGTCAATGACGACCGATGGGTGAGAAATGTCTTGGAGTGGAGGCCGCGTACAGGTCGCAGAAGTGTACCACGCCCTCCCTCCAAATGGACCAACGTCAGGGCGGTCGAAAGTGGGTGGATGCGAGAAGCTGAGCATCCAGCATAAACAAAGGCTGATAAAGATGACGAGGAAAATGTTGATATACATTGTTTCCTTACTTCTAAACTTTTTTAACATTATACGAATATATTGATTTTAGTGATCAGTCTTTTGTCATCGTTCCCTTCCACCAGTACCCATACTTCTTAATTTACAGCTTTTCTTACCACTTAACCTGTGATTGCCATTTCATTATGATTTTTATCCACTTAGATCAGCCGTCGTTTATCACATGCCATCTACTTTCGTAGTTGATTATTATTTATTGCATTATTGCTGTCTTTCAAAGTTACAGCTAAAGTACTTCCGTCGATAGTTCGTGGAGATGTAACAAAGAATCGATTTCTTGGTTTCTTGGCATCAAGATATAGTTTAGTTTTAATAATAAAATTATTAATCTAAGTTATCACATTAAATGCAAAACGGAAGGATTACTTTGTTTATATCGCGTGGGATTTTCCCTGTCAGTCGAACAATGTGCGGGACCGCGCCATGTGTCATGATTGCTGAGCTGCCGCTGGTGTTATTGTTATCTTGGACGAGCATTGTGTCTCGAACAAGTTCATCATGTTTTATACCTTACGAGAATAAAGCGATAACGTTGTTTTCAACCACTTTATTATCGACTTTGGTTTTATCTTAAATTTTTATCTCTCACGGTGTCGTCTCACGTGTTTATTGTCTGTGGTTAATTTTCCAGTTGCAAACGTTTTGTCGTGTTACAAAGACAAGTTGTTTTCTCTATATATCTTGAGTGTGTTAAGATGCTGCAATGTGATGTCGACTCTTTAAAGGTAAAGTGATGTCTTTTTTTTTGTATTAGCTTAAAACTAAACACGAGGAAGTATGTGGTAGTAATATATTGTATACGCGCCCGATATGATGTTCCCACAACACTATTTTAAAGTAGGAAAGACAGTTTTTACCAGAACAAAGCAATTCTAAACGATCTTCGGTAACAGATAGCTTTACCCAGTAAAGCTGTTAATAAGAAAACATAATGTTTGCGTTTGGTTCAATATCCCTTGGTTATATGTGGACAACCTTTTGCATGGTTTATAGCCGGCGATGTGTTAAAAGCTTGACAAACAAAAGCGACCTTGAGGGCAAACACAACCAATGCATGTGTCCCTTCAATGTTTGTATATTTTAATAAATTTTGTTTCATTTTAACGCAACGCTTGTTTGTACACGCATTAAAAAGTGAAAACCAATTTCAAGGGCTGTGTAAATGCGAAAGCTTGGCAAACTTTGGATAACAGCAAAGAACATTAAGAAAAACTTTTTTTTTATAGAGAACGTAAGCAAATACCTCACGTGAGGGAAAGTGATCGCTGCGGCTGCGGAAAGACGCTACACCTTCGTTCAAAAATAATAGTTTTTTTTTTTAATTCGACGAAGCGTCCAGGCAAGCAAAAAGTTCTCCCGATGATAAGTGATACGCTGGCTTGTAAAAATGTGGCGCTATATCACTTGAGGTTTACTCTCGTTACTTCAGTAATTACACTAGACACAATGATGTTTGTACGCTACTATTTGCCTGCAGAAATAGGAGCTGCGGTGGTCTTCGGCAACAAATACCTTTTTTTTTATGTTTCGGGGGAAAAATCTTCGAAAGATACCCTACTTCTAGGGCGAAGTCAGGGTTATATGAGATTCTTACTCACTAAAATCCCCTCGTCTCTGCATTAGTGCTTTTAGAGAAGCTCTGGGATCTCTTATAAAATGCTTTGGTGTCCGTCTACACTTTGTGTTACACGTCTCTAAGGAGGAACCTAACCCTCCTAGGCACCATCACCCAACCATACACTGTCACACGCAGGTTTGTTTGCTGAGCAATAAGATCCCCCACCCTCAAGGTCCGCGAAACTCCTACATCCATTTAGCGTCTTCTACACAGGCAGGGCTTACTTTAGTCCTATTCTTACTAGCCTAGACTACAAGGCTAGGCAACAGAGACCTACCACCAGTAATTTTTTATGTTCATAAACCTCATTTTATTTAGTTAATCGATTCAGTTTTTTTTTATTAATGTCTTCAATCCTTTATTTCACATAATTTTGAGTAACATTTAGGCAGTAGTTAGATCGCTTTCAAACACTTTTGTTCTCATTTGTTACGGCGGAAGAATTACATTAAGAAGATGGTAACTAACGAAGCGGCATTCAAACTGCGGAACACGAGGAACCGGAACAAGCTGATCGACCACTGCGTCGCTGTTGCACAATAAACGAGAAAAAAAAAATGTTATTTAACTTGTAATTGAATTAAGTCATGTTTTATTTCTCCCTCGTCTACAACAATGTTTGCTGCTACGTTGTTAGAGTTACGTAAGTGACGCAAGTTGTACCGTGCGTACAGTCGGCATAGAAAGTTTCCACGCGCAAGTACAGAGAATCTGTGTAATGAAGCGGCAATATTTGTCAATTACGTAAATGTCGAGTTAGAAAGCGACGTGTGCCCGACGCGGTCGTCCGTGCGCCTTTGCCTCTCCGCTCTTGTAGCGCGGTTAGATGATTTGAAAAAAAAATCGCATTCGTTCAGAAAGATTTTTTTTATTACTGGCAACACTGATGTAGACTGCGCAGAGGTGAGGATAAACTTTGCTGCCGGATGCTGTTTAGATAAACACCACGCCAGCGCCTATTTCTACTGTCAAATAGTAATGTGAATGTTTTTTTTTTTTTTTATACTACGAAGCGACGAGACGAGTAGGATAGTCACCTGATGTTAAGTGATACACCAGCCCATAGCAGAGTAGCACTAGTTAGTATGTTATCCATAGGATCACATTGCGCTCGTCATATTGAGTCTCTTGATCTCGGTAATTTCACTAGCTACAGCGCCCTTCATACCGGAACACAGTAATTGCACACTACCGGCGGTAGCAATGGGCACTACTGTGGTACCTACTTAAATGGTCTCCGGCAACAGAGCCCTACCACCAGTTTTTAGTTCCGATTTGAAGGGCGTTGTAGCTAGTGTAATCACTGGGGTTATGAGACCCAACATCTTTATCTCGAGGCGACGAGCGCGATGAGGTGCAGTGTATATCATTTCTGTTTAACTTCTTCACTTTACCACATTTCCCTATAAACCTTCAGTGTGCTGTGGATCTGTGTGCAACAGACATGGATACAGTAATTACTCTGATGATGAGGAGGTTACGTAACCACACCCAGAAGATAATGGCCGACGTTTGTACGCCGGCAGAGTTTAACTGTGCCTTTGTTCTTTTTATTGCCGTATTAGGTAATACTTTGGTACGAGCACGTGACTTCCGGTCGGATGTCCCGCGCTGTGTAACGGCTTGTGTGAGTGTTCCCACTTAAGGATTCACGGGCCACCTAGCCAAGTCCAAGCCGGCTTCACCTGCTCGTGGTGCGCCCTGCTAATCAACAAACGACTGGCTCCGACCAACCAGCATCAGGTCAGGGTGGTGGGAATAGCCCAAATCCCTCCCATATGAATACCTACCTGATCGATGTGGGATTCCTTGAGGGAGTCTATCGGCTGCTGATGATGTACCAGCTAGTCTTGTAACAGTGTCTGATGAGTACTGAGTATTTTTATTGATGCCGTACTTCCGAATCCCGCTTCATTTTGATTATCCATCCTTTTTGTCTTCTATAATGTAGCATGATTACTGCCATCAAGGATATTTATCTGTGAGTTTTACCCCTTTAATGCTGGAGGATAATAACGCAAGGGGTGGTGGTAGTGATGGTGGTTGAGGGAGAGTTTTTATCAGTACATATTAATATTGAGATTCCTTTCCGTTTGCGACAAACAAATGACATAACCGCGCCGTACATTGTAATTAAATGCGACGCGTTGTCGCGATCCTCTGGTTATGGTCGTCCTTTACACATTCCAAGGTCCCGCGTTGACGTAAACACTCGGCAGGCACGTGAGAATGCGTGAATATTTTAGTACTTCTAATTAGTTTGACTAGGGTTGCTGTTAGTTTCACGGGTGTGAGAAACCTGAGAACGCTGAGTGAGGAACCGTGGGGTTTTAGTCGGTAAGAGTACGGCATAACTCTTCTGTTACCCCCACAGCAGAAGGGTATTCTAGGCAGGATTTTCCTTTTAGCCCCAGCTGCTGTAGAAGCTGATTAAAAGAGTTTTGTGTTCCGCGGGCTTTATAACTGAAGGTCCTCAAGGCCCTAGGTAAAGAAGCAAGACCAAGGTGAACAGCAAATGCAGATTGTGTATTCCTTAGAACGTGATTAGCCTAAATGCTCGTCGGCTTGAGATATAAGATGTATAGTCTCGTTAATCCAGAAATTTCACAAGCTACAGCGCCTTTCAAACCGTAATGCAGTAATGTTTACTCACTACTGTTTAACGGCTGCTATACACGCTGCGTTGGTGTTTAACCTGGACGGTCTTCCACAACAGAGACTTACTATCAATGGATCTAATTCTAAACTACAATCAACAGAGTTCGGGGAACAGCTATTATTATGTTGGTGAAATCCCCTACCTTCGTATTTAACACCAATAGTATGATGATGGATGAAATGATGAAGGCATAACATCAAAAATCAAGAACAATCAAACAGACGGGTACCAACCGAGACGGTCAACGTTAACAGAGACTTACCACAAGTAATTAAATTTTTTATTTATATAATGATTTTTTTCTAATGGATACGAAGAGCAGTCAGAGCAGCAGCCCTGACTGCGTCAGCTCGCGTCCGCCTGACGCGTGTCTACTTAAGAATCCGATGCATTCGTATCCGAGTTCCTCGACGTGTATGATTGTTATGTAGGAAAATTAAATGTATTCATATAAGTCACCTGTTTACATTCAATCGTGTTGTTTGTCACAAACTGATTTATTTTTTTATGATGAAGATTGCGTCGCAAGTTATATTTGCAACTATTGCAGCTCCGTCGGACACACGGCACGCGGATCTGGTATCCGCGAGCTAACATAGGAAAAACAAAGAATGTAGAACAAAAGAAAATGTAGTTAAAATTAAACTATAACTAACTAAACACAATAACACAAAACACAAACTAACGCAAAAACTATATATATACATATTGAATGCGGAAGGGATGAAGAGATGGATAGTGCCACAGGAGGAGAGACAAGGGGGGTGTAAATTATTTTATACATAGATATATATAAATATGAACACAAACTGAAAGGAATTCCGATATTAATATGTACTAATAAGCCCTTCCGCTCGCGTTGTCATCCTCCAGCATTAAAAGGGTACAACTCACAGATAAATATCCCTGACGGCAGTTACAATGCTACATTAGAGAAGACAAATATGATGGAAATTCAAAATGAAGCGAGATTCAGAAGTAAAGCATCAATAAAAGTACTCAGTACTCATCAGACACAATTTGGTGCACTATATGGTTCCGTAGATGCAAGCCGATCCATCATCATCAGCCGACAGACTCCCTCAAGGATTCTCATATCGATCGCGTAGAGATTGATATGGGAGGGATTTGAGACGTTTCCCACCACTCTGGTCCAGCACGGGTTGGCGGGAGCCAGGGCCTCGTTTGCACCACGAGCTGGTGAGGTAGGCTTGGCTCCCGTGAGCTGTTGCGCATCTACTTACTTCCATTTATTCCTTTACTATACACTTTTAATAACATTTGATACATTACTTCTATTTTAATGACCGTTTCTTATTTTTAACGGTTGCGATATAAAAAAAAAATAGTCTATAGTCAACGTTATTCTACTCCTTTGTGTATTCATATTTGTAACATAATTGAAAAGAAAAAAAAATGTCACCATTCAACAATTTGTTTGTCATCGACCTCTTTAAACTTTCTCATTTACATTATAAAATGTTTTAGAAGTAGTAATAAAAAGATATAAAAAATAACGTCTACTCACTGCTTAGTTCGCACCAACCGGAACACCATCAGGATCTCGTCGTGAATATGATGTTCATAGACAAGAGATGATATAACCTATAAAGTTTGTTATACATCACTCTGAACGATCTTGTCATAAAAGTTTTTTTATTATTCTAGTCACTTATCAGTCATTTTGAACTGGATCTCACGCTAACAGTGTTGTGAAAGATCCCAGTTTCATCAGTTTTTATACTTAATGATATTAAGCGACGAGAACAGCAGGATGTTCATGTTATGGCGAGAGTAAAGCCTGCCTTTAACAATCATGTGCTAGTTAAAGTGTTTACACCGACTCGTGTCGTGTGAAATCATTTTGAGGCGATTCTTAAAACATTAGATGATTCGTTTAATTACTCACAGTAATGTTACTAAGCAAGAGTAAATAAAAAATAGTAGTGTCGGACTGTGGTGTTTTATATGAAGTATGTTTCTAGAATATTTATCGGCCGTAGAGATCTTTAATAGGACATCCGTAATTACGGTAAGATTTATCTGAAAAAAGGGGTTTTAAAGGAACGGAGTTGATGACAGGATCGCTGTTGATTCTTAGCTACTCACTTAATTCTTAGTTACAACCTGTGATGTTCAGAGTATTATATACACTTGATATTGGCGAAATTTATAAGGAAACGCCATTAACCCAAGAGATAGATAGATAGATATCTGAAAAAAATCTTTTACTTACTACGGAATCGTGATTCCTTCTTCTCTACAGTCAATTTTTTTTACACGCTCACCCCGTCGCTATCTCTGATCTATTATTATTATCAAACACACAGAAAACCGTACATTATGCACAAACTTGAGGAAATGTATCGTGTAACATTTATCGAATATTATTATTGCTAACTTTGCCCAAATGGATATTAAGACGCTTTAAAAACACTATTGAAAATAAACTAGATTTTTAAAGGTACAATGCTTTTGTTACTTCGCAAAAATCACGTTGAAGTTATTACATAATGAATTGTGTGAACGTTAGCAGCTTATTTTTTTCCACCCTGATAATATCAGGACGGGCGAAGGGAGAAAAAACTTAATTAGAATCCTGCCGAGAGGAACACGCTGTCGGCGGCGGTGCTTGATAAAAAGCAATCGGAATAATTGATGTAATAAAAACTGATGCGCGAAACGGGTCAATGACCCTGGACCTTCGCGCAGACCATACAGCGGGTTCAGTTTCGGTATCGCCTTAAAATTATGTCCTGTCCTTACATTATGTATGGACAAAAAACGCGAGCCATGTGAAAAGACCTTAAAGTATTGCATCACTTTGTACCTGCGATAAAGATATATATACATATAAGTATTTTGAAATAATCCATTTGTTGTTATCATTATTCTCCATTAATCCAGTGGTGAACCAAAGCACTTGTTCTCATATTTAACTGGTAAACATTATACTACATGTATGGCCGCTATAATGTAGATTATGCAACTCATCTTAGAGGTCCTCCAAAGTTGTCAAGTTGAGGTTAAAAATTTCTAGTATTTTTCCTTTCAAAGCAACTGTAGATCCTCCTCATCTTCGATATCATAAAAGTTGATACGACCACATTTATTCAATACAGCTAATTTCTAAAACAAACATTACAAAGATTTTTAAGTTATATTTTTAGTGTTTTAACTTTTTGTTGGAATATCCTTTAGTTGGACAAATAAAAGATAGTTAAGATTTTATTCGCAAATCATAAAAAAATGACACTTCCCTGAAAATAATTGAAAGCCAATGACCCTCGCTTTTTCGTAGGTTATGTCCCAATGAATTCAAACAGACCGCCCGTTAGAGTTCTGACGTTTGTTCAGTGTTGCCATATTCGAAATGTTGCCAATATATAATTAAAGAATGTTACCAATATAAAATACAACAAATTTAATATTTCTTTTTATAACGCCTTAATTTGTTACGACTTTATACTATCTTTTTATATATAAAGCATTATATTAATCTGAATAGACGTAATGTAGTAGTACATAAAAATTGAGAATAATCATCCAGCACGTTTAGAACAAGTTACATCCGCACACAAACTTGACACTGATGAATTTAATTAAACAGTTAAATCGTGTGATCTAGTTTAACGATTTAACCGTTACGGGTGTAAACGTATTACAATAGTCTATTAAGTGGTTTAATTATCTTTTGTAATGAAAGAATATCTGGTCGCACTTCCTTACCGGTGCTTCCTTAAATTTATTTGAGAAAAAGAAAGAAGGAAAATAATTATTAAGACATTCACAATGGCTACTAAAAATATTAAGTGAAAAACAGCTTTATTGTTACTTAATAATTATTATAAAACTAAACAAAAACAAAGATAAAATATAGTTTTCTTATTAATGTGTATTTATATAAAATTTGCTGGTAGAAGCAATCTGGTTAGCTGGAAGACGTCCACTGCAGGACATAAGCGATCGGGAAGGATTCATAAGGAGGGATGTGGGCCATTTCCTACCACGCTGGCCCAATGCGGGATGGTTGGAGCCAGAGCTTCGTATGCTGATTAGCAATGTGCTCCGCGAGCAAGTGAGGCTGGCTTAGATCCTGTGAGTAGTTATGGTGGAACCCTTTCACCTCCAGTCTGTTTTTAAATAGCGTCTATCTCTGCTGCCTAACAGTAGTATGCAAATCTTACTGTGTTTCGGTTTGAAGGGCGCTGTAGCAAAAGATATTAATAGGGTAACGAGGCTTAACATTTTATGTAATTATTATTAGTATCAAGGCTATGAGCACAATGGGGTGCAGTGTATATCATCATTTATTATTATTCCTATTGTTATGACCAGGCGTATCATTTACCATTACGTAAATAAAAAAAGAGATGTAAGGGGTCCCGCCCAACAACTCACGGAGCCCACGCCAACCTCACCTGTTCGTGGTGCACCCAGCTGTTCAACAAACGAGGCTCTGGTTCCCGCCAACCTGCATCAGGTCAGCGTGGTGGGAAATGGCTCCGAGCGCCAGGCGACATCGAGAGCCATGCTGACTATGGACCGATCAATGTCGAGGTTTTTGGGGGAGGCCTACATCCAGTAGTCGACGTCTATCGGCTGACGATGATGATGATAAAACGTCTTTAAGAAAAAGAATTAAACAAATTTTGTCTTTAATAGAACACCCTGTATGTAACTTTATAATTATATTAGAGAATGAATCAAATAGATGACGTAGTCCAGTAAAAAGTATAGTGCGATTCAGCGTCTCAGACATTCAGTCTATACCTACGGTTCAGATACTTGGTTATTTAAGTTATAGAAATGAAACCTAGGACACAACATATATATTAAATAACATCTAGTCTAGACTTCTAAGTACTTTAACACCGTAATATTGAGATGTAGAAATATTATATATAGATGAAGATAAATTTAATTAGCTCAAAATGTTAGGGGTTTGAGGGATCCTGTATAACACGGGACCCTTTTTTTTTGGTTTCGGGGGGGAAATCTTCGAAAAGATACTCTGCCTCCTGAGGAGAAGTCAGAGTTATGTGGAGATTTTTACCCACTAAAACCCCCTCGGTGGCCACCTTCGGCGTTTGGCGAGGTCACGGGATCTCCGTTCGGAACACAACCGCGGCCTCGCTAACGCTATGCTGGAATAGCTCGTCCCGGGGTCTGCTTATACAGACCCTACCAGCCTCGTGAGTATTACTTCAATGACCGGAGACCACGTCCAGCCATTGTCCTCCTCAGGGTCGTTTAGAAGGCGATGAGAACCTCCATCCTGATCGCCAACAACCACAAAGGCCCCATTATGGTAGGGGAGCACCATTCACCGGTGCGACGTGTTGACGCACGGTAGTGCCACGACGGTTTCTTCTCCGAGCGGGATCTGTCCTCTCTCTAGCCCGCTCGGCAGCCTCCTTTTGTACCATTACAGTTTCGCAAAAGGAGGCTACGGCCATCCATGCAACGTCTCCTCCCAGCATCGCCGACACGCATGCTGGCAAGGAGAGGTTGTGGCCGATCCGATTTATTAAGATCCAGTTCCCATGCCGAGCAAACCGCGAACGTGTGCGATGCAGAATCCAGCTCTCTTCCTCCGCAGTGAAAGCAATTCGCCGTCGCTTCTCGTCCAATCTTACAGAGATAATCACTGAAACACCCGTGCCCGGTGAGTATCTATGTAGATCTATTGGTGAGACTTCCTCCGCGTCGTTGCATCCAGGCATCGAAGACCGGCAAGATCGCCCCCATAACGCGTTTGCGCGCATACCTCTCTTCCGAGAGCTTATCGCTCCACGCTGCAAGAGCCCTGCGCCGCTCCTGCCGTCGAATAACACGGGACCCAAGCTAACCTTACTTGCTCGTAGTGCACCCTGCTAATTAACAAACGAGGCTCTGGCTCCCACTAACCCGTATTGGGCCGGCGTAGTGGCAAATGGCCCCAATACTCCACAAACGTGGAGATCTTTGGAGTTTGGGACGTCTATCGGCCGATGATGATGATGGACAAGCGAAATGAGTTTTATAAGACTGTACCACCAATTAAACCCCATATATAGCCTCAGAAACGAACCTGCACCCCCCGTGTTATCAAGCAGCTTAAGTTTGATATACATCCAGCTCAACCCTACAAAACATTGCTAATTTGTTTTACATACATTATAGTACATATTTGTATTTGAATACAGTTTTCATTATGAATATAAATGCATGCACATAATTTGCATGCATGCAACTCCATTCCGTAGACGAGCGCATATCCTCGATGCATCATTGGCATGCTAACGAGGGTCGAGATGATGCTTTGTTGGAGTAACTGGAAGGATTCCATAGGTAAATATCATTTGTAATGGAAATACGCGACACTTATGGTAACTTGTATTGTTTGTTGGTGTAAACGAAGTGAGGTTCTTTCTTAAAAGGGACAGAGACAAAGACCTGGATTGACACTTCCGTAATGTGGTGCTAGCGGAACACGTACTTAAACCTATAGACTATATTCGAATCGATGCCCCTATGCCACCTCAAAGGAATCTTGATGAAAGATGGTGATAAGAAAAACAAGTGGTTACTGATAAAGTGGAAGACGAGTTAGTATTTTTATTTGTTTAAACCGTCGTAACGACGAGACCAGCTTTTCACTTTATGGTTAATAGATGATATACACAGCAGCACATTCTGGTCGTCACCTTCAGACATAAGATGTTAAGTATCGTTATCCCAGTAATTTGAGTAACTATAGCGCGCTTCAAATTGAAACAATACTGGTGGCAGAAATAGTAGCTGCAGTGCTATCAAATTTGTAGTAAGAAATTTGTCAGAAATATTCCCGCTCGATGGCATCTCACCACCCCCGAGCTCTTTTTCGTTCCTAACACCTCCGCAACTTCCTTTAAAGAAGGAATTTTTTAAAATCTATTCTTGGCTTACCTCTACCCGGCAGTAGTACTATTTCTATCAAATTTTGAGTCTCTACGTCTAATAGTTTCACTGATCGCTTTCTTGCTCTCTTTTATGTATATTGTACAAATTAAATACTATTAGTGACAATAAGTTTTCAAACAACTCAAGAGATGGCGCAACCATAAACAATAGATTACGCTATCGTTTGTCATAGCGCAAATCCTTATAAGGATCGTATATTGCATATTGTATTGCATACACATTGATACACATTGTATTGCAACATGTCATTACGGAGTTTACAATTATATCCATTTGCTGGATCTCTCTGGATCCCTGCAATATTAAGAGCCGTTGTTCAAGTATCAGTCTCCATACTTTCTGCTCTTCGCCTCAAGACTTCTACTTAAATAGATTGCTAGACTAATTTACTTGCTGTAGCTAATTAAACTAATATGATATCTATATGTTATGTTTTATATAATTAAATGTACAGATGAAGTATAATGAGCTGTGTAAATATTCTAACTACTGACCCATATTATTATAGAACGAAGTGTTACACGTCAACGTACAGCTTACCTCATCGCTATGCTTTAGCTTCCTCTACGTGTGGCGCGTCAGAGCCTTTTCTTTTCATATTTACTTACTCTTTTTCTTACATAATCTTTTTAGCTCTCTATTTCTCTATCCACATTTATAGTTATCATTATCTTCAATTACATCTTTTTCTTCCTCTTTTTACACACATCACCTCTCGGACTTGATTTTTACATATTTATATATTGCACTCCCTTAAAGTACATCATCATCGCTATGCTGTAGTCATGTGAGTCGTATTGGTTTAATTAATTAAATGGCCGTATCTCTTGTGTGGAGCCTCAAATCCCATCAGTGGGAACATAAAGAGGTCCATTTTTTAATGTATGTTATATATCTTGTATAACTGCTTATATTTGCTAATAAATAGCACAAGAGTGTCGTGTAATTTGTCTGTGTGTATGTATGCAAGCGCTCTGCATTAATTCAATTATACAATCATGTTTTTACATAACACGCGGTCCTCTGAATAGATATTTCCTTTGTATTTAATTTGTATAAACGATATTGAACTTTAAATCAGACTATTAAAGTTTAGTATTGAATGGTTTTAGTGACATCGTAGTGCTTGCTTTTATGATACTAGTGCTCAGAAACCTTACGTGTGACTCGATACGACAGTCTCAAAGACATTTTAAAGGTCAAACTAGACTACGACATCTAAACTAGAATAGATTTTGTTCATTTTTTGCGGTCAATTAATCATTACGTGTTATGACCCTAGTAGGTAAAGTCATTCTCTTTGGATTTCATGGTTTTTATACGCATAAAGTGACGGGTAAAAGGAGTGTTGGTAGGAAGAAACCGTGGCTGCGTAACATCAAGGAGTAGACAGGGACCGCAAGAAGTGCCCAAGCGTTCCTCCTCGTAGGAGACGGGGTGAAATATGGTGAACTGACCGTCTACTTCCGCTAGTCGGAGAGGCACCTTAAGAAGAAGAAGAAGATACTCATTACTTTAGATATCCACTACCTTCAAGAATGAATTGCAATTAAGTTAGTCATCATGCGGATATTGTGCAGTTATAGTAATTGCAACGTTTATTTTCTTTAAAAGTCAAAATTGCATAAAATTAATGAAGACGATTATAATTTATAATAATTACGTATGAAACAAACATTTCATAGACTCAAGAACATCCTCAGTGAATTTTTGAAAGTTGGTTCACTAGTAGAGGAGAAGGCTCTTCCGCTCCTTACAGTCGGCACGACGATGTCCCAGTTAAACACTGTGCATTATTACAATGGTTAGCTTTAATTGACCAACACGATTACACAACATATCCTCCAATATCCTCGGTTGTCGTATTTATACCGATATCTTGTATAAAGCATTGTATTTACGATTAAATTCATAGTAGATCTCTTTAGCTATAGAAGGTGCGCAGTTGAACCTTCGGCCGCTATACAAAACTTTCCGTCTATTAATAAGCTACAAAACTTATTTGACTACAAATTAAAAATTTATGTAATTAGTTTAGACATCATAACCATCATTGCAGCCTATTTTTGTCCAGTACTGAAGATTAGCATCCACCAGCGATTTTCACGCGATAGCTCTCGTATGTAATAATTTCATTCGATCCTTGTTTAATATAATATTATATCTGTTAATAAATTTAAATGTATTGTAAAAAGTATTTAAATCATTGATTTAGAAAGAATTGATTTTCGTGCACTCCTTATTAATATACAATTGTGAGTTGGAGATCACAATAAAAATAACAAATCGTCCAAAGAGTCAATATTGTCAGCTCTTGCTAAGAATTGGGCGAATCATAGACTGTATATAACAATAAACGGTGGAGGAATCAAAAATTGTTGTAAAAATACAACTTAAATATAAAGACGGCTGTTAAATTTAAAAATAGATCGGGATTTTTAGGCACAGTGGAGGACAATGTGAACAAGGAGGAGAAAAATTTTTTATGGAGTTTCAAGTTTAAGTTTGATAGAAGATCGTTGTGTTATACGCGAGCTCCCCCGGATTGTATTTAGACAAAAATCTAGTTTTGTAAGAGCGGACACACAAACAATCAGCTGCCAAGCGGACCATGAGCTAGGAAACGGTTCTCTTACAATTATTAATAACGATGGGAACGGAAACGTATACTTAATTAGCTGAAAATAAAATTAAAAGAAGATGCTCGTTTCAACATCAGCGCTTGCTTTAGTTACATCATCCGCGATTTGCGCCGGTTTTCCTCGTGTTGCATAACGCCACCCAATAGACAGTGAATACGTCTGTTTGTTTGTTTTTACCTAAATTTGATAAGATAAATAAAACATGAATCGAATCAATTGTACGTTATATATTAATAAAAAAACGTGTCTTGTGTTGGAAAGAGTAATTTAAATCTTAAGTTTTTTTATGTACTTAAACAAAGAATTGTGTAAGAAAGAAAGGAGGAAAGTACAATTTTAACATATAACTTAGAATGTAAGGTTTGATAGCTGATGAGGAGCGGTAAGGACGGAAAGTATCTCAACATGGTGGACCAACGATCTGATGAAGTGTATGACAGATCTGAGTAGAAACCTTTGGAGAGCCTTGTATCCAGTCTAGTTAGATCCAATTATTTGTAAATTTCATTCTTTGTTTTGTATTGTCGTTGAATGAGAAGTAGGACAATTCCAATGTAATAGAATTCTTCGGATAGTTGTGACACAGTCCGCAGTTCCAGTTCTTTTAGATTTAGTTAACAGATAATTAATCCTATCGCATTCATCAAGCGTACAGTTCAAATCAGCCTTCCAAATGTCTGGTTGAACCGTTGCGGATATTCTATGCGCGTGCGAGGAAGTGTACTCAGATTCGTACGCTCCAAACATTGCTAAGGAAACAAATTTAACTTGATATGTAGTAGTGTGCAATTTTGTGTTATCACGCAGTTATTGTGTACCTTGTAAACAATTATCGCTAATCAGAATTGCACAATCGGATACGGTAACGTGTCATTCGCTAGATATCCGCTCTAATATAGCATCTTAAAGTATTAACTCGTCGAGCCAGATCATGATATATTTACACGCTTTACTATCTTGTATGATAACTTTATCGTTGTCGTCATCATCTTCTTGTGATGCCCGGTTCGGTTCTTTTTAAAATTAGCACCATTCATCATAGTAGTTGGTTTTTAAAATCTTTTTCCACGCTTTAATAATACAATTTTTTTAATGTTGTTGCTTAATAGATTTTGGTTTTTTATAAGTTGTCCATTATAAGCTGTGGCCGCTTGACATAGAACAAAGGCTACTCCATTATTAGTCGTCTGGCAGCGGCGCGATAGGTTCCGGTCATTTATTATTGAAATTGGCATGAAGTAGAAGGTTATAACGCAGCCGCCGCCATCATTGTAATGTGTTTACGCCAATTTGTCATACTTCATCTGCACGGAAATTCTACTTTATCATTGTTTTATGAAACTTGGAATGGATTATAAGAATCTTTAGAGAAAGCCAATTTCCAACACGAATGCACCGATAGCTGCGATTTTGTTCATCTTATCGAATTTCTCTGGTGCAGCGATCCAAAATAAGTCTTGATCTCCGACACAAGAGAGCACTAAGCTCACCTTTCTTCTATCAGTTACCTCCTTAATAATCGCAGATCGTGGCCTATTGCTTTCTTCCAGCAATCAGTAGGTAGGCTTCTAGTGTAAGTCTTATAGATGTTATAACAGTCTGCTGTCTTCAGAAAATGGTCCACCATTTATTGTTCCACGTATTTAGTTTTTATATCATTCACAGCTTTATAACTTGCCATAAAAATCATTGCAATGTAGAATTTTAGCTGTTAATGTAATAAAAGAATACAATTTGCATCATTATCATTATTGTATAGTTGTTTGTAATTCGCAAATATTGTGTATATTACAACAAAGTAATTATGATTGTAACAGCGTACACGGGCGTCCATTTTGTCAACCGTTTCGACGCTGTGTGCATTCGTAAACACTTCCTAGCGACGGAGTTCGCCTGATTTACACCAAAATCAGGCTAATTTATAATTAGGTCTAAAATCGTGTGAGTTAATACTATTGAAGTTTTTTTTTTAATCTGAATGTTGTAAGAAGGTGATGGTAAAGTTTACTCGCCCAAAATACTGTAATTATCAAATAGTTCGAAAAGACCCTGTCATGAACCGAACTCTACAAAACCTCTACTGCTAGGTATGTACTGCCGCAGCGCCTATTTCCCTCGCCAAACAATACTGTACAAACATTACTATGTTCCGGTTTGAATCATACTGTAGCTGGTGTAATTAATGGGGTAACAAGATTCAACTTCTTATATCTTAGGCGACAATCGCAACAGGCAAGCGTAACATTTACTATCAGGTGAACGTCCCGTTCTTCTTATCGCTTAATTAAATAAAAAAAAATATATAGCCGCTGGATCGAAATGAGTATCCTAGTATTACATAGCAAGAGGTTAGCCGCCAAGCCACGGCGACACAGATTGCACAGATAAAACAGAGCCGTCACAGGTAAACGTTTGCTTCATGTGTTGTTCTCATGAATGTATATTGCGCTTATTCGCAATAGAATCGTCTGTTTCGTAGTAGTGTGTTTACGTCGGCCATTTTGAAATAGTTTTTAACGTTGCGATAATGTTGCTTAATACGTGTTTTAAACAATTAAAATTATACCATTTTACTGCTGGTAGTAGTGTCTCTGTTGCTAGAGAATGTCTAGGTAGGGCCACCGCAGCACTTATAGCAGCCAACAAAAAGCATTCTGCCTGGTGCAGGTACTCACGGGGCATGGTTGCTTCGGGAGCTATCTGCACCGGCGGAACTGCATGAGTAGGACGGACGAGGCGTGCGATGAGTGTGGCCACCCGGTGGACACATCGTCCCACACCTTGGCCGATTTCTCGCGATGGGGAGGGGGGGGGGACAGGGCCGCGCTCGTAGCGGCGATAGGGAGTGACCTCTCGCTACCGTCCGTGGTCCGGACCATGGTCAGTGGCGAGGCGTCATGGAATGCGGTATCCCGATTCTGCGACTCTGTTATGACGCAGAAGCGGGAGACCGAACGTATCCGAGAGCGGGCGCCGAGGGGACAGGACACGGTCGGAGCGCGATGACAGCTCACCGCCGCAAGGCGGGGCCGAGCGCACGACCGCCGAATGGCTTCTCGTCAGGAACCTGGCGCCGCGACCGACAAGGGCCGTCGGGCCGGTGCCTCCCTTGGAGAGGGTTCCTGGGGTGGATATGGTGATGCGTCTCGTATTCCGACGTGTCGCCACGTAGGGATTTTTAACGGGAGGGGTGCTTCACAACCCTCCTCGAGGTGGGCCCGGTCATTCGGGCGCCGTGGATGAACTGCAATACTTTATCCCGCGACCCCACGAACACGTGGATGAAAGTGGAATACCGTGTGAAGCTTTTTAATCGGTTGGAGTCCGACACTACCACCGGCGCCGGCCCAATCTGGCGACGGGGTGTGCATTTCCGTTAGCATTTTGTTACACACATAAATAAAAAAAAAGAAAAAAAAAAAGTCAACAAAAAGCAGTGTTCAAACATTACTGTGTTACGGGTGTAAGGATGCTATAGCTAGTGAATTTACTAGGGTTACGATACTAAACATCCCGTCTCAAGGCGACGAGCGCAATGTGGTCTGCACCATGCATATATACTGCTATATACCCTCTGTCCAGCGCCATGTAGTTATGGACGGGCGTGTCACTTACTATCAGGTGAACGTCCCGCTCAACGTAGATTTGATTAGAGAATTGAAGAAAAAAAAATAACGCAATTAGGAAATTCTATAACATGGCTGCGAAACTTTTAGTTAGATCAGGTAGGTTCTTTGCAAGGATATTCTTGTTCTATCCTTACTTTTGTTCATTTAAAATAATATTTCATTTTTGTAACAAAAAGTCATCATCGTCAGCCGATAGACGTCCATAAATGGATATAGGCCTTTCCCAAATATTCTTACTCGAGTGGCCATCTGGCCGTTATCCAGCACCCTGGCCCAATGAGGGTTGGTCGGAGCGAGAGTCTCGTTTGATGTTTAGCAGTCTGCTTCACGAGCTGGTGAGGTTGGTTTGAATCCTGTGAGATGTTGTATGGGAACTCTTACACCCTAACAACGTAATAAAATTTTATTATTGATACTAATTATTAAATAAAATGGACAGGCTAAAATAAAGTAAACCTAAAATAGTCTAGACTGCACTTAGGATATATCCTACATGCACAGACTAGAAACGGGTAGAGATTCCTCTTTAAATACTGTTCAATAGTCATCACGGAGTTACATTAATATACAACACAGGTAGGAGGAGCAGTAAACTTTACTATCAGCAGGTTAGTTTAGATGGGTCACTCTTTATTATCAGGAGCAGTTTTCCTCCAGATAATCTTCGATTATGTTTAAGAAATACACTATGTTGCTTTTTTACTTTATATTTTTCAGGTAATTGAAGTAGTATAGCTTTGAGACTCAGAGAAACACTTGAGCTACTTATTCAGAATAAAACTAGAAGCTAGTATGGACTTCTCAAGTTTGTTCTTTTCTAATAAATTCTGATTTTAGTCATGACCGTTATTATGCCTAAATATTAGTAATAATAGTCTGTCATTTGAATCAATTCTTACTTTTATAAATATTAACAGATTTTTGTATGCCGGTTATAAATTTTACGTATAATAAACCTATGTTATACTTATCACTAATTCAATCAATTTAGTTTTACAGCTATTGTATATGATTTTAATTCGTATCAGATTTCTTGGGGTAGGTATGTAATATATCTATAGTTTTCGTAAGTGTTTATATACAGATTGTGATAAGGTGTTTATAACTTTATCTTTAAATAAACTCGGACAGGAGGCCATCGCTGTCGGCCCGTAAGTATCTTGTTCTAATTCCGTTAACTGTATCCAATTGTTATCGTGAAATTACCTTGTACCATCTCTATAAATAGCCGAAGGTAGAGATGAATATCATCTTGTTTTTTTTTAGCCACTTACATTATTATATATACTCGATATGCAAGAGATTCATTGACTCATCACGAGATCTAACGAAACTATTAGATGTAAACACTCAAAATTTGGTAGAGTTATCGCTTCTGCCATTTAGAGATCAGCTAAGACTGGATTGTACAAAATTCTTTCCGCGAAGAGGGTTGTTTGTATGTCGCTCCCATTTTTCTTAATTAGGGGGAAACTGTTTTGCATGGTTGGTAGATTTCAACGTTTGAATAAGTGAACGATTGTTGGTTGAAATTTACTTTTGTTTGGGTTGTAGGTTAAAAGTTTGAGTACACCTCTGATTAGTGTAGTACCCTGTGCGAGGTCCGAGGACGCACACCAGCGCGCGTTTTCTCGCCGCTTTCACCATCTTAACATTCGGCGCGGCGGCCGACGAGCTCCTGACACGCAGCGGCCACGTCCGCTTTGTAATCTAGAGGAACAACAATTACATTAATTTAAAAATAATTTAAAAGTTTATTACCTAAAAGTAAAGAGGATGAATTAAGAAAAAAAAAATTTTTTTATTCGCCGAAGACGCGAACCAGACGTTTATCTCATTAGCTCGTCGCGTGAGTACATAAGATATTAAGACTCGTTACCCAAATAATTTCATTAACTACCGACGCCCTTCAAACCGGTACAGTGACTTTTGGTCGTTACTCTTTGGATGAAGAAATAGCAGATGCTGTCTCTGACAACAAAGACCCGCCAACACTATGTGCGTATGTATAAAAGACCTTCCATCTAAGCGGCTGCTCAAGCTTTTAAAAATAAGGCTGTGGTAAGGTCTATTGCAGAAGCCGCAGGCTTTGTTGATTTGTCGTAGCACAGAAAAGGTGCTAAGACAGGTTATGACCCTTCTTGGGATATGCTAATGAGGGCAGTAGTAAGTTCCGTAGGAGATCTTGAAGAGCCTAGAACAGAGTCTCTACTGATGAGTGTTTCATACAAATCCCATATAACCGTGTCTAAGTAACATTTGAGGATTTCTTTTTTTAAAGAACGTCTTCTTACCTGATCTTACTGTAGTTAAAGAGTAATAATAATTACTTCTAGCGATACATTTGCTTCTTTACTTAGCTTCAATAATAGCGTTTTTATACCAGAACAGGATAATACTGGCGTATTAATATACGAGGAGGATAATATAGGAGGAGGGATGTAATGATGGTACCATTACCATCCGTGGTATGTGTGACTTGCCGAAGGTCTGCCGGAAGTGATGCGCGGGTCACGCCATCTTAATAATGCCGTTTAGGGGTCCAATAGCGCGCCAAGGTTAGATATAAACGAGCTTGATTGCGTCGTTAACCTTTCGTTGGATCATCTATTTGTGGAAGCGTGTGAAACGATTCCCTCATTTCATCTTCTATCTTCTTATTAAATAAACAGACCTACCATACAGCAATACATTTAGGTTTTGTTGTTTCGTTTTAGGGCAGTTACGCGATATCCTCCGGCCGTATTCCTCTGCGAAGGAGCAGCAGCCTGATATCATGGCGAGCTTTGAACACTGATTGTGTAAGTATTACATCTATATTCATGCTCACAAACACTATATTATTAAAATTGTGTGAATATATACATATCGAAATTATACACATATATTTTTTCTATATGTCCAGCTGTGGACGTCTATCGGCTGATGATGATGATTCTCTATATATACATATTTAGCCAATCACATAAATTTTAAGAAATCCAATGATAGTGAGGATGTATATCGTTTATATGTATAGTAGATATGCAGATATTCATTAATTCGTCACGATATCTCGGAAACTATTAAACGTAGACACTCAAAATTTAGTATAGATGTTGCTTCTGACATTTAGATGTCAGTTTAGAATGGATTTTATAAAATGTTATCCCCAAGAAGGGTTGCGATAGGTATTGATAACGGGAAGAGGCTCAAGAGACAGCTGCCGCTGTCGGGCGGGAATATTTCAAATAAGTCTAGTCTAATTCTATATCTAGCTAGTACGGCCGGATAACAGCTAGAATTCAAATAAACTAGATGGGATATGAAAACTTTATAGAGTATATTTTTAATTACTTCAACATTATTAATATTCAATTAATTATTATATATGTATTTATATTGACAAAAAGTAAACATACAGGCAACCCTTAATGATATCGCGTTGTATGAGAGCCAGAGCCACAGATATAAGATGTTGAGTCTTGTTACCTCAGTAATTACATTAGCTACAGCGCTTTGCAATCCGTAACAGAGTAAACATTGCACAGTATTGTTTATCGGTTTCAATAGGAGCTGCAATAGTACCCGCCTAAACGGTCTCCAGCATCCACCAGTAATAATTTAACGCTTAGCGACAAAGAACTTATTTTCGGTGGAATGATATCGGCTTCAGTTTTAAAAATGTTTATTTCTTTTAAAAATTCTTGCATATTCTTCGTTCCTATCATCATCAGCCGATAGACGTCCACTGCTGGTCATAGACCTCCCCCAAAAATTCCCTCAGCGATGTGGAGGAATTCATACGGGAGGATTCAAGCTATTTCCCACCAGGCTGGCTCAATACGTGTTGGTGGGAGAGTGCACCACCAGCAGGTAAGGTTGTCTTGGGTCCTGTGAGTTGTTGTGCGGGATCCGTTACACCTTCTTCTCACTTACTACAGAACCTGTAATTTACTTCGCTTGGTGGCTGATCATCATTGTAAATGTCTCAGAGTAGGTAAAGACCCGGATTGTGTTTTTTATTTGACCGCCAAACGTTAGTATGAAGAAGACACCTCATGCTAATGATGAATAGAGCTAGACAGTTTTGCAGACTATGAATTTATTCCTTTCCATCCGTTATGTACATGATACTGGTTCTGAAGCTCTCATCTTACTGTTTGTTTATCCTCCAGTTTGTCAAATAGTAGATGGTTAAGATTTTATTTACAGCTTTTAATCAACACACAATGACATATATACAATACTCTTGAAATCAATTAATAACGACTATCCTCGCTTTGCTCTCCCTAACCCTCCGACGGCTCCCTGACAGCGCGACGCCATGTTGTCCGCGCGTCTCTTCCGTGTTGTCATATTTTAAATATTGCCAACCTAATAAATAACAAAAGCAACCATACCGATATAACATGCAATACATTATATTATTTTTTTGTTAACGCTAACATTACAGTTTTACTATATTTACTGTGACAGCAGAAGCGTAGTTTTCATCTGTTCTCTTCTGTTTTGTATTAATTTTTTTTTGTAATTTTCTTATCTTATAAACGGTGTTATAATTGTTTAAACCTTGAGATGATTAATTCTTTGAGATAGTAACATGAAGCGCTTGACCGCCGTCCGCTGACCGCTGACTGCTGACCGTCGGCTGCGGGTCAAGGCCACCAGGCCAAGCAACAATGGACTGAAGCAATTTGTTTCACTTAACGTCTAATTAAAGACCCTCGCGCTTACTATCGCCGCTTTCAATACCGTGAAACTGATCTTTTCAATTTGTTAGTGTTATATTGTTTTACTTGCTATGGTAATCATCATCATTAGATGTAATCTTCAAACGGAAGCTTTATAATCAGATTGGGAAAACCAATACGATCCTCAGCTAATCTTTTTAAGTGTCTTATTTAAACCCGGTCCACTTCTTTATGTGGACAAACCATTTCTTGCACTGTCAACCAAGTGCAAGTTTTCCAGGAATGTTGCCCTCCACGATGAACCTTGGGAACTGATAAGGTGATGGTCATACAGTTTATACATGTTTTTTTTTATTTTACGAAGCGGAAAATTCACCTGATGGTATGTAATACGCTTTGCCTATAACAATGCTGTGATCATTAAGATGATATAATCCGCTTTAAGACGTAAGATGTTAAATCTCTCTAGCGTAGTAATTTCATTAGCTATGATGCCCTTCAAACCGGAACAGGTTAATGTCTGCACAGTACTGTTTGTCGGCTGCAATAAGCACTGCAGTGATACCTATATAAACGGTCTACGGCATCAGAGACTTGCCTCTTGTAAATTATTTGTTTAGATTCTAACATAACGGAAGTACTGTTAGAATCATCCAGTTTAACAAATAATGGTTGAGATTTTACTTACAACTTTTAATCAATACACAATGAAATATATACAATACACTAGAAATCACTTAATACCAACTATCCTCGCTAACCCTCCGACAGCTCCCTGACGGCGCGACGCCATCTTGTCTGCGCGTCCCTTCCGTGCTGTCATATTTTAAAAGTTGCCAACCTAATAAATAACAAAAGTAATGATACCGATATAATGCAATATAAAATGGAATATATTTTGTTATTGTTTTGGTAACGCTAACAGTACTATTGAGCTAATTGCGTCATAAACTTTATGATGACAAAGCGGTGGTAGGAGCTGGATGGAGGACGGTCGTTTGCGAATACGAATATCAAATTATCACCTGAAATGTACATAATTAACGATTACGTCCAACGACAGTATTAATTAGTTGGCGCGAAGCCGGCTGCGTAACGTGTAATTGGACGATAAGAGTTTGGTCAGAAAGCGTTGCAGTTTATGATGTACGATCTTAAATATATTGTGGCTCTCAACGCGTGACGGCTACACGGCTACACGGCTACCGTACCTGGCGAGCATCCCTACCATCACCATCTTAATTAAACTTTTTTTTTTTTTTATTAAATTCAGCGACGAGACGAGCGAGACGAACATCTGAAAGTAAGTGATACACCTAATAACAACATGGCGCTAGTTGTGACAATATGCACGGCATCACATTACGCTCGTCGCCTGAGACAAAAGATGTTGATCTTATTACTTTAGTAATTACACTAGCTACTACACTTTTCAAACCCTTTCCGGCTGCAATAGGAGCTACGAAAACGCTTTCGCACAATTCCACCACTCCGCCAGCACCGCCTGCGCCATTCAGCTCCATCTTAGGGAAGAATCTTTCCCACCTCTGTAAGGTCGTGACGAAACATACATCGCGTTCTCTTTTTCTCCACCTCTTACCGTCACCCAGGCAACGGATCGATACCTACCACGAGCAACACTTACCATCAGGTACGTGTCTCGCTCGTGTAATAAAAAAATCAGTTTTATGCGGTAAGAAATTTATCAGCGTAGTGATAAGCACATGACTTATCGTAAGGAGAACTATTCACCTGTCTACTGGATGAATGGTCCAAAATAAAATATTGGTTACCAACCGGTGGTTATCGGAGTGGTTGGAAACCAAACACGATGATGTCACACGTTACCAAGTGTACTTTCGCGGCGACGGCATTTGATACGGCAATCAACTACCACGATAAGACTACAATCGGTATTCAGCCGAGATTTAATCTTACTGCATACTTTAAGTTATTTATTCATTAAACCTTTGTTTATCATCAAAACGTTAAGTTCCAAACAAATTTAAATTTAAGGATTTATCAGTTACCACCAGTAAAGAAGATATAGCTAATTAAAACACCAGATGGTTTTAATTAGTATGGTAAACGCCCTCATATTGATGGTATGCCTTTGCCCCGACCGTGGAGACGTAAATTGGCTGTTGAAAAAAAATTTTTTTTCTATAGATCTGTATGACAATATTCACCTGGTGGTAAATAGTACGACAGTCCATAACAACAATAATGATAACAAGGATGATAAACACAACACCATATTGTGCTCGTCGCCTTGATATATACAGTCTCGTTATCCCAGTAATTTCATTATTCTCAACGTTCTTCATACTGGATATGAACTTCAGGACTTTATTTAACATGCTTCGGATTGTCCGATTTGGGTCAAATATGCACCGTTTTGTTCTATGATTTGTTGCCATTTTAAAGGTAACTTCATAATGCCTCTCTCGTAGAAGTCCTGGTCTCTATTTGCAAAAAACTCTAGTAGCCGATTTTCACAATCTTCCCTAGATGCCAATTTTTTATCACTAAAGAAATTTTGTAATGCAAGAAAAAGATGGTAACCGCTTGGTGCCAAGTCCGGACTGTATGGCGGATGCTTTAAAACTTCCCAACCAAGCTCCCGAAGTTTCTGGCGAGTCACTGTAGACGTGTGTGGCCTAGCGTTGTCCTGGTGGAACACGACACCTCTCCTGTTGGCCAATTCTGGCCGTTTCTGGTCAATTGCTATCTTCAAACGGTCCAGTTGTTGACAGTAGAGATCAGAATTTAGTGCTTGGCCATATGGAAACAACTCATAATAAATAATCCCCTTCCAGTCCCACCACATGCACAGCAGAACCTTCCTGGCCGTTAGTCCTGGTTTGGCCACTGTTTGAGGTGCTTCACCGTTCTTTGACCATGATCGTTTTCGCACAGGGTTATCGTATGTGATCCAATTCTCATCTCCAGTCACCATCCGTTTAAGAAATGGGTCTATCTCATTCCGTTTGGCCAAGGCTTCGCAGATGGAAATTCGATCCATCATGTTTTTTTCTGTTAATTGGTGTGGCACCCAAACATCGAGCTTCTTTTTGAATCCAGCTTTGTGTAAATGTTTTAAAACTGTTTTGTGGTCCATTTTTAGCTCCTGGGCGATGTTACGACTGCTAACATGCCGGTCAACTTCGATCATTTCTCCGATTTTATCGACATGTTCGGCGACCGGCCTACCTGTGCGAGGTGCATCTTTAACATCAAAAATTCCTGAACGGAATCTATGAAACCAAAATTGCACATAATTGGCTGTTACAGTATCGGGTCCATAAACACCATTCACAATTTTAGCCGCCTGGCTTGCATTTTCGCCTTTGTCAAAGAAAAACTGTAAAATGTACCGAATTTTCTCTTTGTTCACTTCCATTTTTAACACCCTGTAACTCACAATTGAATGCACCAAACAAAAAACAGCAAAAGAATTTTTTTACTGCGAAATGTCACCTTTCCAACGAGCATCAATCTGAAACTGTTTGATCGATACATTACGAGAAATTTATCACTACAGCCATCTACCGAAAAAATAATGGATTTCTTTTTCCCCAACCTAATATTTCTAATTAACTTTTATAAACATTTGGTATTATTCATGCGGTTGCTATGGTTACGGTGGTAACAGAAGCCATTGGCTGTCTAATTTTATATGACGATCGAACGAATATCATCATCATCATTATCAGCCAATAGACATCAACAGCTGGACATAGGCCTCCCTGAAGGTCTCCACATCGATCGACCCTACGCTGCTCGCATACAGCTGCTTCCGGCAACCTTCACCAGATCGTCGGACTACTTGGTGGGGGGCCTACCAACACTACGTCTTCCGGTTCGCGGTCGCCATTCGAGGACCTTACTGCCCCATCGGCTGTCAGTCCTTCGAGCGATGTGTCCTACCCTAGAACAGCTTGTATCTATATGTATCTATATATATATATATGAGTTTTCATGTGATTGGTAAACAAAGAAAACCCATCTATATATTATATATAATGTAGTATGAACCCCTAGTATGAACATAACTTTGATACATGAACTAAATAGTGTAACTAAATTCTAGTATTCTTCTCTCTTCTCTTTCATGATCTTCTTTGTCTGCCTCCTCCAAAGATTGCCACATCGAAGGCGTAGGGATTGAAATGGAGGGATTTGGGCCATTCGCCCATGGCCCAATGCGGGTTGGTGGGAGCCAGAGCCTTATCTGTTGATTAGCAGGCTGCACCACGAGCAGGTGAGGTTGGCTTGGGGCCTGTGAGTTGTTGTGCGGAAACCCTTACTGTGCCTCTCTACCTAGATTTTTTTGGTCTAAACCTCTTTCACTGATACCGCCTTTTGTTATCATCACTAAAACCAATACACCGGTTACATCATCAAATAACATTTTTCACCATCAAATATTCTTCGTTCGGAACAATTTGCTCGTGTTGTGGGTAACGGCGGGTTGTTTACACTGCAATACGTCAAATTGTCTCTGACGTCACACAACAAACACCATTGTCCACGGCACCACAACTTCCGGCGATTTAATCAATTGTTTCCGTCGCTACCATCAAGACATATGGTGGCAAAACAAGTATTTCCAGGATGCGAATGTTTCAAATGTTAACTACACTGGTATGTATCTATAGTTCCTCCACTAAGTATCCTCTGAGTCGCCTCGGATTCGTGGGCTTTGAGGGTGGAGGCCCTTAGAGCTCAATAAGGGAGCCTTAGAAAGACGGCAATTGCAGGGTGGTCTTGTATTTGCTGTAGCACAGCATGGGAGCTGAGGGCTTTGCCCTTCCGTGGGATGTTTTAGCCAGAATGCAGGAGGGCACCGGTGCGTTCCGTACGATATCCCGGAGCTTCTCCTAATGCACTGAGGGAGACCATCGAGGGGAATTTTAGCGAGTAGATGCCCAACATTACCTTGTACCCCCAGAAGCAAAGTATCTTTTAAAAAGATATCCTCCGCGTTAAAAAAAATGTATCTGTTGCCAGAGACCATTCAGGTACCACCGCAAAGCCTATTGCAGCTGAAAAACAGCAGTGTGATCATATTACTATATTCCGGTTTCAAGTGCGGTGTAACTAGCGAAATAACTATAGTATGACGAGCACAATGTGCAGTTTATATCCTATCACTTACCATCAGGTGAATGTCTAGCTCTTCTTGTAGTTCCATTCAATAATCACCCTCTGCATCCTTTAGTTTTAGCGGAAGGAAGAGTAAAAAAAAAATTAACTCACATTCTTAAGGTTATAACATTACGCTTACACATGGTTTCAAGTGACGATGAGGCTGTGGATGGTGAAGAGTGTTGGGCTGTGATGGTGTTCGCTTAGGATACTCTGGCTCTCATACGGTGCGAATACAGCAAAGCTGATATAGCCATGGATGTACAATTGGAAAGAAGTAGCCAGCCAGGCAGGTCCTTTTTTTAATTTTTTGTTTCGTGAGGAAATCTTTGAAAGATACCCTGCTTCTGGAGAGAAGTCAGGGTTATGTGTGATTACTCACTAAAACCTCTTCGGTAGTCTGCATCAATACATTCGGAGAGGCTTCCGAGATCTCTTATAGAACGCACCGGTGCTTATAGTACACGTCTCTGAGGAGAAGCCTAACCCTCCCAGGCACCATCCCTGAGCTATACGCTGTTCTGCAGGTTCGCTTGTCGAGCGATAAGTCCTCACCCTCAAGGCCCGCGAAACTCCTAGAACCTTTAAGTCTTCTTTTACGACAGGCAGGGCTCGCCTTAGTCCTATTCTTACTAGCCTGAGACTACAGCGCTGAGCCAGGCAGGTCCTACTTGTTGTCTTATAATCGAACCAGGAATCTTCACGTTATAAGGTAAGCGCTTAGCCGCTGTGCTACGGATGCAGTTAAAGAACTAAAACCTTTGCGAATTGAATCGCTTAGGTCAACGGACGGATGTGGCGAACAGCCGCGCCGACCCGGACGTCCGCGTCGTTTGTTTACAACAGATCGCCGGTTCAAGTAAGGTTGATTTTCAGACTTTAATCCGTCACCAGGCCTGAGGAAACCACCGTTAATAATGGACCCCGGTGTCAGACAAACGGTTTGCGAATTCAACAGATTTACCAACATCCGGTATATGCTAATGTTTTGTTTCCGTCAATTGGCAACTAAAATTCACAGACAATAGGAGTTCAAGGCTGACAAACTATAAAAGTAGGTCTAAGTCTAATAGGTCTTAAAGACAAGAGACCCTACACCCTTTGTCCTATAGTTTCAGTCTATTGAGAATAGATTTATAGTAAGCCTTACCTGTCGTAGAAGAGAACTAAATTTGAATTAATCATGTCCTTAGTTAAAGACTAAAAGAGGATCCGTGGAGCCCCCACCTTCAAACGTTGGGGGCCCTCATTGGCCATTAAGCTAGCCAGAGGTGAATGACAAGTACAAGGTTATCCCGTGATCCTCAAATCGAGGATACTGAGGAGCGTTAAACCCTCACTAAGAGGTGAGTACTCCAATAACTCGTGGTAGGTCTGTGCCGCCGGAGACCGTCTTAGTACATACCGACGCAGCGCCTATTTCTATCTACAAACATTACTATATGAACATTACTGTGCTCCGGTTTGAAAGGCGTTGTAGCTAGTGAAATTACTGAGGTAACGAGGCAACATTATGTCTAAAGCGACAAACAGGATGTGGTGCTGTGTATACGATCCTAACTAGCGATACATTAATATGGGTAGATGCAATACTCACCATCATGTCTTGCTAGTCTCGTAGAATAAAAAAAAGTCTATATCGCCCTTCAATCCGGAGCACAGTAATATTTGTATTTTACCTTTTGTCGATGGGAATAGTTGTGGTGTACCCACCTAGACTTTACCATTAATAAAAGTAAATGCAATTCAACTCATACCTATGTACGACTCGTGAAGTTATATATAGGTTTGAGGGGTCATTTCTCGGAACCGATCAGGTCAGGTCGAGTTGAATGACTCCACGGCTGTGCAAAAAGCTGGCGAGACGAAATTTGACAAGCCGGAGCCGTCGTAATCGAATTTATTACGCCGGTAATGTTTAAACCAAGTTTGTTTACATTTGTTTAGCTTTGGACTTATATTTATCCACCATTTGCTTTAAGAAGAAATCGATTAATATTTTATATATATATTGTATTTGGTTGTGGTTGTTCCCCAAACACGTGAAAACTAGTGAACGTATCGCCTGGTGACCTGATCAGTTGACTCGTAATGTGTACATGGTTATAGAATATTTATTTTTTGCATTTCATAGATATTTCATTACAATATTTCTAATTAACTTTCATGAACATTTTCAATACATTATTTTGTAAAATCCATTTTTCGCCGACCTCTATAAGGCAGAGGCAATAACTCTACCAAATTTTGAGTGTTTACGTTTAGCAGTATCAGAGATCTAGTGATGATCAGTCAATGGGTCTCTGATATCGAGGATATATATGTCTGCTGCTGCCAAGGTGTATTTATCGATTTTCTCTTCCGTGCCATTGTAATCATACATTCGATGAGAATGGACGCAATGACAGGCTCAACTCAACGTGGTTGGGATGAACGTTCTGATGATGACATGAAATCATCATCGAGTAAGCCCAACAGTGGACATCTATCAGTTGATGATGACGACTTAATAAATGTTATGCATTTATAAGAGATGCTTAAACGATGATAATAGATCTTATTCATCACCGATCGTAATCAACGTATACTAAATTTTTCTCTTCACGCAGCATTTCTCTTAGCGTTTGTTCTATTGTTTCTTTTTTTTTGATCATTATAATGATATATTCGTTAATTAATTTCACTTATCCTATTATTAATTATTTTTGTACGGATCTAGGTAATATATAACAAAGATTAATTGTATCAATCTATTGTTATTAGCAGTTGGAAATGTTTAAAATTCCTGAAGAATATAAACGAGCTAAAGTCTAGATGACTATATGAGTGGGACGTAACTTATTTATATCTAGTTTACAGTTTATTATTAAATAATAGAAATTTCTAACTAAATTAGTTTGTAATGCAGCTAATATAGGCCTCGAAGAGGCACAGGTTCGATCCCCGCTGAATTTGAGCTACCGGTGAAGTAGTTATTTTGGTGAAGGAATAATTTATGATACTTGACTAATGTAATTGGTGGGGTACGTCTCTGTTGCCGGAGACCGTCTAGGTAGGTACCATTCACCTGTAGTCTCTGGCTTGTAAGAATAAAACTAAGATAAGCCCCGCCTGTCGTAGAAGCAGACTAAAATTGTCTAGGAGTTTCGCGGGCCTTGAGGGTTGGGCCCGTATCGCTCAACAAGCGAACCTGCAGAACAGCGTAAGGCTCAACGATGGCGCCTAGGAGAGTTAGGCTCCTCCTTAGTGACGTGTATCACAAAGTGTAGACGATCACCGGTGCGTTCTATAAGAGATTTAGAAGCCTTTCCGAATGTACTGATGAAGACCACCGAAGGGGTTGTAGTGAATAAGAATCTCACATAACCCTGACCTCTTAAAACAAAAAAGAGGTATGTAGGTACCACTGCAGTCGCCAAACAGTACTGAGCAAATACATCTGTGTTCCAATTTCAAGGGTGCTGTAGCTAGTGAAACTACTGGGGAACGAAGACTTATCATCATGTCACTAAGTGACGAGCATGGGAGACGAGCAATTAAGCGACGATACAAGCGGGACGGTCACCTGATAGTAATTGATACTGCCCATAACAACGTGGCGGTAATTAGGATGTTATGAACTGCACCACGTTGCGCTCGTCGCCATGAGACATGAGACGTTAAGTCTCGTTACCCCAGTAACTACACTAGCTACAGCGTCCTTCAAACCTAAACACAGTGATGTTTGCGCACTGCTGTTTAGCGGCAGAAACAGCGCTGATCTAGACAGTCTATCGCAACAGAGATCTACCACGTGCGAACGTCACTTGCTATCAAGTGAATGTCTCGTTTAATGTATAAAAATAGTAGTACGTAATAAAATTCTACTCATATTCTGTCACGATCGGAGCGCGAGCGTCGTGAATCATTATTTATACAAATGTTGAACCAATTCCGATATACATAATAAGTTTACACAACACGAGGCGTTTTCGTTACAAAATGCATATAAATACATCACTAAAAATAATATCTACACGTGTTACATCACTAGTAAAAGTGCTTGCATTTATATATATACATTTTTCTTTATAATATCAATGCGATGTTTTAATGTTAATTCGATTGCGCAAATGTCGTTTGCAAGTAATTATGTGATCGGCGGCCGAGCGGCGCTGTTGCGTAACATCGTTACACTAACACACAAACTATTCTCTATCACTAATATTTTTAGGTCATTCATAATGACCGGGGGTTAGTCGTTTTCTACTATAGGTAGAGCTTACCTTAATCCTTTCACTATTCGTTGGATGGAGATTGTGCGTGATCACAATCCTCAGCAGTGAGGGAGCGACGAAGAAGAATTCACTATTAACCCGATACTGAAGCAATGTATTAATAGTTGATCTACACCTTTATTATATTGACAGGAGAATAGCAGAGTGGTTTCAAAGGGAAGGAAAGGTCATGTGTTATTTTTAGGATCTCAGTCCCGGGATATGCTACAGAACCCACCGGCCTCTCTCCTCACTACGCCTAAAACACGTCCCAGGGAGGGTTGCAGCCTCCCTCGGCATCCTAGCTTTGGTACGACAAGCACTAGACCACCTCGTATTTGTCGACTATTCCAGGTCCGCATAGTGGACAATAAAGGCCTTGAAAGCCTACGAACATTCTAGTCGCCTTCTACGATAGGTCAAGCTTACCTTATCCTTTTCCAATTACATCTTTTTTATCGCTAGGGAAATCATAAAAGATACCTTGCTTCTGGAGAAACGACAAGGATACGTGGGGCTTCTACCAATTACAACCCCCTCGACGGTCTTCCTTAGTGCATTAAGAGAAGCTCCGGAGTCTCCTAATCTCCACCTACAAAATTTTAATCATGATCATTTCAACAGAAGAGTGTGCACAGTTGGACATCGGTCTGTTTTAATGTGTCAAAGCACGGTCTGGCGCTGTTCGAATCCAGTGGCTCCCAGCCAAAAAAGATAAACCAAATTTTAAATACCGTATTTCAAGCCATTCATAGTACAAGGTAATAAACGGTTAATTATAAAAAAACTGTCAACCGTTAAAACGAAAATATAAAAAGAGGCTTAATTCGGGCACGTCCGTAACTTCGGAACAAACGTGGGATTCGAAATTCAAACGGAGTGGCGGCAAAGTAAGCGGCGCGCTCGTTGCGTGAGGTCACGGCGGGGACCCGTAGGAGCTGAACAGCCGCGCAGCCTGGTGTCCGAGCGAGAGGCACTCACACCACCCGCTCATACATACACCATCAATAGTAAATTATAAGAGACATTTCTACATAGTTTACTGCTGGTGGATCAGTGGTAAGTCTTTATTATCAGGGAGCTGAGTACAGGTGCCATTGCAGCGCCTATTTATACCAACAAATAGTAAAGTACATAATTCTGCAATAAGTTACAATAGCCGATGTAAATATTAACTTGTAACTTATAAAGATAACTATTATAAAAATATTGAAATGTCAAGTAGCTCGCTGGCCTAATGGTTAGAGCGTGCGGCTTTCATTCCGAAGGTCGCGGGTTCAAACCTCGGCATGTACCAATGACTTCATATTTAAGTATGTACATTTGTGAACTTTAGTTACAACAGCGAGATACAAAAACGGTGAAGGAAAACATCGTGAGGAAACCCGCACACTGATATCATCTTTGTGTGTGTATGTGTGTGGTGGTCCCAATAAAGTGGCAACAGGCTCGCCCCCTGTTACATCGGACCTAATCTGACCACATCTGGCGAAACGTGGGTGGTTTATTCACCTCTGCCTACCCCTACTGGGAAAAAGGCGTGACTATATAAAAAAAAAAAAAAAATAATAAAAAAAAAAAAAAAAAATGTCTAAGTACACTGTTTGTTCATATAAATTATTTATTTAATGTACTTATTTTAATTCTTCATTGAAATGATGAATAATATCAAATTTAATTGGTGATATGTCTCTGTTGTCAAAGATTGGCTAGGTCAGCGCTAATTTATGGCGCCAAACAGTAGTATGAAAGCATGAGACTCAACAACGTATATCTTAAGAGACGGACGCAATATTAATCATCCTAACTAGTCGCATTATGTGCAATCGTGTCACTTAATATTAAGTGAAAGTATTGCTTGGAAAACATAGTAATGTTTTTTTACAAACACAAAGAGGTAAATTATGGTAACCCTACTCACAAGTGTGTTCGGCTCACAATTCAATTCCGATATCTCGTCAGTGTCGCGCCGGCCGCGGAGGACGTCAGATGTGTTGCGAGTGTACGCGCACTACTTTATATAAACTTTTCGATGTCCGAGTGTTTTAATATTCAAAACGAAACGAATTGTTAATATTATAATATCGATCGGCAAATTAGCAAGTGTTGTGACAACAGTGATCTGTTTATAAACATAATTCGCGTGTACGGGAGGCGATTGAAACAATCTCGTGTTTCATCGAATACCCACTGTTATTGGTAAAAGTGAGTGCCGCAGCTGATGGTTCAGTTGGCGCTAGAGTAGGTCCACTTCGCGCGCCACCTCAGCGGACTTCTTCGGGATTACCAATGTTGAAATTGGTGAGTTCATTTACTGTTTCACATGTTACTGTTACACAGGAAGCTGGTCATCACTATGGAATCACTACCATAAACAATATTTTATACCTTTACAATTAAAAATTGATAAACTCAGTATCGAGTAGGAATTTAAATCGGTTATTCGCTTCTTCATACTGATGGCAGGTGCTAGCTGCCGGAGACCGTCAGGTACCACCGCAACGTCGACTAAACAGTATTATGCAAACATTACTGTGTTCCAGTTTGAAGGGCTCTATAGTGTGGTGCAGTATATATCACCATAACTAGTCGCGTTATGGGTAGGCGTATCACTGACAACGAAGCGAATGAATCGTTCGTGTCATCGCTTCGCTGTATAAAAACATTTTGACTGAATCTTATTATAGTTTCATTCATCATCATCATCATCGTCATTTCAAGGTTTTACCATCTGCCGTCGATTCTAGTATCATTAGTGCACATGTTTGTGATAAGATAATAATCATGTACCAGCCGTATCTTAATGTCTAATGTTAAAAAGAGTTGATAATTATTGTTAGTGGAAGTACATTATCGTATATGTAAATAGTGACGTCATGACCAGGGTTTTTTTTTTCGATAAAACGACGACGGTCGTCTGATGGTAAGTGATACAGCCTGTCCATAACGATGAGCTAGTTAGTATAATATACACTGTTCCGTTTTATGCTTGCAGTGAGATATGATGATGTTAAGTTTCGTTACCTTGGTGATTCACCAGCTAAAGCTTACTTCTAATAGGAACAAATAAATAAAAACTGCTATTGTACTTATAACTATCATCATCATCATCATAATTTTCAGCCTGTAATCCACAGCTGGATGTAAGCCTTCTCATCTTCCACCAAATGGTATCCACCGACTTCCAACACTACAGGTACCAGTAAAATTATTGTGTAGGTCTCCATTGCCGGAGATCGTCTAGGGTACCGCCGCAGCGCCTATTGCAGCAGTAGTATGCGAACATTAGATTGTTCCGGTTCGAAGGGCGCTGTAGCTAGTATACTGGGGTAAAGAGTCTCAGGCGACGAGTGCAATGTGGTGCTATGAATATGATCTTAACTAGCGCCACGTCAGTATGGGCGGGCGTATCACTTATTATCAGGTGAACGTCCCGCTCGTTTCGTCGTATAATTACATGTATGTACTGCAACTGGTTCACGTAATTATTGCTAATTGTCATTAACAGTTAGCGACACATTTAAGTAATTAAAGTATGTAACATTGCACTAAGTTACAATAGCCGATGTAAACAATAAGTTGTAACTTAAAAAGATAAAGATTGTAGAAATGCTGGAGTGTCTCAGTTAGTACACTATTTGTTCATACATATTAGTTAAATTATGTACTAATTTCTAATCATTGAAATACTGAATAATATTTAATTTTATTGGTAGGTCTCTGTTGCCGCAGGACGTATAGGTCAGCGACTATTTCTGCTGCCAAACAATAGTATGCAAGCATTATTATGTTCCGGTTTGAAGGGCGCTGTAGCTAGTTAATAAATGTGATGAGACTCCAACATCTTATGTCTCGAACGACAAGATTAATCTGATGCGGTATATATCATCCTATTCGGATCTATAGTCTTGGTCCAGTAAGAATAGAACTAAGATAAGCCCTGTCTGTGATAGAAGGAGACTAAAATGGTCTAGGAGTTTCGCGGGCCTTGAGGGTGGGGGCCCTTATAGCTGAACAAGCTAACCTGCTGAACAGCGTATGGCTCAGCGATGGTGCCTAGAAGGGTCAGGCTCCTCCTCAGAGACGTGTACCACAAAGTGTAGAGGAGCACCGGTGTGTTCTACAAGAGATCCCGAAACCTCTTGAAAGGGGATTGTTTCTCCCTCGAAACCAAGAGAAAAAAAAAGCTCTCTGTTGTCGGAGACCGTCTAGGTCTAGGCCTATTTCTGCCGCTAAACTGCACTGTAACTAGTGTAATTACAGGGGTAAAGAGGCCAACATCTCATGTCTCAGTTGACGAGCGCAATGTGGTGCTGTCTGCATTATTCTAATCCTACTTGGTTATGGGCGGGCGTATCACTTATAATTAGGTGAACGTCCCGTTCGTGTCGTAGCGAATGAAGCGATGATTTGTTAGCTTATCCGGTCTGTACGTACTCACGTGTGAGTGTACGTAAAAGTGTCCGCTCTCACTCAGTTTTCCACTCATAATCGTATCGCACATTACGGAATACTAATGTGCGAGCGGATGAAAGTGAGACGCCATCTTGTTCTGCCCGCGTTCGGAAACCAAACCGTGCACGCGTCATTGGAGCATTTCGCGCGCTTTTTCATTCGCCGCTCTTTGAGGTTATTACATTAACAAAATTTTGCTTATCACAACCTAATGATGATACGCCTTCCTATAATAACGTCGTGCTAATCAGGATTATATATACTGCACCACATTGCACTAGTCTCCTGAGACATGAGATGTTAAGTCTCGTTCTGTAATTACACTAGTTACATCGCCCTTCGAACTGAAACGCAGTAATGTGTGCACACTAATATTTTTCGGCTGTAGTGGTAGCTATACTGCATCCGGCAACAGAAACCTGCCACCTATTCTTTCTATATATCTTTCGTTATTATCTGTTTAGTTTGTTACTAGCACCTGCTGCACATCCGTCTAAGGATAAAACATTCATATCTCAACAGATGAAACAGCGTACCATTAGGTTATTGCTTATACAATATGTACAGGTAATAAAATTTGAAGAATATACATTACGAATTAATGTATCATGCTCCATTATTTTTAAAATACTTTGAGAGCATAAACTTACTTATTAACTAAGCTGCATCTCAATTAAGTAATTGCTGACGCTAGATGGAGGTGACGTAGTCTTTGATAAACGCATTAGCTTACAGCTTCCCGCGTTAACACCTATTCCGTGTTAATAATAAATTATACAATGGAAATCCATAGACAACATAAACACAGTAAAAATATTAATAATTAATAAGACTGTATTAACAATTTGATTGAAATAATTGTTCTTAGTTGCGTTTTTAAATTATCTCCCTTATTTATCAAACGTGTTATCTTTATATTAGTAAGGTCATGTTCTTTTATGGGCATACCACTTATTATCCGAAAAACGGATAAATTTAAAAGCTTTTTAAAAGCACATTAATATAATCGTACATCTTAATGCGTGTAAAAGGTACGAGCAATCATTCACAGTGAACTGAGTGTTGGTGACTAAACAAAAAAATTAATGTCGCATCTCTTAATAAAAGCGCGTGGAAAATAATTAACAATTATAGTTTCCCTCCGCATTATATCACCGCCATTAAAACTTGAATTGTTTTTTTTTTTAATAAAGTAGTTATAAAGAGACATTAGTCTTGGCGAGCACAGATACATAATGCAAACGCTGTGCTAAAGCTGAACTCCATTACCAACTTTTTATGCATAACGATAATGATAAGTTATAACATTCCGCCACCGCGCCACCGGTCACGTTCACAATTACGAAAAATTGTTTTAATGTTTTTATAATCTGCGGATGTGCGGGACGTTTGGACGGGCGCAGGTGCAGTATGTCTATATTCTTGTTTTGAGCGGGCTGGAAGCCACAGCGGCTCTTACAGCTCATCTGACACTGGGCTCGTGGACCCGGATCCACGGCCTGAAGCAGTATGTCATTATTGCCACCGGCTGAACTTTGTTGCTCATTGAACAAAAAAAAAAAAAAACAAAATTCTTGGAATACTGCGCCGACGAGACGCGAACATTTTCCCCGAGTACAATTTGTTATGCCCGCACAGGTAACTACCGGAGTGGAATAAAACTACCCCGAACGGCTTTATGATAATGAATAAATAAAGTATATTGTTTTTATACCCTCTTCGAAAATAGACAAACCGTTTTGATGTTGTTTTTTAAATGACTGCTTTTATGAATTTAAGTCAACAACGTAGCGGATAGCATACGTTGATTGAAAGAAAGAATGGGATGATAGAGAGAAGATTGCTTCTTCTTAAAGCGCTTCTCCAACTAGTGAAGGTTGGCGATAAGCGTGGTAAAATCTTTACGTGTTCTAAGAGACTCAATGCAATATTTCAGTGTAGACTTTTCCATGTTGAATACTAGGCAATATAATATCTGTATTTTCTTTATCTCCTGCCCTTCTCCCAGCTATGTAGGATCGGCACAGGATGTACTTCTCTTCCATATCCCTCTATCAGCCGTCATATCTGAATTCGCACTCTTCTTGCACATGTCGTCTTTCACACAATCCATACACACTTTCTTAAGTCTTCCTCTAGCCTTATAACCATTCACTTTCATTCTCATTACTTTCTTTGTCATATGTCCTTCATCCCTCCGCACAACATGCCCGTACCACGCTAACCTCTTGCATATAATATAATATCTATATTAGAGTGTACAAAAGATTAACAAATGAAAAACCAGTCAAGGCACATTACTTGTAGGACTTACGATCCCTGATTTAAGGTGTTATCAGATAGACATATCCCTGGGTGCGCAGGATCGTAATTGTATACTAATGGACGTTGCGTTAGGAAGTACTAAGAAAGTTTTATGAAATGAGCATATCATGTCCTAATTCATACCGATTCTGATCAACAGGGTGGAAATCTGGATTAGTTTGTTTGTATGTGGCACAGTGGACGATTCGTGTATCGTCGCGTGCGCGTGCGCGTGCGCGTGCCGCTCGGACGTATCTCGCTCGGCGACACCTTTCTCCTGTCACTTGTCGCGGTACGCACGTTGTTTGTCACCTGATTAAACGTTACACGCGAATCACTCGAAATCTTCAGCTTATTAAATAATACGCCGCTAACTAGACACTCGACTGTCAATCAGTGTACTCGTTACACTCTTGACAATAACTCAGCATGTCTAGACTTTCTCAGGATGGGTAGTTTTTAACGTTTAATAGATGGCAGAAATAATCATAACAATGTGTTGTTAGGGTGATATACACTGTATCATACAGTGTTCGTTGCTTTTAGACACCATACTTTAAATCTTATTACGCTAGTAATTTCGCTCCAACAACCTTCAAACCTAGATACAGAAATATTTGTCGTACAACTGTTTGGTGCGCTGAACAATATTCGGCAATAGAGTGTGACAATCAGTAAGAAGTCCTTATAGATTCCGTGATATCTTACTGCATAATGACGCTGTAATATAGAATATAAGTCAAGCTATATTTCTATCGGAAGATAGAATAATTCATGTTTAAAGATTGCTAGACTTAAGTGGTAAAGGGCAGGGCAAGTTGCTCGAAGGACCGACGGCCGATGGAGCAGTAAGGTCCTGGAGTGGCGTCCGCGTACCGGTATACGTAGTGTTAGGAGGTCTCCCTCAAGGTGGACTGACGATCTGGTGAGAATCGCAGGAACCTATTGTAACGCAGAACCAATCGATGTGGAAATTTTTAGGGTAGGCCTATGTCGATCAGTGGACGTCTGTCGGCAGATGATGGTGTATGTTGTGATCCATTTTGAGCGAACTCTGTCCAGGACATTTTTAGTAATAAACTACAAATTAGAAGGTTAAATTAAGCAGTTAACATAGTAAATAAAAGTGTACTGAAGTATTTTCTTATAGCTCAAGATAAATGAGCCGTCGTTACACATTCTTCACTGAGCCGATGGTGAAGTATCGAATGGAGTCGTTAAACGCTTTCAAGGACCTCGTTGTATTTAAATTTTAAATGAACGCATCCGAGGATGTGAATATGTGATTATATATTCCGATGCGTTCCACTTGCGTTTAAACGAAACATTCATCGCCATCCTCCTTCTTCCTCTTGCCTTTTTCCCAGCTATGTGGGATTAGCACAGTATTCACTTCTCTTCCATATCCCTCTATCAGCCGTCATATCTGAATTCACACTCTTCTTACACATGTCATCTTTCACACAGTCCATCCACGCTTGCTTCGGTCTTCCTCTAACCTTTATAACCATCCACAACATAACATCACCTGCTCGTGGTGCTCCCTGCTAATCAACGAACAAGCCCCGGGCTCCTATCAATCCGCATTGGGCTAGCGTGGTGAGAAATGGCCCAATTCTTTCTAGATAAATCTCTGCAAACGTAGAGATCCTTGAAGAAGGCGTTTTTCCAGTAGTGGACGTCTACCGGCCGATGATGATAATGATATAGGATCTATATAAAAATGTCATTGATATTGATCACATTGTTTTGGAGGAAAACTATTTACTGACGCGTACCGAACTATAAAAATAAATGACCATCATCATGACAAATCGAAACCATCAATCAAACGGTATTCGGGTTTTTTTATCTGCGTGTCGAGTGTTTTGACGGTATTATCACATTTGCGTTGCGGATCTCTTAGAAAATCTGACTCACGTGACTTGGAGATGGAAATTATGATTGGATATGGATTTACTGATTAGGGAAGGGATTACAGAAGCGGCTGCTCATCATCGGCGATAGACGTCCATTGCTGGATATAGGCCTTCCCCAAAGATCTCCAGATCGATCGGCCCTGCGTTGCTCTTGCTCGCATCCAATGGGTTCCCACGATTCTTACCGGATTGTCAATCCATCTTGTAGGAGGCCTCCCAACACTACGTCTACTGGTACGCAGGCGCCAGTCGAGGACCTTACTGACTCACCGGTCGTCGATCCTTCTAGCATATGCCCAGCCCACTGCCACTTAAGTCTAGCAATCTTTTCAGCTATTTCTGATTACATAGAAACTTCGAGCATAGCCCTAAGCGACTGTTACTGCCTATCGAACATTTTGGAAACATTACTATGTAACAACTAGAGATACTGAAGTTAATAAGATTATATATATTATCATCAAACACTGGTTCGTTCTTCATCGCTTTGATATAGGGAAAACCTTTCTTCAGAATAACATCACGACATTGATCTTTACCTGACAGGGTTACATCTGGTCCATAACAACAAGACGCTGGTTCGGATGGTTACAGAGCCATTTTCTGAATCTCTCCGCTTTTAGATATAAGATGTTGAGTATCGTTGCGGTTGGGGTTCACCTTGTGGCTGGAACTGTATCGACGTAAAAAAACTGGTTTACTTGTTAATTTTATATCGAGTTCGGTATCCAGTGTCTCGTGGTGAAGCGGCCACCACGTTTGCCATGGCCGTGCCCGCAGCGTTGCGACACCGTCTTTGTTCTGCTGCGGGACAAATAGACTGAGACCGGAGGCCGTCTCGCAATCGGTTTCACTTGCCTTTGATAATAGAGACCTTTGCCTGATAACAGTACATTAGTCAGTCAGCTTATTTTTAGACACCGGAAATGTCTTTAATGATGTTTCCATATCATCGTACAAGAGAATTTTTAACATTTTAAATCTCTCTCCTTTCATATATATTACGTAGCTGGAGACGGTCTACGTACCATGTAACATCCCACTTCCTCCGGCAAATAGCGGTGTGGAAACATTACCGTATTCCGGTTTGAAGGGTATTCATTATCACCAGCCGATATATGCCCGATTTTGGACACAGGCTTCCACCAAATTCCCACAAGATCGGAGAGGGACTATGGAGGGACTTGGGTCATTTCCCACCACGCTGGCCCAATGCGGGTCGATGGGAGCCCAAGCCTCGTTTATTGATTAGCAGGCTGCATCACGAGCAGGTGAGGTTGGCTTGGATCCCGTAATTTGTTGTGCTGGAATGTAAGGTTATAAGATCTCGTGTCGCAAGGCGACGTCCATAGCATGGTGTTGTGTATAACATCCCAAGTACCGTCACGTTGTTATAGGTGATTATTACTTACCATCAGGTGAACATCTCGCCCGTCTCGTTTCCTAGTAGAAAAAAAAGATGTTTGAGCGATATCTGCGCGTGACGGTGCTCGTTCAATAAGCACAACCTCGTCTTTGTCTTCGGTTAAAAAGGAAAGTACCGTGCTTTACTGGCTTCTTATGCTTCTATATATGATACAGAATCAGTTGGGAGATGCTGCAGCGGTAGTTGCGTGTTATGATGTAACTAATGGTTAATTACCACCGCCGGCCCGCTCATCGCGCTCTGCCATCTAGAGCGGCACTGCTTTTTGCTCGCCGCCTTTGTGCTGGTTAAAACGGATTATGAAATATTATCAAGTTATAGTTTTTTTCTTAAATTTTTTTTTTATAAATCAACAAGTATAGATATTCACGGCGAACACATCAGAAGTTAAGAAGTGATATACTCCTTGATGATAAAACGCACTAAACTAGTAACAGCCTGTTTTCTCTTAAAGACACCAATGTCATATTTGAACTAGAATATTAACGCCGGCAAGTTGTTCCACTCCTTTGCTGTTCTCATCAATGACGGGGAGCTGAATTTCTCTACAGTATAACATAGCAAACAGACAAGCAGAACAGAGGATGGTAAATGTTTCAGCCCGTCTGTGATAATGTCTTGTAAATTACGATTTGTTTACTACATTAGATCCATCACCTTAAGTATCCTTACTCCAGTAAACATACTAAATATAACTCTATGATATTCACACTACTTTTTGAAGGCAGATATATGCTCTGTAATGATTTTTTTTTATTTTATGAAACGACGAGAAGAGCCGAAAGTTTATCTGATGGTAAGTCTGCTTGCCCGTAACATAGTGGCGCTAGTTTGGATGATGTATACAGAACCATATTGAGTTGTCGCCTTGACACAAGATATTAAGTCTCATCACTCAAATAAATACACTCTTTATGCGACGGGATGAGCAAGACATTCACCTAATTGTAAGTGACACGCTTGCCCATAACAATCGAGTTCAAATAACATTTTTAACAGCATAAAAGAAGCTAACCATTCGATACTTACTACTGTGGTAATAACCAGGTTCACTTTGTCGTAGGTTAATTTTCGATATATTTACACAACAAGATTTTCACTTTATAAAGAAAGTAAAAGCTTGTAATTATGCTTAATTAGGTGAGAATTCTCCCCCTTAAGTTTCGCTAATTAAAAGTGGTTACAGGGTTTAAAAGAAATGTCCGGTAAAAAGTTGCGGAGTCACATTACTCATATTGCGCAAACAGCTTTCCTTTTGACGGGTCGTAAGTGCAACAAAAATGACGGATCGATATAAATATTCCAATTTTTTTTTTTATAATAATCAAAAATCAATGCATTACTTCATAGGTGCCACAGTTTCCGTCCAGATTTTAGGTTAGTTTTACTCTAGTGCGCTTTATCATCAAAGACTACATCGCCGCTAACCGTTAGGAGAGTTCGCAGCGAAGCACTAAGTCATATGTATTTAAAAAAAAAAATCAATTTCCATAGCAACTGCAGCAGTAAACTCATATATCTGATTCCTAAGCGGATGTTGGGAAACCTGTGCATCATCGTCGGCGTGATTGTAACGCGCGTGCTTCGTAATTTTCAGACCACAAAGCATTTCGTAACAGCGGCTACGAAGTATGTAAACTAATTGGTAACGTTTCAACGCTTACTGGTGGTATACCTCGGTTGGTGAAGACCTAGTGAAACCTGGAGTCTAGGTACCACCGCAGCGCCTGTTGCAGCCGACAAACACTACTCTGTGATTACTGTGTTTCTGTGATTTGAAGGGAGTTGTAGCTAGTAAAATTACAGGCGTAACGAGACTCTTTATTTATTCATGGCGATGAGCGTAATGTGGTGCAGTGTATACTATCCTAACTAGCGCCACGTTGTTAGTAAACGCGAAGTAGTAGGTGAGCACCACCGCAACGCCTATTACAGACAAAATACAGTACTTTACAAACATTAATGTGTTCTGGTTTGAAGGATGCTGTACCTAGTGAAATTATAGAGGTAACGTTACATCTTATGTCTCAAGGCGACGAGCGTAATGTGGTGCAGTGTATACCATCCTAACTAGCGTCACGTTTTTATGAGCAAAAGTATGGCTCACGATTAGATAAACGTCCGGCTCCAGTACAAAGTATGACAAAATCAGTATTAACCGGTTGATTGCAAATATTTACTTATATCAAACGTCATTGCAGACCATAGACAACGAGCTGATCAGGTCTAGAAACATAATACAATTAGTTTTGATGAGCGCTTTATGTAATAAAGTTAAGGAGATAAGGACAAGTTGTAGCTTCATTTGTATGCCATTGAATTTCACAATAATTTTTTTTTTTTAATTTCAATTGATGTTTTTTAGATCCTAGGTTATCTTGTTTTTTTTTATGTTACTATGAACTATTGTAGTTTTGTTTATATATTGTATAGTTTTTATCAAAAGTAAACACAGGTTAGTTTAACTGTAGTATCATTAAGATTTTATTTATTACCTTTATACTGCTTCTAGTCGTTAAAAAATTTAACATAATACTTAAATAATATATTTTTTTTTTAATTAGTTTAGGCTTTATATTACTTTTACTTTGTAAAGCTTAGTTTAATGTAGTATATACAATACGACTCCACCTCACGATAAGTTCTTAATGTAGGTAATAAAGTACACTAGTCTAAAAGCCTATTTACCTTCCGCTTAAAGAGTACACGTCATAACTGTTTTTTTTTAAATCGCGTCAAAATCAACTTCGGACCATTAAATTGATTCCGTATTCTTTCTCGGTACTGTGTGTCATCTAATCGAGATTTAATATATTACGAGTAATATAGTTATACGTCATTTTCACATCAAACGGACAAACCTTTAATTGGCTGTTAGTGTGATTAATGTTGTCTTAAAAAAAGTAGCTCGCTGGCCTAATGGTTAGAGCGTGCGGCTTTCATTCCGAAAGTCGCGGGTTCAAACCTCGGCATGTACCAATGACTTAATATTTAAAGTTATGTACATTTGTGAACTTTAGTTACAACAGCGAGATACAAAAACGGTGAAGGAAAACATCGTGAGGAAACCCGCACACTGATATCATCTTTGTGTGTGTGTGTGTGGTGGCCCCAATAAAGTGGCAACAGGCTCGCCCCCTGTTACATGGGACCTAATCTGACCACATCTGGCGAAACGTGGGTGGTTTATTCACCTCTGCCTACCCCTACTGGGAAAAAGGCGTGACTATATAAAAAAAAAAAAAATAAAAAATAATAAAAAAAAAAAAAATAAATAAAAAAAAAAAAAAAAACTTAACGTTACCAAATGGAGGAAATGAATCGTTTTATCTAGGTTAAAACGTTACTCACAACTGTTAATCTTAATTATTGATGTCATCTAATTTAGTATTGCTATCTAGTATTGAACTTTTAGTTTTGGACAGTATGTATTATGTTATTTCTAGGTCATTACCACTAATACCAGTGCCCTTACTAAAAGTGTTCTAGATGTACGCTTTATGAATGAAATCAAACAAATTTATTCTACAGTAGAACTTTGTTACTAGATTTATTATATCATTTTGAAATGATCTGTCAACTGCAAAAGATAATACTTGTTTGTGAGAAAACCACAGATAATATCTAAAGATATACTTTATTAATATTTTTATTAGTACTGAAATAAACCTGTTACTAAATCTATTACTGGTTATGGAATAAATATTACTATTAATTAAGAATCACAATTTAAAACATTAAAAAATTTATTAAAAATCTAATATTCTACTTGCGTATTAAAAATAGCGGGAAACAAAATTTGACGTATGATTCGCGCCAATTTTGTGTAAATTTTTTTTAAAGTGCATGCAAATGCGTTGTGAGCGTACAGCCATTGTCCGGTCAACGTCACCGTGTTGGTTCATTTTGTTATAACATTGGATCGCCGGTTCTGTTCATGTTTTCGCTCGCCAATGATTCAGGCTGCGGACGGTGACATCATGCAGCCACATACCTCTTAAATCCCGCAACGCAAACGAGGTTGTGTTCACACTAATCGCATTTAACTCATTTATAAATTGCCTTTACACCTTAATTTTTTTTATATAATTTTTATGGATATTTATATAAAAAAATATATTGTATACGCCGCCGACCGATACAGTGGGTGGGTGGACTTAATGCTTATAGGCGTTCACTACCAGTCAACCCCGGGAGAACGTTGAAAAATCACGGCGGGTACTTATATATTATATACTTACATGTTATCTATTAATATATAATATATTACCTATAATATATTTTCAATACAAAAGCAGTTCACTGCGCCTGGTGCTCCTGTTGTATTAAGTAGTTCCACAGTAGTCTTTTTAAGGCTGGATTACTTGGTGCATTCATGACACCAGAAGGCAGAGCACCCCAGAGTTCGATAGCTTGTACACTAAATGATAAATAATATGCTGAATGTAATCTTCTATGTAATCTTCAACTAATGAAAACTAATTTAAATCTTAAATATTTTTAAATACATTATCCTTTTTTTTTAAAAAAAAATGCATTAAAACACAAAAAAACTAAAATCAATTTGATCATTTAATTAAAAATTAAAATGCTCGTTGTTTAGTGTTAAAAATATTATCTAAATAAAGACTGCGCTGTATCTGTTCTTCACCTTTGTCTTTTTTATGAAGATAAAGAAAATTATGAATATGTTAAAGAGAATGTAAATTTATTTTACAGTAGAACTTTGTTACTTCATGAGCAGTAGTACTATAATTTAAGAATAGTAAAATATAAAAACTGTGATATAGTATCATCATCATCATTATCAGCCTTTGTCAATCCACTGCTCGATATAGGCCTTACCCAATGTCTTCCACCAAATGCGACCCTCAGCTGATGTGGTAGTGTGTATACACCTTTTAAATTCTTTGATATCCGGAGATACGTGTCGTGTACGCAGATTTGTGTTCGGTAACCTTTTTTTGTCAATAGTGTTTATTTTCATCATCATCATCATTTAGTTATTCCGAATAATAAAAAGGTAGTTTTATTGTAACTTGGATATTAATGTATTATAACGTGTTGATTGTTTCACGCGAGCAAATAATTATCATGTGAAATGTGCATAAATAACAGTTTATATATAACAACTTTCTATTGATTGTTAATTGTAGTTTCTTTTCTCGGACCATAAAATCTAGAGCTGTAATGGTCTATAATCTTTGACTGCCTGAACAATAACAACTATATCATCCCAGTATTGCAGTGTTATCTCTTAACCTTGGCGATTAAGTTATTTCTGATTATTTTGTTCTTATAATAACTTTAGTCCCTGTGTTATAAAGCGAAGTATCATCACTATATTGAATTTTATATAAAGCGAATAATTTGAAGAGTCGTCTTCTAAGGAATGTTTCTTCTACTTCTTCATACAATGATACGTAATAGGTTTAGTAAAAGATAGCTTTCCTTGTTTATAGAAATTGATGAAATTATAAACTAGTAATCGTTTCCCATTCGCTTTGCTGGCCGCAACAACGCCGCAACTCACTTTGGGGATGGTATTTGGTAAAATTATTTCTTAGCTGATCTCTAGATGACAGAAGCAAAGTCTCTAGCAAATTTATTCTTTACCACTAATAGTTTCGGAGATGTCGTGATGAATCAATGAATCTCAGGATTTCAAGTATATATATATATAAGGTTGGAAAATATCTCCCTTCCGCTTTTTTGCTCTTTATTCAATGCTTTATAAAAAGTGTTACAGTAATCGGATTTAGTTCAAATATGCGCCGTTTTGTTCGATAATCTGTATCCATCTAGACGGCAACTTCATAATACCTCCCTCGTAGAAGCCCCCCTCCTTATTTGCGAAGAACTCGGACAGCCACTTTTCATAAGCCTCTTTTGAGTTCAACTTTACACCACCAAGGGCGTTCACCATGGACAGGAACAGGTGGTAATCACTTGGCGCTATGTCCGGGCTATATGGTGGATGCGATAAAACTTCCCATCAAAGCTCCCGTAGCTTCTGACGAGTCATCAACGAAGTGTGTGGTCTGGCGTTGTCCTGGTGGAACACTACACCCTTCCTGTTGGCCAATTCTGGACGCTTCTGGTCGATCGCCTGCTTCAAGCGGTCCAGTTGTTCGCAGTAGATGGTAGAATTAAGCGTCTGGCCATATGGGAGCAGCTCATAGTGGATGATTCCCTTCCAATCCCACCAAACACACAGCAAAACCTTCCTGGCCGTCAATCCCGGCTTGGCCACTGTTTGGGACGATTCACCGGCCTTCGACCACGACCGTTTTCGCTTGATATTGTCGTATGTGATCCATTTTTGGTCGCCGGTCACCATCCGCTTCAAGAATGGGTCGAGTTCGTTCCGTTTCAGCAGCATATCGCAGGCGTTGATTCGGTCCAGAAGGTTTTTTTGCGTCAAATCATGCGGCACCCAAACATCAAGCTTTTTTTTGTATCCAGCCTTCTGCAGATGGTTTAAAATGGTTTGGTGACTAACTCCCATCTCCTGGGCGATGTCACGAGATGCCACATGCCGGTCTAACTCGATGTAGTCCATGATTTGATCGGTATTTGTCGTCACAGGTCTTCCGCCGGCTGGCTTATCCATGGTGTCGTTTTCACCGGTTCTGAATCGTCGAAACCATTCCTCCGCGGTTCGAAGTGATAGAGTACCATCCCCCAAAACACCATTAATCTCACGGAACGTTTCTCTAGCGGATTTGCCTTTAACGAAGGAAAACTTTAAAATAGCGCAAATTCGGCGTTAGTGAACTCGCATGTTTACACGTCTATAACTGTTGAACGCAATATCCAAACTAATTATGCATAGCGTCGTTTTGTAGGTTATGTCAAGACCTTTCAAATTATGTATAGTATTGCCAGATACGAGCTCTGTAGCGCTTTGTACATAGCCGCGAAATTCAAAAAACAAAAAGGCGGAAGGGAGATATTTTCCAACCTATTATATAAAGATTACCGGCCTATATTCGATAAAATGAATATTTCTACTAGATTTCCTGTCTCCGGGCTGTTATGGTTCCATAGATATCGTGATAAATCTCTGCATAGATGGAAATCTCTTATATTTTATGTATAATAGTATAGTCTGTGTGAGGTTTAGCAGTTACAATAATCATCAATAATTAATACTTTTGATGTGAACACTCAGTTTTTCCACATTTTGAGTAAGGGTGATGCGGACGAGAAGCCGCTGGATTGGTTTGATTATGTAACCATAGATGAGAATGATAGTGGTTATCTTTGGCGTGGAGTTTTTTATTCTACTGATGGTGAGTGACATGTACGCCCATAAAAACATGGCGCTGGTTAGGATGTTATACACGGCACTACAACATGCTCTTCGCCTTGAGACAGGACGTTCAGTGTCTTTAATAGTTTCACTACTTACAGCGGCCTTCAATCCGGAAGACAGTAATGTTTGCACACTGCTGTTTGGGGGGAGATATAAGAGCTGCGGTGGTACCTAGACGGTTTCTGGCAACATGGACCTTCCAGTAACAATTTAACGTTTAGTGCCCGATCGGTATAGAGATCTTTGGGGAGGCCTATGTCCAGAAGTGGAACGGAAGTGGACGTCTATCCGCTGATGATTGACGATAACAGAGAAAATATTTTCAGTGGAATGATGTCGGCTTCACCTTCAGAAATGTTTACTTCCCTGGCAAGAGACCCACCATCAGTGATGATGATGATGATGTTTAAATGCAGTCGACTTTCTAGTGTATAGATTTGCAATCGTCGGTAGTATTTGTTCGGGAACTTGTTAGCGCCATAAAATTAACATGAAGCAGTAATTGGTTACGCCATTATATATATATATATATATATATATATTTACGTTTGTGTGTGTGTGTGTGTATATACGATTTGCATACATATATAGCGATTAAAATATTATGAAAGATTTATTCAAAATTCTTACATTTTATATAGTTATTAATGCGGAGTAAAGTTTCACTGGTTGTTTGCTCAGATGCATAATCGCTTGTTAATATTCATATTGGATACATTGTAAGGTCGTTAAACTTTACTACAACATTTATTTACTATTATAGTAAATAGTTTATTGTAATCATCATCATCATCAGCTGCTAGACGTCCACTGCTGGACATAGGCCTCTCACAATGATACAATCAGCATGGCTCCCAGTACCGCTGGGCACTAAGGGCTGTCGTATATAAGGAGTACTTGTGCCATTTCCCAGCACGCTGGCCTAATGCGGGTTGGTGGGATCCAGAGCCTCGTCTGATGATTATCAGGGTGCATCACTAGCTGGTGAGCTTGGCTTGGGTTCCGTTAGTTGTTGTGCGGAACCCCTTACACCCCTATTCGAAATTATTTTAATATTCGATAGTAGCCTAATGAAATTATAGAGAACATAAGACGAGCGGCAATGTGGTGTAGTATGTACCATACTAACCAGCACCACGTTGCTATGGGCGAGTATCACTTACTATCAGGTGAACGTCTCACTCGTCCAGTCGTTTAATGGAATAAAAAAAAAAAGTTACTCTTACAAGAATATAAACATATCTTAAAAGATCGATGTCAATTGTATAATAGGAATGATGGAATCGAATCGGCGACCTCGTTTCATATAACCACAAAATCGATATTGTTATCGATTATTGTGCGGCAGTAAACTATTGTTTGAATATTAATTTGTTATGTGACTTCAAATAGCTGCAGTATATATATCATAGGCGATGGTGAGCATGGGTATGTTACATCACCAGGTTTTGAGGAATGAAATCATTTATACAATTGCTTGTTTTTTTTTCGATGATTCGAGTGAGACGTTCATCATCAACTGATAGACGTCCACTGTTGGAGATAAGCCTCCCCCAAAGGTTTCCCACTACGCTAGCCAAATGCAGGTGGAAGCCAGAGCATCATCTGTTCATTACCAGGGCGCACCACGAGCTGGTGAGGTTGGCTTAAGTCCCTTGAGTTGTTCTGCGAGATCCCTTACACCCTAAGTAAGGGTCCCTTTAATAGGCAACTCTTAAGGCCGTAGGAGGGTGAGGGTGGAGCATTCTAAGCCGTGCAAAGTCTACCTCCATGTTAAGTCTTCGTTCCACGTCCATGTCATGGTGTAGTACATCATACACTAAGGAGTTAGTAACAATACTAGATATAAACATTTAGAATAGTAGTATCGCCGAGTCGAACAGGAAACGGATGTCCTATGCCGATTACAATACTTTGGTCCTGTGTTATCGCAACTCTATGGTCAGTTCGATAAACTTGTCTTTGTTTTCTTTTTTTTTTAATTTGTCGACGCGACGTGACTAGCAAGACGTTCACCTGATTCCCATGACAGCGTGGCGCTAGATCGGACACACTGCACCACATTGCGCTCGTCGGCTTGAGACATCTTGAGTCCCGTTACACCAGTAATTACACTAGCTACAGCGCCCTTCAAACAGGAACACAGTAATGATTGCACAGTACTGATTGGTGGTAGAAATACGCGCTGCGGTGGTACCTACCTAGACGGTCGCCGGCAACAGAGATCTACCAGCAGTAATAGCTACAGCGCCATCCAAACCGGAACACAGTACTGTTAAAATAGGCCTATGTCCAGCAGAGGATGTCTGTCGGCTGTCGAAGAAGTGACCTCTGCTAGTAGAAGTGTCAGAGTGGAGACTGTTTAGCATCGGTAACCCACTAACCAGATGGAGCGAAGATCGGGCTGTTTATAGCTGATGATTGGGCTAAGTGGCTTCACTTGGAAGAAACCTATGTCCAGCTGTGGACTGCCGTGATCTGTTGATGGCAATGACGAGGCAAGCGGTTAGACTTTACTCAGGCAGTTGAGCGTTTACCTAGTATTTATATAAAATCTAGAACAATGGTCGGTCGCTCAGTAAATATCAGCTCATACGGTCTTCAAGTCGGATTCATGATCTTCGACTTGGCGGCGGAACTCGAACAGTTTTGTTGATAGATATAATACCTTATTACCTTCAACTTAAGGTTGAATTTTATATTCGGCACGGTTAATACAATTTGTATGTTATTGACGATTTTTTTTTGTCCATTCATATTTACATTTAAACGCGAATTATGACCTTGGTGGAAGATATAGTAATCAGGAGATTTCCTCAACATTATTATATTAGTTTTAGAAATATATATACATGCTTAGGGTTTCCCAGTGTGATCGAATAAGACATGAAGAGATCAGCAGGAGAACTAACGTCACCGACATATTCTAAAAGACTGCTAGACTTAAGTGGAACACGCAAGACATATCGTTCGAAAGACTGACAGGTGATGGGGCCCTAAGGTCTTCGAATGGCGACCTCGTACCGGTAGACGTAGTGTTGGCAGGGCCCCCACCAGATGGGTCCGTCGATCTGGTAAAGGTTGCAGCGCAACATCGATCGATGTGGAGATCTTTGAGGGAGGCCTATGTCCAGCAGTGACGTATATCGGCTGACGACGATGATGATATATTTACTGACAGCGGGCCTTCGTTAGCGGAGTCCGTCTAGGTACATACCACCACAGTCGATAAACAGTACTGTGCAAACATTGCTAGTGTAATTACTGCGGTAACGAGACTTTATATAATACGTCTCAAGCGACGAACGTAAATATACAATCCTTGCTAGCGCCGCGTTGTGTAGGCAGTATAACAAAAAACTTGAATGGTTAGTCTCGTTACCGCAGTAATTATACTACTTGTTACTATTGCATTTTTAAAGTAGTTTTATTTTTTTAATAAGTATCAATTGTTTAGTAACGTCTCACATATATTATCTTCGCTGTCATCTTTTTAAGTGACAGCCATATTTCAAATGATGCCTGCATTATGTGCACACTTAAGCTTAGTAGATTTAGCAGTAAACAAGTGGCAGTGAGCGCGATTATGTACCGTAATGTACATAGTAATACGGTCGGTGTTTGAGTGCGCATGCGCGCGGTGGCCTTGCCGCGCGTTTGCTAATGGCGCCGCCCGACGTGGCCGGGTGTGGTCGGCCGTTCTATTTGCCGTTACTCTTCCATCCACCGCCACGCTGAACTCGTCGTCGCCGTGAATATTTAATGATTTTCATATCACTCGAATTATAATATTCAATTGTTCATACACTAAACAGTCACACGCGTATCATTATATATCGGCATAACTCCTAGATCTTCAGGAAGAATGCTCCTCCAGCCATTCTAGTCAAAGTTCTCTCTACAAATCAAAACTTAAGCTACCTCCTTGATAAATTCAAATTTATACACTACTAGCTCTTCCCACTTGATTTACTGGCTGTAACACTCCCGGAATCCCTTTTTAGGGGTAACATTTTGTAAAATATACTCTTAGGTTACCAATACTCGAGACAGAAGGAATATTCTTACCAAATTCCAAGTCTATAGTCTTTATACTCCAGAGATGTCACGAGTCTCTACATAGGTGGAAAGATATATATATATATTTATAGACTTCGAAAAAAAGTAAGAATTTATCTAATCAATATTTTTAGTTAAGTTAATTAAGTAACTTAAGTTAATTTTTTTTTATCCGGAAATGTTAAAAAGTAAGCATTCATTATATGTCAAAAAATGATAACGTTTCATAGTTAATAGCAGGAAGTGAATCGTTGTTTTGGCTGTACCATTAGATATATATATACACATCATCTTTTATATTTAAATGTATATATATATATATATATACCTTGTATATTTTTTATACGTGTTATAAATAAAAACAAAGTATTCAATTGTATCTATCCCGCAATAATCGGAAATATCGAGCCACGAACAATACTTATGCAGTAAATCCAGTTATCCTGTGATGATGCTGCTTATCATTACATCACCTCACCACAGTTCAACAGCAGCAGAACTTATTAACCTGGAAACCACAAGCTCAAATACAGATACCGTAATCTCTACATACCTCTAGGAAAATTTTGTTTAACGAATGTTCATCACATCGAGATCATGGTCAAAAGTTGTGATATATGACCTCATTAATATAACTGACACTAAGTAATGATTGCATATTACTTACTGAAGGTTCGACACCTGCTGGATGGTCTTCGCGAATGGTAGGATACCATCAGTGTGTCTTTCGTAACAAGACGGAGGCGGTAGATGACTAGTCGCCCGTGACAAGATATCGAGACTTTTTACTTCAGTGGTTTTACTATCTACAGCATCCTTCAAACCGGAACACGGTAATGTTTGCACCGTGCTGTATTTCGGCTTCAATAAGCGCTGCGGTGGTACCTATCTAGACCGTCTTCGGCAACAGAGACACTACCACCAGTGTGCTAATATTTCTATACATAGCAAATGTTACGAAATGTATTGTCCTGCACTTGATACAACCTAAGGGCAGTCTCACACTGCATCTAAAGTATCATTCAAGTGTGAACCCTGATGCAATGACAGCACCGTTCAGGTTGGAGCTGGAGGTTTGGTTCGAGTCATACTCATGGACAAGGTTCATTTATTTGTTGGAGACGAACAATATCAAGTATTTCATTTATCGCCTTATTAAGGTTCTACTGCTGGAAGACGTGACGTATTTTATATAAAAGGAGTAGCTGTTCCTGAATCCTTCCAAGTCATACTGGAGCTTAAGAGGATATCCGGTCAAATTTTTACCATTTGTTTACTTCTTAACATTTGAAATATGTAAAATCTTGACATTCTGCTTTTTTTTTTACTACAAACTGATGGTATGTGATAATCTCGCCCGTAACAACATGGCGTTAGGATACTGAGTATAAGATACTGTCTCGTTACCATAGTAATTATACTAGCTATAGCACTCTTTAAACCGAAATACAGTAATGTTTGCACACTGCTTGGAGGCTGCAATAGGCGCTGCGATGATACCTGGTCTCCGACAACGGACCTACCACCAGTAAATTCTATTTTTCTTTCCTCCTCTTCCGTGCAATCAGTATACAGTGTGATAATGCCTTTACTTGTACCATTTCGTAAACCTCACCTTCTGCCCACTCGACACCATTGTTCGTTAATGTCTCGCTTGATGCTTATCAGCTCGTTATGCTCACTTGCAAGCGACGGAAAGTAATAGACAATAGTTACCAATAGCAACTGACGCAGCCGTTATCCTTGTCGCAGGAGTCCCCGGAGGTCCGAATGTCCCTGCCCCTCGAGCCCCGGGCGCCGGACCCCTCGGCGCTGGCGGCCTACTGGGCGGAGTACGAGGACCTCTGCCGCCAGATCAGCACCGCCCAGAATAACGAAGAAGACGACAACCACTATGAAGGTCGGTACCGGTTACTCTCCCGATTCTCTTTTTGCAATGTTATAGACAAATTATTATACTGGGTGTGAGAGGTCTCACACAACAACTCACGGGACCCAAGCCAACCTCACCAGCTCGTGGTGTGTCCTGCTAATCAACAAACGAGGCTCTGGCGCCCACCAACCCGCCTCGGATCAGCGTGTTGAGGACTGGCCCAAATCCCACCCCTATATGAATTCCTACAAACAACGGTCTCTAGTGCCCGGCGGTAGTGGAGGTCATGTTGATTGAAGACCGATCGATGTGGAGTTCTTTTGGGTAGGCTTATGTCCAGCAGTGGACGTCTATCGGCTGACGTTGATGATGATGAAAAATTGATAGATGTCTGTAAATAAAAGATATTTTCTAAATAATATTAACTAAATATGTTGGAAATAATATTAAGTAAAAAATTGTGATAATAATGTTAAGTAAAAAATTTTGGAAATAATATAATATTAACTAAAAATGTTGGAAGTAATTTAAATAAATTTTTTGTGAATAATATTGAATAAACAATACTAGAAATATAATTAAGTAAAAATAGAGTGTTGAATACGTGTTGTCAAACGGCCTTTAAACATCAAAAGAGATTTATTAAGGTCGACAAACATCGAAAGTTAAATTATTACTTAATTAAACTTATTGAAATAGTTATTTAGAGGTTAATGTTAGCCGCCGGTTACAGTATTAGTTAAGTGGCAACACTTGGCAGCTATTAATCAGATCGGTTAAAATTCTTCGCTCCGTTTAACGCATTAAGTACCGCTGGAGGCTCGCCGCTGCTGTTCAATAATAATATCATCCGGTTGTGCAATCAGCGATACTAATACCATCATCATCATCAGCTGGACTCTTCAAACTGAAGTTTGGCGATCAGATCGTGATAACCAATTCGATCCTCAGCTATTCTTTATAACTGATGGTATTTAAAACCGGTCCACTCCTTTATATAGTCAAAACAATTCTTGCACTGTCTACCAGGTGCACGTTTTCCAGGAACATTGCCCTCCACGATCAACCTTGGGAACTCATAAAGGGATCCTCAGAGGTCAAATGTATCCAATTATGTATTTATCTATCCATACGTCTGAAAACCCGTGTGTAAGCTCAATCCAATTAGTACAATTTTTTTGTTATTTTTAATAGAAAACATCCTTAAAAAAAATGGATTGATAAGGAACCCTTAATAGTAAGACTCCTTATCGATCCCATCGTACCTTATATATTGTAATAATAAGGATCTTTAAATACTATATGTCGAAGACATCGTGTTACGCCAATTTGGATGCTGGATCTGCCACAGTCTTTCGTACTACATCATCATCCTTCAAGTTTAAACTTAGAATAACATCCTTTCTCTCTTGTACGAGAATCTCTCGTGCTGTCCTACCAAAGTAGTAGTGATCCAAATAAATAAAAATCCACAATTAAGTACTTTTAGACAAAGTAAAATATAAAAAATAATACATAGTGTTTAAACAAAACTATGTATTATTATTTTTTTATTGTATATTTTAATATGTATGAATGCTGTCCTGTAGACATCTAAAAGGATGGTATGCAAACTGAACACTAGCTCTTTACCGTGTCTTCATATAACCTGCAACACCGCTGATGCATCATATGAGTATGTACATTTTAAGTAACGTTGGATCCGATTAAACAAGAAAAAGAAATTTCCGAGGTAGCTTTTACCCGGAGCGGATTGTGAGGCCTCCGCGGAACTGGTTTGTCTCGTGGAGGAGTGCCGAGGCACCCGCAAGGTCGACCCACCCAAAAGTTACACCATACATAGTCACAAGAATAATGCTACCGATAGTTATATGTACTGCTAGTGTATTCTTTATCGGAAAATCTAGTCAATGAGTCTCAAGATATCAAGTATATATATATTTGATATCCTGATATTCATTGACTCATCACGAGATCTCCGCAACTATGAGTCCGAGATATTGCTTCTGCCATTTAGAAATCAGTTAAGAAAGGATTTTACAAAATTCCTTCCCCAAAGCGAGTTGCGGGTGTTTCACGGCTAGCAAGACTGGTGGGGAACAGCTAGTACATAGATAAAGGGTATTTAAAATTTCTTTCATTATCTAGGTCTAAATTGCAAAACACTAAAATATTCGAAGTTTGCTTAATAAATATAAAAGAATGATGAGGTAATTGTATAGTGAAAAATAGAGTATGAAGTTCAAGCACCGGAAGCAATGTAAGCCATTGTTTCCTTTAACGTTTGCACATCACACAAAAACCTAACAAATAAGTGATGAATGAGGAAGCAAACAATACAGACGCTTGTGTGTTAAGGACACGAGTTAACTGCTCCGCCGCCGTTTCCTGTTTAACTGCATTTTATTACACCGGCGAATGAGCACAGATAATAAATAACGCTTTAAATAAATCCACAGAGTAAAAACTGTACATGAACTTCCTTGCACAAAGACACATGGATTTCTTTATAATGATACAGTTTTAATATGCTTTGTAATAAATATTGTTTTTTTTTTTTTTAAATAATAATCTTTTGACAGGAAACTATCATATAAACTAAAACTGGCTAATTCTGTTTTTCGCACAGACACAAAATGGCTATTTGAAACATTTTAACCGAAAGAAATACTAATTTTTAAATGACAATATGAAAGTCATTTCTAAAGTCAAAGTCAAAAGTGTTAGGTTATACTTTATCACTATAGATCTCATCGCCACCACACTGGGTGAGATCGTAGTGAAGCACTAACTAATTTAAAAAAAATATAACATTTTTTTTTTATTTTACTACTAACTTATAATTTTTATATCAGACAATTTTAATATATTGATTTTTTATTTAATATTTGCTAAAATAATTATAATATTATTGTATTTAATTTTTATAACAGCAACATTAGTCATCGGCTGCAGGAGTTTCTAATTCGCGCCATTTCTATATTACCCGCTGCCGAGTCGGCGGGAAACCGTCGATCGTTAATCGAGCTCGTAATGAAATCGATTATTCGACCGCAAGAAAGCGATCGGTGTTGGTACATGAGCAATTGCGCCGGTCGGCTCTGCCGGTACACCTATTGGGTGAACGTGGTCCGCATTCTGTGCTGGAACAGGTTTCCATCTGATCACCGTCATTTTACAATTCGCCGCGTATAAATTGTACTAACGTGTGAATAACAAGAAATACGTAAGAGACTAGACTAGGTCGGGGATCTTAGATCTATTGTAACAGTATTTTTTTTATGAATAACCTTAATATTAGTTTTTAAATCACTGAGGTTTCTTCTCATAAAGAAGGTAGGTCAACAGGCAAGCGGCTTACATGACGGTAAGAGATCACTGTCGTACATGAACAGCTCGAATACCAGTCAAGACGCCATTGGATTGTTAGATTGTTCTTCTAAAATGGAAACAGATAAAACATATCCTTACTGGATAATGTTAACTGTCTGCAGTAACTTCAGTATCAAGCGGAAATGTCTAGGTTCCACTTAGTAGATCGATGTACTAATGGAGTTACGAGACAAGCGGTCAGCGGTGAAGGCGGTCGTATCTATGACTTATAGGAGAGATTAGAACTTGTTCCACTTGAAGAACGTATTGAGCAACTGGTTAGTATTCCACGTGTGTGCCGTGTGAGGCAAGTGTTGACCAATGTACCGAGTAAATGTTGATCGGTAAAACAATGCTGGCAGCGCTCCCATCTCGTTTCTCAATACTCTATCGCAACCCTTTCGCCCGCAGCCAGCCGCCTCTCTACTCTTTCGCTAAAGGTCACCGGAACGTATGTGATACCAGGCTTAGATTCATTGCCGACTAGTACCAGCCTGCGGCTGTACCCGCCGTTGGTGACTAACATCTTTGGGAACAGCAATTTGATTACAAAACATTTAAAATCAGCATTATCAGTAATAGAGTTGGTTTTATCGGTAACAGGTCTCTTTTACTGGAGACTGTTGAGTAGCAGTAGTGTGCAAACATTACTGTTTTCCGGTTTTAAGGGTACTGTCGCTAGTGAAATTACTGAGGTAATGAAACTTACATCTCTATACCATATTGTTTACCATCTCAACTAGAGCCACATTGTTAAGGATGGATGTGTCCCTGATCATAATTTGAACCTGCTGCTCATCTTATCGCTTTGTTGAATAAAAAAAAAGCTTTTCACAGTCCACTTCTGATTCACAATTGATTCGGAGCGGTGCCTCCAATTTCATCTTTACATCTTGTCATTAGGGTCAACGAAAAAAACTCTTACGACTGTGAAATGCAGCGGGCGCCTCTCTAATTTGATGTGACGGTCCATCTTGAGCATTAAACGGAAATAGTCTTTTAGCACAAATCGCGTGTGTACACAGACGGAGGTGTTTACACCGGCGGGCTATCCAAACGCATGCGACCAATAATGCGGCTGAGCCCGTTATCTGTACTAACACCATCATTTTGGTAACTGTGAAGACAGTCATACTTAGGATTAAAAATTTCATAATAAAATGGATGGATTATCTATAACAGTATTATTGTGCGATATACTCCTCTACATGGAACGGAAAAGCAACCGGAAGTGAGTCGATGTATAAATCTTAACGGATAGATTAAGAAATAATGATGATGGTTTATATTGTAACTAGTAAAAAGCGGACAGTAAACAGAATTCACTGCTGTTCTAGTCACATTAAAATCTAATTATTATCAGTGTTTAATTATTATGGAAATTGAATTTAACAATGTTGATTGCATGCACGGTATCAGTGTATGGACTATTTGAATTCCGTGTCAACTTCACTCCATTGGCTGTCACTGTTACGCAACAAACCAATAAGCTATCGGCGACAAACTGATACACAGTTAAGCTGAATATGAACAAGACTACCTCTTCTCCACTTGAGTTGCTGGCCAAAACACACCCATAAAATTCCCTTTGAGAAGTTTTTTTTATCAAATATTAGCTGAGCCATACTGGGCAAAAGGAATATTTCTGCTAAATTTCAAAGCTTCGGACCTTATGGTTCCACATATATCGTAATGAGACTCTACATGGAAATCTGTTATGTACAGATATATATTATATATACTTTCAATTCTGTTAAAAGTTAATCGATTCTTATTGATACTTTATATTATTATACGTATACGAGTAGATTGATGTTCACTTATAACGTGTTCAATGAAAATCTGTTAAAAACTTTGGTTTGGACAAAACTTTTGGATTAGTAAAATCTTAATTGGGAGGTTTTCTAAAGAACTACGGAATGAGTACTAGATGCTCAAGAAGACAGGCGTCTACAGGCTGCGATAACTTTAATATCTTCTTTGCTACGAAAAAAGTTTCAATTAGTCAATATAATTAGTGAATTTAGCATCAATTTAGCAATTGCCCAAGTATAGTAGTGTACCTCTTGAGTAACTTGAGAGATTATTATTTGGATAGGTTTAAAAAGTCACCCCTGTAGTACAGAAGAACTTACCAAGTATCAACCTAATCATAATTGAAAGTTCATACTTCTATTCAGTTATCCTCAAATAGTGGATTTCATGGCATTATTAGTGTTATCAGAGATTCACGGTAACGGGATCCCGCTGGCTGGTTGTCGACGGCAGGCGATGCGACCCTAGGGTCACAGGGTCGCGACCGAGTTACGGTTATTAAAGTAAAGGAAAATGTAAACGATATCTGATATGTTACGATTATTAAGCCTATATATATATAATGAAAATGGATTTTATTTGTTCCCCAATCACTTGAATACCAGTGAACGTATCGACTGGGGACCTGATCACTCGATGCTGAATGATTTGTAGATGTTTATAGGCTATGAGTTTCATAGATCCGTCATGATTTTAGTTCTAAATAACTTTCATAAATCATTTCGCATTTTTTATGCGGTTGCTATAGTAACGGTGCTATAGAAAGTCATTTTCGGTTACCCTCGAGGAATACTTCAGGCAAATTTCAAGTATAATTACGGCCAGCAAAGCCACCGGGGAACAGCCCAGAGTTTTACTCTCAATAGATTTAATAGCCAAATCATTTGGGGTTCCTCCATTCTATTTCACTAATTATCTACTTCAGTGAAGATTGCCTCCGTGACACTGGATCGCGGTGTCTTACGACACACCATAAAGGACCAGCTACTAGTTCGATTCCAGGACGACATAAAGTTGGGGTGAAGCATTGGGTTTTTAGACCGTTCACATTTGACAGCTATAATTAATTTCGGCAGTCGGCTGAGAGTCAGACTATTCTTGACGAGTACGTTCAAAATCGTATCATTTATCAACTATGACTTTATAGTGGTTACTGGTTTTTTTATATTAATAGTATAACCGAACGTTAATCAGAAACTCCTCTTAACTGTACCATAGTTACTCGGAGAAAAGTTGAGGTCCTGTCTGAAGTTACGTTAAAATCTAATATATAACATATATTTGCAAAGGTAATGCTAATATAGTTACTAAGATCATGTTTCATTTGGATCGTCATCGTGTACTGGATATAGTCATCCAAAGATCAGCACAACAGTTTATCGCGACTGTATTGGTTCTCCTTGTAACTAGTATAAAGGTCTTACACATCTTAATACATCATCATCATTCGATAGATGTGCACTGCTAGACATAGGCCTACTCAAAAATCTTTACTTTGGTTGGTTCCGCGTTGCTTGCAACCGGCGGGTTCCCGATACCTCCCAAGCATAAGGGGCCATCGTTTGTAGGGGTTCATATAGAGGTATTTGGATTATTTACCACCACTCTGACCTAATGCGGGTCGGTGTGAACCAGGCCTCGTTCGTTCCTTCGTGCACCCCATGCAGATGAAGTTGGCTTTGATCTCATGAGTTGTTATGAATGATGACTATTAATTTCTATAAGACCAAAATATCTTTCTTTAATCTGATAAAGTTTTAAGAGCTGTCAGCGATCAAAACAAACAATGGCGCCTTGTGGTCCATTGTCAGTTCAATAACATGGCTGTTATTCACACGAGAAGTACGCGAGTTAACAATGAATGTTATTGGCTATCGCCGATTGTGGTGTCGTGTGTTTACAGTGTGCGTTGTTTACCAACGGAGCGACAAGCGGTTGTTTGGTAAACATCCAGCTGATTGTTTAGCGGCCTCGCATCACCGGACCTGAGAACGTATTCGGACACCGTTTGCTAATTTTTCATGACACGCCACTGTGAACTTTTTCCATTTATCATAATTATCTTGTCTCTCCCTTATCTGGTGTTCATGAAGAATATCCGCATAAAAATAACTTGATTAGACACGAACTCTGATAAACACAAAATAAAGTAGTAAAACGAGTTTAAGCTTCTATATAAAACAAAAAAGAAAAGTAAAAACGCCGATATAATTAATTAAAACTTAAAAAAATGTGTGGAGATCTTTGGCGGAAGCACATGTCCAGCAGTGGATACCTATCGGCTGATTATGATGATGATGAGTCAAAAAAATTATCAATGATACGTGCACCCATAAAATTGAATTTCAGTACGCCTATTAAATTGTGACCATTCATATCGTAGAGTTATTTAAAAGACACAATCTTTTATTAATAGACAAAAAGTGTGGGTAGTTATATAAATTAATGCGTCACAAAAACGCGGCTTATTCAGTCTCACCGCGACCGCGGTCGATGCAACACGTGCCGATACGTCGAACAACAAAAAGCACAGTTTTAAAGTATATTTCAATGTACATTAAAATTGTGGACGTATAATAAGACTTAGAATATTTTGTTTATATTATTTAATTGTTATTTGTACACCACACAAGTAATAAAAAACATTGATCCGATCTGGTAAAGGTTGCGGGAAATAGCTGGATGATGACAGCGCAGGATGGATCGATCTGGAGATGTTTGGGGAAGGACTGTCCAGCAGTAGCTGTCTGTATGATGAATTCAAATGGCAATGATGTACTATTCACCGCCGACGATAAACGAGCAAAGCTAGCAACTGTGATTGAGTCGGCCAATAGATAGCTCTGATAGTTTTCTTGCTGGGCTATGACTCTTTAAGCGTGTCTGTGAAGGTCGATACTAAATGAAAAATATCCTCTCTCTCTGCGAATTATCTGATCCTGAAGCCTTCATCGATCAGCGATTATTATATACATATATATATCTTTATGCGACAGAACTAGTAAAGGGAGACGCTCGCTGTCACTGAACAGACAGCGATCAATTATTCATATGTCTATTACTCTAACTCACAAATTGATATTTATCTTCTGTTTTTGATCTTGAACTGGAAAATAGTCGATAGTTAGGACAAGACTTGGACGATATTTCAATGGAACTTATAACGTACTTATTGTCGCAATGACTGCCGGAGCAGTGTGTTATTGGTACGACAGGTGTCTGTATATATATTAGAAAAATAAAGCAATATATTTGGTATACGAATACGATGTTGATATGGTGTTGTGTACAATAAATGGCCGTGGCTATGAAATTCCGTGCGCGCGCGCGGAATGCCGGCGATCGGGGCCCGCGCTAATCGTTCACAAACCGCATATAGAAATGCTTTCTTATTTGCTTTCACGCAATCAGCGATCTGAACTGCAGCGGAATGCGGACAACAAAATGCGTTTTCACATACTCCAACCACTCCATGGTTTTCATCTCAAATATGCGTAGCCGTTATCTTTACATGATTTACTTGCAAATTGTCTCATAATCATCATTTCGATCAATGGACGTCCACTGCTGGACATACGCCTCTTGTAATGTGTTCCACAAATCAGTCGCTCCCAGCGATTTTCTGTCAACGCTGCACTTTCCGATAAAAGGTCGCCATTCCAACACTTTAAGACTTCAACGGCCATCGGTTCTAAAAGCTGTATGACCCGCTAAATTTAGCCTCGCGACTCTTAGGGTTATCTCGGTGACCTTGGACCTAAGTAGTGTAATGAGGAATAAAAATCTTTTGCCAAGACATATGTTTCTCTTGCTGGCTCTCCATGCGGAACCTGTTTGACTATGATGATTTATAATATGATCATTGAATAAGATCATAAATATTCCCCTAAATGAGTATGCTAACGTGGGATGAGAAATACGTAAGTACAACCACACCGTCATTTAGCTTTGAAATTAAGAACAAGTGAGCGTGACTCGCTTAGTGATACGCCCGGGTAAAAGGATACAACCGAGGGGCCCGTGTTCTCGCAGGCCAGGGTCTCTGGTATGGCAGGCCTTGCTAATGGCTTGGTAATAGGTACTTCTGCCACTAAATAGCAATGTGATCTTTAAATATGCAAGCCACGTGTGAGGGTGATAGCTATCCAAGAGGGTTTGAATAGCCCAGTCAAACTCAATATGTGAGCCCGGAATCGAACCAATGACTTGGTGTGTAGCTAGTTAAGAACCCCGCTTATCTAGTTTCTCTCTTCGAATAGAATCTCTATATAATCGTTATAAACATAAATTAATAAGCAGTTCTTGTTAATGAATGATGATGACTACAACAGGATATTCATACAATTATCGATGCGTCTTTAATCGTCGTTTACACGGTAAAACGTTTGAAGGTCCTTTTCGCATAGGATATTAAGTCATCTTGCATCAATAATCTCCCTATCCACAGCTTCCTTTTTTTTAAACCACTTAGGTGGAAACAGGCTTACGGCCCGCCTAATATTTGATTATACTGCGCTGCTACCTTCGTAGATTACAGGCGAGAGATATATATCAATGTTATAGTATGTTTTCGCTATTATATATAAAAAAAATGGTCATAATAATGATTTTGTTTTTGAAATATCATTATAATGCTTTAGTGTGTTTCACGCAATAAAAACTTAGTAATTTATATGCGAAAATTTTAATACAGCCTTGCGGTTGTGACACGCGTTGTTTACTTACGAAATCCTTATTTACCTCGGAGGAGCTGCTTTGAATAACTTAAGCGTGTTATTAATGTGGAGATTTACAAAATTTTAAACTGACATCCGATTGTCTTTGTCACCCCTATAACAAAAACCCAAATAATTCCATCTGCAATACACTGGTGGATCTTTGCCCCATCTATCGTAAGGACAGAGGAAAATACTTCTACTGTAATCAATTTCTTTTACTAGGAACTCAAGCTGATTTAGACTCAAACCCGCGTCTCCTACACTACCCTTACAAACCGAACCATCATGGTTTCAGTAATCAAATGTCGCGCGTGTACGACAGTGAATGGGTAGGGGCTCGGGGACATCCTACGGAACGCACTAGTGCCCTCCTGCGCTGTGGCTTAAACATCCCACCAAGGACTAAAGCCTTCAGCACCCACGTTGTGCTACGGCAAATAAAACACCACCATGCAATTGCCGTACCCTCGAGGCTCATGGACCTGAGGATCCCTTTAGTCGCCTTGTACGACAGGCAGGTAATACCTTAGTCCTATTCTTAATAAACTACAGGGCTAGGAAACAGATACCTACCACCACTAACAGATCCAAACGTCACTGAGATGAAGGTAAATAAGAAGTTATAGTCTATCAAGACTAAGGAAAGGGGGTTCCCCTAACTACCAATTCGTCACTTATAGTATAAAAATTAAGTATTAATGATGTAATAAAGTGAAGGTCTATAATCTGTGGGTAGTTTAAAGCCATGACTTCGCATTAAGTTAACAATAAGCTTGGTGTGTTAAGTGATATATAAATTTGCTGTCTTCCACCACTTCCAAGTTACGCAAGCATTACTCGCGATTGATGGTGGGCGGACAGTAATGACGACGGCAGAATCCGCAACTCACAGGATCCAAGCCAACCCCACCAGCTCGTGGTGCACTCTGCTAATCAGCGAACGAGGATTTGGCTCCCACCGATCTGCATTGGGCCGGCGTGGTGGGAAATACCCCAAATCTCTTCATATGAACCACCACAAACATGGCATTTGGGGGAGGCCTATGTCCAGCAGTGGACGTCTATCGGCTGATGATGATGCCCTAAGATGAGTGAAACATCTGCGCATGCGCAATGCTGTGTACAATACTGTGTCTTGAGGTCAGTAACGCTGACGTAATACATTAACAACTACGTTATTATTTATGACTCCCTTTAATTTCATTGCTCTGTGGTCCAGGGTTATCAGGGATAGTGCTAAGGTAAGCACTGCCTGACGATGACAAACTGGTCTCTGGTTTGTGGTCTTTGAAGGTGGACCTTCGTTGATCATTGAGCGAGCCCGGTGTGGAAGATAACACAAGGTGGTGCCGTCTTTGTTGCAGCATTACGGTCGGGGAAGGTTTTACCTTCAGGCGTAGCTCAGGGATGCACCGATGTTTTTCTTAACGGACCCGGAGCACCCCTGCAACGCACTGACCAACCCGGGGGTCTTAGTGCGTACAAAGCCCACATCATCATGCTCTTCCCTTATATACCCTCCCCCAAAACCAAAGTATTTTTTTAGGTGTTTGTCCCCCCCATAACAATATATTAATTTCATTGAACGACAATTATATGTCCAAGGTTTATATACGAAATTGGATAGGTAGCTCCTTAAGTTGCGCGACGAGCGTGACTTTCACCTGATGTTGAGTGATGAGCCGATGATATTTTCTGCACTGCATTGCGCTCATCTTCTAAGACATTAAATCTCGTTACCCCTAGTAATAACTAGCTACAGCACCTTTAAAACCGGAACACAGTAATATTGGCATAGCAATGTCGGCTGCAATAAGTGCTGCGGTGATACCTACCGCCAGTAATATTTAGTATGCACCGGATTATCATTGGCAGCATCACTCAGTATCAGGTGAACTTCCCGCTCTCGTTGCATTATTTAACACTTGATTTACGGTGATCTAAGTTAAAGTTCATTGTGTTAGATAAGTAAACCAATCCGCGGTTCACTTGCTCCTTAGTGACAGAGTCGCGGTCAAAGTAACCGCAGCGGCAACCGGACGGTGATCGAATTCGACGGTCATCTGATACACCTTAACTAGTCATACATACAGGATGTTCTAAATTCGTAGCGTATTATATTTTTATATGGGATCATAAGTAAATATAATAGTTTTTTTGCGTATCTGTTTTTGTTCCGGGTTAGGGGTTCCGTACAACAACTCACGGGACCCAAGCTAACCTCACCAGCTCGTGATGCACCCAGCTAATCAACAAACGACGCTCTAGCTCCCACCAACCCGCATTGGACCAGCGTGATGGGGAATGGCCCAAATCCCCCCATTTTACCCTTACAATGGAGATTTTTAAGAGAGGCCTATGTCCAACAGTGGACATCTATCGGCTGATGATGATGATGAATAGCATTAGACTTACTGGTAGGTCTCTGTTGCCTGAGACCGTCTACCTCTACCACCGCAGCCGATACACACTACTATGCTGACATTACTGTGATACGGTTCGAAGGGCGCTATAGCTAGTATAATTACTACAGGCAACGAGATATATATCTTCTGCGATGAGCTGAATGTGGTGCAGTGTTATCATCCTAACTAGCGCCAAGTTATGGGTATCGTATCACTTACTATCAGGTGAAAGTCCTGCTCCTCGTCGTTTTGCTGGGTGGAAGTAGAAGACATCGAGCTGATGTAAGCTGTTATTAAGATACGTCATAAAGCCATCACTCAGAAGAATCTATTAGAAAAAAAAATAGTAAGATCAATGAACTGGTAAAAGGGAAATCGGAGGCTGCTCGAGATCTCGAGCGAGCTGATCGTGGCGACCAATACACGTCTATCATATCCAGGGTTACCTGACTACCGTCGATACAATCTCTATACAGTTTTATATGTAAATGGCGAGTCCAGTTCTTTTTTTTTTGTCTACCTTTACACGAGTCGTTATGTTCACCTGATAGCAAGTGATACTCGCGCCCATAACTACACCACATTGTGGTTGTCGCTTTTAAACAGATGTTAAGTTTCATTACTCCAGTATATACACTACCTACAGCGCCCTTCAAACCGGATCACAGTAATGTTTGCACGCTACTGTATGTCGTCTGCAATAGGGGTTTCAGTAGTACCTACCTGGACGGTCCCCAGTAGCAAGAACCTAGCGCCTGTCAGTTTCAGTCCTATAAATACTCTCTTTCAAGTATCCCATATATAAGGTAGACTTCTCTTCTTCTCTTTCTGCAACTGCTCTGAATGATAAGCCAACCGTGTTCCGGTTTGAAAGGCGCTGTGGATTGGGAAATTACTGGGGTAACGAGACATGACGTATGTCACAAGGCGGTGAGGTGACCACAATGCGATGCAGTGTATCATCCTAAGTAGAAGATAACCGTTAGGAAGCTGTCGCATCACTTAAAATCAGGTGATCGCCAACCCTAGCTCGGTAGTTTCTCGTTGACTATGTAATAACCACCAAAGGCGGATGTGGTGTTTGCATACTTACTGCCGCTAAATTATATACTAATGCTCAGTAAAGAGTTCACTTCCTCTATAACTAGTTCTAATTAAAAATTTCAACCCTCTTCTTATAAATTTTTTTTCTTAGGTCAATCAACCCATTTCATGCTCCTGGAGGGAGACAGGGTTAAGGTGGATTTGCCATCCACTAACACCCTCTGGTTATTGCTTTGCAAGAAGCCCTGGGATCCTATACGGACCACAACGTGCCTCTCTGCACATCATCATCATCATCAGCTGATAGACATCCAATGCAAGACTTTGCCCCCTAAAGATCTCCTTGTTAAAGCTCATTGAGGGGAACTGGACCCAAGCCCAGGTGGTCAGAGCCTCGTCTGTTATTCTGCAGATGCACCGCGTGCAGGTGAGGTTGCCTGGCTCCGTCAGATGTTGGCCAGAACCCCTTACACCCCATAGACGGCCATTACTCTCTCCAGCACCCTCTTCGTTACCAGCACGAACCACCCTGTACTTGTCATCTACCCCACACTCGCTTAGTGAGCAATGAGAGCCCGCTTAACACCCCGAGATTATAGGGATGGTGGTGGTATCAACGTAGACGCTCTCCAAAGACAGGACCTGCCACCATCATAACAATATACAGGGTGTTGGTGTTCTCGTAATCATTTTGATCGGAAGCTTGTGTGGAAATCTGAACCATTGCGTCATCAGCCAATGGACGTCTACTGTTGGACATAGGTCACCCTCAAAGATGTCCCACCACTGTAGCCCAATGTGGATCGGGAGTTAGTACTACGTTTGCTGTTCAGCAGGGTGTACCACGAGCTGGTGAAGTTGAGGAGCAGGCTTGGGTTCCGTGAGTTGTTGTGAGGAACCCTCCCACCCCCCACCTTAAAGGCGGCATACCAATCTCCATATAACGAGGTACGCGGCGTCGCTGCTGCGTCACGCAGGCGTTCTTTATACGGAGGCACAGTTTCCTGCAACTTTCAAATGTTGACAGCGTGATGAGCATATTTATATTTCAACATGGCAACACAATCGAATGCAGTTAACGACTGCAGCGAAGTGAGGGTGGTGGAACTGCTCTCGCCCGTTAAGCGTCGGCCCTCGCCTCCTCGGACCCTGGTGGCCCGATTGCGGCCCGGCGATATTCGCCAACGGTTCTTTATAAAGGCAGTTAAGCACCAACGTTTTCTGAGTTAAACTACTTTTGTGACTGTGTGAATAGGACTTTATGAAACGAAAAATTGAAACGATAATGAGGAGAATAAGATAAAATGTGTTTCTTTATAGTTTCCCTATCTTTCGTTTCGTCTTTGCGCTATTCTCTTTCTCTCTCTCTCTCTCTCTATCTCTCTTTCATTCTTTCCCACTGACATTACATTGTAACAACAGCTAGATAACGCTTACTGCTGAGCATAGCCTATATCACTATCATCAGCCGATAGACGTCCACTGCTGGACCTAGGCCTCAGCCAAAGACCTCCATGTTTGTGAGGACTCATATGAGAAGATTTCGACCGTTTCCGTTTGACCGACCAGAGCCTCGTCTGTTGATTAGCAAGCTGCACCACGAGCTGGTGAGGTTAGCTTGGGTCCCGTGAGTTGTTGTGCGAAACCCCTTACACTCTTCAAGTATCTCCAGTTCAATCAGTTCTGCGCCCGCATCCAGCTGCTCCATGACTTTTATGAATTTTAAAAAACGAATTTATCAATTTCTCTATCTGTCTCTCTCTTACTCTCTCTGTCTTTGTTTGCTACCACCTTTAGTGTTCATTCATTTCATTCTATTATAAATTAATCAGAACACATAATTTAGATTCTATCGCGTGTCTTGTTTTTTTTTTTTCTTACTATGTAGTAGTAACAGTAATAAATTTAATTTAATTACCTATTCATTCAAATAATGGCGTATGCTTGTGTAAATGTGTCACTCACTGCAGCTTTCAAACTGAACCGATTTTAATCTCGTCCTTTGTTAATGTTACTGAATCGTGACTTTAACACGACTAAAAAAATAGCCTAACCTTCGTTAAGTCAAGTTAAGTAGTCTATTGTTATTGTAGTTTAACCTAACAGTTAATTTTGAAGCGTTTTTCAATAATTAAAACGGTTAATATTAGTTCGCGGAAACGATAAGTTCAATGTAAACATCCTCATAAACCGATAACCTACATTCTTCGCCATAACAAATTTTTAGACAAAAAAAAAGGCCGAGAACAGTGACCAACATAAAGATATGGAGTACAGTTTTTTGTGATAATGGAGCGGTTGTTTCATTTTTCACAGTTATAAAAAAAAAAATAAAAAAAATAAACTAGAGTCGGTTTGTTTGTTTTTTGGGGTTCCTCTCGAGCGGAGTGTGGTCAGGTTTAGAGATGTGTTTTTCTGCGATGGTCGGAATGTAACGGTGCAAGCGGTTCATTTCGAGTGCCGCCTCCGTTACCTCCGAGTACCTTCCCCCACTTCACCCGACTCCCTCCTCTGTTGTACCCTCGAGGGCTTCAAAAGACCGCTAGCACTATTACAGTTTCCGATCAGTGTACTTCGCTGATGCTCTGTGAAAAATTCATTGGATACTGGACTCCTCGAATTACAATGTCAAATATTAGCAATTCTATATATCTATATAACACGCCCCCTGCTGAGCATAAACTTCACTTAACGATCTCCATCCCGATCGGTCCTCTCCCCACGATTTTCATCAGATCACACAAGTCTTGTGATGATTAATAAACAGCTTATTTTAGACCTAAGACTTTCACATTACACTGATGATAGTCAGCTTCTATTTCTACCGCCAAATATTACTGTACAGATATTACCGTATTCCGGTTTGAAGGGCGCTGTAGTGAAATTACTAGTATAAGTTACTAGTATTTAAACTTAACGTCTTATATCTCATAGCTATGAGCACAAAGAGCGACGTTGTTACTATCATGTGAACGTCCTCGTGCTGTAGTTATTAACCGCTTGCTTCATAATGCGGATAATGTTGGTTCGATCCCCGGTCTATATGGATATTGGGAGTTTGGATACAGTATTGAAGCGCCTGGTTAACTGTCATACTTGTAAAGTTAATCTATCCTCATTATATGGACCCATGGGAGCCGTAAGACCGTGAGCGAGCACGCTTCACCCACCTCCGGCCCCAACGTCGAAAATATTAAGTGAAATTGAGGTCAAGTGACACAAGTCATTCCCCAATCAGCTGTAAGCGAGGCCCATGAGACCGCTCCAAGGTATGATATCATCTGCGCAACGGACGCCCTGGGAGACGGCCTACTTTCAACTGATTATTGTAATTGTCCAAACAAACCCGGCGGACGGCGGACGGCGGACGGCGGATCGCACTTGCCATAGTCGCGTGGGAGTTTATTTTTAACTAACTAGACACCTAAAATCGCCACCACCACGGATTGTTCATAGATCGGAATGATTGCATTGTTATATATAATACTGTTTTGTAATTAACTCTTTGTTTCTCGTCCACGTTCAGAATAGCAAAAAAATCATCAATTTTCTGTTTTCTATACTTATTGTATCTATGTATATATATTCGATTCGATGGGGTGTAAGGGACCCAAGCCAACCTCACCTGCTCGTGATGCACCCAGCTAATCAACAAACGAGGCTCTATCTCCCACCAACCTGTATTACGCCATCGTGGTAGTAAAAGGCATAAATCCCCCCAAAGTCCAGGACCGATAGATGTTGGGAGCTGGGGGAGACCTGATGACCAGCTGTGGATGTCTATATAAAATTGATTGAATCATCACGACATTCCCGAAACTATTAGAAGTAAAAACTCTAAAATTATAGAGATACTGCTTCTTCTATTCAGAGATCAGCTAAGAATTGATGGAAGGAGGGGGTCACGACCAGAAGAGAGGCGAGGAACATATAGTTAATATATATTTCTCCTAGCCAGGGGAGTAATCTGAATGGCTATGCTTAATAGAGATGGAATAGAAAACAATGCATTTTATTAAAAATCTATTGCTCTTTATTAAATAAAAGGATATTAGAACAATAGGAACATATAAACTATTAGCGAATTTTAAAGACTATCTACTAAACATGAGGGTTAACGAAAAGCCACTTCAATAAGATCATGTGTGAAACTAGTTGAAGAGAAGTGTAATAGGTTTTAAAATTTAAATCTACTTGTAAATGAATATTATAACAAAGTAGTATCCAAGAGCTAGCAAAAGGAATAAAGGAAAACGTTAAGATTAGATGAGAAGACGGGGAAGAAATATTTGTAGTCTTGTAAGTCTGATAAAAGGCTGAACAAAGTAGTCTGATTTTAAAGATGTATTTATCGGTAGCAGATTCTTTAAAAAACCCCAAGCAGCTTGCTATCTCTCTTGCTTTGTAACACACGTCCCAGGTTAGATTCCGTGATGACATGAACAGTGCAATTTAGGCAGTGGTCATATATCATTGACATTGTCAATATGCCGCCATAAAATTGGGTACCGTTATTAGTTATGCGTATGAGAACCAGAGTATTCTGAGCAAGTACACTTAACGATCTCCGCCCTCGTGGTCACTTAAGATCACGCAAAATTGATGTCATGTCTGGCATGTAAGCAGTCTAACATAAGAAGACACGAGTACTTGGAAAAGTTAACAGCGATGCTTCGATAAAAATACTTTTAAATTCCCGCGCTAGAAACCAGGTATCAAAATACTTTCAATACTCACCTTATAATACTACTAAAATCTTGCTAAACTGCATTAATAAGCAAAATATACACTTAAAATTAATTTCAGTTTTATTATTATGTAAATTTAACTTGTTTGTTTAACAGTATACGTCTATCGGCTGATGATGGTGATGATGAACTTGTTTGATTTATATTACGCGCTATAATAACAGCAAAGTGTATGGACATAATAAAAAACTATGTTTAACATATTACTAGTATATAACTGCTGCAAACGTATCTAATAGGAAGTAGTGTGAAAAATTAACTATAAAATATTCAAACTCTTTTTTATCTGTGCCCCTGTTACGCGTACTTGCACGCAAATACTAAGTTCCGATACCTGGTCCCGTAATTATGACGGAAGTAATCTGGCATATTATAACCTAATCTTTATCACGAAAATACAAGAAAACAATACATATGTATAGATATATAGATAAACGATAAAATATAGCGTATACAAATATGATTAGTATATATATATAACATGTATATATATACTAATCAGTACATGACATATCTCACCTTGCTTTGTTATTGTCACTGATATTATCTCGCCGCCATTGTTTGTTTTCTCATACGTAGCGTGCAAACATTTGTTTGTTTTTCTGTCTTGTGATGTTTGTTTATTTTATTGTTGTGATGTTTGTAAATTGTATATGCAAAACACTTTGCAGCAAGTTAAATGTGTTTTTACAATAATCTAGTAAATTGTAACAAAAAAAAATACACGCCTTTGTAAGGCAAGGCTTTTGCCTTAAGCGTTTAAGATGTGGTTTATATTTCACCGTGTAAATTAAAAGGAGATATACAAGCAAAGAATTTTTTACGAAATTTTTATAAAATGGTGGCTGGTGGTAAGTTTTCATTGTGCCGGAGATCGTCTAGGTAGGGACGACCGCAGCGCCTATTTCTGCCGTCAAACTGTACTGTGTTCCGGTTTGAACGGCACTGTATCTAGTGTAATTATTGGGATAACGAGAAACGACATCTTATATTTCAAGGCGACGAGCGTAATGTGGTGCAGTGTATACTATTATAACTAGCGCCACGTTGTAATGGGTAGACGTATCATTTACCATCTGGTGAACGACTCGCTCGTCTTGTCACTTAATGAAACGAAAAAAAAAATCCAGTCGCATTTCGGTCTTAGAGAGGTCAGTAGTAAAGGGTGTCTGGCGGCAGATTTATATTTTAAAAAACGAATATCTCAATAAGTTATAAACAGTGCGGGGGGAAGGTGGTCAGTGGTCAGTCATTAGAATCACCGATCGTGCGGATTTCTTAGTCACGATGTCGCAGTGGTCATTCGCAGTGGAAATCCGCATTTGTACTCTATCTTTTAATACTTTTAGTAAAATTATATGTCAAACATATTATTTTTTATTTAAATTTGAAAACATAAATCTGCCACCAGACACCCTGTATATATAGTTTAAACAAGCCCACTTTATTGTATCTCGGCGGGATCATGAGACACAGTAGAACAGTAATAGCGCCAAACACCACCATAATGAAATCACTATCATAAGCGAATGTTACCATATTATCACGTAAGGCCAATCATTATTATCATGACGGTGCCTTCATCAACTATCCAATTGATGGCACTTAAGTCCAGTCCGCTCTTTTATATTGTGAAAGCATTTCTGTGAAGTTTGACCTGAATCAAGCACAGGATCTCATAGAAAGACTTCGTTGGTTTTTCGAAATATGCGACCATTCTTTGCTTTGCAAATATCTTAGGACTATGTCCAGCGGTGGGCGTTTATCGGCTAATGATTACGTTATCTTTATTGTGTTCTATGTAATGAGAAGTGCAGTAGTAAATGTTGTGGTCGATGTTATAGCAGTTACCGGAAACGGATATCCAAACGTTAGCAAACAATCCAGCCACTTTCACGTGGGAGTCGATTGTCGGCCGCCATTGTTGCTATATGTTCACGAGCGCGGGCACTTTCTTCCATTTTCTAGGGAAATCGATTTGTCCAATCGATTGATGATCGATCGTTTCAGACGTTAGTAGCTCTCGATTTGTCTCGCTCGTGTGGTGACAGCCGATTTCTCGCGATTAGCACATAATGGCCGACAACTCGTTCAAGGCCATAAATGTAAGGCCTGTTGGCCTATTGTCGCTAATGTTCAGTGATTACCGGCTTTCTTTATAGACAAAATGGCGGACATAAACGAATCGTGATACATATAAATTACTTTTATGATAACCTGTGTTTTATTCATGGTATGAATTAATTCTCATATCAAATGAATGTACTGCATTTCAGTATTTTATTCCGTTTCCCATTACCTCGATCTATTATGCAGCATTACCGATACAGCGGCAGCTGATCATGATGAGTAAGATAGAATGTAAACACGTTCACCGGGGAACTTCTCCATCTTGCAGAAGAGACCTGTTTCCGGAATTAACATTCAATGTTCAGATATGAACAGGAGTACTATTGTAGCCAACTCGTGTTCACATCAAGTGCATTTAGTATGAAATACACAAGCGCGCTGTGTGATGTCACGGAGCTTGAGTTAACCGCGTGATCCCACGCACGTGGGAACCGAGATCCCCTCCATCGTCAGGTAAATTGTTGTGCACCAATTAAAGTGTTCTTATCTTCGTTGTAAACTTTGTAAGCGGAGAAATTTAGTTAATTGCCGCCGGTGAAAAGTTAAGTCGCGGCGCAGTCTTCGCTTCACATTTATTATGAAGCGTCAAAACTATTACGATATGCAAGTCTGCTGTTAAGTCTTACAGGTATATGTTGTTACCAACGACAACACAACAAAACCTATTGGACGTTCATCTATATATATAAAAGAAAAAGTGTATATGTATATGTTCCTTATGAATATTTCAATGTAACTTTCAAATATTTGTGATGATGTTTGCCCTTTTGATTAGTTTCTGTTTGTATTACACAAAATTTTCGTTGATAGCATTAGTCTAGTCATTCACCATTTTCAGCCTTGTAGTCACTTGAAATCATGTGAAATTAAAGTCAAGAGTTAGAAGTTAAGATTTTCAGACAGCTACGAATTTGTTCATTACTTTGAGACCTTTATGCCTGTAAGGGAGAAGGTGAATTACTAGGTTATAAGCCCTGTTATATAGGACTCAATTCTGTAGTATAACGAGATTTGGATGTGTACTAATTTATGGAACAGTTACGCAAATAGTTACAATTAACATTTTTTTGTACCAGTCACCTACACAATACATACACGACACGAATTTCATTCTTGTCTCTGTTAACAATTAAAATTCCTGTTTGATTATTATTGCTCTTAAATATTTGATATTGATAATAAAATTTTCCACATGGCAACACAGCGACAGGCACGCGTCAAGGCATGCAGCGTTATTGTTTTACCAACGATACGCGCCCACCATTAAACAACGCGATGCGCGCTTGGAATTGATAATATAATCAAATATTTGTATAATTCATATCAATCACACTATTTACAATGTCTTACGTAATGCATTAGCTTCTTGCATACCAAATTGACGCACTGTCGCACTGTCGCACTGCCCACTTCCATGTCGAACTAATCTGACGTTTGATTACAAATTCCCAATTCAAATTTATTGAATAAGTTTGACGTCTGCATTTGCGTTCGAAAATCCATACCTTTCGGCCGGTACAAAACGCATTCAAATGTTATATCGATTTTCGCCCAAATTTTTTTTATTTATAAAATGGCGGAAGTGAATAGATAATAATGGTGAATGTAAATGTAATTGATTGAATATATAAACCAGTAATTTTATTTTAAATAATACGCAAATTTTATACGTAGGGGAATGTTATAGGTCCGTGGAGATGTGTATTTAACTTTAATATATGATGTATATAATATTTTATATTTATACGCTAATATTTGAGATGCTGTTTGTTTATTTGAGGGAGACCTATGTTCAGTAGTGGTCGCCTATCGGCTGATGATCATGATGGTGATGTTTGATATGCTTATGTATTTTTCAAATTTATTTTGGTGTAATAATACTCTTGAGAATGTTTACTGTCCTTACAATGGGATACAAACACAACGTGAATTTGGAGAAATTTATGAAAAACTATAGTTTCTTATAATTTGTTATTAATATGGAAGAGGAGAGCAGCAAGTTAAAATTCATGAATGATCTAGAACGGATGTCTTGTACCGATAGTAAATCTCTGTTTTGCCGAAGATATAGGTACCATGGTAACGCCTTTTCTTGCCGCCAAACAGTAGTCTGCAAAATAACTGTCTTCCACTTTTAAGAGGGCTGTAAAATTACTGTAACAACGAAGCGTGTGATGCTGTGTATATCATCCTAACCATCAGTTCAACGTCTCACTCGTTTTGTTGCTTCGCCGAAAAAGATCTGTTTACAAATACATTAAACTTCCGCTAACTATCTGATGGCCGGCGTGGGAGATGACTGATATCCTTATAAAAGAGAAATATATAACTCCCAGCTGTGGGAACATTAACTGTTAAGACACGTGGGTGTAATAAAATTTATTGCGATTTGTCTGAAACTTTCGCATGATAAATATGGTATACGGTCCGCTGTGTTGACGGCTGCCCACCTCCTGGCTCCGGGCACCCCGATACATAACATCAGCGTACAAATGTGGATCGATGCGAAATCGAGTGCCTCTAATCGATTCAAGTCAGGTATACAATTGCTTAGCACACTATCCCCGTTCGCGAGTGGGCGGTTAAATTTGACCGCGATTTTAACTTAACGGTTAAATCTTTTGTCGTAATTAGTTTTGTCTCGACCGACGACTGTCTCGAGATGTTTGTTAGTTTTATTTACTAGCCACTTAACCAGCTCTGCCCGCAATGTACTCAGTCAAATAAAATATTACTAAATTATTTTACTATCTTAGGTTACTACTGCAAAGTAACAACAAACATCCATCAAGCAAGTTAGAAAATATATTGTTTTTTTTCGAATCCTAACTTCAAGTACAAGTACATTACGATGGTAAGATTTTTTTTATCCTGCGACAGTACGATCTATAACTGGATACTAGTTAGGATATATACAACGCCACATTGTGCTCGTCGTTATGACGCATTTTTACCTCAGTATTTTCACTACCTGCAGCGTCGATCAAATCGGAATTGTTTGTCGACTGAGGAGCTGCTGTGGTACCTACAGACGGTCACTGGGAACGGAGATGGCATCAGACAATTTTAGTTTTTTTTTTCTTTTTTACTGTATTCAACAAAGATATTTTGAGTGAGAGAGAATGAAAGATATGGTGAGTAAAGGTACACGTTGAAATAATACCAATATAAGTACAATGCGACGCATTTAAAAAGTCATCTCGCCTGTTTCATCAGCGCCAACATTATTTATATCCCACTCGGAGTAACCGACTTCCGGCAATGTATACAAACAGGTCGGCGATAAGAACGAGTGGATATCTTATCTGTATGTCCGTTGACAGGTTTATTTTAAACTCATCGCAAGGGTAACGACGGATCTTTCACTAGTGGTAGATATCTGATGCCGGAGACCGTCCAGGTAAGTACCACAGGTAGGACATAGTTTACTGTGCAAACATTACTGTGTAACAGTATTAAGGGTGCTGTTGCTAGTGAAATTACTGCGGTAACGAGATTGAACATCTCTCGATCATCGTCTTAACGCGCCGGGTATCAAAACTATATAGCATATAGTAACCATATAGGTCACACCATCCTATCTAATGCCACGATGTTTTATGTAAGCGTGATCATCATCATCATCATCCGACAGACGTCCACTGCTGGTCAGAAACCTCCCCTAAGGATCTCCACATCGTTGGAGTTCATTGAGGTGAACTGGGCCGTAATCCACGCTGGCCCACTGCGGGTTGGTGGGTGGTCAGAGCCTCGTTTGGTATTCATCAGGTTGCGGCGTATGCAGGTGAGGTCGACTTGGGATCCGTAAGGTATTGAGCTGAACCCCATACACCTTGTACAATCGAATGGTCAAGCGTTATCGCTTACAATCAAGTGAACGTTCCGCGCGTCCCGCACTTTATCATGAGATTAGTTAAGATTGCACACTTTCTTAGTATTTTATATTTTTGAAACAGGTTGCAGTATAAGTACACTAATAACAATTCGACTATTAGTAATCAATGAAATAACAACAAATATTTAATTGTTACATATAAATTAGTTTTGTTTATATACAGTTTTTAAGCAGTCGTTAAGATTAAGTTGAGGAGATCAAACAACAAATTGAACTTACATACAAGATGGACGGTCAAATCATGTTATGTATTGTTATTGTTACGTTTGTTTGTTTAACTCATTAATAATGTTAAGTGGAATTGTTTACTTCGAGTTCAACTTACGGGCGATAACAAAGGGTTCTATCGGCCATTAGTTAAATCACCCCTAATCTTTTACCACTCGTTATCTCCACTCGTTTAAAGCGGCGAAACTTAACCGCTCGATGTTTACTTACCGGTTAGTTCCTCACCAGCAGTTCCTGTTGTCGTCGTCACCTTGTTAGTATTTAGTTTTTAGTATTTATAATTCATACATATGGATTTAAGTAATTTTGGTAATTCGAGTGACGCGAGCGGTGTGAAACAGTGTTCCAACATCTCATATCTATATACGTCTGTAATCAAAATGGTCGTCTTATTTCGATGCAAGCTGAGTGAAATATGGATCCCTAATAATAAGGGTAAGTTATTTAATTAATTTTTATACTCTACTATTCATATTATTAGAATAAGTATACGTTTACCTCGGACATAACTTAGCAGGGGTAACTTCAACAAAGAGATCGATAGACGCATTCGGCTTCGCCGGGCAGCATTTTGGAAATTCCGCCACATCCTCACCTCTCAAATACCTCAATGTCTCAAGACGAAAGTCTTTAACCAGTGCATCCCCTCCACCCTTACTTACTACGCAAAGACTTGGCACCTGATGGTCCACCGATTCAAAGTAGCACAGCGAGCGATGGAGAGAGCTATCTCTAAGGGACTAAATACGGAACGAAGGAATTCGACGGAAAACTGAAGTTATGGACGTAGCTCTCAAAATCTGCAAACGGAAGTGGCAGTGGGCCGGCCATGTCTGTCGTGTCCGTGACGACCGATGGAGGAGAGAGTCTTGGAGTGGAGGCCGCGTACAGGTCGCAGAAATGTAGAACGCTCTTGCTCCAGATGGACTGACGACATCATCAGGGCGGTCGAAAGTGGATGGAAGAGAGAGGCTGAGGATCGCATTTAGTGCAAGATATTGGGGAAGGTCTATATCCGGCAGTGGATAAACAAAGACTGATGATGATGATATACAAATATCAGCATTCCTGTCAGCAGCTATCAACGGTAGTCTAACATACTATAATTATAATAATATAACATCCAAGGTATCATCATCATCAGCCGATAGACATCCATTGCTGGACATAGGCCTCCCCAAAAGATTACCACATGGATCGGTGTCAAGTTGGTCATGGCTGGTCTTAGGATTTACATTACCGGAAGTTCCTGTTATAATTGTCTTCTCTCGTATATATCCGATCGATGTGGAGATCTTTGGGGCCTATGACTAGCAGTGGACGTCTAACGGCTGATGAGATATATATGCCGTTCGCTTAGGATACAGTTTTTAACAAATGTACCTAAACAATGTCCTTTAATATTAATGTCCTTCAGGAACATGTTTCTCTCTTAATGTTCTTCTGAACTAGGTCACCGTTCTTTTGAAGTCGGGAGCTGGTTGTGAACGTTCCGTGTAACAAATAGAAACGATAAATCCTGTCGTGTCGCCATGCGGAAGGCGACGATGTTACAATCACGAAATGGGCACACGGAAGCTGACATCAGATCTGATAATATACATCTACTTCTAGAACGTTATGTGCATCTGCTGCATAAATGTTAAAAGGTATGCCTTTTAATGTACGGTCTTCAGGTTCATCTAAACGAGAAGACTGTTCGTGAAAAAATTCCATAGTGAAAGGTATACTGGTGGTTGGTCTCTGATGACGGAGACCACCTAGGTACCTATCACTAGACCTGTAGTCTCAGGCTATTAAGAATAGAACTGAGGTATTCATTGCCTGTCGTACAAGGCGACTAAAAGGGTCTTCAGGTTCGTGGGTTTCAGGTTCTTCAGGACGGCAAATGCATGGTGGTCTTGTATTTGCCGTAGCACAGCGTGGGTGCTGAGGGCTTTGCCCTTTCGTGGAATGTTCCATCCAGATTCCGGAGCCCTTCTTAATACACTGAGGAAGACCACTGAGGGGGTTTCGTGGGTGGAAGCACATAACTTCGTCTTTCTCCCAGAAACAAGGTATCTTTGAAGATTTCTGCCGCGCTTGCAGCGTCGATTTCTATCGCGTTTGAAGGGTGCTGTAGCTAGTTAAATTAGCGAGGTAATCTTAACATCCTGCACCTCTATCCGATGAGCTCGATGTGATGCTGTGTATACCATCCTAACAAGCGCTGCGTTGTTATGGGCAGGCGTAACACTTATCAACAAGTGAATACTACTCAAGATGACATTTCGTAGCGCATAGACAAATAGCGTCGAGTATTTATGGTAAACAGAAGTATGTACGCTGCAAATATATATAAATAACGTAAACGAAAATAAACAAACAGACTTTGGGAGAGTCACCTTCTGTACGGTATTTATGTCAACGCACGACCAGTCTAGACGAGTTAAATATATCTATGTACAGTCGGCAGCATTATTGTTGGACTGTACGTATTGATGACGTCATCAATACGTAGAACATAATTTACTGGTTGTAGATCTCCATTTCCGGAGATTGTCTGGGTACTACCACAGCACTTGTTTCTGCCACCGAATAGTAGTGTTAACTCACAATGGATCCACATCCGTTCAGCATCTACTAACACAGCAGTTCCATTGATGGTGGTGAAATTGCAATTTAAAACCATTAGAACAGCGCCTGATAAGATGATAAGATATTCGTTAAGCGATAAGACGAGCAGAACATTCACCTGATGGTAAGTTATACGCTTACCCATAATGTGGCGCAGGATAGAATGGTATACACTGCACCACTTTGCGCTCGTCGCCTAGAGACATGAGACGTTAAGTCTAGTTACCCCAGTAATTACACTAGCTACAGCGCCCTTCAAACCGGAACACAGTAATGTCTGCACACTACTGCTTGGCAGTAAAAATCGACCTTAGTACCTACCTAGACGGTCTCTAGCAACAGAGTCCTACCACCAGTAAAATTCTCCACATCGTTGGAGTTCATTGAAGGGAATTGGATCTTAACCCCACCATGCTGTTCCAATGCGGGTTGGTGGATGGTCAGAGCTTCGTCTGTTACTCAGCAGGGTTCACCGCCTGCAGGTGAGGTGGACTTGGGATCTTTAAAACGTTGGGTGGAACTCCTCGTTAAGTAAATTAATCAGCTACGGCATGTTTGCAGATTACTGTTTGGAAGCTGTAATAGCTGTGGTGGTCTTCCACCAGTAGCGAGTCGGGAGACGGGTGGTTGAACCTATCTATGGTTTTACTATATATATATACGTATACATATGTATATATATATATCTTATTCCCTGACTAAATTTCGATCGAGTCTATAAATACGGGAGCATAATAAAGCGAGTGGAGGAGATGCGGTGCCCACGCGCAGTGCACGGCGCGCCGCCAGCCGACTCACGCATGCGCACGCGCACCACCTCACTGTACACCCTCACTAAATACTTTACGTGTCTCCCCCATAATAGACAATGAGGCAGCGACACATACCCCGCCCACCAGCGTACCGCCGACGTACTCCTCGATCCCTGATGAATGAAGACAACGGACCCACGCATCCGTCGTGACGTCGCGCTGATTCATCTCCCGCTAACCGATCTCATCACAGTACTCGCAAAACGAACTCGTAAAGTTTCACAAACAATACACTAACGTATCACTCGATATCGCGTGATTCGGTAATCAGTGCGATCCGTAGCGCTCTTCAAGTGCGCCATAGTTACGGTATAAACGATTTTTTTTTCGTCCCATACTTTATATATAAGGTTTAAAAACAAAAATTGTGACAAATGTGTGTTATGGGAGCATTGTGTCGATTTCACGCGAAGTATGTCATAGGTGAGTTTTTTTTTTTTTTAGAAATGGGCAAATGAACGAATAGTTTATCTGGTGGACTGTGATCGAAGATACCTGTGAGACTGGAATAGCACTTCAAGGGAATAATACAGTCTTTTCTTGAACCATTATGTAGTATTGTTTGAATTTTTTTTTTTAAACAACGAAGCGATAACACTTGAAGTTAAGTGATACGCCTGCCCGTAACAACGTGGCGCTATTTTAGATCTCTTTTTTACATAAACAGTAATGTCTGCCACACTACTGTTTGTCAGTTTCAAGAGGAGCAGTAAAAACCAGTGTGAACCTGTTTATTTGCTTGTCTACTCACAGTTCCATCATCGATGTGCCGCCGTATAGGATCTAGGATCTCGTCGAGGATCTGGATCTCATTCAATGATAACAGCATTTATAACTGAAGATCAGTGCTGCTGCATATGACTTCAGTCACGCCTCATTGCGCTGATTTTAAGCTTTATTGTCTTTAATAAACTTAAATTGCTTTAAAAAATATTACAGAGGGTAGATTGAAAAATATTCATCTGCACATCTTCCTAGAAAATTGATGATTCTGTAAAATCGAATTGTCTCTATTTGAATAGAAATTGCTTTAAATTATGACTTTTTCTATTTGTAAGGATAATTTTTTATCTTATGGTAGCTTAGAGCTGTCTGTTCAGTGCTTCTTTCTTTCTTCTAAGACGTCTTTTTTCTTTGTTTACGGTGGGGGGAGGAGGGGAGATTTTTCGAAAAGATGCTCTACCTTCTGAAGGGAAGTTATAGTTATGTGAAGATGTTTACCCTCTAACTTCCCTTCGGTGTTTGGAGAGATTGCGGGTTCTCCGTTCGGAACAACCGCGGCCTCGCTAACGCTGGGTTAGCCCGTCCGAGGGTCTGCTTTATGCAGACCCTACCAGGCTCGTCAGTACTACTGCAATGACTGGAGACCACGTCAGGTCATTGTCCTCCTCAAGGTCTCTTCAAAGGCTATGAGAACCCCCATTCTGACTGCCAATGACTCCAAAGGCCCCATTAAGGTAGGGGTATACCACTCGGATCTGTCCTTTTAGATCCCGCTCGGCCTGTACCATAACAGTATCACAAAAGGAGGTTAAGACCCTTCACTGGAAGACTCTAACGGTGATGGCTTCTGCGACAGACGTGACCAGCTCATTGTCACTTCAGTATGCGCAACTTGTAAGGCTGTCTCTTTAGCGTAGCTCTCTCCATCACTCTCCGATCTTATGGAGCTGTTGCACCGTCAATGGTACATCTGGTGGAAAATAATTACTGACGCCCATAGACAGTCGCAATACCAGAGGGATCACAGCTGAGTTGCCGACCTTTACAGAATAACGCTCTTCTCTTGAAGGTCCCCATGCATCGGTGTCAGCTCCGTGAGGCACAGGCAATGAGCACTGGTCAATGACTTCTTCCACTTGCATAAGTTAACCTTCGATAGCGTGTATAAGGAATTATAAATTTTTTGGCAAGTGTGACAGGCATCGTTAAACTTCGCATCTTCTGGCTGATTTCCAGAAATTGGAACACTCTTAACCAGACTATGATGAGGCTTTGTATCTTACCAATTTTTTTTTGGCTGTCTGGTTATTATGATTTACTGCAGCGGTTACATTATACAGTTTTTACATCTTATCGTCTTGACAACACTCAATTTTGGGCATAGGTCTCATGGATCCTAATTGAGGCGGAATTGGGCCTTAGTGCTTTAGGGTTTAGTGGTTACGGATATATCGTGATGAGTCTACATACGTTGAAATCTCATATATATTAATATTTTTTAACTTAATTGATATTAAAGAGGAAGAGACGGAAGAGTGGAAAAGGATTTCAGGTATATAATTAAATGGCATATAGGCATTATTATGATGAGCTGATTAATATATATATATATATCTGAACTTAAATCTCTAGAACTATAATACAATTCTAGTGCTTAAGATAACTTAAACATTATTGTTAAAGAATAATTATTCGTACACTAAGCTAATTAACTTAATAATTTTAATATTGTATCCAATAATGTCAACCAAACAAGTTATATATAAGATACAACTATAAACTAAGGGTCCTTGTATTACACTATCGCTCCTCATGCGTCTCCAAGGTCCAAGTTGTCAAGGCAAGTTGGGTAAGTGTAGACGGTCTTTAAGGCTGATAAACATACAATCAATGACCTTAGAGTACATGCAAGGTCAACGGTAATGATGTCAACTTGTGCAGCGAAATCTAAGTGATTTAATGAAGGTCATAGTTTAAGTTAGATCTCTTAAAGGTAACATATGTCATCATCAGCTGTTAGACCACAGCACCACAGCTGGACAAAGATCTCCACATCGATTGATCCTTTGTCCGCAAACCCCCAGGCACTAGGATTCGTTGTCTATAGAGGCTAATATACCTAACCTGACCTGCTCGTGGTGCACTATGCTAATCAACAAATGAGGCTCTGTCTGCTACCAACCCGCATTGGGCCAGTATGGTGGGTAATGGCCTAAATCCCCCCCATATGAACTACTACAAACGTGGAGATCTTTGGAGAGGCCTATGTCTAGCAGTGAAAGTCTATCGGCTGATGATGATTAATATTATTACCTACTCTTATTGAAGAGTTACGGCTTCATAGAACTAAGTGTCAAAAAAAAAAAAACTATTTGTTATTTTCTACGAAGTAATGACACTAGCAAGACGTTCACCCGATAACAAGTGAAACGCCTGTCTATAACAATGTACTATTAAATATGATGTTGACTGCTGCATGTTACACTAGTTGCTTCGAGACTTAAGTTCTTGTATCGATACCGCAGTAATTTCACTGGCTACCACGTCCTTCAAACCGGAGCTAAATAGTATTTGAATACTATATAGCAGTAGGAACAGTATCGGCTGTGTTACCTAAGCGGTCTTCGGCAATGGAGTCCTGCCGCCAGTGAACAATTGAACGTAAGCTCTTTTGTTTAATATTTTGCATAGATAATCGACCATGGTATATCCGTTTCCTGGCGTCGCTTCAGTCGCTCCTGGCCGGCGTGTCGGTCTGGTTACAGCCGTCCAGCTAAATATAACCCGGGGTTTAACAAACAACATCCTGTATAGCTTGCCGTCCGAAATAAACCACTCCGACGGCGGCGGCGCTGCAACGAGCTCGCTGCGCCGACGCAACGTATCTCTATTCCTATCAGCAGCTTTACATAAATACCCTTTGTGGGTAATGAAATTCATGGGTCGCCGCATCACATCCGGATCGAAGGACCACGTGCATTAGAATTCGTTTTTATTCAACGCAGCGACCAGCCTGCCTAACACAACGCGGCGTTAATAATAATCACCGGATACATAAGATGTTGAGTCTCGTTATCCCAGTAATTACTATAGCCACAGCGCCCTTCAAACCAGAACACAGTGATGTCTATGCTGTTTGTCTGCTGCAATAGGCGCTGCAGTGGCACCTACTTTGACGGTCTCTGGTAACAGACTTACCATCAGCTGTATCTTTCTTTTGTATATGGATAATACTTACGTAATATGAGAAAACGGAACCAGAGACAAAGAGGACTACCGCTTGTGATGTGCACCATAATCGAACCAAGTAGTAAACTCAAGCTGGCCCCATGATAGTAATCAACGCGTTATCGTTAATGTAGTATAGTAAAGAATTATAACTGGTATACATTGTTCGTAGTTAAGTAACCTTACTACAGCCAAGTTCCTTAACCTTCGAGTTTTTGCTGTCAGAGCCGTGCTGGTGCCGGAAAACTACTTATCAACTGTTCAAAATTATTGACGATCGTCGCCGAAGGTCATTTAATTTTGCAAATAACTGTAACCTTCGAGGCTGGTTAATTAGTCAACTAAAATAGACCTTGGGAGAACACACCGTTAAGTACGAGAGGAGGTTGTTGCTCTTCCTTTGGTTGTACTTAGCTGGAGTGCAAAAGGACAATGGTTCCGGAGTCTCCTCCTCATGCACTGAAGGTGAATATCGAGAAGGTTATACTGCGTTTGAATCCCACATAAACCTGACTCTATCCAGAAGCTGGATATCGTTCGAAGATTTCTTCCCTGACACTAAAAAAGAAGTTTCAAGTCAATGAGAAGCTGCTGCTTTCTTTATATACAAATAAGCTAACTCTTGAATTCCTGAGCTGATGGTGGTAAAGAGTGTGCGAGCAGAACTCATGCTCTTATACTACTGCATCTACTACGGTAGTAGATTCCTTCTTGCTATACTATCGACAAGATGATCGAGACATTTATCTGATGGTAACTGATACGTCAGCTCATACCTTCGTACTCGTCACCCTGAATAACATGTTGAGTCCCGTTACCTTAGTAAATACGCTAGCTGCAGCGGCTTTCAAACCGGAACACATTGATGTTTGCATACTACTATTTAACGGCTGCAATAGGCGCTGCGGTGGCACCTACCTAAACAGCAGACTTCGTCATCATCATCATAATCAGCCGGTAGATGTCCTATGTCCACTGCTGGACATAGGTTAACAGAGCCTTCCCACCAGTCAATTGTCGCAAACAGACATGTTCATTTGTCATCGTGTAACGTATTTTTGTTGTTTGTTTAACAGAAGGCGAATTGGAAACGGAATGGCTGCAGGCAGCCGGGCTGGGCTCGCTGGCGGCGCCGTTCCAGGCCGGGCTGGAGGTGAGCGAGGCGCAGCTGGGCGAGGCGGTGAGGCCGCTGCCGCGCGAGCAGGCCGCCGCCGTGCGCCGCCGCGTGCGCCGGCTGAACCGCACCGTCAGGCGGAAGCGGGCGGCGTCGCGCGCCAAGAAACCGGACATCAGGGACGTCTTCCGGGATCTAGAGGTCAGTATCATATTATATACTAATGCTAGCTCTCTCTTTCCGTAGACAATCTAGGGACTACTGTAACAACGATTCCGGTCTCCAAATAGAAGTGTGGAGACATTACTTGCTAGTGTTGGAATGTCCTCCAGTTGGACAAATAACAGACGCTTAGAGTTTTCATCAGTAAGTTACAATTCATCAATTCAATTCATCAGCCTTGTAGTTTCGGACTATTAAGAATAGAAATCCATTCCTATCGTACAAGGCGACTAAAAGGGTCCTCGGATTCGTGAAATTTAAGAGTGGGGGCCCTCAGAACTCAATAAGCGAGTCTTAGGAGGACGGCAACTGCATGGTGGTCTTGAATTTGCCGCAGCACAGCGTGGATCCTGACGGCTTTGCCCTTCTGTAGGATGTTCTAATCAGCTCTCGGAGTCTATCCTAATGCACTGAGGGAGAACACCGAGGACGTTTTAGTGGGTAGAAGCGCCACATAACCTTGCCTTTCCCCCCCAAGCGAAGGGTATCTTTTAAGATTTTTCCCGCGATAAAATTAAGGGTTATAATTGATGGCGAAAGGCACTCTAACCCTTTTGAAATAGTCTAATACTAATGTTCCTCGCTTTTCTGTAGCTAATGTCAAAATGATTAGAAACAGACTGATCGCTATACAATCTGACGTTTATTCAGTGTTGCCAATTAATTATTAACGTATACAGTGTTACGAGCATAAAATATTATCTGTTTTATATTTTTTGTACAACACTAGTGAAATTACTGCGATAATTAGACTTAACATCTTATCAAGGCGAAGAAGCTAGCTCTATTTTGTTATGGACATGAGTATCACTTAACATCAGGTGAACGTCTCGCTGGTCCCCTCGTCCCTGCATAAAAAGAAATATTCTACTCCACGATATGTTTCCGTCAATTTGACTACATCTTTGGTGATTAACTATAACAATCAACGCCGACGTCTTATTTCTAACCACGCATACAAAAAGGGATGTTTATAAATTTAACCCTTAATCTGTCTAAATTATTTTGGAGTTTAAAGCCTATATTCTTTTGAATTACATATTAAATTGTATGACTAAGAATAACTAGTGTTAGGTCTCTGTTGCCAGAGACCGTCTAGGTAGATACCACCGCAATACCTATATCTACCGCCAAATAGTGATGTGCAAACATCACCGTGTTTCGGTTTGAAGGATGTTGTAGTTAGTGTAATTACCTGTGTAACGATACTCTTATATCTCAAACGACGAGCGTTATATGGTGCAGTATATATAGTTCTAACTAGCAAGCGACATCATCAGCTGATAAACGTCCACTGCTGGACATAGACCTTACCCAAACATCTCCGCATATAGTCAGCATGGCTTCCGGTACCGCTGAGGATTAGGGTCGTATGCAGGGGTTCATATGGGAGGATTTGGGCCATTTCCCACCACGCTGACCCAATGAGGGCTGGCGGAAGCCAGAGCCTTGTTTGTTGCTTGGGTCCAGTGAGTTGTTGTGTGGAACCTCTTACACCCAGCAGGCGTATCACTTAATATCAGGTGAACGTCCCACTCGTCTTGTCGCTTAATTGAAAAAAGTGTATGATGATCAGATGATGACTTCACAGGAAACATTTAGTGAACACAATACGAAACGTAATAAACTGGTAATTTAAAAGGAAACATTATGTTTTTACGAAGATGTTTTTATACATAATCTCAATATATCTTACATGATACGACTATTACCGGTCACTTGGAGCAGTCAGTACTCCGACCTTGGATTAACTCGGATTCAAGAGTACCTACTAGTGTAAATAACACATTTTGAAGTAGTATTATATAATAATTAGCTGTTCCTCTCCCGCTTTGCTGGCCGTAACACTCCTGCGACTTCCTTTAGGGATGTAATTTTGTAAAGTAGATTCTTGTGACTTCTATATGGCAGAATATCTTCACCGAATTTTGAGTGTTTAGGTCTAATAATTTTATTGTTCTTATAACTTGTCTATAAATCCGATATAAACAATTTTAAATAACTATGACCGTTGTTACTACCAAGAGTGTAACGACAAAGAAGAAAAGAAGTGTAAAAGAAGAGCGGAGTATGAAAGATGTAATGGAAGCAAGATGAGAATGAGTTGGAAATAAGTAAATAAAAATCTGATGGGAAACGCAACTCGCAGACGAAAATGAAGATGAATGATGCATTGTGGCACAATGGTGCTGGTGTCTAAGGTAAAACCTTTTAGATATCACCCCAAGGCCTATTCCTGCTACCAGACAGTAGTGAGCAAACATTACTGTTTTGAAGTACGCTGTTATCATCATCATCAACTCCCCAAAGACCTCCACAACGACCAGTTCCGCGTAGCTCAAATCCAATGAGTTCCTGCGATTGTCACCAAATCGTCGGTCCTTCGAGCAATATGAAGGACGCTGTAGCTAGTGCAAATTACTGAGGTCCCCTTATATTTAGAATGTCTTAATTAGTGTATTATGGGCAGGCGTTTTTTTTACCATCAGGTCAAAATCCCACTCGTCTCGTCTCTTCGTCGAATAAAAAAAAAAAAACTTACTAAAATATCCCGCATTCAGTCCGTGTAGATAAAACGATTTAGGTTATACAAATGAAATACGCCAAAGATTCGAGGGAAACCAATTGCCGTATAATATTATCGAGCGCTCGCCGTGAACGAATCGATGTTAAACTGCGATTCGATACGATAATCGATCGAGGCGGCGGAGAATCGTAATCGCGTGCGAAACATATGTATGCAATTAACATCGCCCATCACTATTCACGTGGTGTTTATTGTCTGCATTAGTTTTTACTTCTATGCATATTATTAATTAATTTATAGGAGAACTATCAGCTGTTATAATTATAGAATTATTATTTAAATCAAAGACAAGACCCATTTACAAGTTTTCATCAGTTCTAACAAAATACCATTTAATTTTTAAAATATCAATTTTTTTTTTTATTCGACGCAACGATGAGACGAACAAGGTGTTCACCTGATGGTAACTAATACATCTGCCTATAACAATGTGGCGCTAGTTAGGATGACATGACATACACAGCACCACAATGTTCTCGTTGCTTAGACTTATATGTCAACTATCGCTAATGCAGTTATTTCATTAGCTACCGCCCTTCAAACCGGAACATTTTAATGTTTACACACTACTGTTTGTGCGGCAGAAATGGGCGTTGCTGTGGTACTTAGTCTGCAACACAGACCGTCAACCGCCAGTAAACATCTTTGTCTAATTTAGATTTTTTTTAATAATGTCATATTATTAACAATGGATATCACATAAGAATCTTAATAAGAGTTTCATCATCATCATCATATCAATCAATTAAGGTCCATTGCTTACCCGATCACAATACAGCGATCTTCACCAGGTCGTCGGTCAACTTAGCACACAGCCCTCCCATTTCCCCCCCGTCTGATTTCCATATTAATAGGAGTTTATTTTTTTTTAATGAAATTTGGTAAAACCGAACCAATAACTCACCGTTTTAAGACCGTACTATTGACCCGTATAAGAGTGACGGCGTTCATTACTGACCGATGAGATAATTACTTAATATGTCACCAAAACAATAGTTGTAAGTGTTAGTAAGAAATCGTTAAGCGTATTACAACACTTAAGTCGTCCTTGGAACACTAAGTATTTTATTTTTCTAATAGTTTCTCTACGTTTCATCTCTATTGTTATGCTATGAAATTAACAGCTTATAGTAAAAACTATTTTATAGCGATTAATGACTTTATCGTAAGTAATAACGACGTGTTATATTCTTTAGTTGTTTTTAAAATTTTCTTAATATTTGTATTGCTTCAGTACGAGCGTGTAATTATACAACTTGTCCTAACTTTAAATAAAATTGGATGGAATCCTCAGGGCTAGGCGTATGTCCTATCCATTTGACGTTACGATAACAACAAACGCGTCAGTCGTTAGATAAATATGCAATTAAGACAAAAGGGAATTTTAAATACGATTTATAAACAGTCTCCCAGTACTATACCGACGGGTGCATACGTGTTCACTCACTCGCTAACCACACGGAAGATTTGATATAAAAAAAATTGGCGCGAAAAGTGATACTTCAATCAATTATAAAAAGAAACAAAATGGGCGCAAAAGATGACGCTTAAATCCGATTAAATTAATTATCGATTTAATCACATCGATATTTTGTGACGATTTTATTTTTAAAAAGAATAATTCACCGGCCAGTTAACTATACTGCGTATAGCCAGTGTTAAATGAAATAACGATAATAGTATTTTTTAAAGCGCGTAACAAACAAAAAAGTATTTAGTGATTAGTGAGTAAATTACAAAAGTGCGTTCAGCGCCCGAACAGCGTTCGCGGACGTAACGCCGACACAAATTGCCTCGCGTCCGGCAAATTTCAAAACTGAATTGGGTGTTTCGCACACTGTTGATTGTTCAGTGAGCGTTGTGTTGTGCTGTTGTGATGTGACGCGCCGGTGACGGTGCCGCCGCCGCAGCCGCCATCATCATGATCTGTGACACGGTGCGCGTCAAGCTGAGGGAGAAGATGGGCAGCTGTCGGGGCCTGGCGATGGTGCGATCCTACATAGATGCCCTGGTATACATCAACATGTATTATAAAATTTTGTAAACTATCCACCGGTCAATGGCTGTATGGCGCACAAACTCTTGCCTCTGTGACGTTAAATAAAATTATCTAATGTCAAAGTATTTATTGAATCGCGGGAGGAAACAAACGAAAACTTTAAAAGTCAATTTTATTATTGATTCATAAACGATACGTCGTTCAATCGCAAAGTTAATGTTCGGTGAGTTTTTATCTTTGATCATTTTATGATTGATTAATAGACAATTGATATACTCTGATAAGAGCGGCGCTATTGAAAACAAAAATAATGCGATCGTCATTAATATACTTAGAATAATACTCGCTGACTTATACACGCAAATTAATTTAACGAAAATTGTATTTTAACATGCGTTACTCACCACACTTTTATCTTCACTAATTTTCGAAGATATCAGCGTCCTTGGAATACAAATATCTGCGACGTAGTATGAACGAGGAACTTTTGTTTTTAACTTACATATGTTCTTTTAAATATTGTTTTACTATTCGCAATGGTTCATGGTGCCATTTCCTTGTTTATTTTAAAAAAGCGGGGGATACAAATCTCATTAAAGAATACCTTTTTTTAAACCTTTCCATTACTTTAATATGATTGATAGTTACTGAGTATACACGTCTAATAAAACTATACTTTTCTTACAATTTTTTCATTAATCATATTATTACTGAAATTATTAACTTGTCTAAAATTAACGAACGGCGGCTTCGAATCTGTAATCTTAAAGCCTAAGGCTATAAAACTATTGGCGTTTTATTGTGTCATTGACATTACAGTAATAGATAAGACATTGAACGCAACAATAGCTTACCTAAACTACAAATCATTCCATTCATTCGAAGTTTATATCATTTAACTACTTCTATCGTTTGCATAACACATGGGTCACGGGGTCGATTCCAGAGCCACAAACTCTAGATTTCAGATAGTGATAAGATTCTTTAAGAGTTCATCCCTATAGTCCTTAAAACTTTTGATTTATGAACACCCCTACCCTGATAACAGCACTCACACCTACTTCTATATCACCTCTCTTACATCTTTCTGTTTATTCTTTAGCATCTTACTAATATATTATTTATAAGGTTAATTTTAAACTGCATATTAGAGACAATATATTAAAATGGGTCCACTGTTTTATATCCTCAGTATTTCCAGCATTACCAATATAACTTTCATGTACCCTCAGGGATGCGCAACGCGGGTTGTGAATCGCTGATCTATAACATACATTTTTAAATAAATCAATTATATAATAAACCAACATGTACATTAACAGAGTTCACTTGTTTCTATTTATAAGTTAACCGGAAGGAGTTATTGAAAGGTTTCTAATTAAGCGTTCTCAAGGCGAAACAACCAGCGTACGTCTGATTGTTCCGATCTCTCTTCCAACACCGATTTTATTGTGATTCGGCACGCGAATGCAGCACCTGGCATACGCGTCAAGGTGACGAGCTCGATGTTGTGCATACCGCCCAAACACACCGCCACGTCGTCATGGACAACTGTATCACTAACCATCAGTTCATCATATCACTCGTTTCATCATCATCGTCAGCCGATAAACGTTAATTATTGGACATTGGCCTCCCCCAAAGATTACCACATTGATCCGTTATTCATATAGGAGGATAGGGGTAATTTCCCACCACGCTGGCCCAATGCGGGTTGATGGGAACCAGAGCCTCGTCTGTTGATTAGCAGGGTGCACCACGAGCAGGTGATGTTGGCTTTGGGTCCAGTGAGTTTTTTTGTGGAAACCTTTAAGTTGTAAAGTAGGCCGTGATAGCTCAGTTTGAATAGCGACTGTATAGGGTTCGATCCTCATTTACTTTATGGTTAAGGAAAACGTCCTGAAAATACTGACATGTTCCAAAAACTTTCGTGAACATGTGACATTCACCAACTCTTGTCTTTGATTGTTTCTATGTGAAACAAGGCTTCCGAGTTCCAGAAGTAGGAATATTGATATATACATATCATCGTCATCATCGGCCGAAAGATGTCCATTGCTGGACATAGGCCACCCGTAAAGATCAAAACAATTCATATTCGCAATGGTTACTTCCGGTCTCCTTTTCTATTGCAAATTATATTCCTTTCATTTACATGATGTTATTTTTTTTTCTTCTCTTTATTATTCTTCGCCTCTTTCTTTTGAACTAATACGAAAATATTATCAAAGTAAACGATTGGTTTCTTAAGAAAAAGTGCACTTGATGGTGCTTAGTAACCATCATGTGAACATAATACATTAAGTTAAAAACAGATTATACTTAAATTTACTTATGTCGTTAGAGTATGTCGGAAAGAATAAATTATAAGGAATATTCTCTAGTAAAATTATATTAGAGAAACTACATTACTTCCTGTAAACAATTGATATATCCGTTTCAATGACACGCGTACACAGCAATGAAAATTAAAAAAAAAAGTAAAGTGTGACCGGTGGCAATGATTTCAATTCGTTAATAAGTGGTTTATAATTGCGCGCGCGCAGAGCGGGCCGTGACCGTAATAACGCTCAACCAACGAGGTTGAACTCGTTATGAACGCGCCCCTAACACTATTGAATATGCATACAATTATGGTGTATTTAAATGAAACATATATATATGACATACCCCTCGTCTCGTCTCTTGATTATATAAAAAAAATCTCGGACAGTACTACATGTGAACATTCAAAATTTGGTAGAAGTGTTTCTTCTGCAAGGGTGTAGAAGTCGACGACAACTCACGGGTCCCACCAGCCGCACCAGCTCGTAGTGCTCCCTGCTAACCTACAAACGAGGCTCTGACTCCCATTAATCCGTATTGGGGCGAAATCTCCCCATATGAACCCTTTACAAACGACGGCCTACAGTATACGGCGATACCGGAGGCCATGCTGACTATATATAGAGAACTTTAAGGGAGGCTTATGTCTAGCAATGTATATCTATTTGCTGATGATGATGATGCTTCCGGTATCGAGGTTAACTAAGAATGAATTTTACAATACTCCTTCTCCAGACGGAGTTGGGGACAGAAGGAGATTCGGCACGCAAAGTGGGCGGGGAATGGCTAATAATAGTATAATTTTGATAAAAACGATCTAGCTATATGCAGTAATTAAAACAAATCTATCATATTTAATTTCCATTTAAATAACTGAGTACATCTCTTAATGGTCCCACAACTGGGGATTAGAGGCTCATGCTGGCAACATGAACGCTTTGCCCAAATATCCCAAGTTTTCTCATGATGGAGATTCTCAGTGGGGATATTGAACCTTTCCTCAAATTTAGTAATCACTACTCCTTTATCATCAATCAATATTTATAAATGAACAGCCCACTTATTGTTCCCACTATTGGGATCGAGCCAGACAATTGTCACAGGGTAAGAGTCAAGACTATTTATCCATTATATGTACTACTATATTATTTATTACCGTAATGGAGCTTAAACCTGTTCAAAAAATCTAATACTGATGCAAAGAAAAAATTAAGTCATAGATATGACCATCATTCAAGTTAGGAGTAATGTGGAATATATGATAGAGGATGAAGGTAGACAGGAAAGAAAAAGGAGGAAACCTATCCACCGTTATTAGAACTTCCTTCAAAGTAAATTTTTGCGTCATGATGAGGAAAGTAATTCGGCCTACAGTCAAGATGGTATTTGAACTTTGTATACTCTTTACCAGAAATTTCACCATCCATGATCAACTTTGGGAACCCACAAGTAGATCCAATTTGAAGACTTCAGCAAGAACCAAATTCTATATTAGACAAAGTTTGATCTGAATATAAGACTATTGTAATTAAGGTCAAAGACCAGGAGTCTTAACTGAATGGATTATCCATTGTGGTTGCATAGCTTCCTCATGTCGATGGAGTTTAACGACTCGAGGGTACGGTTCCTCGAAATGATCGTCTAGCTTTTAAATCAAACCATGCATAGTACGTGGAAGCGCAGCGCTGGGACTTCTGCTCGAATATTAATTTTACGAGCGGCGACCGGAATGGGAATTAGCCTGTTACCATAGTTACATTTCAAGTTTCAGTTTATTAGAAACTTTATAAAAAAGGAATACTGTGTAGACGACCGGTAGTCCGCCATTGACACGTATACGGCGTTCCGGATCTGCTTCCGACGGGAGACGGCCACCGGTTTTATGACCATATACGAACGTGGACACCAGCCGGCGACTGGCCCGACCTAGTATTCATCATGTGAAACCTAACCAGACCGCCATGTTTCTAACGTATCACCGTACATTAGTTATTAACTTTCTAATAGAGAGAAGTTACTGTCTCCCTGATTAAAGTGCGATGTATGATAGAAGGAAATAGAATGGAGAATGAATGAGAAATTAAAAAGGAAAAGAAAGAGGAAGAGCAAGAAAGAAGGTAAGGTAATAAAGTAATGGAAATGTAAATAAAAGAAAGAATTCAAACCCAGGCCTACAAATAAAATGGGGAAAGAGAAAAAAAATAGAGAAATTTGTTATAAGTAAAACGTTAACTCTGATTGAATCAAATTATCTAGCAATTAAATCCAGCGTTAGTCTAGATGATGATGATGATGGTAATGATTAGTCTAGATTAATTCTGTTCTGATCTTTTTTCTTTGGAGCGATTGTTCTCTGCAGTTTGACTTATTATTGGTCAAACAAATCTAGTTTCAACATTGTTGTTACTGAGTAAGATTACTTTCATCATCAATATCTTCATCCCCGGCTTCCCCGTAAGATCCCCATCGATCGGTCTTGCGCTGCTAGCATCGCTGAGCACCAGGGGTCATTGTGTGTAGGGGTTAATATAAGATGATTTGGGCTATTTCCCACCACGCTGGCCTAATGGGGGTTGGTGGTAGCCAGAGCCTCGTCTGTTGATTAGCAGGGTGCACCACGAGCAGGTTAGGATGGCTTGGGTCCCGTGAGCTGTTGTGCGGGTTACTATGCTAGACGAATTTTGTTATCATATATACCATTGAAATATCCTTTATTATATATGTATACGTTATTGTAATGAGTAATTGAATAGTTTATTGAAACAGGAAGATCCGGTTTAAAATTCAATTAATTCACACGTACTACAAACATTTTCATTGACCATAATAAATTCTGTTTCCATCGCGCCTTGTTTAGATAAATGTCATTGAAGTATGTTTAATGATTTTTTTATATGCATATATAAAATTATATATTGTATATCTATTTTAATTTTACTTCAATATTACCTTTTCTAATATATCTATCGGATTTACTAGCTTTCTTTGGGGTAGAGTTATGTCCAGTCTATGGACTACCGTAGACTAACTAAAATGAATTTGATCTTTATATTCGTAGACCAATTTTAATGAAAATCAATAACTTGGATTTTTTTTGGTATTTGGGGGGAGGGAGACCTTCAGAAATACACCAGTGGAGAGGTCAGGGTTATATCGAGAATTCTACCTACTATTTTGTCGGCTGTGTTCGCGACACTGATTTTTTAGTGGTAAATTAGTTTTTAATGATGGCTGAGGTTTTACTAAACCACTCTTTAATCACTTCTTGTGATTTCGAGAATGGAAATTGTTAATCAACATCGGGTCATTGACCTCGATTTTATATAATGACGAAAACAATGAAAGAGATGCGTATTCCCTTAAAATAATCATCATTATCATTAACAGCCGACATCCACTGCTGGACATAGGCCTTCCACAAAGATTTCCACATCGATTAATCCTGCGCTGCCCGCATCCTAGCTTTCCGCAACCATTACCTAATCTTCGGAGGCCTGCCAACATTACTTCTTCCTGTACGCGCTCGCCATTCGAGGACCTTGGTGCTCCATCGGCTGTCAGTCCTTCGAGCGATGTGTCTCATTGCCACTTGAGACTCTCATCTTTTAGAATATTCTGGCGCCTCCATGTATTCAGTTTAACCATATAAAATAGTGCTCTGATCCTCAAATTTAATCCCTGATTTGAAGCATTTCAGAGACAGTTATAATTATATCGAAATTATAACGAACTTGTGTCTTTGTTCCAGAACTCGAGCGGCAGCGAGCCAAGGTCGCGCAGCGCGACCCCCGACTCGCTGGACTCGCTGCCCAGCGGTGGATCTGGCAGCCCGCCCACGGAATGGGCGGACGCGGCCACACCGCCGGACTTTGTGTAAGTTTCACAAGATCTACATACCTTTATCTAGATTTAAGTAACTCTGTTCCGGTTTAAAGGGCGCTGTAGCTAGTAAAATTACGAGACTCAACACCTTCACTTATCATTTCTGGTATTAGAAAAACTTTACGTTTACTGCCGTCAAAAGTATATGTACATCTCGACTGATAGACGTCCATTGCTGGGACGTAGGTTTTTTGTTATATGTTCCTACGGTCTTGCGTTGAGTTCAGTGGTTCCCAGGAATTCTGATGATGTCGTCTGTCCCAAAGTATATCTGAATAATGTATTTCTATGAGTGGCTTAAATATAAGTATCATAGAAATTAGGCTGTGGTGGCCGGGCTCCGCGAGCCTAGTATGCTGTACCTTAGCACCGTGTGTAAAAATGCGGTCTTCCACCAGCGACAGCTACCCAGGCGCTGGTCACGGCGCACTCGCCCGCACGCCGTCCGCGCCGGCGCCGCGCCGCGCCCGCCTCACGCCGCCCCACTCGCCGCCCACGGTGCACGACCTCTTCAAGCCCAACGACCTCCACTGGGCCGACATCGCCTCCAACACCGGTGAGAACTACACATACCATACATTACTCCCGGATATAACATTGTCATCATAAGTTGTTAATCCTTACAACTCCGTCGCAGAGGGCATAGAGCTGCTGGGCTACCAGAGGTACGGCACCGTGCAAGGTCCAAGAATTGGAAAAGAGCGCATCAACGGGTCCATACTCAAGGATAATGATCCATTCGTGTGAGTACACTAAAGGTACCGTAAGGTAGACAGGAAGTATATATGTGTATCTGATGTTAAGTCATCATCATCATCAGCCGATGGGCGTCCACTGCTGTACATAGACCTTCCCCAAAGATTTCTTCATCGATCGGGTAGAGATTCATATGAGGGGATTAGAGCCATTTTCCATCACGCTGACCCAATGCGGGTTGGCGGAAACCAGAGCCTCGTTTGTTGATTAGCAGGGTGGACCACGAACAGGTGAGGTTGGCTTGGGTCCCGTGATGTTATGTAATTTATTGTTTCTGTCGTTCTTGCAGTAACAAGCACGCGCCGGTGTCGCGCGCCAAGAGTGCTGCCTCCCAGCAGCCGCTCAGCTTCGAGCACAAGTTCAATCTCGACCGACAAGTGTTGCATCACGAAGAGGTAACTGTTACTTTTTAATTGACCTCTTGAAAGAGGTTTATGCCTCCTATGCTTCCTATTCTAACCAAAGATGGAGCAGTAAGGTCCTGGAGTGGCGCCCGCGTACCGGTAGACGTAGTGTTGGGAGGCCTCCCACAAGCTGAACCGACGATTTGATGAGAATCCCGAAAACCCACTGGATGCGAGCAACGCGGGACCGATTCATCTTTAGATCTTTGGAGTAGGAGGAGAGACCTATGTCCAGCAGTGGACGTCTGTCGGCTGATGATGATGATGCTAAACAAGCTTGAGTGATGAGATCCACACATAATTCAGTTTATCCATAACCTTTTTTTAAAATTGATCATATAACAGCATACTGAGTTTATCCCTGGATCAGTTGTCCAATGTTTCTTCTGACGGTCTTCAAATTCGTTCAGTCAAGGTCCTCAAAATGGGCGAAGCTCATTATTCTAATCATACTTTATTAAAGAACCAGTTCTATGTGACTCTGTTTCCCACCTGCAAACCTTCGGAACAGAACGAGCATCATATCCTACAATAAATAAGTCCGTGGGTTCATCATCATTTATCATTATCAGCCTTTTATTTATCCACTGCAGGATATAGGCCTTCCTCAATATCTTCCATCAAATGCGATCCTCAGCTTGTCTCATCCACCCAGTTCCTACCGTTCTGATCACGTCGTTGGTTCATCTGTCCGTGGGTTAACGCCGTGAAATCTGGTGCCATTTCAGGAATGGCCCGAAGAGGACAGTACAGTTGACATCGAGAGTATCAGCGAGCCGACGCTCAAGAAGCTGCAGCCGCTGCTGTGGCTGGAGCTCACTGCGCTGTTCGACCGCCACTCGTTGCCTTTCCACAAGAGAAAGCCGCCCAAGAAGAAGAGGAAGGAAGGTGAGCTTTAGATAGAGATTGTGCATGAGGTGGTTAGATGATTACTGGTGGTAGGTCTCTGTTGTCGGAGATCGTCTAGGTAGATACCACCGCAGCGCTTATGTCTACCGCCAGTACTGTGCAAATATTACTTAATTCCTGTTTGAAGGGCGCTGTAGCTAGTGTAATTCCTGGAGTAACGAGACTGAATATCTTATGTTTTAGGGCGACTACACCATTCCAACTAGCACCACATTATTATGAGCAGGCGTATCACTTACCATCAGGTGAACGTCCCGCTGGTCTCGTCGCTTAATATAAAAAATAAACAAATTTATATTTTGTTCAATACAAAATATTTCATAATAATGAAACGTTTCGTTGACGCTCACTCCCACCTTCAGAGGGCTCCGTGTTCGGCGTGTCGCTGGAGACGCTGCTCCGCAAGGACATGATCCTGTGGGAGGAGACGTGGAGCTCGGTGCCAAGCGTGCTGCGAGCCCTGTCCTCCGCGCTCGCGCAGCGCTGCTCCGACGAGGGCCTGCTCCGAGTGCCGGGCAACAAACACAAGGTAAACAAACTCGCGAGCTCGGGTCACTGTAACTGAGGCTCATGTTAAAGTTCTCCCACTCGGAAGATCATGTTTGTTTTGTATAAATTATTTAGGGAAGAAAGTAAAGTAAATACGGAGATTGTTAAAAAATAATTTAAAATGATAAAAAAAAGGAAAAAGGTGTTAAACTTCTTACCAGCAGTATACGAGTAGGAGTAATACAGGAATTTCCGTCCTATAACTCGGAAAGCATTGACTTTCGTGTAAAGTATTGTTGCGATATAGTGTCGGCTATTGTCTATCGGCTGATGATGATGGTGTAAGTGTCGGTTGCTTGCCGGCAGGTGGAGGCGCTGTGCCAGCTGATCGAGCGCGACTGGTACACCGCGCGCGGTGATGTGGAGGCGGCTCTGGCGCGCGCCTCCGGCCACGACCTCGCCGCCGTGTACAAGCGGCTGCTCCGCGCGCTGCCCCAGCCGCCGCTCACGCAGGAGCTCATGAGGCTCTTCTACCACACGTACGGTGAGTCGACGTCATATTGTACATATTATTCTTGAGATTATGTGCCGGCGGATGTGTAACGCTATACATTTGTTGCGCAGCGCTGTCGGGCAGTGCGCAGGCGCGCGCTTTGAACCTGCTCGTACTGCTGCTGCCGGGCGAGCAGCGCGCGACCCTGCGCGCCGTGCTGCGGCTCGTGCGCGAGGTGGTCGCGCGCCGCACCACCAACAAGATGGGCGAACACAACGTCGCCATGATCATAGCGCCCGCGCTCTTCCCTCCCAGGTACACCGATCAATCACATGCGACTGTCTGACATGGGACGACTGACAGCCAAACGTTTATTAGTCGGCTATCGGTGGCACCTTTTTTCTGACTGAACATTTAGTACTTTATCTAACTTAATATTTAAGAAACTTTATCATAACTAGTCATCATCATCATCAGCCGATAGACGTCCAAGGCTGGACATAGGCCTCCATCAAAGATTCCCACATTTGTAAGGGTTCATATTGAGGGGGGATATGTGCCATATCCCGCCACGCTATTCCAATGCAGGTAGGTGGAAGTCAGAGCCTCGTTTGTTGATTAGCAGGGTGCACCACGAGCAGGTGAGATGGGGTTAGTTTCCGTGAGTTGTTTTAAGGGACCCCTTACATCCCCTGTGCTGGTCTTACATACTTGGTGGTCCAATACAATTTCAGAATAAGTAATTTCTTTGTACCACAAACTAATAACACACAAACTCCTCCAGTCTGCTGATTAAGCCGACGGACAGCCTGGAGACGCAACTGGCGACGGCGGCGAACAGCTGTCACGTGACCGAGGCGCTGATGCGGTGGTCGGACAGCCTGTGGGTAGTGCCCGCATCCCTGCTCGCCGCGGCGCAGCGCAAGCCGCGCGCGCGCCACGCTCACACCTGAGTGCGCCCACCACGCCCACTTGTGCACGAATCGACACAATTGTGCAGTGCCAACGGTGTAGTGCCAACAGTGCAGTGCCAACGGTGAAGTACGACGGACGACCAGTGTCGACGACTTGGTGCGAGTTCAGTGCGGTGCCTTCAATACTGTATCGGCGCGTGGTGAGTATTGCATGGAGTATGTCAACCCTCGATGACCCGTCACCCAGCGGCATCACCAAATGTTCCGACTAGATATAGGCACCATATAGCACTTACTGGTTAAGTTAAAACCTAAGTCACTATATCTATACATATTAATTAACTGTTAATTAAATTAAAACGCAGTAATCGGACTTAACTGACAATTGTTTCTGAAACGGCGTTCTTGTGGTTTCCATTATTGGGACTTGACCTTCCATAAGGAAAGAGGTAAGGCCATTTATCCCCAACGCTGGACCAGGTGTGGGTTGATGGAATGAAGTATTTTACTATACATTAATAAACATTTACATCCACCACTTACACTTGGCCCAGCTTAATGGATAAACTTGACTCATCTCTTATTATAGAAAGCATCCATTCCCACTAGTGGGAGTTGGGGTAATTTTGGAATGTATTAATGTTTTAAATTTTGTTACTTATATTTTAACTTTTGCTGTTTATGATTAATTTATAAACACAGCCGATAACTTATCTGTACTGTTTTATCAAACTACCCTCATTTTTATCTTTGCATCTTACATATAACGTTTGTTATATATTTAATAGAACTATAGATAATATCGAAGGTGCTGTAGTATAAGTATACTCCAAGTTACCAGCACTTGCATTATACTTAGTTTACTGTTCTTACTTAAGTCTGTTCATACTCATATTTGCTCACGAGGTACTGGCACAAGTTGTGTGTGTTAAGGTATAAGAACTTAGTGGTTATTCAGTACTACAGTAGTGTAGGATGTGTGGTCGGTAGTGTGAATATCCTATGTATAGCTTACACATAGATAAGTCATAGAGATTTATCATTGAACCCGGCTGTGCTGTGCCCGTTGAACAAGTGATATATATACTTGATTGTTTAAACTTAGCAAATAAATTGTTTATTCTCTTTGTTAATAGTTAACGCATTTATTGTGTTAAAGTGAATGAAGATGCCAAATATTCCATTTATATTACTTCACCACATCCGGTCTATGATTTGTGGTATATATTTTGTTATCTTCAGCTCGGTCTGACAGCAGCGCAATGGGCACTTCCAATGTTTATTCGGTGCCATTTTGTTTGGTCGACTTTGTGATGTTACCAGTTGGTGAAATATTTTGAATGCATTATAAATTGGTGCCTTCTTATAATATACACACATATATATATGCATATATATGTATGTATAGAACAGATTGTAAATATTGTTATATTTCCATATATGTTGTAGCGTACTGTATCAACGTGACTAGGCAAGTAAAGACTGACTTGGTGTATTCGTATGTATATCGTTTGATATTTACTTTGTAGATGTATTTACTTCCATTATAAATAAAATATATTAATATTTATCATATGTAGTTTGATTTCGTAATATAGTTGTAACTATATAATATAAATGTATGTATGTAGTTATAGTATATAGTCTAGTTTGGATAAAAGTTAAAATATTTTTAGACAGCTTAACAAAAAATCTTATATTTTTTTTTTATTCATCGTTATCATCATCAGTCGATGGACGTCCACCGCTGGACATAGTCCTCTCCCAAAACTTTGTGGTTCCCGTAGGAAGTGATCATTATCAGTTCTATCGAGTCATCATATTGGTTCTGCACTGCTATTATTTAGATTCTAAAAAAACTTAGTTTTTTTTTTTTAAAGTAGATAACTTATGGTATCCAAGCCAATCTCATCTGCTCATTAGGCACTCTGCTAATCAACAAACTAGGCTTTGGCTCCCACCAACCTGCATGGGGCCAGTGTGATGGGAAACGGCCCAAATCCACTCATATAAATCCCTGCCAGATCGTATGGGAATCTTTGGAGTCCTATGTCCAGCAGTGGACATCTATCTGCTGATGATGAGATAAAAAGCTTGGGTAAACAAAGTGCTGCTAATAATACATATGCTGAATGAGATAAAATGAGACGAGCAAATTATTTCCATCGATTTTAATCATCGGAAAGTACATTTACTTACTATAATTGATTACTCAGACAGTTCAGTTACTTAATTATTAAACATTATCAATAGATAAATGTTGAGATTACCAATAAGGAGTCTACTCCTATAGATATAGATAGATCCTATAGATAGAAGGATCCTATAGATAGGTCCTATAGAGATATATAGAGATCAGGAAGCTCCGAGCTTCATAGTAAAGTTTTAGGAAAATACATCAATGTAAAAAAAAAACATTAGTCAATCCACCTCACCGACGCGCACAATAATACGAATCGTATACATCACTTGAGATCATAAACAATATGGCATACAAAAGCTTACCATAAAAATATAAATAATATAAAACAAAAACAATATAAAATTATAATAAGGAACTATTTGTTCAGCGGCGGGAGTCCGACTCGCGCTCGGAGTTCAGCTCCGAATCATTTTTGGTATCTAGCTCTAGTCTCATCCGTGCGAGCCCGCCCGCGCTGCGCACGTGATGCAGACGCAGTACATCATATCCTAATGTCACAATGTAACGAAATAGCTCCGCCTATGGCGGGGGAAAAACCCACGAGGAATGAAGCCGAAGAACCTAAACTAATAGGAAATAATACACTGATAGCTCCAGTCAGTGGAGCACTAACCTATGAAATGTAGACACATGAACCTTACACTAAAGACAAAGCACCTGATGGTGGAGATCAGGTGGTTGTGTATACGGGAAAATTAATCAGCATACTCGTACTGCTTGATGTCGTAGAAGGCCTCGTCCTCTCCGCCGACCAGCACGCGGTCCTTGTCGCAGTCGAAGGAGTTCAGCGGCTTGTTAGGCCTCTTGGGAAGGACGGCCTTCACCTTCATATCATCTTGATTAGTCAGAGGCAGCCAAGTGTCGGCGCCGTCCGAGCCCTTCATCAGATCTCCAGTGTTCCAGTCGAACAGCTCGCTGGAACGCGAGATAGTTATAAGCTTCTTAAGGTTGTCCGGGTGGAAGTGCATCTCGGTGACGGCCGCGGCGTGCGCCTTGAGTAGTATGGCGGGAGAGGAACTTGCGCGCAAGTCCCACGTGCCCACCGCGCCTGTCTCGCTGCCGGCTACGGCGAAGCGCGGCTGGAGAGGGTGGAGTACGATGCTAGTCACCGGCGCTTCGGTGTCGGTAAACTCGAACGTCGAGACCGGCTTGTTGTCCGGCGAGCGGATGTCCCACATCTCCAGCTTGCCGGCGTCGTTGCCGGTGACTATCTGATAGATGAAGATTCAGATTAAGCATATAGATATATTAGGTCTTTACCTATCAAATTGCCGTTTGGTATAAAAAAATTTAAACGATTTGTTTTCATATATTTTTTATTTGTATTAATCGAAGTAATCACTCATGCAATCGATGCATCTTTGACAACGCAGTGGCAGTTTGTTGATGCACTTCTTAATGAAAACAGCTGCACGGGACGCAATAAATTCTTCAAAGGCATTTTGTGCTGCCTCTCGGGTATTGAATTTTTTTTCTCGCCAAGAAGTTATCCAAATTCTGGAAAAAGTAGTAGTCTGTAGGCGCAAGGTCTGGTGAATAGGGCGTATGACGAAGAACTCCCAACTTCAGTTCTTGCAACTTTGCGTTGTCGTGCAGGAGCAGGCAGCGGAGACGAGCGATTGACCAATGATGGTTGGAGATGTGCCAGCTTCTCCATCATTGTGTTCAGTTCTTTGAGGTACACATCTGCAGTAATGCTCATCCCGTTTGGCAAGAAGCTGTGATGAATCACACCGGCGCTAGACCACCAAACAGTGACCATCACTTTTCTAGGGGTAAGGTTTCGTTTAGGGCATTGTTTAGGCGCTGAACCAGGATCCAACCAACTTGCTGAGCGCTTGCGGTTATCAAACAGAATCCATTTTTCTTCGCAGGTAACAATGCGGTTCAAAATTGCTTCATATGTGTGTCTGTTGAGCAGCGCAAGGCGCGTCCCGACGCGTACCCCGCGCTCGCGATCGTTCAGTTCGTGGGGCACCCATTTATCAAGCTTTTTTACCTTGCCAATTTGACGCAAATGGACCAATATTGTTTTGATGCGAACGTCAAAAGCTTCTGCTAATTCAGCCGTAGATTGTGTATCATCAGCTTCCACAATCGCCTTTAATTCGTCATTTTCGACCAAAGTCTTCGGACGACCGCGAGGTTCATTTTTCAAGTCGAAATTTCCAGAACGGAAGCGAGCAAACCAATAACAGGTGGTGCGTTGGTTAGCAGTGTTGGCTCCGTGAACGTCGTTGATGTTGCGTGCCGGTTGTGCTGCGTGGCTGCCACGACGGTGGTGCTCATATTTCATAATTACTCGAATTTTTAACGTATTCATGATGACGACAAAGATTGAAATCCGATGAAGATGTAACACTAATCAATAAACAAATGACTGCTTTTGGACAAAGAATTCCATGTTTTTAGATAAAAATAATTTGAAATTAGAATTCTCAGGCAAACAAAAATTATTTTGATTTGAGATGGCCAGCACTGCGGAACTGCAATTTCATGGGTAAAAACCTATTATACACATATATCTATAATATATATTTTTTTAATTCGGCGTAGCGAAGGTTATGATACTTCCGCCCAAGCCAATGTAGCCCTAGTCAGCGTCTTAGCCAGATGCATTGAGACGTAAGGTTCTACATCTTGAATGTCGTTACCCCAGTACATTCATTAGCTACAGCGCCCTTCGAACTGGAACACAGTAATGTTCGTACACCACTGTTTGATGGCGGTAATAGGTGCTGCGGTGGTAATTACTGAAACTGACAAACCTCATTTTGATCGATGTAGCATATGGAGTGGAAGACGCCGCGGTCGGCGTCTTCAATGTTCCTGGTGACGTCGCCACTCTCGCAGCTCAGCACCTTGAGGCTGCCGTCCTGCCCCACGGTAGCAATATGTCCGTCCTTGGTGTCCAGCGCGGTGCAGGAGCACGATCTTTCGCTGTACATAGATTTAGATTTTCAGTGAGGTTTGTGACGCACTAACTAACTATTACATAAAAGATAATCCATAGATTATTTGAAAATCTGTTTGAAGACTCTGCTGCTCACTGGGAGAGGTCTGCTGTCATCAAGCAAGCCCGTCACTCCACAGCGGCTTTGCAAACTATTAATATAAAGTATAAGGTCATCATCATCAGTCGATAGACGTCCACTGCTGGACATAGGTCTCCCCCAAAGATCCCCACATTGGGAGAATTTCAGCCATTTCCCAACGCGCTGGCTTAATGCGGCTATGTGGGGGAACCAGTGCCTCGTTTATTGATTAGCAGGGTGCACCACGAGCAGATGAGGATGGCTTGGATGCTGTGGGTTGTTGTGCGGGTACCCTTAAACCCCTCTAGCATAAGGTAATATTAAAAAACAGTACAGGACAGTAGCTCGCTGGCCTAATGGTTAGAGCGTGCGGCTTTCATTCCGAAGGTCGCGGGTTCGAATCTCGGCATGTACCAATGACTTAATATTTAAGTTATGTACATTTGTGAACTTTAGTTACAACAGCGAGATACAAACGGTGAAGGGAAACATCGCGAGGAAACCTGCACACTGAAAGCATCTTTGTGTGTGTGTGTGGTGGCCCCAATAAAGTGGCAACAAGCTCGCCCCCTGGTACATGGGACCTAATCTAACCACATCTGGCGAAATGTGGGTGTTTATTCACCTCTGCTTACCCCTACTGGGAAAAAGGCGTGACTATATAAAAAAAATTATTAAAAAATCACATTTACCCCAAATTATGCAATCGCTTCCAAGTATGCAACGTGATGAGAGGCGCTTGCTTATCATCGGGCTTAATGCTCAGCAAACGCACTGTCCCATCAGATGTTGACACAGCAACGGTGAATTTCTCTGTGTATTTCATTTCGGTGACATGGCCTTTTGTGTAATACCACGATAGCTCACGAGGGTAGTACATCCTGAAATCTCCCGCGTAGAATTGGAAATTCCAAACCTTTATTGCGTTTAAGAGCGAACTTGGTGTAGTACAGATGTTTTCAATCTTCATGCGGCCATGGACAGGACCAAAGATCACCTACAAACAAATACAATAACTATGACTCCATGTATTTTATCATATGACAAAGAACATCTTATTCATATGCTGCTTAAGTGTGTGTCAGCTTGTTGGGGATAGCTTATTGGTTTGTTCCGCACCAGTGCCAGCCAACGGAGTGAAGTCTGCAAGGAATTGAAACAGTACATCTACACCAATAACATGCATGCAATTATAATTGTTAAATTCAATTTCCTTTACAATTATACATTGATAATATTTAGAATATTTTAATGCAAGTAGACCAGCGGTCAATTCTGATGACTGCCGGCCTTTTACTAGTAATAATATAACACAAGTATTACTATGATTGCATTTGATACATTTATTATATGAATATTATACAGAGAGCTCTTACACCCCTCTATATCTTATATATATATATGGATGGGTGTAAGTGGTCTCGCACACTCACAGGTTGTAAATGAACCTCTGCTGCTCGTGGTGCATCCTGCCTGCTAATCAACAAACGAGGCTTTGAGTCCCACCAACCAACCCTCATTGCGCCAGTGGTGGGAAAAGGCTAAAATCCCCCTATATAAAATCCTACATACAACAGCCCCTAATATCCCAATTACCAAAGGCCATGCAAACTGCATGTGAAGATATTTGGGGAGACCTATGTCCAGCATAAGATGTCTATCGGATGATGGTGATATATATTATACATTTAATAAATTAGACTGTAATCAATATTTAATCATCATCATCCAATAGACATCCACTGCTGGACATAAGCCTCCCTGAAAGATCCTCCACATTTGTAGGGGTTCATATGTGGAGATAGGGGCCATTTCCCACCACACTAGCCCAATGTGTGTTGGTGTAAACTAGAGCCTTGTTTGTTAAACAGCACCGTGTATCTTAATTTCCTTCATTAATCTGATGCATGACACTGACGCTGTAAATTATATTGACTAGTATGATGTAACACAAACAGCGAATAAATACAAATAACATATATTAATAACAGTTGACACACACAAAATACTTATGCAAAGCCATCACAACACAGACAGACACAATGTAGGTAACATTCTACAGAAAATAATATATATTACATCAATATTATAAAATTATTAATTTACATACATAATCCATTAAATTAGAATTATTAGCCGAGCATTTGTTTAGAAATTTTTAGCGAGTAACTTAATAAAATATTTTTTAGTCCTACCCTACCATCTAGGTGAATTCACAATAAAGTACAAATTAAATTAAATAATAAATCTGATATTAAGAGCTAATGTTAACAGAAAGAATAACAAAATGAGTGAAGGAATGCACCGGCTGCTACAAAACAAACAAAAATGGATTATTTGTAACATATAACCCATTGGCAAGTTTATACATAAAGTATGTAATTATTTTGATAATATTAATTAAAGGAACCACAGAGCGAGCACAGCTATAATGAACAATAAAACTAGAAGCTTTGCATCATCATAAGTGCTTAATTAGGATTCGCTTCAGGCATATATCACATACAAACGATTAAAACAATACGGTACATACCTCGTTGGACTTGACGCGGCAGATGGTATTGAGAGCGGACTTCGCAGCACTCAGCAGGTTGCTTTGTATGTAGATCCAACCGTCCTGCCCGTATTCGGCGCAGTCGTCTCCGAAATTGACTTGGTAGTTCTGCAAGCCATTGCCCACGAACAGGCTCACTTCGTGTTCGCCTATTTGGACGACTCTGGGATCTCCGTACGACAAGTACAACACGATATTATTTTTATCGATGAATTTGAATTTAGTTATGTAACCATTGATGGAAAACGTTGAGAACTCTTCATAGTCCCGTCCTTCCTCGTCGCCGGCGTACTTTTGGAAAGTCCAGACATGGAACGGGTGCTTCACGTTATCCACGACGCCCGTGATGAAAAATTTATTGTTTTCAGATTCGTCGGGGATCCATCGGACTTTTTTGATTTTCTGCGACACGTACGTCACCTCGACGTTCGAGGGTAGTCGGATGAACGTCGAGGCAGGCTTTTGTGCCGACGTGGACTCCATTTTCAGTTAAGGTTCCCTTACCAGGTGCTCGCGTAAAATTTTACTGCCAACTGTTGCGACAAAGACAAAGCGTTCTGCCAAAATCGAAATTTTGCACCGTCATCAGCTATCAGTTTCACAAAAAATTTTAGTAACTTTTATGTTTTCAGCGATTTACATTTTTAGCTATAATTAAAAGAAAATCAAGAGATTTATAAAATTTTCTTTACGCTTAATATGTTTGATAAAAATTATATTATGGTTTAGTATCATCTGATGAGTAGACACAGATTCTCGCAAAGAAAGTTAATTGTTCATAAATGATATACATCTTTTATATTAATTTATATGATCAACGAAAAATTTTTATCGAATAAAAGTATTAATTTTGGTATATAAAAATATATATTGGTTTTATATTATTATACTTACGAAATGAGAGAATCAATTTGAATAACATTTGCCTTATTTTACTTTGTTAATGTAATTTATATATAATCGAGTGTAGTTTACTGCTGATAGTCTCTGTTGCCGGAGTCCGTCTATGTAGGTACCACCGCAGCGCCTATTGCAGCTGACAAACAGTACTCTAGATCGTAGTGTCTTTGGAGGCCTATGTCCAGCTGTGGACGTCTATCGGCTGATGATATATCATTCTAGCGCCACATTAGTATGGCCAAGCGTATCTCTTACCAATGCCCCACTCGTCTCGTCGTTTCATTGAATAAAAATCCTGTTTCTCACTTGATGTAGAGTAACAGGAAATCAGTTACTATTAATTTTTAAATATGTATATTGGATTTCGTCTTAGTGGTATAAATAAAAGAATAAAAAAAAAAATCCGCAGGAGAACCAAGGTCACCGACATAGCTCGAAGGGTCGCCGTCGCAAAGTGGCAATGGGCAGGGCACATAGCTCGCAGAACCGACGGCCGTTGGGGCAGAAAGATTCTCAAGTGGCGGCCACGTACCGGAAGACGTAGCGTGGGCAGGCCCCCCACAAGGTGGACCGACGACCTGGTCAGGGTCGCTGGCAACCATTGGATGCGGGTGGCCCAGGACCGGTCTGAGTGGAAATCTTTGGGGGAGGCCTTTGTCCAGCAGTGGACGTCTTCCGGCTGATTGGATTGGATTGATTTGGATTGATTGAAAAAAAAAAAATATAATTACAATGAAAAACGCAAGAAATTGTTTATTTTATTTAAAAAAAATGCAAATTAATTATTATAACAAACAAACTGGTTTAATGTTCTTTATAGCACAGTAAATTAATATTTTACATTCTTAATATAATACAACGCTTCATTGTCCGCTCCACAGAGAATCCTGCTCTTGTCGCAATGGAATGTGTTCACGGGCTTATGCAGGGGCGGTATAAGGGAATTGACTGTCACAGCATTCTTATCCTCGAGTGGCAACCAGTTCTCAGAAGACTTGGTGCTCTTTGTCATTGCTTCCATGTTCCAATCCCAAAGTTCGCCGGACACGGAACTCGTTATCAGTTTGTTTGGATTTTCCGGATGGAACTGCATCTCTGTGACGCAGGAGGTGTGCGCTTTCATCAAGGACGCCGGGAAGGTGTCGATGCGTAGATCCCACACAGCCAGGGCGCCGGACTCGCTGCCGGCAAGTATGTAGTGAGGCTGCGTAGGGTGACTAATGATGCAAGTCGTCGCGAGCTCGTCGCCCGCAAATAAGAACGACGCAGCCGGCTTGTTGTCCGAGGATCGGAGGTCCCATATCTTCATATGTCCTCGGAGATTACCAGTGATTATCTGCAAAGAATAATATGATTAAACTTTAAATGCTTTTTAAATATATCATCATCAGCCGATAGACATCCACTGCTGCATATCGGCTGCCCCCAAAGATCTTCACACAATCTGGTAGGGATTCATATGGGAGGATTTGGGCCATTTGCCACCATGCTGGCCCAATGGTGGTTGGTGGGAGCCAGAGCCTCATTTCTTGATTAGCAGGGTGCACCATGAGCAGATGAGGTTGGCTCAGGTCCCGTGTGTCATTGTGCCTTGGATCTGGTGGCAAGTAAACTCGGATTACTCATGAACTGTAAGGGTTAGAATGTTCACAGGTGGACAATATTCAAGATACTTTTATTTACAGTTGTTGTTGTAGTCTCATGAGTAGCTACTAAAGGAAAAGGTTTAGGATATTAGAGCATGAGATGAACCACCTATGAAAAGGAGTAATGAATCGGAGTGGCAGTAGACCTCCATTTGTAAAAATGTATGAAAAAGGTAGAAATTAATGAGGAACGGAGACATGTAGACTGGTATGTTTAACAATTTGAATACTAGACTAATTCATTGATAAGATGAGATCGGTAGTGATCTTGATGGTTTGAAAACCTCAGGCTTATTAACTAAATTATAGCTCCAGAATGGAACCTCATCATTAACCACCACACCTATGATAAATTTCTTGGATAAAAGCAGTTGTATTTAGAACCATACATATATGTTCTGATAAATAAATTATGGCTTAAGGAATCCCGCACAGTACCTCACAGGATCCAAGCCAACCTCACCACCTCACAGTGCACCCTGCTAATGAATAAACAAGGTCTTAGCTCCCACCAACTCGTATTAGCCCAGGGTAGGGAGAAATGGGTTAAATCCCCCCATATGTACTCCTACATACGACAGCTCCTAGTGCCCAGCGGTACCCAAGGCCATGTTGACTGTAGATCATTGGGCAAGGCTCCAGCAGTGGACTTCTAGTCTGATGATGATGATGATGACAATTAAATTATTTCCTTCTTAACACCATTTTATCTAAACCAAGTTCAATATACCAATTAGAATAATATGAGCATACCTCATTGTGCTTTATGTAACAAATAGAATGCAAGGAGCAGCTATCAGCTCCTGTTATTGATCTCATGACCTCTCCTCTTCGACTGCTCAATATTTTAACAGCACCATCCTCCCCAGCAGTGGCAATATCACCATCTTTAGTATCCAGTGATGTGCATGAACATTGTGTATCTCTATAAACAATGTCAAAACACTCTTTGTTACATTGGATTATAATTATATATTATTTAGTATTATAATATTAAATAGTTTGAATTGTCTGCCCGCTTTATACTTATACTGTAAAAGGAATAAAGAATCCTCTCCACCATCCACCAAACTCCTCCTAACTAATAGGATCAGAGGTAATTGAAGAGTGATTATGATTTTTTTGTTTATTTATTTATTGTATATTGTGTACTATTGACAACAATAAGGAATACATTATATTAACATAATATATAAACATAAATGTACCATGGATGGTATTATTGCTCAGAAAGCATTTCCAGACAACTCGTTGGAAAAGAAGACATACTAGAAGCCGAGAAAAGATTTTGGTGCACTAAATAATTCTAATTATTTAGTGCTAAAGCTTTTTTTTAAAAGAAGCAAGCAATAGCACAAATAAAAGGAATTCGGAATTTTAATTTTATGATAGTAATTAGTTGTGTTTTTTGAAAAAAAATAGTGATTCTATTAGAAAACATGACAAGTAATTTATGTATACATATTTCAAAAGGATTTAAAGTATTCAGGATGTCACCTCAGAAAATGATAGATAGATTAATTTGTACCAGATATACAATATAATATTGAGAACCAAATTGGTAAAGCGATGAGAAATCATTAAGATTATAAAAAATACAATTTAACAATTGAAGTTAGTGTACTGAAGCTAACAATGATTATGAGCAATTTATGTTAAAATTACAAGAGCACACTTGGCCAATTTGCTCCTGCTTCTTTCCTGTACATTTGACCAAAGGATCTGAAGTTGTAATCTGAGTAAAAAATCATTATTTTATCATAAAAAGTTCAAGTTAATGTGATATTTACCCATAATTGTGTAGTTTGTCCCATGTGAACAATTGTCTCAGCGGCGACTGCCGTTCGTAAGCGCTAACTTGCAACGTTCTGACGGTACCATCGGAAGTGGACACAGCTATTGTATTTTTATCAGTAAATTTGATTTCAGTAATATCGCCGTGTACTTTATATTCGGAGAGTTCCTTAGGATACTCCACATCTTGGTCGTCATTAAAACAATCAAAAGTCCATACTTTTATTGAATTTTGTTCGTCGTCCCAACTACCAGTGAAAAAATATTTACTTTCACCGCAATCTTCTGGTATCCATCGCACTTTATTGATTTTCTGCGATACATAAGTACCTTCGACGTTTATCGGCAGCTTTGTCACCATGGTGATGATGGTGCTACTTCACGTTTAATTTAAATACATTCGCTATAAAGTATAAACTTTTAGTTTATTGTCTCCATGCTCCGGTCGGAAATGTCATTCCGTGCAACAGATTAAAAATTTAGTGAGGCGATTCTTATTTGTTATTTCAGCCAAACAATAAATCCACATAGAGAAATAAAAAAGAAAACGCAGTTTTAACAAATTAATTTAAGAACAAATTTAAATAGATTATAGAAAAGATCTAATATGAATATATAGGAAATTTTAATAAAAAATATCAACCTTTAAAAAAAAAGTTGTACCTTAGTTTTCTTTGTTACACATAAAACTTAAAATATATATTTTTTTTTCTTTTATTACATACAGGCTGCTCGTATGAATGTTTTTATGAACGTAATGTCAAGTTGACAACTTGTAAACATTGATTAAAATAGTTTTTAAGTGTTTTTAAATAAAAAAAAATTAGTAATGATACGTGAAGGAATACTATCACCTGCAGAGTCAGGAAAATTTATTAGCAAACATTCTAAACATGTTAAAATAATGGAAGGTGGCAATGAAAGATTAATCAATGAGGTAATCCATGTCTTTTAATATTTGTCAATAAATTAAAACAATTGTTTGAAGAATATTTTTATTATCATTTGTAGATGTTGTCCAGCATAAAAACCAATCAACTAGTGATGCCCGATACAGGTGCTGAAGCAATCCATCCATCAAAAGATCACCCAAGAGCAGTGGATTGGGTCTTCGTAACTGATGCACTCAACTTTTGTTTCTGGTCGAATAGTAAAGATCAGCAGTGGATTGTTGAAGGCTTCACTGGATATTATGCTTTAGAAGCTGCTCTTAATAGGGCTATAAAGGTAAACCATTTGAATTAATTTAATATGACATTGTTAAGTTACTTTCAGCCCATCATCATCAACTAATAGACATCCACTGCTGGATATAGACCTCCTCCAAAGACTTCCACATCTATTAGTCGTTGTATTTCAACTCAGAACATATTACTGTTAATTAGTTTGAAGATACTATTTAGAGTAGTAAGAAGTCATTACTATTTACTCACAATATTTGAGTGTTATTTCAATTATTATAATAAAAGTCTATTATGTTTTAAACAGAATGCTGTGGACATTGCAAATCCAAAGTTTTATTCTAAAATAACTAAAGAACAGCTTTCTGATGTAATGAAAGGTGACAATGGTGTCATAATACCATTGTTTGATAAAAGATTAGAGATATTACACGAAGTGGGATCAATATTACTCGAAAAGTATAATGGAACTTTTGAAACATGTGTGAAAGACGCAAACAAATCAGGAATAAAGTTGTTAGATATTGTGGTGAATAACTTTCCATGCTTCAGGGATGAGGCTGTGTATAACGGACAGATGGTCTCCTTCTACAAGAGAGCACAGATCCTAGTGGCTGATTTGTGGAATTTTTTTGATGGCACAGGTTGGGGAGAATTTGAGGACATTGATAAGATGACAATGTTTGCAGATTATAGAGTCCCTCAAGTGTTGGTATATTTTGGTGTCATGAGCTATAGTGATGAATTAACAAAGAAGTTGAAAAATAGTGAGTATTTTAGATTTTGATTTGTATTTCTGACACTTGGTATCACTTAGCTTTACACAGAGTGGTCTAATTTTTATAGATGTGTTCCTGGAAAGCGGATCAGAAGAGGAAGTAGAGATACGAGGTTGTTCCATTCATGCTGTGGAAATACTTAAAAAACGCTTAGAGGAGAAAATAAAAGAAAAGGGTATTAATGCTGAAGTGCCAAATTCAAGTCTGATTGATTATTTTCTCTGGTGTTACAGAAGAAAACATGCGAGAGAAGTTGAATGTATTCCTTATCACAAAACTCTGGGTATTTTCTACTGAGCATTTAATATGTATAATATAGTATGTGTATATTTTCAGTAAAAAAAATGTTATGTATAGTACTTTACATAAAATATTTATAAAAATGCCGAGTTATTATTTATATGACCGCCTGTGTTTTAAAAAAATTTGGAAAACATCCCGATCAGTCACTTTAGAAAATAATAATAAAGTTTTTGTCTGGGCCATCCTTCGTCAGTGTGACAAATTTAGTTACCATCATGAGAGAAAATAGGAAGCTAGTAAAATACATGCAGGAACTTGGTATGACAATGTCAATAAAAAAAAATATTGGTTGTATATATATATTAACATAAAGAAATTTTATAGGGCTATATTTCAAGATACATAATCCTTACTTTTTACGTAACTTCAAAAAGGTAACGTATACTTAATAATACAAATTGTTACACAATTCTAAATTCTCACTGTAAGTGTGATGGTAAATATTATTGCACGTCTTAAAATCATAATGTAAATAGTTATTACACGACACTAAAATATATTTATGATTATTATGAACGGAGCACAACCCACGAAGAGAAAATTTTATAACCTATACACCCAATTATTACAGAAATTACTCACAACTTTGGCATTAGCTAAACATACGATATAATGATCATAAAATGGCACTAAATATTTACATTGTAACCTAATGTACATAAATAGAACTAATGCGATGATTGCTGTGACCGCCTGATGATTTTAAATAAAACCTATCACTATTCCTAAATTTTTATTTACCTTAACCCCGTCCAGTAGCCATCATCAAATACCTTCGTTTTTATTCTGCGTATGAACTTATTTTTCATTGAATTTTAAATGTATTCGTATAAAATGTATGGATAGGTGCAAGTTGAAATTCTTCGTTGTCAAAATATTCAATTCGTTAATTTTATTTTTGCCGCCATTTTGTATTTTTTTTTCCCCACGAAATTAATTTACAAAAGTAAATAAATTGTAGACATCGAATAAAATATTTTAACGTTTCTGTTACATTGTTTTCATAACAATGTTTTTATTTAAATTAATCGTAATAAATAAGATATATGCATTATTTATTTTGTTTCCATGACCTTGATCTTTCGCTTTAAATATAAAAATATTTTATAATAATTTATAAATAAATATCACATACAAAGTTTCTTATATATTTTCATATAAATCGCGGACGTTTGTCGAGCATTTTTAACAATTTATTTGTTGCTAAATTTAGATTTTAAACTTTCGAAAAATGCCAATTTAGTTTTTATAGTACCAGGCTCGGGAACTGGACTGCCTGGTCTGCTAGATTCTTTTAAAATTTCTTCGATGCCCTCGGGAAATTCTTTAGAGCCACCTGGTACCGTAAGTGGTGTTGCCATAGATAACTTGAGTTCATCACGGAACTCCTTCGAAATACTTCTAGCGGTAAGACTGTGCATGTAGATTAGTTTGTTGAAGGGCTTGTCGGTCTTATCGTCAGTGTTTAGAATGTTATCTTTGCTCTTCCTGCGCCATAAGTACTGTTGAGAAGGCTGTGAAAAATAGTTACAAATATTATACAGGCTAGTTTATAACCCTTACTTAAAAGCTGGGTGATTTAAATTATAATACCAGACGAATTGAACTAAATTATTTTGACTTAGTTTATCTTAATTAAAGGCGTTGTTTAGCTGTTTGTTGTTTATAAAGTTTTATTCTAAAGTGTCGAAGTATTTTTAACATTCATTTTAACCCAATCGCTATAGAATTTTTATGTATTCTTTGTATTTACTCTTATACTTTGATAAAATAATAAAAACAATGTTTCTTCTGACCTTGATTGGTTCGTTCAGATTCTCCATGCTTACAAATTTTTTAGCTAATTCTTTCACTTTGGGGAGTTGCGGCAAAATGTCCTCTATTTCACTAATCTTATAGAAATTATCCTCCTTTATATTGTCATTTATTTTTACCGTTTCCTCGCTCAAGTCGCCGTTAAGAGTGAGTCTATCGTTTGTATCCGCAGCAAGATCCTTATCAACTACTTCGATGTCTTTGTCGTCAGCTGCCGCATATCTCGGTGATACCTTATCTTCTGGCTTACATTTTACAATTTCCCCAGTTTGTACATTGTATATTTTAATAGAATCTTCTAAACTACTTGAGCTTATAAATGAGTTTTCTGTGCTAAAATTATTATACGGCTTATCTGATCCCACGCTATAGTTCACTATTTCTATGGTTAACGGAGCAGTGTTTGTATTATAAGCTGATTGTAAGATTTCTTCGAATTTTTCATCAGTGCTATCATCAGCCAATGCCGGTTTAGCCGCAAAGAGCGTGTGTTCGTTGGCGTCTTCATATTCAATTAATATTTCATCTTTATTGTTAGGTGTTGTTGTGACTGATATTTGCATTTCATCTTTACTAGCGAATTTTGTATAATGTTGGTTAGATGCGATTGTTGTGAATTGTTTAATTAATAGCCCCTGAAAGATAAGTAGGTAAATTCTAATTAACATCATATGCAAGTAAAGCTTCATCATGATTTTACAAAAAAATAATTAAATATCTTTACAAGATAAGATTAATTTTGGACTGTATTGTAACTGTTGAAGAAATGCAATAACACTTTCGAATAAAGTACAATGTTAGCACACTTGTAGTATTGAATATAAACAGAAAACAGTGCATCTCGAGATAAGATTGTAATTAAAAATAGTTTTGTACTTAAAAATAACATTTCTAAGAGGCGATGACGGCAATGGGATGACCTAAATGGACATGGTAGAAGCTCAAGTGACTGCTGCAAAGGAAAATGATTGGTATGAAAATGGTGCGTTGTTTCTGATAGATATTGTTAGTTCATTCGCAAGCCATCAACTTGGTTAGTTTATATTCATTCACCAAAATCGTACAACACTCACCACTAATCTCTTTGCGGATTACTGTAGGAGTATTACTGAAAATTATTGATTAGAAGGACACAAATCTATGGGTGCAGTTGTACAGGTACTTGTAAGGTTTGTTGAGTGTGCAGTGCTGTTAGTCAGCCAAATTCTTTTTTTTTAATCACACAGCATGCTAACTTTCATACGTTACAAAAAAAACCAATCGCGTCAAAAACGAAGATATTTGAATCTATTAGAAATTGTTTTAGATATCCTTTCACCTCGTAAAGTTTTCGTATCGACTAATGTTAAGAACCGTAATGTTACTGTATATCTTCTAAACGTCCTAATTTGTTATTACTATGTTTGTATCGAATATAGAAGTAGAGATTCGTACAGTCAGGTCGATGGTTAATTTGTATCTACTTTTACAATCAGTGGGAGTGCTAAGAGATTGGTTGTTACTGAAAAGTAGTAAAACTAATGAAGGCGCTTATTCACCATAGATCTTTGTGGAAAGCTTTGTTTAATCTAAGGCTTCCACCGAACGTATAGTTCAGACCCGGCCGTCTCTTGGAGCGAATGCACAGGTCCTCGCTCTTCAGCGTGCTACTCCGCCTAACGTTCGTGTAAGGTTCGAACAGGTCTTCCGTTATTTCGGGTATTTTCGGTATTCTAAGTCTAACTATATCCTCGTTTTCCACATAACCGTCACCTCGACTGCACACAGTTTTACTCTGTTGTCTTACGTTGCGGCTGACGGTACGTCGGTCTGTCGCGCGATATACGTCGGCATTATCGCTCTGTCTGTCTGGGTTCTCGAATATAGGGTTTATGGCGAAGTTGGGACTGGCGTTTCTGGGGCTAAGGAAGGCTCGAACGATGTTGTGATGAAGGGCGGACGCCTCGAGGTCGCTCAACGAACTGCTAGCACTTACAGGCGACGCGAACTCTGTATCGATATTGTCTAGACTTGTCGACTTGCGCATCGACGACACGGAGCTAGAGTCGCTTAAGCTGCTAGCCTTACGGGCCCCGGAAGACGTTTTAGCCTCTTTTATGTAATAGTCTCTGCCATAGCTGCAAGTAAATACACATTAAATATTGATTATAGGCTGAGCCGCTGGTTTCTGGAGCGATAATCATACAAAATTTGCCTGCTAATGACTAATATCAGGAATAAAAATCGATTTTTTTAATCGATAAAGCGACGTGACGAGAAAGGTGTTCGCCTGATGGTGTGATATATATACTCATAACAAAGTAGTTCTTGTTAGGATAAGATATACTGCACCATACTGCGCATGTCGTCTTGAGACATTTGTTAAGCCACTAACTATAACGCGCTGTAAACTGGCACACAGCAATGTTTGCACAGTTTTTTTTGCGGTAGTAAGAGGTGCTGTGCTGGTACCTAAAATGATGGCTTTTGGCAATAGCAACCTCCCAGCAGTATTACTACTCATGTATCTAATTATATTACTGTTAAGCAAATTGTTAATGTACATAAAAAATTGTACCGTTTGTATTGTGGAATTTCCTCCGATAATACATGTTTTAATGTTTTCGGCGATGGAACTTTATCTTTATTGTCGTCGATATCAGGTTCGTTTACGTTCATATCCAACAAATACATTTTATCATTAATATCTCCGTTCACTGATCCATTATGTTTCTTCTCAAAGATTTCCACTTCTTCCTCTTTCATTGTGCCATTCGAATGTGATTTTTGACTTGGCACTTCGAAGTCCTTGCTTTTAGAAGTCAACGAGTCGAATAACGACGATGCGCTCTTTGCCGATAATCGTTTTTGTATAGCTTCCGGTGAATATGGATTGTTCGGCATTTCGACGTAGTTCAACCATTTTTTTCTTTCCCTGTATGCGATTGTACCTGTTACAGAAATTATACCATAAAATAAAGAGTTTTAGTTGGTGTATGTATTTATTGCTGGTATATGTCTTCTACAGTCCATCTATGTCAAGGTATATCATTGTAAGTAGCGCTATGTTGTCATGAGCATCATTTACCAACATGTCGACTCCTAGTGAAATAAAAAAATATATTCTGTAATACTAGCCTGGTATTAGGTCTTCTCCTTTATCATTTTCGACAAGAGGACATCTAGAAGGAAAAAAATTCTATGATTATTTTATCATCCACATGAACTCTTGATCTGTTTGATTAGCGTTGCACTTACTCTTTATCTTCGGTATCGTAATGTTGCCTGCGCAGACTGTCGGCGTACCTTTGAACTGGAACGGTGACGGTTTCCTCATATTCGCCCACTCTTTCATGCCGGCTTAAAGTATTTGTTGTGCCATCTGTAACATTATTTGGTTTTTATCTCTCATCGCAAAAGAGCAGTGGGATGATTTTAACACGTATATTTGTATGCATCATAGCAACCAAGCGGTTGTCAGTTTTTGATTGAATATTTAAAACTAATTGAGGGATCTGCCATAATTCATCAAAATCGATTGAATAGTTAAGAGTCGTTTAGTTTAAATTTTAGATATTTGCCAGTATTTGAAAAAGTTGTGGAGTTTTGTTAATAAGTTTTGTTAATAAACTGTTTGGAAAAAATGTACGTAGCAAAATATTTAACCTTACCAGCACAACTTGTTGAATTTGTTACGTGATCGATACCATCTAAACTATCCTCAGCCATGGTTTCTGACGCATTCAAATCGATCAACTGTCCGACTTGGTTTCCGTTGAAAATAGATCTATGTATTTCTTCGTTCAAATTAAACTCGGCTTTCGGCGGTGGTCCGCTTTCCACATCAAGTAATAATATAGAATCTTTTCTGTCCTCGTTATCTATATCTTTTACAGATTTTTCTTCATTGTTTTCTATGTCAATGTTAGATGTATTACAGTCATTTTCATTTACTTTGCTTTCATTGTATGATTTATCAATTTCGACATCTTCATCAAGTATCATTAGACTATCAGGCTCGAAGTCATCAACAAGAAGTTCGTCTACTTTAGCTTTTCCTCCGATAACATGTTTCGAGTCCAACACATTTTTAATATTACTTTTGAAATCCGATGTTTGTTCTTCAGCATCACTAGCGTTGTCTGAAAGGTCAGTAGTGTCTTCAGCATCTCTGTCTCCTATGAGCGCACGGTATTCTGTATTGGAATTGGGAACAAGCATCGGCACAGGAACGGATTGTATTGTTTTTATTTTCTTCTTTTGGAAAAGCCAGTTCTCCTCCCAAGAACCATCCACAGCTTGAATATCGCTGCTAGATATTTCATCGAAGTCCCGATCTTCATTATCTGTAAACAATGTTACAGAATTTTTGTTTCGTGTTTCATCATTGATCAATGCATAGTCTTTTAATAGATAAGTATAAGTTAAAATAAGTTTAATGTTATCAACTAATTTATATTTTTTTATTGATAATTTTGATACCATTAAACAATTAACACCTTTTAATACCTAAAAGTGTGGTAATGATAATTTTGATAAACAATTGTATTAAAAACAGCTTCTGATTGGAATGTAAACATTTAATTTTAACATTGTTGTTACATTTAAGTACAACAACAACAACAACGCTGGCGCTCTCTTGTGTCGTAGGCCAAGACTCACTTTGGGCCGCTGCGCCAGAGTAAGTTAATTAAGGAAGTTATTTTTACAAAATGAAGGGGAAATGAGAGTTTTACAAAAATTCATATTAATGAAGTCCAAATATAATTAGTTGTTGAATGTGGTATACTTATTTCGATAAACGGTTTTCTAATTTTCCAAAATTTAGAATTGTTAATTATGGATTTTGTGAGGCGGATGATTTCTCAGTCTCACCTTGGTGCACTATGTCTCCCCCGAATTCCGGAAACGGTACGCGCCGCGGCAACTCCACCGCGTCTTCGATCGCCTCGCCTTCCTCCCAGTCAGACACGTCATCGTCATCGCGCAGCTGCATCGAAAGCAATTGCCACGTTTAAAACGGAAATAGAAAACTGTTCCAGATAAGGAACAATAATGTTTGTGGTGAAAGAAACCAGAAAATACTTATAGCTTAGATTAATCTAGTTATGATTATGTAAACAGAACTAAGTCAGCTCATCGTCTTGATACATAACATGTCAATTTTTATTACTCCACTATTTTCGCTAGTTTCAGCGCCCTTCAAACCGGAACATAGTAATGTACGCACACTGCCCTTCGACGGTAGAAATAGGAGATGCAATGACATTTACTCAGACGGTTTTCGGCAACAGAGACCTTCCACCAGTAAAAGGAAAGGAGGAGGAGTTCACTTGAAAGTATGTCATAGGTCTGTCAGTAAAAATATGGCGCTAGTTAGGATGATGTATACTGCACCATGTTGTTCTCTTTCTTTTCTACTTTTGCTTTTTTTTTAATTTGTGTGGTGGTTTGGATCTGAAGATGTGATAATGCTCACCTGGGGGCTGACCTCCCTGGCGTTCCTCGAGTTGAGGGAGCGCGGCGAGGAGCGGTCGGAGGGCGACGGGCTGGCGCTGGCGGAGTGGATGCCGCTGCTGCGTCCGCCGGAACCGTTCTCCGTCTGATAGCGCTCGATCACCTGCCAAGCGAAATTAATATGATGATGAATAACTGGTGGTAGTGTCTCTGTTGCCGGAGACCGTCTACGCAGGTACCGCCGCAGTGCACATTGCAACTGATAAACAGTACTGTGTAAACATTATTGTTTTCCGATTTGAAGGATGTTGTAGCTAGTGTAAATACTGGGGTAATGAGACAACACTCTATGCGGCAAGGCGACGAGCACAGCGCGGTGCAGTGTATACCAGTTTCGCTTGCGCTACGTTGTTATAGTCAGGCGTATCACTCACTATCAGGTGACTGTCATGTCCGCCTCATAGAACATTAAAAAAAATTCGTGTGCTCATAACAGTGTGGCGCTGGTTAAGATGGCATACATTGCACCGCGTTGTGCTCGTCACCTCACACATACTAGATACAGCGCACTTCAAACCGGAACACAGTAATGTTTTCGTACCACTGTTCGTTGGCGGGACGGTCTTCTGCAATGGAGAACCGCTAGTATTAATGACAAGTGGCATTACCATAGTCAACTTTTTTTTTTTTTGTTTCGGGGAGAAATCTCTGAAAGGTACCCTGGTTCTGGAGGGAAGACAGGGTTATGTGAGATTCTTTCTTACTAAAACCCCTCTCGATGGTCTGCATCAGTGCATTCGGAGAGGCTCCGGGATCTCTTATAGAACGCACCGGTGCTCCTCTACACTTTGTGGTACACGTCTCTGAGGAGGAGCCTAACCCTCCTGGGCATCATCGGTGACCGGACCGGAAACTCCTAGACCCTTTTAGTCGCCTTTTACGACAGGCAGGCTTACCTTCTTCCTATTACTAGCCTGAGACTACAGGATACTTAACTCAACCTGTAGTAAGTTATGATAATATACATAGATAACTTAACAAGTTCTTTCAGTAGCAATATGATAGTAATGTACATTAGTTTAACTTAACGTTATCTGTTATTTTTTTAAGTACACTAACAGTGTACATTCAGCTACTTAATATTCCGTTTAATTTTAACCATTATCACTTAACTGAGTCAACTTGAAAACTAACTACCTTTTTGACTGCTTTATGATATTCTTGTTATAATAAACGCCAGATCCAGATAGAGTATTCAGTCAGACCGTTACTCCATATGGATCAACTATTATTAATATGAAATCGTCCAACAAAAAAAACTGATCATAATAATAGACATCGATGACAAGGCCAAGTCTTGAAGAGACCAGAGACTCATCATCATCATCATCATCAATTGATAAACGTCCACCAAAGATGTACACATCGATCGGTCCATATCAGGGAGGATTTGGGCCATTTCCCATCACGCTGGCTTAATGCGGGTTAATGGGAGCTAGAGCCTCATTTGTTGATTAACAGGGTGTATTATGAGGTGAGGAACCCCTTCCACCCCATCACACACTTATACAAATTCAATAGCTGTTCCGCTGGTGGCCGTAACATCCCCGCAGCTCCCTCTGAGGAAGGAGTATTGTAAAACTCTTTCTTATCTGACCTCTGAACGGCAGAAAATTATCCTCCTCGTAATGTTGAGTGTTTATGTCCAACAGTTTCGAAGATCAGGTGATGGGTCCATGGATCTTTGGAGAACTCCTCTGTGTGTATATAAATAGATTAAAGACTAGATTTTCCTTTGTCTCTAGGCTAGGCTTCTCACTAGGTGATCCGTCGATCTGGTGAAGGTCGCGGCACAGGCACACAGCTGGTTGCGGACGGCGTAGGACAGATCGACGTGCAGATCTTTGGAGGAGGCCTATGTCCAGTAGTGGACGTCTATCAGCTGATGATGATGATGAATTTACCTATCACTTATTTTAGTGGGTTTCCAGTTTTTTTTATGTGGAAATAACCACACTTTTGCTTTTTTTGGATTCTACTGAAACAGGATTTTCACGCATCCTTCACACATCCGTCTGATTTTCTTACTCCTCTGTAGTAACTATGTAGATGATCCCATCAAAAATTTTTCTGATTTCGTTAGTTAAAGAATTAACTGTAGACATGCAGATTATAGTGAAACTCCATATTATTGATGAGCGACTGAGATAATCTCAGTCTTGAGTAACCTGGTGCGATGCCACATTCCGTGATCTTCAGGTTTCATTGCTATCATCATGTTAGACTACTGCTGAAAGAAGCAGGCCTGTTCAATTCGGTAGTAACTGCCTTTTTCGTCAAGGTCGTGGATACTAGTTGGAAGCAGCATTCAAAGCTGCTTCCTTTGGTATTCTTTTGTAATCGTCGATATCCTTGTCTCCGAATATTGGGGCTGATAACTGTTGTTTATCACAAACCACCCGGATGTGTCACTGGACGAGTATCTTCGTACTTTCATCGCCTTCGAGTAGATAACGTTAATGACTTTATCATTGAACCGCTTATCGGGTATTAATATAAAAATTAAACATATACATTATCAGCTTCAGCTATTTCCGCGGAAGACCCTTGAACCCGTATTGTTGACACTCGTGAAATTTTTTTTTTTAAACTATTCGTACTTAATTTAATATACAACTTTACCTGCTCGTGGTGCAGCCTGCTAATCAGCAAACGAGGCTCTGGCTCCCACCAACTCGCATTGAGCGAGCGTGGTGGGAAATGGCCCAAATCCCTCCATATGAACTCCTACAAACAGCGACCTTCGGAGGAGGGCTATGTCCAGCAGTGGACTTCTATTGGTTGATGGTGATAAATATATTTTTATAACATAATAAATACTTCCAATAGGTCATTTTTATTTTATCGATTTAACTTTATAGTGCGTAATAAAAAATATGTCTTTGTACGCACACATACACACATACAGATATATATAGAAATGTATGTATATACCATGCCTCCTGGGCGTCAGTGATCACTTTCCACCAGGTGAACTTTTCGCTCATTTGCTCACCCTTACTATATAATAAAATACAAGCCATTCTTAGCTGAACTTTCAACGGCAAAAGCAACATCTTCACTAAATATTGAGTGTTGACATCTAATAGTTTCGGAGATGGCAATGAGTCAATTAATCTTTGGATATATTCTATATGTAATATAATATTAAACTAAATAATAGTTCAAGGATGTATTAAAAAAAGGAATAAAGGAGAATAACAAATGGCAACATTAATAAGGTTTTAGGAAAAATAGACAATTATAGAAATCTCGTAGCCAATGTGTAATGAGGAGCAGTTGGAGAAGAAGGAAATTGAGCAGTCATTTGTATGGCGGAAGTAACTTACGGTGTCGCCGAGCAAGGAGTTCATGTTCAGGGCACGGCCAGGGCGCGGACGATAATGGGCACTATTTTCCTATGATGATGTGAATGTGAAACTATAGGAAAGTCAGACTGGATTGTCACAGGGGCGAACACTCCCACACTGCGGCCTGAGTGTCAGCTGATGGCATTGAAATTAGCTTTAGGGTTGCCAATACAGCGTTAAAATATTTTTGATGTTATAAATTTTTCTTATTAAATTTATAACACTAAGTAGACTTTATTCTGTACAAAGTTCAACTTAATTGTTAAGTAAAATAAATAAATAAACATCTAAAATAATAAACAAAATTGTTTGTGTATTCTGTTGTTATTTATATATTTGTTTCTCTCTTTCTCTCCAGCTATTGTTGGGTCAGCTTTCTTTATTTCTCTTCTCCACTTCGCTGTATTCGACATCCTCACCAGTCACTTGGCTCTCGCAATGATATTTGTTTGATTTATATAAAGTATTTTAGATGATTCGCGGAACATATTAATACAATACTAATTTACGTAACATTGAACCCGAATGATACGTAGTATTGCCATATGCAAAAACAATAATATCCCGCCATATTTATCAAAATAGATCGAAAGGATTTCCATTGTGCTGTAGTAGATCATGATTTATTTGACTTACCCAGCTGACCACGTACAGGAAGGCCACAAACAGACTGACGTAGAACGACAACATTATAGTATTGCAGCGCACGCGGCCGGCAGGGGTCCGGTTTGCGGGCGCGCGTCATCGGAAGGAAATGTACGCGCACTTCCGCCGGCAGCCACGGAGGCTTTCGCCGGCTAATTAACATGAAGACACATTAACACTCACCATTTCTTCATAAATCGTGCGACTGTTCCGTTATCACGATAAGCGCTATCGGGGAGTCGGCCGCGATACCGATACGGGCGGACCGTACGCCGCGACTCGCAGACCACTGCATTGGACAACGGGCCTATATAGATATACGATACGAGATATATCTGATTCAGAACAGATATTCATCACACACACACACACACACATATATATTTTATCTAGGGGATTTCTGAATATCTAGCCGCATAGATATCGATTGATTAACTATCTGTATATCCTGTTTATTTCATCAATTTAACTGGTTCATACCCTACACAACAACTGACAGAACCCAAGCCACCTGCTCATGGTGCACCTTACTAATCAACAATCGAGGCTCTGGCTCTCACCAACCCGCATTGGGCTAGCGTGGTGGGAAAGGGCGTAAATCCCCCATAAAATTCCTACAAATGTCGGCCGCTAGTGCCCGGAAACACGAATCTAAAGGAAGTGCAGTATATCTGCATGAATGTACTTTGATAAACACTGCAAATATGTTAGGTGTGGTTCCCGTAAGTAATTTCACTGCAACGCCCTTTGAACCAGAACTGAATATTCGCGTAGTAGTATTTGGTAGACATTCGGCAACGGAGACATATCAGCGTCACACGTCATCACTCAATGAAGAAGTTTGGGAATATATTTAGATAATTAAACTTTTACTAACCACTCTCCCATGATTATTATAAAGTTATACAATGAGATGAAGTGGGCGACACTTAATGTTGCGTGATATTTAGTCTGTGAGAAAACTCCATGTTTGAATGGTTGCTCGCACGAGGCGAAAGGTGTGAAGACAGACGCGGAAGGAGAGCTGTTACGAATGCATTGTACAACAATGATCATCAGCCTGCGCGTGATTACAAACGACCACCGCCATGTTTATGTTAAATGTATATCTAACAAGGAAATAAAAAAAACTATTTATTTTTTCATTTACAACCACACAATAAAACAATGGTTATCCTCAACCGACAGACGTCCACTGCTGGACATAAAACAAAGATTCCCACATCGATTGGTATTCATATTTCGACCATTTCCATGCCGGTCGATGGAAACCAGAGCCTCGTTCGTTGATTAGCAGCATTCATAGCGAGCAGACCAGGTTGGCTCGGATCCCGAAAGTTGTGCGGAAACCCTTACACCTCCCAAATAAAGGATGCTGTATACACATCAGACCACCTTCAATGCGAAAGTCTTAATAAAGACTAATAGAACATTATGTTCAGTCGATCCATTTCCGTATATAAATATAAGCCTTCTCTGGGCTCTTAAGACTCCTTCCATTCCAGGTTCTTAAGGTGGGGAGAAGGAAAAAGCCATGGTTGAGAAATATCAGGGAATGGACTGGCACATCTGGGGCTACCGAATTGTTCGGCCGAAACGGAGACACAAAGGACTGTACCACTGTGATCGCCAACCTTCACTAGTTGGAGAGGCGCTTTATGATGAAGAAAATTCAAAAATATTCCCACTTGTGGGAATCGAAACATTCTATCATAAAGATCAAGGCTATGAATCACGCTGTCTGATCGCGGATTGGTGATCAATGGTATCATTTACCGGAAGCACTGTAGGGATCGACCCCCCGTCCGTAAATGAATCATTGATTAATAAAAAAAAATTATAAATGTTTAAGGCTCACATACTATATACGCAATATAGTGCACTAAATTGCGCTCATCGCACATAAAATGTTGTATCTTGTCAACCCAGTAATTTCACTAGCTACAGCGCCTTTCAAACCGGATGACTGTACATTAGATGTTCGCACAGTACTGTTCGTCGGCTGCACTAGGCGCTGCGAGGGTACCCGCCTAGTCTCCGACAACAGAGATACTGCCAGCAGTAGTACCAATATCAGTGTTGTCATTAAAAAAAAATATATAAATTAATAAAGTGATTAAATATTAATATTGTGATTAATTATATTATTTAGATATTTGTTCATTATATATAAACATATAGTTAACAAGAACTAATAGACATCTAGGATCTTTTTTAAGTACCACTTAATTTTATCTGTTTAAATGTTGGCAACCCTTAATTATGACAGAGGCACCGCGGTATGATGGACTGTAAGGATTCGCGGCAACAACATTATATAAAGCTAAGCCGCGACTAACCGGATATGTGCCAACATTGGCAAATCAATAATTTTTATTAAGCGACGAGACTAGCGGGACGTTCACCTGATGGTAAGTGATACGCCCGCCCACCGCAGCAGCATTAACAGTACTGTGCGTATATTACAGTCATCCGGTTCGAATGGCGCTGTGTCTGGTGAAATTACTGGGGAAACGAGCGCAAGATGGTGCTGTGTATATCATCACAATTAGCGCTATGCTGTTATAGGCAAGTGTTGAATCTCGTTACTCCAGTAATTAGCTACAGCGCCCTTCAAACCGGAACACAATAATGTTTGCATTGTACTGTTTGTCATCTGATCGGTATTCATATGATGTAAAGTTCTAATTGCAATATCAATCTTTACCGACCATCTTACAATTAGGATGAAAGTAAAACAAAATGGCGGATCATATTATTTTCTATTGCATATCTGAGAATCATTCGCAGTGTACAAATTACGTCGGATTTAATTTTTTTTTTGCGTCACTGTAATCGCTTTAATCCGTATCGTGCGATTGTAGAATATTTACACAAGACACTTAAATGTAACGGTGCATTAAGTGGCCGCTATTTTTGTAACTTAATTAAACGCAATCGTTTGTCAAATCGTAGTAATAGAAAAAAAATTATAAAAGAGGTAGTAAACAACGTCTATTTGTTAGACTTTTTTTTATTTATATATATACTACACAGTGATGAGAAGAGCGTGACGTTCATCATCATCATCATCAGCTGATAGATGTCCACTGCTGGACACCGGCGTCCTCCGAAGATCTTTACGCTTGTTGGTTCGTATGAGGGAGTTTGGGCTATTTCCTACCACGCTGGCCCAATGCAGGTTGGTGGGAGCCATATCCTCGTCTGATGATTAGCAGAATGCACCACGAGCTGGTGAGGTTGGCTTGGATCGCGTAAGTTGATATGCGGGATCCTTTACACCCCTTGGAGACGTTCATATAAGTGATATAGCTGCGTATAACATAACGCAAGTTAGGATGATATACACTACATAGTGATCGTCGCCATAAGGTTTTGAGTCGTGTTAACCCAGTAATTTGACTAGCTACAGCGCCTTTCAAACCGGAACATAATAATGTTTGCACACTAGTGTTTGACGGTTGATATAGGCGCTGCGGTGTTACCTACCTAGACCACAGAAATCTACAATCAGTAAAAGTCTTCAATCTATAAATATTTAATGGAAAAAGCCTGAGTCCCAACAGTGGGAATATTAAGTGGTATTCATGTTTATGTAGTATTTATAACAGCTCATTTAAAAACATAGACTAAGCAATCGACATACTCTATAAACCGTCACATTGCCTAGACGGTCTCCGGCAACAGAGACTTTTTTATTATCCAGAGGAAATCTAAAAAGATCTAGAAAAAAAAGTACTCTGGTTCTGGGGGAAGAAAAGATTATATGGGATTTTTACCCACTAAAATCTCGTCGGTGATCATCTTCGGTGCCTTGCGGGACGACCCAGGATCTCCTACCGAACACACCGGTGCCACCCGGCACTACGCCTGAAGCAAGTTCAAGAGACGGCTGTAGCCTTCTTCGAAAGCCTGGCTTTGGTAGGACAAGATCTAGACCACCTCATATTTGTCATTCATCTCAGCTTCACTTAATGAGGGTCGTCAACTTCAAAGCCCGCAAACCCGAAAACCTTTATAACCGCCGTATACGACAGGCAGGACTTACCTTATTCCCATTTTTCGTAGCTCTAGACTACAGGACAACCGGCAAAGGAGACCTACCACCAGTAATAATAGAAATAGTAGGTTGTACCTTGTTTAAAATGGCCGTAGCTAGCAGATCCTCATATGTTGAAGATTCGATAGTAGGCGTCGGTGAGGGCGCGGCCGCGTAGCGCGCGAGCGCCGGCAGCGCCGCGGCTTCTTCAACGACTCTCGCAACGAGCCGCTTGAGCTGCGCGTGCGCACCGCTCGCGCCGCCCGACGTGTGCCCGACCGCGTTCGCGCCCGCGCACGCCCCAGGCGCACTCTGCGCGGGCGGCAAATCTGGACAACACATTTCATTCAATACAACAATTTCATTTATAATTATCTATATATATATTCTTCTACATTAACTGGAAGGGCACAATAAAAAGAAGATAATTGTATATATATTATAGAATGTATATATATTATAACCACCTATATAGAGATTGATCACGATATCTCTGGAACTATAAGGTATGGAAACATGAAACTTGGTAAGAATATTCCTTTTACCCTCAAAAGGCGTTGCGGAGATGTCAAGCCCGGCAAAACGGATGAGAGACAATTGGTACTTAATAACTTAAATCACAGTAAGGAAGGTAAGAGTTAAATATACACTTATTTCAATATGAAATTTTTACCAGTAGCTTTGTGATTGGAATATTTTGTAACGTAAATCCTCCCCTATCCCCGATGGTGGTAGAAATAACAGGGAAAGTAACTGAAAAGAGAACGATAGTTCACAGAAAGAAATCATGGCTAGAGAATATCAAGGAGTGAACCGCCCAGCTGATCCACCTAGCGCACAACAAAAAGGGATTTGCAGAACTGGTGTCCAATCCCCACTATTTGGAGGGGTAAATGATGATGAAGAAGATAACGTGATGAGGAAATTTACAAATAAAAAGAACAAGCGCTTCCAAAGATATTCGATATCGAATTATAACCACAGTGGACAACTTATACTTGGTCAGTATAGCAACCTTGACTGTTTCAGTTTGAAGGTATAAATTCCCAGCAGCAGAAACAATGTGGATTATTCCGGTAAAGAGGTGATGGTTCCAAAATTTGGAATTTACTAATAAAGTTACTGTTGCTGTTTATAACCAGATAAACTTGGTGAGCAAACCGTGATTTTATTTTAAGATAAACCTCAAGCAGCTGAAGCAGTAATTTATAATGATATACAGGTGATTATCTAGTATTACACGATGAACAATAGTAATAATTAATATCCGTCCGCCGCACGCTATTTTACGTGTTGTTTTCTCGTTCTAAGAGATGTCGAGGTCAAATGACGACCTCTGTCAGATCTGTTAAATGTTATGTCATATCTATGGTTTTATGGAAAGTTTCATTTAATTTACTTTCCTAACACATTGAAAATATAGATAGTGACAATAAAGGAGCTCTCCTTAAGATGGACGAACGATCTGGTTAAGGTCCCAGGAGTGTCGAATGTTTAAGAAAGACCAATGTTCAAGCAGTGGATATATAGTGGATGATAATGTTGATTATGATGATTGTAAATTTGTCGATGCAAATTTAGTGATTTCGTATATTATACATAAAATTGATTATGAAAATAATAGTATTGATTAAGTCAAAATTAATGTTACGTACGAGATATGGAAAGTAATGTCCAAGAGTTGTACGTATGAAAATAAAACCCGATTTAATCCGGATAATATGCACTTTTTTTACACAGTCATGGTGAAATTTACAGAACGTGTTCATTTCTTATGGTCATGTGATCAAGTTATTGCATCATAAGTATTTTTAAAATTTTAAAACTAAGTATATAGAAACAACGTTACAGTACAACAATTTTATGGAATATTTTCATTTAACCTTTTACAATAATCGAAATTTTATAAAAAAAAAAAGTTGAACTGTTCAACAAGTGTATTGGAACTGGTCGCTAAATTATATACCATTGTGTAGACCAGTTTGCTGTCGAGAGGCCAGGTGATCGCTGCGAGATCCACCTGCTATTATTAACACAATGGTTATATGAAACTCGTTATATCTACGTTGACGATCATCCTAATATCTTTTTGTACAGAACGGACATAAATTCTTAAAATTTGCTCTAGTCTTACTAAGGTTTATTAAACTAATAAATTTAGTCAGTGATTTATCATCATCATCCGGGAGACGCTCATTGGCGAGCTGCTTCACAAGTAATGTACACTGTAGACAAAGATCTGACAAGCATAACGTCTCTAACATCATCATCAGATAATTGCTGTACAGAGGCCATTCCAATTGCACTCCACTGGGCATCAGTACAATCTAATGTCGACGTATGAACAGATAATGTTTTATTTTCAGTAATCAGTACTACTTCTACAAGATGATGCTTCCGGTTCTTAATTTAGATCCATTCACAGACAATATAGAGGCTTGATTGATATCTTAGACAACGTTTTTTATATTACATTATATTTTATTGCCTACGTGGCTTTCGTGATAATACGATGAGTCCTGGTTAGATTTCGGAATCACATATTGTGGTGTTGGGTTAATAAAAAGGTTTTTTGGAACCCCACTTACAAGCCATGTACCACCATCATCTTGTTAATCTATCGCTATAAAAGGTGTAGTATTATACAATAGATTGCGGCTGTCAGCGTATGAGAGTAATCTGGACGAGCACTTTTCACCATCAATGGTCTTCATATGAATTCGAGGACAAACATTAGTCCATTGTACTTCAAAAAAAATGGAGAAGAAATATGGTGTAAGGCTTCTGTACAAAATCGCGATCGTTACAAATCAATCAAAGGAACAGTCATAAGTTACGCATTCTGAATGCACGTGGTGATTGGATGGAACATTCCGGAAGCATATATATATATGCTATTGCACGTGACCTTTACATACACATAAAATCACATCGCTGTATAAAGTCATTTGGCTGCAAACTCGTTTACTTTATTCACATCAATACACGTGAAGGTAAATCACAACTATTTTACTATCTAGACAACCATTTATATTTCCTGGTTTTATCTTTTTTCTTCACAGTTATTTTAAGCTGCTTCTTTACCTTTACATTCACCGGCTATTAGAAATTTAAAGATAAACTATAAAAATTTCGGTGTGACATTACTTTGTCCATAGACAATATTGGTTTGGCAGTTTCCCGCCAATTTGCACACAAGTGTCATTGTTTTGAAATAGATTTATTTATTATTCACTTTTTTTAAGCTTTATAAATGAAACTAAATAGATTATGTAGGGTTTAAAGGTTTAACATAATTTATATAATATGTAAGCGACCCAATAATAATTGACCTCCTATTTTTTTTTCACGAAGCGACGACATGAGCAGGACACTTATCTGATGGTGCCACGATTACTATATTCTAGTATTATTGGTTTCATTATGCGAAAAACATTTTATATGGATACAATTATACGGTATATGCGAAAGAACTCACCTAATATCTCCTCGATCCAGTAGCACGAGACATAGAGGAATATGGCGACGCCAAGCCAAAACCCAAGAAGCAGAACCAATAAATATTCCAACATTTTCAATGGTTCATGGTATCACTCACACTGGTTAACTTTTTGCACTTTCATTAGCAACAGTAAATTACTGTTACGAGTTTACATTATACTTTATCGGAGTTTATATCATTATTTATTTGTTTCGTTATTTACTATTATGTTTTGTTTAACTGAGAGATAATTTGAATAGTGAATTATAAAAAAAAAAAAATTAAAAAATAAATAACGTTTAATAGATTCGATATATAAAAACTTGATTTTTTTTAAGATTTCTCTTGTAGAAACTTTCTAGGAAGTAAAACGTGTTTAAAATTTATATGAAGAGTTTAGACTTAAACACTAAACACTTAAACACTTAATTAACTAATTTATATTACTTTTAGACACATTTATATATCAGTATGTATATGATAGTCTCTTATTATATAGGTACCTATAGAGTTTATATTAGACACCTAGTGAGTATACATATTGCTAAATTAGTATTAAAGCAATAGATATTAGTGATATAGTAATTGAACGGAAGGGAACACGCATTTGTGCATAGTCTCCGGTTGTTTTAGGAGTTTTGCGTTTGTTGTTATTGCAAAATCCGTTCTGCGTTATTAGCAACGGAATTACAAATGGCGCACGCTTCGTTATGGCGGTCAGCTGTTTTCATAAACATCACTCTTGAAGTTCAGAGTAGGTTAAAATAATTCCACTTTAATTCAAAATTAGGTATAATCTGGTATAATATTAATATAATAATATATAGTACTTATATCAGTGCTTTGTTCTTTCTCTTTCATCCATAAAGAATATTTACCATTATTTATTTAAAATGAGTCTTTACAAGATTCATCATTTCTTTTCATCTGTTTCTGACAACGTATTAAGATGTCATTGCATTAAATTAATGACAACAGAATATGATGTTAATTTTTTTATAATAGTGTTTTGTTGTGTGCTTATATTTATACTATTATTGTCCTAAACATATATCTCGTCCGCTAATATTGAGATATAATTCCCGATCATAATAAAACTATAGATATTAAAAGTGTTGCCCGCTACTTAATATAACATTTTAAGTAATTATTAAAATGATGACTGACGCGGAGGAAAAAATTAATAAAAATGTCTAGGTTTACCCTAGTGTGGGTTTTCGAGTTCTGCATAGACAATGTTCCTTCTCAATGAATGTTAATTTAATCTTTGATAATATATGTACGTAATTCAACAACGGTCGTATTGATTTTAAAACAAAAAGCTATTTAACCGTACCTTAACCTGTAATCGTTCTCAGGTATGCAGGACGACGATGTGACGTGAAAATCCACCATATTAACGGTGTCCTGATGAATTATTGCCAACTGACACCATGTTAACCGTTTAACAGTAAGCAGATCGGGGACGACCTTGAGACGTGTTGCGAATATCGAATTATCGTAAGACGTCTCGTGTGGATGTCTATCGGATGATGATGATAATGATGTGTCGTAGGATTTAAAGCATGGTATAACTGGACTAACATTGGTATAGTAGATTTAATAACGAAGCTTTACTGTAACATAAAAATTATTTAACCTAACGAAAAAAGTTGATTGAAGAATTTCGCAGCAATAGTATGGAGGTTAAGAAATCTGATCCCACCACCATATGGCATAATGACTAGGAAGAGAGACAGAGAGAATGATGTTTAAAGGTACGGCATATAAAGGTTAACTACGTAATGTTGGGACGGCCAAGGTGTACCAAGGTGTGATGAGAGTCACAAGAAGTGGACGTATATCGGCTTATGATGAGATGATATATACATATATAGATTTCCGCCTATGTAGAGACTCATCATGATTTATCGGGAGCCATAAATCTTGGAAATTTGATACTTGGTAGGAGTTTTCTTTTTGACGAGTATAGTTCATCTCAGAACGGATTTCACAATATTCCTTATCTGAAGGAAGTTATGAGGGTGTTACGGCCACCATAGTCGGTGACGAGGAACAGCTACTAAATTATGTAGTAGTTGATGATAGTAAGAGGAATATATGATATCCTTATACATTTTTTTAATTTAATTACATAAACAATTCGCTCCTTTCACAGGTAAGTAGGTTAAACTTGTCGGCATATGTACCACACATAGTCCATATGAATTTGTATCTGGTGTACACCATATGGGCCTTGAATGCCTAATTTAGTATTTGCATTCATGTTCCGACTGACCTATAGTAGGCATGCGTCGAAGGAATTTGCCTTGCCTAACTTGATTCGCTTACGTACTTGACCATTACTAGTACAAAATTTTGCGACTGTCCTCTTTATGTACAAGATTATTACTTAAACTTATTTTTGAGTGAACAAACTTGAATTAACTAGTCTAAGAACGATGTCTGACGCAGTTCCCGTAACTTACTTAGTATAATGCTAAAGGATTTACAGTTCGGATATGGAGATCCCTTAAATTCTTCAAGGATTAAGGACAATCGTGGGTGATGAGGAGAGAGGGATTGGGGATATGATGCTAAAATGTCCACCTAAATTCCGCCAGGAAGACATGATATCATTTCGAAGATTTCTCTTCCGATACTATTGCCTTTGAACCAGGATTAACGTTAGATAACTCATAATAGTCATTACAAAAATTAATACATAATTAGTAAAATGTTAATAATAAAAATTAAATGTCCAATGATTGAGATGATTTGTATTTAATTATATTATAAACATGTGTAAATTAAAAAATATAAAACAAAATGGCGGCGAGTCTCTTTTATTCCTTTAAGGTTTCCATGGCGTAGACAGCAATATATCCACAATACTTTCATAAAAATGTATCTGAGCCGTTATTATTTCCTCATTAAAAATGATTAATCTAGAGCATTTAAAGTAAAACCTAGGAACGAAAGTACAGGTATAAGTGCGCATTTCCACTTGCGCTGGATAAGGCGAGTGCACCGCACCACTCCCCTCTGAGGCGAGAGTGAGCACTAGAAAGCTTCGCAGATCATTACACCGGATAATATATATTTTTATATATTAAGTAAAATAAACTTAATTAAGAACATAGTTAAATAGTACATACATTAAATAATTGATATTTTAATTGGCGTTTTAATTCTTAATATATATAATGGATTGAAATTAGCCATAAATGTTAGACCCCTATGAAAATTCCAAGATGTTATAGGTAAGGGTTTTCGTGCAACAAACCACGGCCAACCCGAGCCAACCTCACCAGCTCGTGGAGCACCCTGTTAATCAATGAACGAGGCTCTGGCCCCTACCAACCCGCATTGGGCCAGGGTGGTGGGAAATGGCCCAAATAAATCCCAGTACACGAATCCCTACCCGTTGTAGGGATATTTAGAAGAGGTTTATGTCCGTTAGTGGACGTCTTTCTGCTGATGATGTTGATGATATTTAATTGTTCTTCATCTTTCTGTTTAATAGCTTCTCTTATAAGAATTTAGTCAACTTTGTGTAATTATATTTAATTATTATCAAATATTTTTTCATGATATATTTTGTTACTTTTAGTGCATGTTATGTCAGTTCAAAGTTAACTTTTTTCGCGTTAAATAACTATAGTTTAAAATAAAACTTTAACACAAAAATTTAACTAATTTTATAAGTGCAACGGATGTAGTTTTATTTAATTCGTATAAATGTTTAATATTTAAAATTTTTGAATCATTATGGATTATCAAAACGTTTCCCATATTTGACACAAATGTGACAACTCAATTACGGCGGGAATATTTCTAATGACTCATGGAAACTTGTCTATTGATTAACTTACAATTTAATTACATTTTAATGAAGTCCGTTAAAAATACGGTTATCTGTGGAGTTAGGTGTTATTAAAACACCGATTAAAATGCCGCCTATATCGGATTTCCGGTTAGGACTAGCGAGACATCAATATTCAGTAAGGTAACAACCGGTTTTGTGTTACGTTTGGCGTTGTCATCGATCTGTTAGTAAACAAACGATAAATAAACTTAACATCACATGATATATTACGGTATACATATATATGTATATATTCAGAATAGTTATATTAAAAAAACAGCCGTGTATCACATAAATGTTTATATTATACCGGTACTAACCTCCAAGTGTGATCTTGACCTTTTATGATAGTAATATTATTAAATGCTAGTTATAATTAATGTTAGGTTATATAAAGAGTAATTTTATAATAAACCTATCAGTAATTATTTTATTTTTCTAATATTAATTAAAGCTGAACTTCATATTGTTACGGAAGTAAAATTTTTTAACCTATACAAAGAAAGAAAACTATATGTCAAAATTAGCTACTGAGTGAAGTATATAAGTGTTAAAATGAAACAGACATGAACACACGTCTATATCCAAAATGAAAAAAAAATGTATTAAAAAAAAAGTGTCAGAATAAGTTTGATTGGCATTAGATTTAAATACGTGTGATCATGATTCCTCGTAAAACAGTCAATGTTCCTACCAGCACAGTTACTTTTAACTTAGATTAAATAGATCGGTTAAAAAAGTAACAAATAGAATAAAAAAACAAACATACGAACAAACGTAATACACATATATATGTGTATGAAATAAGTATAACGATCAAATGATTGCTGATGTTCTCTACCATAACACGGCATGGTGTTTTGCATAACTCATCATCATCATCAGCTTGCAGTAATCCGCTGCTGGATACAGGCATTTTGCAGCACCAAGGAACAACAGCTTGGTCTTCGGCTATACGGCGGATGGTATACACTGCATCACATTGAAGACAGGGACATAGGATGTCAAACCTCATTACCACACTAATTACACTACTACTATCAACAGCGTCCTTTAAACCGGAACACAATAATGTTTGCAAAGTACTGTCTGTCGGCTGCAATAGGCGCTGCGATGGTACCTACCCAGACGGTGTCCAGCAACAGGAGACACTACCAGTCAAATTTGACGCCAGTCACCATCATTCCATCTGGTTTGAAAAGGAGACCTCAACTCCTGATATCTCTAGTTCTTGGATTGGAGTGGATATATACATAAGTTTTTATTGGTCTATGTCCAGCAGTGAATGTCTGTGGGTTGATGATGATGATGATGTTTATTTTATCAGTGCCTATCTGAGATTCGTCACACCATAGAACCTGTCACTGAGTCATAGTGTTTTACTTTGAAGTACTGTTCTTGCTATTCTCACGATCTCTCCAGATGCTGGAGATGAGCATCAATTGGTGCTTTAATGGAAATTTCCTCATAACCCTAATCTACTAGATGACAGAGTCTTTACGAAGCTTTTGCTTTAATATAAAAAAAATCGTTTAATTTCTCAGTTAATTAGACATTTTAGGTTCCAAAGCGCATTTCGAATATAAGTACGTATCCTCTCATAGAGTTCTAGTTACATGTTAGAGGTTCATCAATGTTCCCAAGATTGATCCTGGAGGGTTAAATTCCTGGAAGACGTGCACCTGGTGGAAAGCTCAAGAAATGGTTTGACGATATAAAGGAGTGAACCGGGTTTCAATATCATCAGTTAAAAAGAACAGCTGAGGATCGAATCGGTTTTCTCAATCAGATCACCGAACTTCAGTTTGAAGAGTACACCTAATGATGATGATGATGATCATTATTATCAATTAATGGCGATTGAATTTTTTTTTTTAAATATTATGGATCCGTAACTACTTTTTAAATGAATACTTCATTATTTAATATATATGAAAAGACGTTCCTACAGATAAAATTTCTTTAATTCCCCATTATATATAAATATGTTTAATAATTAATTAGCTAGGGTATATGAATAAATTATTATTATAAGAAACACATTGAACGAGATAATATCAATAATTAATAAAATATTATTCATCATATGTTGTTTATATTATTGTCTTATTATTTATATATGTTGAGGATTTTATTAATACTCATAGTTTTCCCCCTTTCATTACTGATGTCCTTTTTTATCCTGTTTCCGCCTACTATTAAGGTTATACGATAAAGTTTTTTCCTTTTTAAATAATGTTTATAATTTTATATTTAGAAATATGTTATGACGCGTGAGCTGAGCAATAACCATGACAGCTCATCATCATAAAAAAAATTATACAGCAAGAGTACAGCAGACGTAATTTATTTAATTATACTTATTCAATTGTTGTTTTTTTTTTTAAAAAAATTAGGGACGAGATGAGCCTGACATTCACCCGATGTTAAGTGATAAGCCTGCCCATAACGACGCGGCGCTAGTTAGGATGATAGATACTGCATCGATTTGCGCTCATCGCCCGAGACATAAGATGTTGAATCTCATTACCTATAAATACACTAGTTACGACGCCCTTCAAACCGCAGCTCGGTAATATTGGCACAGTATTGTTTGTCGAATGCAATAGGCGCTGCGGTGGTACCTAGAGCAGCCCGCTGCCAGCAGCAGTGTCGTTTCGTAGGGACGCGCCAATTTCAATATGGCGGCCACCTGTCAGTTTTTAGGGCGAACCGAGCCTAAAGTGTTTAATACATTGCCACAGAGTAAACAGAAAAAATGTCAAATAATAAAAAATATATAAAATATGATTATAACTAGTGTGGTTATATGGCCTTGAAGAATATATTTAATTTTATTCGAATGTATATTAATTCTTGTTAATATTTTTCTACTCGCCTTGTATATGACGTTTTTATATAGATAAAAAGCGAAAAACTTCCTCGTATTTTAACGTTTAAATTATATGAAAACTTTTTCATCATAACTTCTTAAAGAACTTTTCATTTGATTGAGGAACATGTTAGAGGAGAATTAGGGAATGAATAAGTTGTAGTGTTTCCTTTTGAAGATTTGATAGTAACGTTATGTATAAAAAAAATCTGTTGCGGACATTTAATTAGCCCATATACTGTTGAATTAATATCAGTAATATTAGATATTCAGGTTATTTATGTAGCTGAATATCCCCCGACGTCTTGTTTAACGAACTAAAGTCTTATGTTAACTTTACTCGCGGTTTTTAATGTTTCAAACGGTTAACTTTTACGAGCACTTTATTATGCGTGATTCGTCGGATTGTTTATTGTTATTGCGGATTTATTCCGCGTATCTGTCGGATTCTGAGCTGATCTCGAGCGAGTTAACGTGTACGAGAGTTAAATTGGAAATGTTCATTACGTAAGTTCCAATGACCGCATGCGGAAACATCGATTGGCCTAGAGTTTTGGAAGTTTTTTCCGTTACGAATATTTATAAGAGACGAGTGTTCGTGCATATGTAATGATCATCATCATAATATATCTTTCACTATCCAATAATGCCAGGAATGGATTGTAAATACATTAAAAAGCGTATTTACTTTGGTTGCCATACGGCGTAAATATAACAAAGCCTAGACGTTATAAGTAATCTGTAATAAGTGTCTCCGTGGTTATTGGTTCGAAAATAAACTAAAGAGTGCAGCACACAAACAGTTCACTAATTAAATATCAGCATAGTTACTTTATTTGGAGTCGTTAGCGTGTTTGTAATACTAAAAAAGGCCTGCTAACCGCACGCGTTAAAATTCCTTATAAACGTTGTACTTAGCGACATTACTTGCGTATATTATAAGTTGTACAAATTACATTTACACGGAATGAAGAATTATTTCATATAAATCAGATAACTGAAGTAATTTAAAACGGCTTGAAAACAACGCATAAGACTAACGTCAGCAGTTGGATTGATTACTTTGTTTTGGGTATATCTCTGAAAGTTACCGTACTTGATAAAAGTAACTTATTTTTTTATATGTTTTATATGTTAAGGCAAATATCGTACACATACATAAATGTTAAGTTATCGTGGTTTCTTTCTAGGAATATAAAAACAAAATATAAAACTTTGTACTATTTTAGTGCTGGTGGTACAAAATCTAGTAATGTCATTTAAGGATATAGCGGCTTAATTTACTTTTCCAAATATTTCAGCACTATTATAATAAAAATAATGTTTCGATTTGAAAGAATGTTTTCCGGCTAATTGTTATAAACATGTTAATATTAATTAAACCTTGAGTGAACTACAGAAGTTGAAATATTAGGGGGACCGGAAAGTAATGTCGTTTTCTTACGCTAAATACAAACACATACATTTTTATGTAATAAAATGCTTCACACGAATTAATATAATCTTCAAATGTGTCTGTTTCCTGCTCCCATCACACTTGGCTTGAACCGGTAATTATAAACAATACATCTTTGTTAAGTATCAGACGCAGAAAAAATGTAATTAGAGAATCTGAAGATGTAAATCCAAGAGTTCGGACGAATGATAATAAGAAACACTTATCAAATCTCACAAAAACAATTCGCCAAAGAGAATGCGTCTCATTAAACCAATTAAATCTGTTATTGTAGGTACTTGCTGTAGCGGATGGCCATTAAGTATGGACAAAGTCCAAGGCGATCCGATATATAATATTATTATTTGTTTTTTTTATTTGCACAATTAATATTTAAGTTGGAAACGTCTCGGAGTAACTTAAGCTGCCGCGTAACAAGATTCGCGGACGAATGTTCCGGAGCCAGGTCCGCCGAAATAAAAGACCTCTGGAGTCGTTGAACTTGCGTCATTATTTGACATCGTCGTTTTGTTTTAATATTAACCGTCGCTTTACTTGGTTGTGTTAAGTTAAAGTTATCTTATTATTAAAATTAGTGCACACATGTTTTTATTTTTTTAATATTTCAATAATCTCAATCTATATATCACTATCATCATCAGCTAATAGACGCCCGCTGCTAGACATAGGTCTAACTTCACGACCTCCACATCGATCGGTCCCGCAACTCTCACCAGGTGATCGGTCCACCTTGTGGGAGGCTTCCCAACACTAGGTCTATCAGTATGCCTACGCCACTCGAGGACCTTACTGCCTCACCGGCCCTTGGACTTCCGAGCGATGCGCCCTGCCCAATGCCACAATCTATATATACATAAGAGATTTCCACTTGTATACATACCCATCATGGTATCTCTAGAATCATAATACCTACAGACTTGGCCTTTGGTAGGAATAATCCTTTTTTTTATGTGATGAAACGACGATACTAGTGGCACGTTCACCTGATGTTAAATGATAAGCTCCCACATAACAATGTGAGGCTAGTTAAGACGGAAAGCTCTGCACTATATTGCGCCCGTCGCCTAACACATAAGATGTTGAGCGTCTCGTTACCTCAGTAATTACACTAGCTACAGCGCCTTTCAAACCGGAACACAGTAATGCTTGCACAGTACTGTTTGGCGGAAGATATAGGTGCTAGGTGGTACGCACGTGGACAATCTTTACCACATTTTGCCGAGTGTAGACGTGTGTGTAATTGAGGATGGATCCCCAACGTGAGTTGCGGGGATGTTACCACCCTCAAAAGGGGTCAACAACAGCTAGTTTCATATATTATATATTAACACAACAAAACATAACGAGTGAGTTATGATAACCCTTTACCATTTCCTCATCACCGACTAGTCTCAGAAGGAGTTTAGTAATGTTCTATATATATATAACGTCGCTGTTTTATATGTATCTTCTTATCAAGGATCAGTACTGAAGATGTTAAGTAATTAAACATCGGAGAGTATATAACATTGAAGAGAATATCATAAAATTCATTTCAATGTATGTTCTATGTGTTACGATTTTCTTTTTCATTATCATTATCTTGTCTAACCAAATATAACCAAGGTTAGAAATGAGTGGTTACAGTCCGCGTGTTGTTTAAGCTAAAGTAAACATTAGGAGATAAAGGCGTTAGATAAGTCATGTGAAAATATGACTCCGCACTCTTTAGCTCATCAGTGTGAACTGCAGCATCATTATCCTTATTGTAAAGGAAATCTTACTATATCTTATAATTAGATATAGTTTCTGTTCATCTTCGTTTGAAGAAGATATCTTGGATAATAAAGGCAAGTAGTGCTCTAGCGGGGAGTTAGAGCCTCGTTTGTTGATTAGCGTACCACAAACAGAAGTGTGCAAACATTACTGTGTTCCGGCTTGAACGGCGCTGTGGCTAGTAAAATTAGTATGGTAACGAGACTCAAAGTCTTACGTCTCAGCCGACGAGCGCAATACGGTGCAGTATATACCATCCTATCTAGCGTCACATTGTTATGGGCGGACGTATCACTTATCATCAGGTGAAGATTCCACTTGTCTCGTTGCTTAATTGAAAAAAAAAAGCAGATTATACGTTTGCCTACTGCAAGGTTTAAAGAATAAAAGAATTATTAAAAATTTACTAATCGCTATAGCCTTTTAAATTCACGATGTACCTTCGCACCTAAATGCCGGAGTAGCTTTAAATCTATCGTCCATATCCGGGAAGCACCTTCCGGTCTACGCCGATTGCTACAACGGCCTCCCGTTTCCTGTTGTAAGTGAAATCTGATACACAATTATTATTAACAAGGGGCAGTGGGCAGGACCCACCGCTTGAAGGTCTGACGGACGATGAGGCAGTAAGGTCCTCGTGTGGCGCAGGCATATCGGTAGAAGTAGTGTTGGAAGGTCTCTCACAAAGTGGACCGACGATCTCATGAAAGTTGCCAGAATCCACTGGATGGGAGGCCTATATCCAGCAGTGGACATCAATCGGCTGATGATGATGATGATTAATAAGTTAATCCTTTTTGTTGTCTTCTATCCTAAATCTTTGCACGTCCTTATCAAGTACTTTATGTTGATGATCTATAACACTATATATGGTAGATCTATACAAGTACAGATATATAGAAATATTACTACGATGTAGTTATTATACAATTGTTAGTGAACCTATTGTTGGTAATAGGATTTACCACCTTATCGCAAAATGATAATATCACTGTATACATCTCAACTGGTGATTGGTGGACGTATAACAAAGAGAGTAATGAGAATGAACGAGGGTGGATATGAGGGTAGAGGAAGACCGAAGAAAGTGTGAATGGATTGTGTAAGAGACATGTGTGAGAACAGTGTGAATCCAGATATGACTGCCGATAGAGGGATGTGGAAGAGAAGTACATATTCTGCCGACCCCACATAGCTGGGAAAAGAGCAAGAGGAAGAAGAAGAAGACATCTCAACTGGTGGACCTTTTAATAGACCCCTTATGACCCTTACCCTCAAAGCTCACGAACCCGAGGGTGGTTTTAGTCGCTTTGTACGACAGGCAGGGAATAACCTTAGTCCTATACTTAACAGTCACAGATAACAGGGCTGGATGTCGCTGTACCTAGTGATTGAAGGTCTTATCTCTCAAGGCTAAGGTTACAATGTAGTGCTGTGTACATCATCCTAACCAGCATCCGGTTTTGGGCTCGTCGCTTCGTATCTATAGAATGTGATCGTGACTACGTCACACCCCCAGGTCGCTAAGTCCCATATTATGTTACTTATAAAACAATATAAAAAATCATAATTATTACTTGGAAGTATCCAACAAGGGATTTAACGGACAAGTTATTTATAAAGGTATTAAAAAAAAAACTTCATCGTACGATTCGTCAAGGTTGAAGTCCTTATTATTTTCCTTATCGAGTTAGCGGAGAATTTGTATACAAGATGCTTTTAATGCATTGAATATAAAAAACTTCATCATTATTATCATCTACATCCGATAGACGTCCAATGCTGGACATGGGCTTCCCACCAAAGATCACATACAATCAGCGTGGCTTCTGGTACCACTGGGTACTAGTTGTCGTATGTAGGGGTTCATATGAAGGGATTTGGGCCATTTCCCACCACGCTGGGCCTAACCGGGTTGGCGCGTGCCAGAGCCTCGTTTATTGAGTAGGAGGGTCTATCACGAGCTGATGAGGTTGGCTTGGAGCCTGTGAGTTGTTGTGCGGGGTTACACCCCACGTCTTAAGCAATACCATTTAATATTTCAAGTTACACTAACAAGACGCTTAATTGTTTAAGTTTTGGTAATAGTTAATGCAATTCTAGTTTAACCGTTACATTTAACGTGCTGATTTAATCTGAAATATTTAATTAAATTTTGATAAGAAAGGTGATAAGCAAAAGTTTACATTATTTTATTTAACACACCTAAGTTACTATTGCTACAGACTTATTTAAATGACTTTCTACTTAAAGCGGCATTGAACTGATTTTCAGTTAATTTAACCGTACGTCAACTTACTACAACATTCCTGGATTCTTTGATTACGTATAGAAATAATTAATTATTTATTATAATGTAATAAGGTTGCTTGAAGAGGTGGAGCTCAGTTTAGTGATGAGTAAAATAGGTCTTCATCATCAGCCGACCGACGTCTACTGCTCGACATAGGCTTCCCCCAAAGATCTCCACATCGATCGGTCAAAAAGCTTGACCAATACCGAATAGACGGGACCAAGAGCAATACCAAGACTATTCAATTCTTGGTTCTTTTCTTGCTTTGCTCATCACCAGCTTAATTAAAGGCGATCTGAATCGTAGAGGAGTGGGTTTGATCCCATTGTGAGGAAGCTGATATGCTGTAAGATCAACAGCTCTTAAACTCAATTAATAGTCGATAAATGGCTTTGATTTGAATGAGACTTGGTGTCCCAGCTGTAGCAACATTAAGTGGACAGTTGAACTCGAATGCAGGTTTTCTATTTTGAACCTACAGAAGATAAACATGATATTTTTATGAATTTCTTTGTACTTAGTTGCGAATGGCACCAGGATATCCTTCAGAAGATATCGTGTACGCAAAAACTGGGTCTATAAACGTCAACACGATAAAAATGGTGGGGTCCAGTTTTATTCCACAAACGGCGCACGCCTTTAAAGCATGAGGGCAGGTCAATGATAACGCTGCTTGCAACCGCGCATGTTATTGTTATGTCACCGATAACATTTCTTTTAAAGGTTACAATCACGTTTTATTAACTTAACCGACTGCCCTTGGAAATGTTATATTTCAAAGCGCATTACGATGAGGGTAATAAATAATTCCATTATTCTAGAAAAAGTTAAATGCTATTGTAACAAGAAGTTTTCAAACAATTCAACAGATGGCGCCACCATGAACAATAGATCGCGCTATCGTTTGTCATAGCGCAAATCCTTATAAGGATCATACATCTTTGTGTATTAGGTTGGGGAAAAAGAAATCCATTATTTTTTCGGTAGATGGCTGTAGTGATAAATTTCTCGTAATGTATCGATCAAACAGTTTCAGATGTATGCTCGTTGGAAAGGTGACATTTCGCAGTAAAAAAATTCTTTTGCTGTTTTTTGTTTGGTGCATTCAATTATGAGTTACAGGGTGTTAAAAATGGAAGTGAACAAAGAGAAAATTCGGTACATTTTACAGTTTTTCTTTGACAAAGGCGAAAATGCAAGCCAGTCGGCTAAAATTGTGAATGGTGTTTATGGAGCCGATACTGTAACAGTCAATTATGTGCAATTTTGGTTTCGTAGATTCCGTTCAGGAATTTTTGATGTTAAAGATGCACCTCGCACAGGTAGGCCGGTCGCTGAAAATGGCAATAAAATCGGAGAAATGATCGAAGTTGACCGGCATGTTAGCAGTCGTAACATCGCCCAGGAGCTAAAAATAGACCACAAAACAGTTTTAAACCATTTAAACAAAGCTGGATTCAAAAAGAAGCTCGATGTTTGGGTGCCACACCAATTAACAGAAAAAAACATGATGGATCGAATTTACATCTGCGAAGCCTTGGCCAAACGGAATGAGATAGACCCATATCTTAAACGGATGGTGACTGGAGATGAGAAATGGATCACATACGATAACCCTGTGCGAAAACGATCATGGTCAAAGAGCGGTGAAGCACCTCAAACGGTGGCCAAACCAGGACTAACGGCCAGGAAGGTTCTGCTGTGCATTTGGTGGGACTGGAAGGGGATTATTTATTATGAGTTGTTTCCATATGGCCAAGCACTAAATTCTGATCTCTACTGTCAACAACTGGACCGTTTGAAGATAGCAATTGACCAGAAACGGCCAGAATTGGCCAACAGGAGTGGTGTCGTGTTCCACCAGGACAACGCTAGGCCACACACGTCTACAGTGACTCGCCAGAAACTTCGGGAGCTTGGTTGGGAAGTTTTAATGCATCCGCCATACAGTCCGGACTTGGCACCAAGCGATTACCATCTTTTTCTTGCATTACAAAATTTCTTTAGTGATAAAAAATTGGCATCTAGAGAAGATTGTGAAAATCGGCTACTAGAGTTTTTTGCAAATAGAGACCAGGACTTCTACGAGAGAGGCATTATGAAGTTACCTTTAAAGTGGCAACAAGTCATAGAACAAAACGGTGCATATTTGACCCAAATCGGACAATCCGAAGCATGTTAAATAAAGTCCTGAAGTTCATATAAAAATAATGGATTTCTTTTTCCCCAACCTATTAAATTGCCTGTGCTGAACAAGTCATTACGGAGTATACAATGGAATCCATCAACTGGATCTATCTGGATCTCTGTAATACCAAGACTCGCGAAACTAGGCTATCATGGAACATACAACTGAATCCCTGGATCTTCGTAATACTGTTGTACTCAGTAACTTGCTCTAAACTTTAAATCGCTCTGTTCGTTACGAGTATCGTGCCGCACCCCACTTTAAGACCTCATCAACACTTTTTTTATTTTCATCTTTTTTATTTATTTCCCTTGTCATCTACTGCCAATTGACCTGCCCAAATAGTAAACTTAGGATTACGTTGGATTGTAAAAAAAGCAATAATTTGTGCTAAAAGCATAAGACACTGCCAACAAGTTTTTCTTCAAATTAACACATAGTCTTCATATTGTAATCTGATTCTCATAATACGCAAATGTTTTGGAAACAACTGCATCATAATAACAAAAACTGAGCAGTTTAAATAACCTTTAGAGGTAATATATATATATATATATAACAAATTTAGTTTGCTTATGAACCCTCCACAGTATTATTTTGATAGAAAATCTCAGTGAAACCGTTCTAAGTAGTAAACTAATTAAAACTACAGAATTATGATGTAAATTAGTTGGATTCAAAAGACATTTTAAAAAGTTAGGATTTAATCATAGTTATCTAATTTCAGTTATTTGTCTTAAACTTGTTCATAGAATCTAAATATATAATATTTTTAATAATACTTCGTTTTTAAATTTAGTTATGCAATGCTCATTAATATGCTTGATCCGAAACAACTGAATCACAGCAGTATCAGTTTTCCTATTAAGTTAAAATAATGCACTTATAAAGTTGCATCTAAAAATATATATATTTTATTCAATTAAGCGACAAGACTAGCGGGACGTTCACCTGATGATGAGTGATACGCCAGCCCATAACAATATAGTGTTAGTTGGGACGACATACACTGCACCGTATTATACTCGTCGCTTTGAGACAAAACGTTAAGTCTTGTTAACACAATAATTAGACTACCTGTAGTGTATTTCTAACAGGAATATAGTAATGTTTGCACACTACTCTTTGGCGGTAGAAATAAGCGCTGAGGTGGTACCTACCTAAACGGTCTCCGGCAGAGACTTCCACCAGCATTACCTATCAACATTAAAAGTTTATTATTTAGTCATAACATTTATAGTCCTCGTGCAGATATTAATTTTATTTTCGATTTATTGCAGAACGATAATGTAAAACGTGCGCGTCACGAATTTAAAATAAATAAAACATCATAAATTACGTCAAAAACGCCATGAAATTAAATAAACCTTGAAAATGGCCGCAGCGTTATCGTTCACCTGATTAAATATAATGTAAACTCATTTGTCTCGGCGCTGGCGCTGCGCGAATGTTACACTTGCACTAATTGCAGAAAAAAAACACGACACACACACACTGAAGCACAAATGGCGGGAAAATTTGACAGGTGTATTTTTTAAATCTACGCGCGAGGCTCGGGCAAAGGTAATTTAGGTATGGAGGCGCGTTCGCTGGTTAGTTGGCGCGGGCGGCGCGCGTCGCGTCCGGTGCCGCGGAGCTCAATGCGTGAATGAGTTTACTCTCGTGGAAACCGACGCCGCGCCGCCGAGCCGCCGCGCCGCCGAACCGCCGCGCGCACCTCGCCGTGCTTGATCACTTGATCAATGAGGATTAAGTTTCTATCAACAATAAACATAGTAATCAAAAGTTCTATAAACCTTTGGAAAAAGTATGCCACGTGGTATTTATTGATCCCCCTCTGAACTTTGTTTTGATAAGTGATACGCTTGCGCATACCATCGTGGCGCTAGTTAGGATGATATACACAGCACCACATTACGCTCGCCTATTTGAAACATAAGCGACTCTATACCTCAGTAAGTACTAGTCTGGACACTACTGTTTGCCGGCTGCATTAGGAGATGCGGTGGTTAACACAATCACTCTATGTGTGAGACGGTCTCCAACAACAGAAACCGATTACTAGTAGTTTAATTGACCAAAAAACTCTTAGGGGGTTAATTACACAAAACTGTCGTACTTTGGTAAAATGGGGATAATATCAAAGACAAACACACAGCTGTAACATCGCGATCCTATTACAGAACAGCTAAAATAGACAAAGGTAAGTAGAATAGATAGAGGTTTTTCATCTCACTAAAAATATATATATATATACTAAAATAAGTTATACAAAAGTTTCATATTATTATTATAGATTTATACTGAGTTTATTAAAGCATTATTATATGATATTTCATTGACTAGTTTATCAAACTACTAATTCACCAGGCAAAGCTTTGCGTAATTCTAACTTCTAAAGGACCAAAATCAAAGCGTTAATAAATTTACGCACCTAATTGTATTTAATTAGATTAACCTAATTACACATTTATTTAAATAAATAGATTAACCTACGATTTATCGTTAATAACACTCAGATTAATCGACTGATTAAGGCAACAGGTTTTTCTTTTACTACAGTCCCACCGGGGCCCGATACGCGCGGTTGCAAGCCCGCGATGATTTATTAAGAATGCTCCTCTTAATTGGGCAACAATTGTCTAATAGAAAAAGTATATTTTCTCTTCACGTTACCGTTCACGCCGCCGCAGCATCAGTACGAAATCAAGATGCGAACGAGCTGTACTACGTGATTCGTTTTCACCCGTTTTCCAACAGTCTCTGATGAATAGTGATACGTTCAAATACAGCATTGTTCATTCCTTTATTAGAATACGTTTAAAATACAATTATGTCTTACCTGCCCTGTAATTTATTTTAGATTTATTTAGTTAAAGGTTGACGTTAAATATCTATTTACTTGTTCATCAATAATAAGTAATACAATACATTAAAGTGTTGAAACTAAAATACTTGTGAAGTAATAAAACTTATATAGAAAAATTAAAGAAATAGTTAGATAAATAAATAAATAACAGATAAATATATTTTTAACTACGGATAATACATAATATTTAAGTATATAAATAACATTACGGATAATAACGTCCTAACGGTTAATTATATGTTTTGATCATAACTAGAAACTAAAAATACCACATTAAGATTCATGTATTTATGAGAGAGCTATGGTTCCACACGCATCTACATATATTTGAGTCTAATCTATCACAAGTACATTACAGTTGTGATAGCTCAGTTTGCAAAGAGATCGTGTATGCTGTAAGTCTCCAAGAGGCTCGAGTTCCATCCCCACTAACTCTGAGCTTGTGATGAAGAATAATATCACGAGAAAACCAAAATGTTTACATTGATACACATGAAACTGGCGGTGGAAGCCTCGATTCTCTTTCCTTGGTAGAGAAGTTAAAATAGATTTGATTTGAGTCAAAGTTTGTCTTTAAAACCTGAAGGTGAAGTATCCAGGAAAATACAAATACAATCCGTATCAATTTTAGTGTATTAGCTTATGCCGTGTCATTGGTTTTGATTCCTCTGCGACCTGGCGACCTTCGCACGATACGAGCCGCAAGGTCCCATGCAGACGACACGTGACGTCTCCTACAAATAATAATTATTTACTAAAACTCCGAGTGATTATAGTTTTTGTATACTACGTGTACATTACATTTGATAACACTCGTCTATCGACGTATTGCCTTTATTTAGACAGTTCTTTGTAAGCTATTTAGAATAGTCATACTTGTTGGTAAGGAACTCTGATGTCATTCTTTTAAATATTAATGATATTTAAATGTAATGTCTCATTTGGTACTGATGTAGTCGCCATATAGATGTCAATATTGCTTTTTAGGTGTCAGTTGATAACAATTATCCCTTCAATAATTCACCCTTCTTTGAAAATGAGAGCCAGGTATCGTATCACGAGCGGTTTAGTTAATTGGATATATCTTTGGAAGTTTCCTCACAATGTGTTCATTCACCGGTGTTTCTTTTCGAAATATAAACATGATGAATTATGCAAATTCTGGTCTTATAACCAAACAGGTAAAATTTGCAACGAATTGAAATTTACTCAATGATTCTAACCTTAATTCTATTCTTACCAGTTAAAGTTTTAACAAATTTAGGCTGTTGTTTTTATGGGACTCAAGGATATTGTTTTGAAAACACTGTGATTAAGTCATCATAACAATTTTCAAACAATGGTTTTACTAATTGCATATTTTTCTTAGACATGTTATTATATATAAAAAGCTCTTGTCAATTGATAATGTATAGATGAGTCTAAAAGCAAATTTTCCAATAGAATTTTCACGAAGAAATTTTGTTACCAGAAAGCAATTAATTATGTCATTATGAAACTTTGGATGTTCAATTATCTTCATAGAAGAACGTAATGATTTACGGTTTGAGTGATTTATAATAATCACTATATCAACTATCAATTCGATGAATGATTATAAGCCATGTACTTAAAGTGGCATTAGAACATGGTACAACAGATGCGGTGAAAGCCGACCCCATCGGTCAGTGCCAGTGAGACATCTATGTGCTGTTTGAGAATAACAAATAAAACTTAATCAATATTTTTTCTGTTACGCAATATATTGTTTTACGAGAGATGATTTTCTCTAAAGGTTACATAAAACACTATTAAGATGTACTTAATGCTTATAATACCCGCGAATAGAGATTACCATGAGTAAGGCTAATGTGGTCAGATTAGGTCCCATGTAACAGGGGGCGAGCCTGTTGCCACTTTGTTGGGACCACCACACACATACACAAAATTGAGTTCGAATATACAAACTCTAATACCCTTATCTACTTCTTTTGGGTTTATTAATAAAATGACAACTGATGATTATACACAAATACGTACAGCAAAGATATTTTTCGGATTTTAAGTCTTGCCGATAGTTGTCTAGGCAGACTGGTTGTAGGAATTAAATATACAATGATATTCCTAGATTATCAAAAACTATACTATGACAAGATGATTGTCGAATTTCGAAAACTTGAAAGATAGATTTTTAACAAATGAATCTTTAAAATGGAGAGACGTTGAAATCTTCGATCGTTCGCTTTGATTGTTAAAGTTCAACAATAAATGAAAGAAGTATGTATATACTTTTGTTACGGATGTGAAAGAATTTCCAACATTTATAAAGTTTAATATTTTCACTTGGCACGCAGTTTTCCGTCTGTCTGTTCGTGATGGATCGGAAACCGGCGTCCGCGCAATCGATTCGCCGCGTATAATCGCGCTCGTGCCGTTATCGGCCGCCGTAACGCTCGCTTTCCGTTCGAAGGCGTTATTGCGTTCAAAACAATAAAAAAAAGTTTACGAGTACACTTCGAGCTACTCAGTGAAACCTCAAGATACGTATTAAGTTGAAGTTCGAAGCGTTTAGCTTCTCATGCGTTTAAAATTATCTCAAAATCAGGATTCGCTAAATCGGGAAACAATGAGATCACTTACTTCGTTCTAAAGAACTCGGATTAATCTTCCGATAATATGCTACTTGTAGAATATGTTAGTATGATCATCATCATCATCATCACTGTCGCTTTACCTTAAGCATTAGACCATTATCAACTTCTATATTAAATTTATTGCATTAATAATCAAAAATAATAAAAGACAATGTAAAGTTTTTTTCCGCATGCCTTTAGGTGAAGTAGCGCATAAACAATTTATTGCTGTTTATAAATAAATATTTACTGATAACTGGTTATAGTAGGAAATAAATGGCGGTGTTTTTGGTTACTTTTTCCCTTCAAAAAAAAATATTGTAAGGGTTCCCTACCCTAGCAAAATCACTCATTTAGTAATGTGAAGCCTTAAAAATATTTAGGGCACCTCTAGTGTCATTTTGCTTTTTACACGTACACTGCCCATAACATTTTAATCGCATGGCGATTTCACCTAATAGCAAAAGAAGGTAAAACTCATCATTGTAAAATGTGTTAGTCCAGAAGAAGCCTGTAAAATCTGACGATTCTGATCTGAATGTAAACACTGACGCTGGATGAAGATATTATATATTGGGACAACGAACAAATTGTTCGAATCGGATTATTATTGCGCAAGTCCTCACATAAGATAAATATTGTAATATTTGTTTGTCGCATTCCAACTGTTAAAGTATTTGTTTGCGTAAAAATATAATCGGAATGAATAACATCGTAATGGATGTTGTTAATAAACAAATACTCTTTACCAATATTATGAAGAAATTTAAAAGTATTTAAAAACACATAAACACACTGCCTTCACGAGAAAGGTGTTTTCGTAATAACAGGGTTTATGTAGGTTAGTATTTTATTTATTAATATTTATGAAGTTACTAGAATGAACGATTTTGAAAAACCGATTGGTAGTAGTATGAAGCGAACAGAAACCGGAAACACGTAATATTAACCAGAAGCAAAACTTTTGGTTGTGATTCATAGACTCCGCTAACGTTATTGATACTTCGTATTGAGTGTATATTGGAGAGTTAATTAAAATTTTATAAAAATGATTGAACTTTTATCTTAATATAACCGAAAATTTTTAAATGAAAAATCTTCCTATAATGGGAAAAAAATTAATATTAGTAAGAAAGAAATATTGATAAGAGTTCCTCAAGGTTCAATACTTAGACCTAACATGTACACGATATATCTTTATCATGCCTCTTCATGTGTGAAGGTAACTAACCTTTGTTAACTTCGCCAGTTATGTAATTCTATTATCCACTCACATCTTAGAAGATGCCGTGTCAATACACGGTAAATAAATATATAAGCATCAGCTTTTTGCACCGTCAGGATACAATCATTACGCATTCCGTGATCAGTGGCAATAAGAAAAGTGGTAACATTTGTACATATTTAAAAGAAACATTAAGAAATAATGTTTATGTAAAATTAATTGATCAACTAAAAGATAAATCGTTGATCACTTTCACGTATAGAATAAAATGAATTCAATGAAAGTTTAACAGACTAAAATATAGAAGCTTCAACACAGGAATTACCATAATTCACTTTTTATTTGATATCGAAATGCAAGCGTTATGTTTAACATTATGTAACGGAAATATACTTTTACATTCTACAAATCACAGAAGAAAACAAGTTTAATAGATAATAATAATATTAAAGTCATAAAGATAATAGTAATAATTAAGTCATAAAGATTTTTGATACTGGACTAAAGCTAATAATATTATAAAAAGTAGTAGTAATAGTATTAGGAAAAGTAGTTTTCCTTTTGTAGAAAATAGTTGGTGGTAATAGCTATTATCTAACGAGAACTTAATTGTTTTTGGGATTGATTATGGGGTGATTTAAGTGATAATACAGCCGAAGATATTCATACATCCATAATTGGAGACCTGGCGCATTTGGAACTCAACGGTGCTGTCGTGGTGGCATATTTACAATATATTTATTCGGATTTGGAAAAACCTTTCTAACTCATGAGGCTTATGGACCGTCGTGGCACCTCCACACGCTGCACCATTGATTTTCGATAAGGAAAGTAGGAACACTACATTGCAGCTTTTGTGCATTGTTTCTGCGGCAGGTGTATATGTAGGTCAGTTTAAAAGTAAATCTGACCTGCAATGTTACGCGACTTGTTGAACAGGTTAAATGAATTATTACTGCCTACTTCTGTAACGGTTATGCAACCGATACGCCTGTATGAGTAACCTTTAACTGTACCGACCGACTGTCATATTGAAATATAACATGTTAAAATCAGTTGACCGCAAGTGAACACGAACGATTTTAAGCACTAAAATAGATAGAACAAAATATTAACAATGAGAATTGTTTATACTAATATTTGTTAAAATAAGCAAATGTTTATTATTTTTTAATCTTATTAACGTTCAATGCTTGTGACACCTTCGTTCAACAAAACTCTTTTAAGACAGTCCATTAAAAGTTTGCTTTTGAAGCATTCAAGACATTAGAAGGCAGATAAGAAGGAAATAAATATAAAACCAAATAAAAGGAATATAAAGTCGTTTTCTGTTCCTATAAAATATTAGTAGATCCGATTTGTTATCAAATTAGAATTTTCGACGTTCAAAGCGCTAGCTAGCATTGCTGTTCATACTGATCAACGTTTACGTCTATTCCGCAGTGAAAGTAATTTATATGAATAGTAATATTATTTTTTAATACCTAGACAGTAAAGTAAGATTATATGCATATATTTTTGATTATTTTGTTTTGTCTAAAACATGCACTTTCATAACGTTTATATATCTTACTAAAGTTTTAAATAATTATATGAATACGTTCTTCCTCATATATATATATAACAGATTTCCTATTAAGTTGGGACTGAGAGAGATATTTTGAACTTGAAGTCTAAATTTCAAATGTACTTCTATATTATGGCCAGCAGAGCGGGCGGAGAACAGCAAGTTTAATATCTACGCAAGAAATTATAATAGAAAACAAAAAAGGATACATTGTTATTACTTAATAGGAATTTTATTTAAACAATTATCTTTTATCTCTCATTTTTTACGACGTACTGACAACAATGGCTGTTTCGTGATGTTAATTTTCTTTATGAATATTTATTTTTACTGAGACTTCTTTTTCTATCAAGGTTATAATACTTAAGTTATCATCGTCGTCGAGGAAAATTATCTAAATCAACTAAAATTGCTTTAATGCTGAATTACCCGCAGGAGATTCAAATAAAGTAGAATCTTCCTAACCCGCCTTTATTTTGTGTTACTCTTTTTTTATAACTGCTTCTAACACAACAAAGTGTTATATATCAACAGTCAGGTTTCCTTTAATGGAGAACTTCAGGAAGCAACTGCAGCACAGTCTAAGTTAGTAGAGGTAACATGATAAATACTTCCTATGCAACAGGATGATTGAATCTATGTATTGCCAAAGAAAACATCCTATAGCATCATCAACTAGCACTATAATAGTAAGGCATATTACTAACCTTCAGGTCTTGTTAGTGTTCCGAGTGGAATTTTACTTAATAATAAATAATTAGTATATATACACAGTACCACATTTCACTTGTTACATTTTGAAATAGTTACACTGCTGGTACATAAACGGATGCTGCCGTATATCCTCCAAGAGAAACCTACTTCCAACTTAACCTGGTATTTCTGTTGCTTGACATATTACTAAAAATTTTAACATTGTTTATAATAATTATTAAGATACTTAGTATATCATATCATATGCACTCATAATAACAAACAGACATTCCTTATATCATGGTAAGAACCAAACTTATCATACGATACGAACCATTCTTTTAAAATAAAATGTAATATATAATTACTAAAATTAGCAAACACCATGCAAGTGTAGCTGCGGGTATCAGCAGCTGATGATCAATCATTATTAGAGCATCAATCTTGTGTTGCGTAGTGACAGGTGAGATGACGAAGGACTCTTGTATCCAGGGCTGAGGTCGCGACCGCTCCGACTTTAAAATTACGGCACAAGTCTTGAGTTGTTGGAAAATATCTAAGGCTGAACCATTTAGAGGTCGGCTAAGAAAGGATTTTATAAAAATTTGTTCCCAAGGGTAGTTGCGGGGTGTTAATAATGATAAAGAGCCCTGGGGCGGCAAGTTACCACGTCTTTATTACGTCTAGAAAAGCGAGGGGAAGAGTATTATGTTTTAAAACTTAAACGTAGACGAATAATATTTCATGTAATTTTTAAAAGGTACTAAAACATCTAATTTCTTTTAACTTGCGCCCGTGCACTCTGTTGTTATGTTGTAACTTTTGTTGTTGCAACACTCGTTAGCCCGCACGTTTGCTTCTGGACGTCCTCTCATCGGATATTAACTGACTCGTCAAATGTTGAACTGCCAACAATCGTTTCACCGTGACATTTAGCTAAATCTCTTTTTTTCCATCTTCAGAAAAATACCGTGTCTACTGGGGAAAGTCAGGGTTATTGGGGTAAGTTCTGATTAAAACCATTTCGAAATACCATCCAGAGTTTGAAAATGTTACAGGATCTCTATTAGGTACACAACCGAGTAGCTTAATTTCTATCTCAAATCTGCAATTTTCTGGACTACTAGCCATCAGCCTTTATTCATCAAGGAATCATCAGCCTCTACTTTTGTCAATATTGATTCCATTACAACATTCTAGCAATCCCTATGATCATAGAATTTAAGTATCAATACAAAAAGTGATGTTCAATCATGTCTGGGAAGAAAAAGATTGATCTATTAGTTTGCAGTAGGAAATTAGTAGGCGAACTTGTTTTGTTTTATTGTTCAGAAGATCCTTCATCAGTAGACTGTAGTGAAAATAGACTCCATGCATCCTCTATTATATGATAAAGCGACAAAAAAGTAGATTAGTTCGTTACGAATGTTTCTATGTCAGCAATGGCGGCATGAAAGTCCGTGAGAGAACGTCTAGAACATGGGAAAATAAAGCGAATTTCTTATCCGCGTTATTACGATTTCATATTACTCGATGTGAAAATGGTAAGATAAATTCAATCTTTCAATCACTAGTGTGAAAACTTTACTGTGCACCAGTTAGAAGAACGATGCAGGTAGTGAATTCACGGATATCATAAGATTTACTTAAAAGGATGAGGCTGGTTTACATGGTGCTGTGTAAACATGCTAATTGGCAACTATTGTTTTCTCACGGGGGTGGTGCGCTCTATGGCGCTATACGGTGCGCCCATATGGGCGCAACACCTGTCGACCCGTGGCGTGACGCTGCTGCGCTCGCCGCAGCGCGTCATGGCCATACGGATCGTACGAGGTTACCGTACCATCTCTTTCGAGGCGGCGTGCGTCCTCGCCGGGACACCGCCGTGGGAACTCGAAGCGGAGTAGCTGGCGCGCCTCTACTGGCGGCGGAAGAGGGCCCTCGAGCGGGAGGGCTCGTTTCCGTCGCCCGACGAGGTGGAGAGGTGGCGCCGAAAGTCGCGTCGAGAGGTGCTTCGGGGATGGGAGCGGCGACTCCTCGAACCGTCGTACGGTCGCCTCACCGTTGAGGCCGTCCGGCCGGTCATCGGTGACTGGCTGGGCCGGGACTTCGGAGTCTTCAGTTTCTGCCTGGTGCAGGTACTCACGGGGCACGGTTGCTTCGGGAGCTATCTGCACCGGCGGAACTGCACGAGTAGGACGGACGAGGCGTGCACGAGTGTGGCCACCCGGTGGACACATCGTCCCACACCTTGGCCGATTGCCCGCGATGGGGGGGGGGGGGACAGGGCCGCGCTCGTAGCGGCGATAGGGAGTGACCTCTCGCTACCGTCCGTGGTCCGGACCATGGTCAGTGGCGAGGCGTCATGGAATGCGGTATCCCGATTCTGCGACTCTGTTATGACGCAGAAGCGGGAGACCAAACGTATCCGAGAGCGGGCGCCGAGGGGACAGGACGCGGTCGGAGCGCGATGACAGCTCACCGCCGCAAGGCGGGGCCGAGCGCACGACCGCCGAATGGCTTCTCGTCAGGAACCTGGCGCCGCGACCGACAAGGGCCGTCGGGCCGGTGTCCCCCTTGGAGAGGGTTCCTGGGGTGGATATGGTGATGCGTCTCGTATTCCGACGCGTCGCCACGTAGGGACTTTTTAACAGGAGGGGTGCTTCACACCCCTCCTCGAGGTGGGCCCGGTCATTCGGGCGCCGTTCGGGGGGTCGTGGATGAACTGCAATACTTTATCCCGCGACCCCACGAACACGTGGATGAGAGTGGAATACCGTGTGAAGCTTTTTAGTCGGTTGGAGTCCGACACTACCACCGTCGCCGGCCCAATTTGGCGACGGGGTGTGCATTTCCGTTAGCATTTTGTTACACACGTAAATAAAAAAAAAAAAAAAAACTATTGTTTTCTAATTGATGAACTTCGTGTTCCACTTATGTTGATAATAACATCTTGGGGATTACAAGTATTATCTAAAAGGATAGCAGGTTTTATAAATAAAAAATATATTTGTTACATTAAAATTTTTGCTGCTGTAAAACAACTAGGAAAGAAGTGCATTGAATAGAAATCTATTTTTGTTTTCGTAAACCGGTTAAGTTCGTACCTTCCTTCTATAACCTGTGAGCAAAACAATAAGCACAAAGTTCATTTGTTCCATGGTCAGGTTTTGCGTTCCCACGGTCCCACGTCTCCTATAAAAAGGCGAGCACAACTATAACTCAGGTCGGGAATGGTCGCCTGTTTTATGAACACCTTCAATTGCACTTGCGGTCAAGATGTATTGGTAAACACTGACTTGATGATATGGTGCAGATTGTTATAACTGAGAAGCGAGTTTGCGTTTCTGTTTATTTCCAAAGACAAATTCCTTTTGCTTCATACGCACAACGCCGCATTTCGTCAGCTCTGTTATTTCATTAATTAAATTGCCCTTCAAACTGGTAACGGCAGTATTTGTTTGAAAGCAGATTTAAAATATGAATATTAAAGGATATATTAAGTATTGTATATCAATAATAAATAATTTAAAATTATAGATATTCCTGTTTATGCTATCATTAAAAAAAATTTAGAGAAAACACTTGAGGTTTTGCAACATCCGCCAATTCACAGTTGGTCCACGTAGTTTTGATTCTCTATTTTGTGAGACAAGGGTTCCTGTCTCAATAATGGCACCATCAAGAGTACCAGTTCATTTTCGTCATTTATATATCTTTACATACATAACAAGGGACAAGTGCGAGTCCAAAAATTTACATCTTATATAAATACAGATTAAAAACATATAATTTCTTATTGGAGCTGCTCAAATGCGTCTGTTAGTACTTGTGAATGCAAGTGTAATCCTTATGTGCAGTGAAGGCTTTGCGGAGAGAAACAAAATAAGTTTATCGACTTAAGAGTGGATTGGCAACCATTGTACCTCTATATACGCGAAATACTATTTCTTTAAAATTCTTTAGGATTAGTATTGCCTAGTTGTTGACAGCTTTCTTAATCACTACATAGATTCCGGGGCCAAATGTTGAGCATGGTCGGTGCTGCATCATCCATATTGTAAATCTGCCGTGAAAACATAAGAGTAGCATTCTGGGTGAAAGAGAGGCGTTTTTCACCAACTTTCTCATTGTCACCCAAGACCATATGAACTTAAGGTCAAATGTCCGGGGTAAAGTTATTAAAAGAAATAAAACAGAAAAAACCTAAGTTGAAAGTAATAAAAAGATATAAGTTGATATAGAAGTCAATCAAATGCATAAAAATATAAACATTTAGAAATCCATTTCAAAAGTAGCAATAAATAAAAAAGAAAAGGTAATAGACAATGCCTGTAAGTAATATAGTGAGAGAATTTTAAGGTAAAGAGATGTAATTTTAAAAATTGAAAATATAAAAATCAAAGGATATTGTACTTTAAATTATGATAAAGCGAAAAGTCCAAGAGTGAATGAGCGGGAGAAAATAGGTAGAACGAAAGAAGACAAATGGTTAATGAATACAATAGAATAGAAGAATAAAATAAATAAAGAAAAGAGAGGACATAGGCCCGGTCCCATCAAATCGCGGAAGGATGCACAAACAAACAAAAGGTCATGTGTCAAAATGGCATAGAATGCAACAAGTGATGTAATAAAGTCATGGACCCCAAGAGCAGACGCTGATGCGCGCCGCGGTCCCGCGCCGGCCGACGCGCACCGTTCGCCAACATTATCATATTACGCAACTAATTACGCCAAGTGGTGTTTAATCGGTCGTTAGCACCAATTTATTTTGCATTCAATATAAAATGTTTATCTGTGTAATTATTCTTATTGTCTGTGGCTGAACAAAATGGTGTTTCGATGAATATTTTATTCTATGTTTAGCGTACGGCGTTACAAGCAACCAAATCTGCAACATTTTGAACTGGCGCTTCTAGGTTTAAAGATAGTAGTAATGGATTACTACTATCTTTAAACCTGGGTGAACCCAAAGAATTAAAAAATATAGAAGTGCCATATTTAACAAAAAAAAATGTATTTTCTTTGATTCTAAATAAATGATACACCTGCCTATAACAATATGACGCTAGTTTGACTGGTATACTTAAGACCATATTGTGCTCGTCGCTTTAAGACAAAAGATGTTTTCTCGTTACCTCAGTAATTTCACTAGCTACAGCTCTCCTCAAACTAGAAATCATTAATGTTTACACACTACTGTTCATCAGCTGCCCTAGACGATTTCCGGCAATAGAGACCTACCAACACTAAAATGTAGTTAGGTTGTTAAATATTTTCTGGTCGTGTCGGGGAATCTACTTCTGCTGCTCAAAAAGTTTCAAAATTATCGACGAGTACTTTTTTGGTGGTCTCCTGTTAGCGACTACACCATTTGCAGCTACAAATAAACTCATTAGGTCCATTATTCAATTTGATAAGAAGAATCTATTAAAACAGTATAAGGTGCCTCGCGACAAACATTATAATTTGTCAGTTAATCAATGTTGAATGCAATGAAATATCTGAGGAGTTGATCAGGACGTTTATTTGGGGATCATGATGCTCCTGCGCGTAATATTAGGGAATGATCAGGATGTTTATACACAGATTATGATAGTGAGCTAAAGTTGGAATCAAGGTAAGATTCATTACTCTTGTATATTTAATAGAAACACCGAAAAAATGCCTAGGCATTTTCCTCTAAAGGAACAAAATACATTTTTCTATATATATAATATATCACTTATAGTAAATTTGGAAATATTTTCTGTTTGTATATATATAATAATGGGTATACATAATAAATGTAATTAGAATATGTGAATTTTTGATTTCCAGATTGCAGACTCATTACGCGATCTCCGAAATTATTAAGCGAAAACACTCAACATTTTTTAGAAATATGTTTGTGTCGCTTAGAGGTCAGCTAAGAATGGGTATTATAAAATTGCTTCCCCCAAGGGAATTACAGGGGTGTTAATAACTGGAAGAGACCCGTGGGCCGGCAGGAATATTCTGACAAATTTGAGGTCTAAATTTCGATCTAATACTATAATATATTAGCGCCAGCAATGTGGGCGGGTAACAGCTAGTATAATTACATATTATATGTTTAAATTTACGTTGTGTATATAAGACGACCGACCTTAGTTGGTTTATCTTAAGTTAGGCTATTATTATTAGTAAGTTACATATGCGTATACATACGTTTTCTGCAGATGACATCATTCAGACAATCAATCACTGACGCAAGTCAACGTACACGAGTAAAAACCTGTTCGCGGTAAGATGTTCCCGCGCGAGGCGGCCGCAAAAAAATTCATGTAAAAAATAATTTATAGCTTCGTGCGGTTTGGATACTTTGTATCAGACTCTGTTCGAGGATCATGATAACCGGCGGAGTTAACTGAACTCGAGGAACGCTAAGGTTTCTAAAGCAAGTTTTTTATTTAACGAAGCGATGACACGAGCGAGATGTTCACTTAATGGTAAACGATACGCCTGCACATAACATTGTGCTAGTTACGATGATTTATACTGCACCACATTGAGCTTGTGTATGGAGTCTCGTTACCCCTGTCATCATTTAAGCCTCAATCAAACTGGTCAATCATAGATAAGATATTTGATCCGTGTACTTTAATCTCAATTTTTTTTAAAAAATTATGACTTCTTATATGAGTTTTCTAAATTTTATCCATTTTTGTATAAATCCTCGTGAAATATCCGTACATAAATAAATAATAAAAGGTTTATACAATTTATATATATCAGCGCCATCTATTTGCAAATCTTTACAACATAGACAAGATTGGTTTTTTGTTAAACTATTACAAAAAATGAATGCGTACTAGTTATATAGCTTAAAAAACAATATTTTTTTTTAAACAAGTCTTTATAATGATTAATGCTAGATAAAATATTTAGTAAAGGAATATTTTGTTATAACCTTAAATGGTTCTTAGAAATAAAATTTTTGAAATATTACTCTTATGTATATTTATTGTAAACTAATTAAGAAGAATATGTATAAACTCCAGCGTTAATGTGATTTGTAATAATTAAAGATACATATTAAGTAGGCATAACGCCTTCACAATATGTACCGGTGTGGACAAAGAACTAAATATCAAACAAGTACACATTCTTACCTGGTGATTCTTGTTGGTATTAAACAATAACCTTTAAACTTTCCACTGTATACACATACACTAAACAAAAACAAAAACTGAAAATACGACCACAAAACATGCAACGTGCGGAAAATATTTTCTGCTTCTAACAAATGGGTGTAATTAAGATGTAAAACACTAACTACATCACGATGTGCTGGATGCTTTGATATGCAAGATGTTAAGTCTTATTATTCTAATACTTTTACTAGCTATAAAACCCTTCAAACCACTATACAGTAATGTTGTTTGACGGCAGTAATAGGAGCAGCGGAGGTACTTGCGTAGAAAGTTTACTCATAACGAAACTATACCACTTATATATTTCTGATACCAATAGAATTGTACTTTTCAAGTACAAGTATTACACAGCATGCTGTTACTGCTTATATGGATTAAACGTGCATAGTTTGAGGGTAAGTACCACACAGTGCATGCAACCTCGTGCTACCCCATCCCGGTCTTACGTGAGAGCGCGTCATGTAGCGCGGTCGACAAGGCGGCGAGAGCGCTCCGTAGAGACATGTGATGCCGCTCGAACATTTTCAAATCTACACAGTGTTCAATTTTCATGTTTATGGATATACACTACGTTATTATATCCATATGGAGAGAGATTAAAAAAAGGTTAATATGTGGTTATAGCGCCATCTATTGCCTGTATATATTAAGGTTTCATTTTTTAGTTTTAAAAATCCCTATATAGGTGGCAATTTCATCGCCAAGCTTAACAAATAAATTTTCAATATTTAATATTTCCAATATTGGAGCTCGGGGCCTAATCTCACAAATACAGAGTTAAGGCCACTTAACCATGCCAATTCATGTTCAATTACGGTTTCTTGAATAACTTTTCTTACAACGTAGGCTCAAGCTCTGGGGGTACCGAAGTTTGATAAACTCTGAATAATAACTGTCATTTTAAGTCATAAGTTCCAAAGCGTCTCTTAGCTGTATTTGTTTGTTGAACATGTTTCGATACTGGTGACAATTTGCAACAAAGTTTGTTATTAAACTTAGTAAGAACTTTGCGCAATGGAAAAGTTTGCCCTTTCTTAAAAGTAAGGTATTTCATTGTTCGCATTTAGTAAAATTTTAAAATTTAGAACAGTTTTGTAACGCGGATGATTAAATTTCAAAGGTGCACTTAATAATAATGAAATAATATTAGAAATCAGTGTAGTTGTATATACAGAAAATTAAAAAGAATACATTGTCAATCAGTATTATTTTCAACCAAGAGACGTCTAAAGCTCAGGTCTTCTACACACTTGTAACAGTGATTTTAGTTCAAGAAGGTTTAGCATTAAAAATTAATTAAAATGGGTATAAAAAAATTATTTACGTGTTTATAAAAAACTTAAAACATTACTGATAACAAAATTAATTTGTATAAATTATTGTCTATTGGCGGATGATGTTTAAATTAATGAAAGCGCCATCTAACGGTTTTCATTAGAAACATTTTACATTAATTATTTTATATATTTTTTTATTATACTTACATGCAGGATGATCATATATAGGAGCGACTTTGGTCCCTTCTAACGGCCCACCGGCCAGCTTCGCGGACAACAGTTCGAGGAACTCTCTGATGCTGTGCAGTTCGCCATTGGAGTTGTCACTAGTACCTGAACTCGGCTCACATTCTTCTTCTGTAAAATATATAAATCAAATAACGTTATTAATTAAAACTTTAAAATAACTTTTAAATAACTCAAACGTTTATGAGAAAATTTATTGTTATCAGCTAGAGAAACCCAAAGACCAGTTCCTAATATGAATATATCAGCAAGTGTATGAGAAGTGTGCAAAGAATTATATAGTCTATCTTCTTTATGGCTTAAGGGTGTTAGTGAACACATCAAAATATTGTGCTGTTCGCTCTAGCAGTGTTTCGAAGTGGAGTACCTTTGAAGGATACTAATAACACTTAACTCGGTATCATTTTATCATTTCCGGCCTGGAAAATATAAAAACATGCTTTAAGAAGTATAGTACATCAGTTTCGTACCGATCTGCTCCAACTTGTCGGTGCTGATAGACCACGGCATCAGGCTGATCGCGCGCTGTACCTGCCGCAGGAACCACGCGCCGGACTCGAACTTGACGGGCCTGCAGGTGAACAAAGTCTTACTAACAAGCAGAAAACAATGACTGCTCAACCTTTGATACATATTTCTAATCAGAGAGCTACCTTTTAGTTCAATAGATAAATAACAAAGAAACTTTGACTTGTTAACGCGAAATAAGTTTAATCATTACGCTTCAGAGTCGAAGTCTAGTAATCACTTTTTTCTCTAACCTAGTATCCTAAAGAAGTGGTCGTTAATCTGGTATTAAAAGATATGACTGCTGAGAACTATGAGAAAGTTAAGAAGTTCACAAAACGTAAGATTGCTCTGATGGCATCATGGAAACATTGTAAAGTTTACACACTACTTTTCTGCTTAAAACATATACTGGTTATATTATCAATATAGACTAGGTATATTATTCTAATGGTCTAGTATCCAAAGAGAACTTACTTGTAGTGATGGCAGATGCAAGGGACGATGCCTCCCTCAGGTTGTCCGCCGCATTGGACGCAAAGTCTATGCTTCGCGGTGTAGGTTAGGCTATTATTCTTAGTGTTCTTAGGACTCTCTTCATCCCTAGAACAAGATATAATATTCAATAGAAAAATAATCTAGTCAATAAATCAAAGATGTAGGGTGGAAATAATGGCGAATGGAGACAAACATATCGAATCAAAGTAAATATATTTTGGTGGCAGGTCTCTGCTACCGGAGACCGTCTAGCAAGGCACCCCCGCAGCGCCTGTTGCATTCTACAAATAGTACTGTGCATTACTGTGTCCCGGATTGACGGGCGCTGTAGCTAGTGAAATTACTGAGGTAACGAGACTCAATATCTTATGTCTTAGGCGACGAGCAGATTGTAGTGCAGTATATAAGGCCACGTTGTTATTGGCGGGCGTATCATTTACCATTAGGTTACCGTCCCGATCATGTAGTAGCTTCGTTGAATAAAAAAGAAAACGTTTCAATATAGGATAAAGAATGATTACGGGAAATATCCGCCGTTTGGTTAAGCAAACGCTAAGTAATTAATTTTGCGCAGGAAATAGTCGAGTATTATCGGTGGGGTGAAGGTCGCCGCAATGTCAGATAGTTTATCATCATTTGTAAACAAAAGATTTAATCATAATCAGTTAATTGCAGTTTTAGGTATGTTAAAGACTGATGTATAGTTTAGGTTGGTGAAAGGGTTTTTTTATTTAATAAAAATTTACTATATAAAAATTAAGTATAAAGGATATTTTGATACTATATGAAATTTTCAAGCATTCTAATATCGGTTCCATGGTGTAATGGTTAGCACTCTGGACTCTGAATCCAGCGATCCGAGTTCAAATCTCGGTGGAACCTGATTTTTTTACATTTTTTTAATTTATTTTTTCGTTAACCTTGTATGATTTTTTTTTATATGAACGTTATTTTAACTTTTTTTGTATATGGTATATAATATTTACAGTTAAAAATTGGAAAGGTTATTTGAGTTGTTTTCATTTGTTGTAATTAGCAGTGTATTTGAACACAAATGGCTTCTGTTATTATTTAACATTTTAAGAACGAAGTCTAATTTTTTTTATACTATTAAGCGATCAGACGAGCAGGACGTACACCTGATGATAAGTTATACGCCTGCCCATAACAACGTGGCTTTACTTTAGAAGAAGTTCGCCGCCTTGAGACAAGACGTTGAATTTCGTTACTGCGTTAATTACATTAGCTACAACGCTCTTCAAACCAGAACACAGTAATGATTGCATACTACTGTTTATCAGCAGAAATAGGCGCTGAAGTGATATCTAGTGCTAATATATATTATTTGGTAACTTGTCAGTGGCTTTGTAATTATTAAAACATACTCTTCAACTTGACATTAATTTCTTATGCCAACGGACAACGAGCTAGAAGACAGTGAGCTGGTATATTAGTATGCAGCAAAGCTATGACTGAGGGTAAGAGGTTCAGGTCCGAAATAATTCTACCACCATCTAATCCTCATTCTTACCTTAGTCTTCACTGTTAAAAGACCTCTAGGTAGCGACAACAACAACACTTAAAGTCTCCACGAAGTAAACCTGAAGGACTTGTCAGTGTTTATCTTAAGGCATGCGCAGGACGTTCACCTGATGGTAAGTGATACGCCTGCCCATAACAACGTGGCGTTAATTTGGATGATCCTTGTCGCCTTGAGACAAAAGGTTCAGTCTCGTTACCCCAGTAATTACACTAGCTACAACGCCTTTCAAATCGGCTGCAATAAGTGTTGCGGTGGTACTTAGATGGTCTCCGGCAACAGAGACCATCAATCAGTAAATTAAGTAAATTTCAATAGTGACGGTTAAGTAATATCAAGTATGTATACTTGGTATTACTTAAGTGGCTCCGCAGCGGAACCTTGGTGCAGTTGAAGTTATTTAGTTTAATTTCGTTATCATTAACCAATGTTTACTGGACATGTTTACTGCTGTTATCGCAATCCGTACGGCGCCACATTCACAAATTTCATCAGACCTCGACCAGCGCCGCCGTGCGGAGAGGTTACTTCGGTTTTGATCTTCGCGAATGTTCTTCCTATACAGATTCTAATTTACCGGTAAAAAAAAAAAATAAGATTAGTTATAGCGGAAAACAATTCAAGGTTTGATGGAAAACATTACCATAATCTTCCTTATTAGCTGGCCGAAGAGCATCCGTATCGTTTGAACTATTGTTATAATTGAATAATATAAAGGTCGGCCACGCGGTGTTGCCACTGTCCTTGGGCTTCGCTGTTCCCTTTCCACCGGGTGAACTGTTCGCTTGTATGCTAGCCATTGCAATTTAAAAAAAAAATCTACTTTTATAAATTTTAACCGGACTTTGAACTAATCGTTTACAATACTATAATGATTTCAAACCTAGCACATTACATCATTTATAATGTATATATTAAGTATGATTATATACAACTTTGGATTTTTTTTTCTGTTTGTTATATCTATATAAGTTTTTATATTTAAATCATATGAAATCTTATATAAGATATTAATTTAAAAAAAATAAATTAAAATTCTCAACTCTGCTGTTTGTATAAATCTTTGCAACGGTTGAAACGATTTTGATATTACATTTACTTGTGGTTAGGTTAGGGTTTAGATCATAGCTTAAATTACAGTTAATTTAAAAAGGGTCAAAGCTATAATTAATAATTTCTATAATTGTGATAAATATCAGTTGAAGCGTGATTACTAGTCGCTAGTAAAACAACATGAATACATTCGAAATACAATGTTTTCTTCTGGCACCAATAACATTGTAATAATATAATTACTTATGATATAAAGTAAGTATAAACAATCACTATAGGTGAGGGGTTATAAATATCATCATCATCATCATCATATGCCAATAGACGTACACTGATAGACTGTAATAAATATATACTATTATAAATATATATTTTTATTTTTCTATACTAGGTAGAAAAGGCGCATTACATAGACGGCATACATACATGAGAATATTGAGGGTGTGTGTAATAATTAATAACATGTATATAATATAAACAATTCATACATATATTAACTATTAATAATATATATTAGATACACATAAAGTAAATATATACGAGCTATTACATTATGTGAAGTAATAGAGACGAAGCATTCAAAGTTTACGAAGAAAGGATTCTTAAAAGAAAATAATATGAAAGTATAACTATTTAATTATTAACATACTTAAATCTATGTGACTTGTACAAATTTTTATTATATCTTAAAAAAACACCCCTAGTTCTAAATAATAGTATATTTACACAAAACATTTGCTTTTCGCGAAGTCCGAGGAGGGATGTGGCAACATTCGATATGTCTAATGAATCCTCCAAAGCCGCAAACGAGATGCGATTTGCGCTAAACACGGAATTATGATAAAACATTTATGATCGATGAGAACGTTCACACATTTATGATTGCACCGTCTGTGATCACCGTGCGTCACCAGCGTATCTGGTCACTGGTTTCATCAGCCGTCCAGCTTACGAAACGGTTGCGAGAGCGCGGGCGGCGGTGTTCGCTCGCAACACGCACTCAGTCGTCGTCCATGTCGAACCACATGGAGGTGACGCTGCCGGTTGTCTGCTCTCGCTGCTCCTCCGTGATGATCTTCAGCACGACCACCTCCATCATGCACAGTGCGAACAGTATCACGAATATCGCGAAGTTGGAGCCCTGGTGTTGGAACTGGAAGGTGCTGGGTACGGGTCCGGGCGGCGGCCAGGCGGCGACGTACGTGGCCAGCGTGCTGACACCCGACAGGGCCATGGTCAGTGCAGGTCAGAGCATGTTGGCGCTGGTGCGGAGCAGGTCGCGTGGCGCCGCCGCGAGTTCAGGCGCCGTAGTGCGGCCGAGGGGCCGGTGCACCGGCCGCCGAGCTGCAGCCGTTTGGCAACGGACTGGTCTCTTGTGAAATGTGAATCGCTTGACTCAGAACCCGCGCGTTGGGCAACCGAGCCGGCCCGCGGCCCAGCGCAACTGTTTTGCGGCCAAGGCTGCGGCCGGCGAGCGGCGACCACCACCACCACAATTACCACCACTACCGGTGACAAAAATCAACTGCACAACGACCGCGGACATCACAACACTATTGTTTCTGCTCTCTTTATATATACGTAAGCCCACGCATTGCCCTCTATCGGGACTGAAAGTCTTTAACATAAACATATAAACCATAAACAATGATTTCTATATATGTGTTGTTTTTGAAAAATATCGACAACCGGAAACGACTATGAGTACGAAAATATAGCTTAATATATAATCCACGAGGTTACTTTGGGAGCCGGAAACGACGACTTCAAACCATATCTTTATATATTTCTCCATGAGTTTTATATGTCTTAATTTTTTTTTATTTAATAAAACGAAGAAACGAGCGCCTATGTTCACTTGATAGTAAGTGATACGCATGCTGATAACAACCTGGTGCTATCTAGTATGTTATACATCGAACGACGTTGTGCTCGTCGCGTTAAAATATTACATACTGGGACGTTACTTCAGTAATCACACTAGCTACACCATCCTTCAAACCGGAACATAGTACTGTTCGGCTGCTAGGAGCTACCTAGACGGTCTCCAGCAATAGAGACGTATCATCATCTTCTTTATTACAATGTTATGACCTATCCGCAGCGGCTATTTCCCACTAGCCCTTTTTAACCTATAGTATGTATCAAGGCCATTTTGTTAAACAATAAAATAAAGTGGCACTTAACTGTTTAAGTTAATACTTAAGTTTATCAAAATTAATTATGTAAATCTACTTTTACCTATTTGTATTGGATAATGGTAATTTTCGGTGTTTAATGAACCAAGTAATTTTCTAGGTACTTTTTTTTATTATAATACTTCGAGTAAATATATTACATAATCTATACATATATAAGGAGTGTAAGGCGTCCTTCACAACATATCACGGGACTTAAGTCAACTGCACCAGCTCGTGGTGCAACCTGCTAATCAACAAATGAGGCTCTGGTTCCCAACAACCCGCACTGGGCCAGGGTAGTGGGAAATCGCCCAAATCCTCTCAAATAAACCCGTACAAGCTCCGACCCTTAGTAACCTGCGATACCTGACGCCATGCTGACTATATGTGGTGATCTTTGGAGGAGGCTTAAGTCCAGCTGTGGACGTCTATCGGCTGATGATGATATATATACCTGTGAAGAGACTCATCATGACATCTCTGCAACCATAAGACCTAGATACTTGACATTTGGTAAGCATATTTCTATTACCAAATTCCTTTCTCAATGGAAGTTGTGGGGGTCTAGGTTTTGTTTTCGTGTTGTTTCTTTTTTTTTGGGCCAATGGGGCTGACATATTCCTAAGGAATAAAAGCCACCACAATAAAAAAAAATATTGTGAGCAGTTTTCCGACGAGCATAGCAGGCGGGGAACAGATAGTATTATCTATAACAAAATAAAACACCTGCCTACATTCCGCGGCGCTGGTTAGGACGGTATACTCTGCACCGGATTAGGGTATGTGTAAAAAAAAGAGGTGTTATATCTACAATATTTACTGTTCCAAATAAATATGGTGTCAATGTGTAGTTATATCTACTGATAACAAAATTAACGCGAATAATCTATTTAGGTCATTTATTCGCTAATCTAACGTATTGAAGCTTTTGAGATGTGGTCATACAGACGCACGTTGTCCATTGGCTGGACTCGGAGAGAGACTGGCCAAAAGCCTAACCTCATGCTTGCGGTTAAGAAACCTAAAACCTTTTACCTCGGTCATGTACTCCGTCATCAGCGATATGATCTTTTGCAGCTGATAAAGCGTAAAGTTTCTGGAAGACGAAAGTTGTGGAGATAATAAAAGTGTTCGTTGAGGAGTATCAGGGAATGGACTGGCATGTCTCAGGCGTCCGAATTGTTCCGCCGAACCGGAGACAGGATGGACTGTACCACGCTGATAGTCAACCTTCACTAGTTAGACGCATTTCAAGAAGAAGATTCGTTCATCTAAAAGACTAGATTCTATGTATGTACTAGTGGAACCCGGCGGAAATTGTCCTAACAGAGTGACACTTAAATTTAATTATTTGTAGTAAATAGATAAGAGAGCTCACGTTGTGGCAAAAACAAATGGCCTTTTTTTTTGCTTTCTGACTTTGACATTTATTATCTGTGGACACATCACGAATTTTCAATTCATTGTATTATGATATATAATAGAATTATCGCACGACTTCCATTTGGTAGAACACCGCGTGGGATAGTAACATATTGTAATTCTTCTTTGCTCGTCTATATTATTCGTCATCACTACTTCCTCTTACATCATTCACCAGAAAGTCAATCATTCTCTATCTGCTTTCTTCCTGCTTCCTCTACCTTTATTTAGTCTTCCTCTACCCCTGTATTTTTTCTTTACTCACCCATATCATTCGTCATTACTTAAGCTATTTCCTCTTACATTGTTCATCAAGAAGTCTATAATTTTTTCCATCTTCTTCTACCTTTATTTAGTCTTCCTCTGCACCCGTATTTTTTCTCGACTTATCTCTATAATTCGTCATCACTTACCCTACATCCTATTACATCTTTCACCAGAAAAACCGTCCTCCTCTGTCTCCTTTCTTCCATCTTCCTCTACCCTTATTTTGTCTTCCTCTACCCCGGTACTTTTCTCTACTCATATTTATCATTCGTCATCACTTAACCTACTTCGTCTTACATCATTCTCAAGAAAGTTAATAATCATCTGTCGAACCGTGGAAATCTTTGTGAGAGGCCTATGTCCAGCAGTGGACGTCTATCGGTTGATGATGATGATAATGAATGTTGTAAACCATTATATTTAACATATCCTCACAATAGTAATAGTATAAACTCCTTGTTAACTCCGACCTGAATTCAAAATGTCAAGCGGTGTCAACGTGTTGAAATACAATCTGTGCGTTTGTTACACGAGCAAAACTTTACTATGTTCATTTATGTGATATACAAGGATGAGCCGGAGCTGTCCATCATCAGGCGACGTTCGTCGGTATCGGAACCGGATCCCTCAGTCGAAGAGACCCTCCTACTGAACCCCGACTGCCATGTAAGAGTGATGCTGGAGTACATACGGAAGAAGTGCAAGCTTGGGATATTCACGCAGTTCGACTTGTGCGACGAGAACGGCTGCCTGAAGAAACTGTTCACCTATCCCCCCTACACCAACGCCGCCGATTTCTTCGAGCATCGCACAACTTACTATGTAGTCGTTTTGAAACAAGTGAGTTCCATCTCTAGTTTAGTTAGAGATCAGGGCCTCGAAGGTGGTATCACCGTGCTCACCAACCTGCCTTCATAAAACCGTGGCAAGGTACTACCGCGCATCCTGCTTACGCCGCCAAATATTACTATGCTAACATTACTGTGTCACGGCTTGAGGGTCTTTGTAGGTATTGAAATTATAAGGATATCACAATGTATTGCTGTGTATATCATCGTAACTGCCATCAGGTCGTGATCACAAGAGTAATATCTCACTCGTCCTGTCGTTTCGTTGATTTTAAAAGAGGATAAATCTTCGGTTAGCATGATGTTGAGGGCTTGGTAGTCTTTTTGACTCTTACAGCTCAGCTGATACTGGGCTCGTTGTCCTGGCTCCACGGCCTGCTTTTTAAAAGTGTACTATTTGGAGTATCGTTATCAGACGGCGGATTTTTGATTTCTGGCGAATTTACTCGGTCTTCGAAGACGGGCTCGGGTCAGTTCTCTGATCACTTTTGCCTGGTCTTAGTCGCAGGTGCACCTGGTGTAAGCGGTGCGTGTTTAGCTGTTGTGTCCGGAGTGTGTGGGGACTGGGCGTTGTTGGTGACGGTGGTATCGTGAGTGATGCACGAGATCCCTGGGGATATTGAGATTAACGCATGGCTTGGTCTGCGCTTATTAGTCCTGGGATTCGGCCACGGCTCATAGTCGCTCGCGTTGGCCACCAGAGTGTTGGGGTAGGAGTACGGCTTGTCAAAGTAGAACTCGGAGTACACTCTGAAGTGCTCCGTTATGGTTGCGAGTTTAAGGTGGATATGTGGATATGGAAGTCCACGTTGCGTTGATACCATTCGGCACCATATAGAATTATACACCATGTGTAATTCTCTTACAAACATCACTCTTTTTGGTCTATGTATAAAACAGACGGAAATTTTTAATTGTAGAAAATTGATCAATAGATATCTATTATTCTTCATGGCTTGCTTTATGACCTTCAGTTTTGATATCTTGGGGTCTTCACGTTTTGCTTCTTTTGGTTAAAAAAAAACCGCTCTATAATGTGGCAAGCGATTTAGAATTAGAGAGTCCGACCCTCGCGAGCAGTAGATAACCGTTTATATAATTCAGTACTCCGTGCAATAGTGAAAGAATCAAGGCCGATATTGTTTTTCGAAACACTACACCTCTCTTCCTCTCTTTCTATCTTTTGTCTCGTATACATGAATATTAAATTTAGATAATTTTTAAACTATTTGGGTTTTCGTTAATGCATTTTTGAACTCTAGTTACTGAAACCAATAGGTTGATATAGAAAAATTCCATCAACCATCCAAACTCAAATTAGGGTTGTTACGGGGTACCGCACAACAACTCAAGAGACTCTGGCCAATCTAACCTGCTCATGGTGCACCCTGTTAATCAAAGAACGACAGTCTGGCTCCCACCATCCCACATGGTGACCAGCATGGTGGGAAATGACCCAAAACCCTCCCAAATGAACCCCTACAAATGATGGTTTCTGGTTTCGAGCGACCATGCTTAATGTGTGAGGGATATTGGCAAGGCGCCGGAACCAGGGCAGCGCAGTACCGATCAATATGGAGATCTTTGGAATAGGCCTATGTTTAGCAGTGGACGTCTACCGGCTGATGATAATGATGATGATCCAAACTCCAATTAATCGAATCTGAAATCGAACCAGGGGCGCCAGTATTACACAGTAAAATTAATCACTATACCACAAAAGCAATCATATTGAGGAAATACAGAAAAGTAGCCTATGTCAGCGCGGTTCTTTACTACATTAAACTCACTTTCGTTATATATTATCATGACATTGAGAGTTTTGTTTTTTTAAAAAAATCTCTTATTTAAACTAAAAATGAAAAGGTTAAAATATTTAAGTAACAGTTAAAGTAAAGGTCAAGCTTTTATTATGACATTACAAACGGAAACTTGTTTTTATTTATCTGTATAGATAAATATGATACATTCGATTTGACATTAATCAGTATAACAGATAATGAATATATCGAGGAAGTGTGGCCTTGGAATTAATTGCTTGTTAATTTATTATAATTTTAATATATTATTATAGTTTCTTTTACCGTAATTTATTACAGTTTTTGTGCTTTTACACCAAAAGTATTTAATCGAAATTAATGTGCAATTGTTTCAACAACAATCACTTGAAAGACTTTTTTTTGGTTATTTCCTGTTTAGATTGTTTCTCAAGTACTATCAAATGTTTAAAATAAATGTTATTGTGATTATTGTTTAAATTCATTTCCTCTGCTTTAATTGGATAGATTTTGCATTGTAGATTTATATTTATCGTCTTATTATTATTGATGCTAAAGGAAACGCCGAAGTTATTCTCACAATTCAAATTATCCTCAATATAACTTATCAAATTGATTGTTAATGTATATTTCTTAATTGTTTAAATTCTTTGTGCGGAACTCTGTCAATTGAAATCAGAGAGAAGTTAAATTCAATAATATTAAACTTACTTTACCAGGAAACATTATTTTTATAGCCTACAATATTTATTCATATACCACTTCGCAATACAGCGTCGGACCACTGGTCTTATTACGTTGGCCCTAGATTAAATGCCTTGGCTAGGTAATTACTGAAGTTAAGAAAGGGTCTACGAACCCACTAGTTACCATTCCCAATATCAATCTACCACCATAGTATCATTGCTGTGTTCCACTAGCCATATATATGAGAGCCCGAGTATTCTGGGCGAATGCACTTCACATCGAGCTCTCAACACCCTATTTTCTATTTTGACTTCTAAACCACCTCCTTATCTTATTTCCTGTTTTAAGTATTTAGGTACTAACCACGACAAAGATCTTCACTCTCTAATAACTCGCTTCTTTTATGCCTTCTCAACCCTCCGATATTGTCTACTCTTCTTTTTCTATTCACTTTGAATATTCTTCTCTGGAATGCACTCCTTCTCAATATCAGAACAGTAACTAAATGGTATACTTTTAAACAGAGAGTAGGAGAAATTCTCTTCAATGAAATTAGGACTATACAATATTTAGTTAATTCTACATATGTGTTTTTTATATATGTATATTTGTGTATTATAGTTGTATTTATTTAATGCACCTATCTCATCATCGCTGCATTACGCAAGGTAGACTGGAAGACAATGCAAATGGCATTAAGTCTGATGACCATGTGTACCAGGTGTACCGGTATGAAGTGAGCGTCAAAATACAAATGTCTCGATAGGGAACATTTGTTTTGAACGAGCCTTTTTTTTTTTTGTTTGTTTGCTATGACATCTGTGAAACATATTTAGTCTACATCAAGTCATTAAACAGACAACATCATAGTTTTTCATCGTGTTAAAAATGTCGAATTTTGTACCAGAAAGTGATGATCCGCAGAAAGCATTAATTTTTTGTTTTCATTTGAAGAAAAGTGCTGCAGAGTCGCATGCGAGTCGAATGCTTGTCGAGGCATATGGTGATCATGCTCTATCAGAAGCAACATGCAAAATATGGTTTCAACGGTTCAGAAATAATGATTTCGATGTGAGAAATGAAGAACGTGGAAGACCACCAAAAAAGTTTGAAGACGCCGAATTGCAAAGGATATTGAATGGAGATGACACTTTGAAACAAAAGCAAATGGCAGAAATGTTAAATGTTGCACAACAACACAACAAACAATTTGTGACCGTTTAAAAGCTATGGGAAAGATCCAAAAGTGTGGAAAATGGGTGCCACATGAATTGAATGAAAGACAGATGGAAAACCGAAAAAACACTTGTGAAATTTTGCTTCAAAGACACGAAAGAAAATCGGTTTTGCATCGGATTGTTACTGGCGATGGAAAATGGATTTATTTTAAGAATCCTAAACGGAAAAAATCATGGGTTAATCCGGGACAACCATCAACCATCAACATCGACTGCAAAACCAGATCGATTCGGCAAGAAGGCAATGCTGTGTATTTGGTGGGATAAGAAAGGTGTGTGGTGTGGTGTACCACGAGCTCCCAAACTCCCACCTGGTGAAACCGTTAATACTGATCGCTGATCGCTACCGACAACAAATGATCAATTTGAACCATGCATTGATCGAGAAACGACCAGAATGGGCCAGAAGACACGGCAAGGTCAATTTGCTCCTTGACAATGCACCTGCACACAAAGCAAAACCGGTTCAGGATAAAATCAAAACACTTGGCTGGGAGCTGCTACCTGCTACCTGCTACCCCATATACCCCTATACCGCCGTATTCACCAGACTTGGCTCCTTCCGACTACCGTTTGTTTTCATCGATGGGACACGCATTGGCTGAGCAGCACTTTGCTTCCTACGAGGAGCTCGAAAATTGGGTGTCTGCTTGGTTTGCTTTAAAAGACGAACAATTTTATTGGCGTCCTATCCACAAATTGTGGTGGTCCAGAAAGGTGGTCACAATGTGTAGAAAACAATGGCCAATACTTTGAATGAAATGTTTTTTACTCTTTTTATTTTCACAAAAAAACGCTCATTTCATACCGGTACACCTAAGTATAAAGTTTAAAAAATAAATAAATAAATAAACATCGCAGTTACTAAACATAATGTGAAATTATAGAGAATTATCAAAACATTGCTAATAAAGTATATTTATACAATAAAACTAGTTTAGATTTGCAAATCTAGTTAATTTATACCTTATACATAAACATATAGACAATATTATAGTCTAGACGCGAATTCTTTTATTCATTATCATGTTTTAATCATTAGACGACTCTATGGAGCATATACAGAAGTTCATTAAGTGATTTATTTTTGACATAGAATTTGTTTCAAAAGAGTATTGTTATTTCCTTGAAATTTGTAAGCAGTACATGTCCACAGCTGTCTGAAGGTTTACCTGACGGTAAGCATTCTGTATCGGTAGTAATGTAAATATTATATTATGAAAGCTAAGGATCACATTTATTTTAAAACGATTTGCTTATTGAAGAAATTTATTAATTAAGTAATCGAGTAATGGAAGGAGTGTTGAGTTTATAAATATAAAAAACACGACTTTTCTTTGAAACATCCTTTATTCTCTTGGTACTACCGCTAATGAAACTAGCACGCTGTGAGCAATTAACAGTAACTAGAAATTAACGGTTGTAAGTCTGACAAAACTTTTTTTTTCTTGATTTTAGTCTTTTTAACAGCTTTGACTGTATCAAAGTCAGAGCTAACGAATCTGAAATCCTCGAAATAACTACAAAGAATTAAGTTTAATAACGGAATTAAACAGTTTTAAATTTTCACATTGTAGGAAAATGAATTTAGAATCTCAGTGCTGCCCCAGCTCAATCACGACAATGAACTCTACGAGGACCTAAAGTCGAAGATCAGGCTTAACATGACAGCTGACAGCAGCCACACATCTCCGGTATCAAAGCTGTCCACGGTGGCGCCGAGTAAAATTTCCGTCAAGCCAATAAGTAAAAAGAAATAACGAAACGGAATACTAACACTGTGGCTCCTTTAGTATGAAATAAACAATTCTAATATTTGCTATTAGTTTTGTTCAGGTGCTTATTTGTTTTATGTTTTATAAAAATTTAATAACAGTTTTCAGTATAACATTGAAAGCAAAATACGATTACTTCATATTCATTTCTCTTTGAAACTACATATTTTCATTCCAGATTTTGCTTATTGTTTTATAAATCTTTGTTATTGAGTATTTTAAACTCATTGTTTAATCGACGTAAACGTTAGGTCGGTATGTCGTAGAATCTGTAATTATTAATAACCCTACGTATATAATTTTGCATTGATTTCACTAAAATACTGTTATATTACCACTTTGATGAATTGTAATCTTTATTAATAAAATATTCTTAAACAAACTTAGTCATGACATAGATTTTCATTTTGTAACAATTTAAACGCCTGCGCTATTGATAATAGCAATAACTTCTTTTATATTTTTTGCTAATATTTACAGGATGCACAGCGTTTGTCTTTAAGCAAAAAATGTAAGTGTTAATTCTTGTTTTTTTTTTTTGTATTTGACTTCAAAGAATTTTCATTAACCATTTTTTGTTTACTTCGTCTCTTAATCTAATGATGGTCAAGTGAATACGAATTATCGACATTTAATTTGTTTGAATAGTATAAAAGAGAAAGATGCAACGCCTTTTGACAGTACATTATAAAAAAATGTCTATGTAAAACGAATATAAATGCAATCTTTGCAGGGCTATCTACAAATTATGTGAACCTGTAGATCCTTTTAGTCACCTTTTACAATAAGCTGAGGTCCCCATACACCTGATAACAATAACCCGCTATTACAGTGTAAGGTTTATATAATAATCTAGTTACGAAATAATTACGTTAATCATAACTACGGCTCAATGATCCGTAATGCGACATCTGTGCCGGAAGTGGCGACGCGTGCGCAGGAACCGGCGCCATGTACTGAATGACAATTGACCCCGCACCATTCTCCACACTTTTACGTTCTATTATAAAAGGAAGTGCGTCAACTTCTACAGTCACTTCCGTTTAACGTTTATTACAGGTAATATTTAGAGTTCAAGGTTATTAACGATGTGGGGACCGCGTGGTAATGTATATAAACGTCTTGTAATTGTATTTATATATTTTATCATAATTTATCAATAATGTAGCTAAGAAAAAAAAAGAACTAAATTTGTAATTTTTGAATAATATTATTTGATTAAAAATGTACCAGTGGTAGAACTCTTTTGCCGGAGGCCGGCAAACAGTGACATGATACATTACTGTGTACCGGTTTGAAGCTATAGCAAGTGTAATTTCTGGGGTAACGATACTTATCATCTTGTTTCAAGGCGACGGGCATAATATGGTGTAGTGTATAACATCCTAACTAGAGCCATGATTTGTGCGAGCGCATCACTTACCATGAGGTGAACGTCCCGTTCGTATCGTCGAATAATAGAATAATAAAAAATAGTATACCGTTGAGTAGTACAAAAAAGCTTTGTTGTATAATATAACAATATTTTTTTCAAGAATTAATAAATACTTTAATATTGCAAAGGGGACCCAATTTTGAAGCAATATGCGCAATATGGCGGCGGCGCATGCGCACCACGGCCTACATACTGACCATCTGTTGGCAGCTGCTTATTCATTTACGCAAATTTTGTTTGTTAAATAAATAATATTATTGTGTATAAAAATTTTTGAAAAATTTTCTTTGAGGGCCCTACCAAATATCTTTTAATTATTGACTCAAATTAATGATAAGTGTACTATTTTAAATAACATACCAATATGGATGTTAAAATATAAAAGGAATAGTTTTTTTATGGCACCAATGGGAAATATTTATCATAGCCCATAAACGATTATAAAAGCACCACTGTCGACCCCGGTGATATTTTTGTGTAATTAAGAAAAAAGTATACAACAAGACTGTCACAGTGTTTCTTTCGCCATTTCTTTCTCAATCTATGAAAAAATAAACTTATTGCCAAACGGCGGCGATCTGTCACAGTGACGTCCGATAAACGGTATTTAATTTTTTTACAACATCAGCAACAATTAAATGAAAAAAAAAGTGTACCGAATCATTGGAAGCAGAAGATTCAAGCAGCATTGTTACATGACAAAGTAATTGTAACACATTGGTCTGTAACGGGAAGGTTTTTTCGAAGAGAGATCAGACGAAGAGGACGTTTACCTGATGGTTTGATGGCAGGTACGTACTTTTCAATGCGACGCTAGTTAGGATGATTTATATAAGATAATTCTTTTCATTCGTTCTAACTTATTTATCAACAGAATATCCGCGTCAGACCTGTATCTCTCCTTTCGTAAATAGTATTGTATGTTCAAATATTTTTATACTATACATTTCAACCTTACATCGGAAGCACGTCGTACAAATTTATATTACCTTCACAATTCGCCGTTCGTCAATTAACACATTTCTGTATAATTTGACCTTAAACACAATTTGATGAATGAATCGAAGATCATTCAGTCCAATAGTTGCTTTTGTAAAACCATAGACAAAAGCGTATATTATTTTAATGCGAGCATCTGTTGAAATATACCAGTCTGTATAACTCCATAAGAATTTTCTATTATTATCTATGCTTATTTTTTTTAACAAACATGTCCGATGTTACTCATAGTACGAACTATATGAAGTTGGTAGTATCCACGGAATCGGTTCAGCCGTTTCTGACACAAGACGTACCAAATATAAAAAGCGGATGAATATAAAAACAATTACCATAGACATATGACAACTGTACATTGACAATGCATATTAATTAGCTGATTTATCAACTAGTTGGATTGTTTGGCTGTGGACTCGTAATGATTGTGATAACGCTCCGAAGGTTTCAGTTTTTCACAATGCCGCCCTGGTTGAGCAATGGTGGTTCAAATTGCGAAACATCAGCTGTTCGTCTATTACGTTACTAATTCATTTACATTTACTATATTAATATACGTCTAAAATGTCGGAATACAGGCGTGGGTTATTATTTTTTTTTTGTTGTTTTCTCTGATTCGTCTTTGGCGGGAAGTAAAGGAAAGAGGGAAAGAGAAAGAGAAAAGTGTAGTTGCTTATAATCTGTGATTTAACAATAGTTTTTTACTTACTATTGAGAGACTTTCCTATTATTTCCATCATACAATACTGTAACATCAGCGCCTGACCACTTGATGGTGACCGCTGACCATAATGAAGTTTATCAGATTTTATTAAAAATGGTTTGAGGTCATGAAAACATGACGCAGACTCATTTATTGGTATTCGCATGGAAGTGGACTTTGAAGATAGGTATACTTCATCATACAATCAAGAGTATAGAGATACGTTTCATATCAGTGTATGATATCACCTCTCTAATAATATCAAGAACAAAATGTCATTTGATAAAAAAAAATCAATCAATATTTTACATATAAAACTGATAACGTAAATATTATTATTAAAATATTTATTATTTCCTGTCGTCATCATCAGCTGATAGACATCCACTGCTAGACATAACCTTCCCTCAAAGATTCCCATACGATCGAATGGGTTCATATGGGGGGGATTGTGACCATTTCCCACCATGCTGGCCAAATGCGTGCTGGTGGGAGCCAGAGCCTCATCTGTTGATTAGCAGGGAGCACGACGAGCTGGTGTGGTTGGTTTGAGTCCTGTAAGTTGTTGTGCGGGACCCCTTAATCCTCGTGTATAAGGAGTACGATTATAAAATCATTAATTGAGAGATTTTTTTTTGAAAAGTGGATTAGGTTCACATTCACTGTAATATAAGATGGATGAACTCCAGGAATGGAGTAGTTGGAACTCTCACTGTAACCTTTCGTGGTAAATATCTTCACTGGGGAGATCTACATTCAGTGGATATCAAGGCTGAATATGATGATGCTATCACGAGTTTGATAATTGTATTCTTTACATCAATGTGACTTCCGGTTTGTGATAGATTATGTTAATTGGGTCAACGGAAGCAAAATTTAAAGGCTTTATTATCATCAGCAAGTGGTACTTCAATCCTGGATATGGGCTTTCAGAATAATGAGAAATGTATCGTATCTCTCTCTCCAGTCCTTCCCTCATGTCTGAGGATCATGGTCAGTGGCTACTGTTGTAGGTCACCTCCGCAGCGCTTATTTCGGCCGCCAAACAGTACTGTGCAAACATTACTATGCTCTGGTTTGAAGGGCGCTGTAGTTACTCGGGTAACGAGAGTCAACATAGGTCTCAGGCGCAATGCGGTGCAGTGCATATAATTCTAACTAGCGTCTCGTCATGGGCATATCACTTAACATCAAGTGAACGTCCCAATCATTTCGTCGCTTTATTAAAAAAAGAATAGTGTTGCTGTCTATTAAAACCAAAATCTCTTAATATTATATAGAGAAATATAAAGTACCTTTAAAAAAACATCGACGAATTGTCTTTTTTTTTGAAACACACCTCACTAAACACAGCGCACTAAACACAGCAGGATGTAGAGTTCACAGCACACGTGGTGAAAATAATATTCTGAATATTATTATATTGACACGGAACCGTCCGGTGCGTTCGCAGCGGCCTGAGTACGGGGACCGACTGACGTCCCCGTGGTTCAGCGGCCGCACTCCTCGCTACTTCGGGCTCCAGTTCCAACCTGTCGTGAAGCTCAAAGGTCATGATAGCCTTCAGCGCTTCAGCTTACCTTAAGGTACACTCATCAAGTATTTTCTTGTTAGAAGAAACGTGAAAGACATATCATATATATCATCAGCTGATAGACGTCCACAGCAGGACATAGGCTTCCCCCAAACATCTCCACATCGATCGGTCAGTCGGTAGGTTCCCATGATTCTTATCAGATCGTCAGTCAATCTTTTGGGAGTCCTCCCAACCCCACGTCTACTCCAATCTTATCAATCTCCGTAAAAACTATTGATAGGTCAAAGATGTAGCTGTAGCTAATAAAAATAATTAACAAAAAATTTCATCATCATCAGCTGATAGACATCTACTGCTGGACATAGACTTCCCTCAAAGATCTTCACATCCAAGAGTTCATTTAGAGGAGTTAGGCCGTAACCCACCACGCTGGTCCAGTGCGGCTTAGTGGGCGGTCAGAGCCTCGTTTGCTGTTCAGTATGATGCACCGCGTGCTGCTGAGGTGGACTTGGGTTCCGTAAGATGTTGGGCGGAACCATTTACATTTCTCTGGGTTTTGTTGGAGTGTGATCTATATGGGTTTGATGATGGATGGAATCCTCCAATAGGAACTGGAGGAAGATAAACTTGTTGTTCGTATGCGTATGACCAGCTCGGATGACGGAGTCTAGACGAATAAGGACTAGGGTTCAAAAGTAAATAATTTCCCAGGAGCCTGCGCGTTGGTGGAGACATAGATTATCACCGGCTCGGTTTTCCAGGTATCCTAGGGCACCTTTCACAAATAACCCACGTAATCATCCTACGGCGCCGAACATCCGTCAGCCATCCAAATCGAAACGAATCCTCGAACGTGAGACTCCGTCCGAATGGACTCGGTGAAACGGAAACAATAAAATGAGCGGACGCAATTTTTTTTTATTATTTTATTTCAGTGAACCGGAACAAAATTTCCGTTATACATTTTTTTTTTCATTCGACGCAACTAGTCGAAACGAGATAGACGTTCCGATGGTGGTAAGTGATATGTCCGTATGACGTTAGTTATGATGGTATGCATAAGGTGGTCCCGAAGAACAGCTTTTAGGATCCAAGCCAACCTCACCTGCTCGTGGTGTACCCTGTTAATCAACACACGAGGTCCTGGCTTCCTGATGGATAATAGCCCAAATCTTCCCATATGAACCCGTACAAATGTGGAGATCATTGGAGAAGGCAGTCCAGCAGTGGACGCTGATGATGATGATTTATACGTAGCAGGAATTACATTTCGTTATTATAAGTATTGCGTTGCGTATTTGTGAGAGCGGTGGTATTATTACAAAATTAGTTGGGTACAGTTTAGCCATAGTTTTGGGTGGAGTAACGTCGCGAGTGTTGGGGTGGGGATGGGGCCCGTCACGGTTGGGGCCCGCACGGCATTGTTGGGGCCGCGCGCGGATGTGCCGACACACGGACAACTTCACAATAAATCTCATATGTAATATGAACCGAGACGCGTTAAATCAAAACTAAAGCATTTAGAAGCAATAGACGCGTCAGCTCATAACGTTGCGCTAGTTAAGATGATATACACTGCACTATATAGACAAGCGGGACGTTCATCTGATGGTAAGTGATACGCATGCCGGTAGCTAATATGGTATATAAAGCACTACACTGCGCCCTTCGCCTGAGATATACGATGTTGAGTCTCGATACCCCTATAATTACATTAGCTACACCGCCCTACAAACCGGATCAAAGTAATGTTCGCACAGTACTGTTTGTCGGCTGCAATAGGCACTGCGGCGGTACCTAAACGATATCCGGTAATAGAGAAACTACTACTTGTGATTGCTATAATACAACACCCTTCAAACCGGATCACAGTAATATTCGCACAATACTGTCTGTCAGCTGCGCTAAGCGCTGCAGTGGTATCAACCTGGACGGTCTCGGAACTATAGGTTTTAGACAATGCAATACATACTCTCATAGAAGTGACTAAAAGTACAAGAAATGACGAGTCTAGTACATTTAATATGATACACGCGGGAGCGATCGCTGTGGAGATCTTTGGGGGAGTTGTATGTCCAGCAGTGGACGTCTATCAGCTGATGATGATGAACTATTTCCTAACAAACGTCGAAAATATCGATAGAAATTTAAACTATATTATATAGAAAACTAGTCGTTACCGCGTAACAACCTCGCAAGTTCTTTTCACAGTAACATTATGTAAAATCCGTTCTTAGCTGACCTGTACTCTGAAAAAGGAATATTCCTATCAAATGTCAAGTCTCCATGCCTTATGGCTCTAGTGATATCGTAATGTCTCGTGATATAGCTAGAATTTCACATACTTTGTGAAAAGCGCCATCTGTTATAGAAAAGCTTAACTATCTACTACTGTAGTCTCCAATTAAATGTATCGTTGTCTAATGCTGCCGATTGGGGACACTATTTAAGACTTGTAGTTCTTTACTAATGATACTATTTTAGATTTTAGTACGTCAGGTATTGCATTACGGACACTAAATAACTGCTAAAAATGTAAAATACCTATATATAAGAAATTTCCACCTATTTACAGACTCATCACGATATCTATGACACCATAAGGCGTGCCGATTTGACATTTTATAGGAATATTCCTGTTGCCGAGTGTAGGTCCGCTAAGAATGGGGGCGCGCTGTGTGATCCGGCATGCCCTTACAGAGGTGGAAAGAGGGGGGTTCTCTTTTCCTCCCGAGGCGGGGCTGCATGGTGCAGCCGCCGCTGGCGGATTCGCGGATGTGTGCGAATGCGTTCCCGTAACCTTGTAATAAAGCGGCGTAGTGGAATATCGTAGGAGTTTTAGTCGATGCAAGTCCGACATAACCTGTCCATTCCTCCGCGAGGCCAGGAATGCACTAGCATTTGCCCCACGTTAAACAAAAAAAAAAAGATCAGCTAAGCATGGATTTTACGAAGTATTACCCCCCGAATGCATTGCGAGGGCGTTATAATGGTTAGAAATCCAGCGGGAGGCTGGCTGGAATATTTCCTAATAAATTTTGCGAGCGGAGAACAGTTACTAGTAATATAACTTACCTGGGCCAACTCAATCCGTTGGCTACGAGGTAACAGACTCCAGACACGATGCCAGCCAGCAGGCCCAGGCTGACCCCCGTACTCAGGGACAGCGTGTCCGGCATTGTCCCGTTCGCACTTTAGCAAATGTCAATTGTCACTTCCTAACTTCGATTTCTCCTATGTTCTTTAGTGAACTGAGTTCAGTTGACTTCTGCCCATGACGATGGGACTATCTGAAAATATAAATAATGTTTACTATAGTATATTAACAATATATTTTTTTATTTAGACAGTGTAAGAGAGGCAGCAACACAGCATAGTCTAGGCAATAGAATTAAGAATAGACTGTAAAATAAATGATATTATAAAATAGATGATAGTGATGTACAGTATAAGGAATAATCAACGATAAGATAAAAAAAGTTATGAGAAATATTATGAAAAAAAGGGATGAATGATGAGGGGATGAATATCATAATAAAATCACCGAACTGAGTTATTAAATCTTTATGTATATAAAGATGTTTTTGTCTAAAGTTGGAGAAAGATGTAGTAATTATTTCTTAAACTACCAGTAAGTAACTTTTTTTTTCTTAAGCTATCTTTCACTACGATACCATTTGGTAATTGGAAGTGATGTATAATTAAATAGATAGTTATTGGACATTTTTCAAGCTAATGACAAGCAAAGCTTACAAGACCAGGACGTCGACAATCTCGGTGTTGTTCTTTGGACTTGTCTGTTCGGTCTTGGTCTTCGTCCTGTTTTTTCGAAGACCACGACCGCGACTCCAAGACCAAGACGGATCTTACTCATCACTAATCTGATCGCGAAAAGTAACGTATTAACGCGTTTAGTAATGCCTCAGTTATCACTAAATGCGCACAATGTTGTTTACGCGTAACATGACTTCCGTTAATCATTTATCGCATATATTTCTCCAGAGGGGGTGTAAGGAGTCCCCACTACAACTCACGGGAACTAAGCCAACCTCACCTGCTCGTGGTGCACCTTGCTAATCAACAAACGAGGCTCTGGCTCACACCAACCTGCATTAGCGTTGTAGGAAATGGCCCAAATCCCCTCATATGAATCTCTACATACGACAGCCCCAAGTTCCCGGCGGTACCGGGGGCAATGCTGATTGTATGTGGAGATCTTTGGGGAAGGCCTATGTCCAGCAGTAGACGTTTTTCAGTAGATGTTGATTTCTCGGGAGAGGTTTCTGTTGCCGGAGACCGTCCAAGTACCACCGCAGCGCCTATTGCAGCCGAAAGACATTGAAGATTACTACGCGTCATGTCCAACTCAGAAGGGAATGTGGAGCTGAACAAAGACTGCACCTCATAGGATCTCCAGCAATTCGGCCCGTATGACCTTTAAGTCGCTGAAGGTCTGGGGGGTAAGAGAGTTGTCCCTAGATGGTGAAATTGCTTGGGGAACGAGAATTAAGACATTTTGTAAAAATACGATTTACCAAAAATACTTTTTTTTGTTTACCTGATGGTAAGTGATACGCCTGTACATAAAGAACCATCGCTAATCAAGGTCATTACTCTCGTCGCCTTGAGACATAAGTGTAATTACTGCAGTAATTTGGTAAATTACAACACCGTTTAAACTGAAACATTTTGGGCATAGCTAAACTGTTATAAATAGGTTTTATCTACTATCATGTATGAAAGATTTACTCTTTCATACATGCTTTTTGGCGAATAAATGTTTACTGATTAGTAGTATAATATCATCGCAATCAAGGTTTCGTTCGAGAGTCATGATGACACAGACACAGTTAAATAGTTCACTCATCTATTTGTCCGTGGGTCCATGAATCTGATCAATCACATCTTCACACGATCATGCAAAAGCTACCAGCGTATTACAAACCCATGGTTTTAATTTCAGCGAGATAAGCTTTAAGCAATTCTTGATGGCATCGCGAGACAATGGTTCCCAGCGGTGGGTCTGCGCGCGGTGGGAGTCTCCCAAGGCGCCGCATCAAGATACGTATCCGACTAATGAACAATATGGACTCCATTCAAATTAATTTCGATAAGCTCACTATTGCATGTAAATGGCCGCTGAACGTATTAAATGCGGTATTTTATTGTTTTGCTCAACACGAGCGGGATTGATCTATAATAATAATAACACTAAGATTTTTATTAGGCCATTGTCCAGCGGTGGAGGTTTATCGCCTGATGATGATGAAGACGTTTATTTACACCACAAATACAATAGTATAGAAATGTTACATATAAAAAAGATTAAAGAATTGCGAAAACAGTAGATGTGTGCGGAAAGGCAAAGGTCTCAGCAAATGATGCCAGTTTTCAGACCCCGCTCGTTAGTCCTCGTCATCGCACATATAATTTAAAAAATAAAATTTTAAAAAAATAATTTTGTCATTGATTAAAAAATCAAAGACAAAATAATAAACCGTTAGCGTTACCAAATAAATAATAAAATCATTTCATATCGGTATTATTACTTTTATTATTTATTAAGTTGGCAACATGTAAATGTTACCATACGGTAGAGATGCGACAAGATGGCGTCGGGCTGTCAGGGAGACGTCAGAGGTTTAGCGGGAGCATAGCGAGGTATTAAGTGGTTTCAAGAGTATTGTATATATTTCATTATTTATTGATTAAAAGTTGTAAATAAAATCTTAATCATCTATTATTTATCAAAATGGAGGATAAGCTAACAAAACAAAACAAATTAAACAGCTGTTTCCAAGTTAACATACAGTGTGTGAAATTTTATCACATTGTTTTTTTTTTAAAATGAGTTTTATTGCCAACCGTTGCAGCTTCATTGGACACAGGGCTAAATTAATAAAAATAAAATAAAATTAACGAGTTGTTTTAATTAACGAGATATAATGTATGTATGTAAAATTAAATTAAACTAAAACTTAACAAACATTATCTCTATCGAAGGATAGTTAAGACTTTATGGACTAGTCGGTTGCCATTTGCTAGATTCTATCTACAATAGAATGATGGTCTACGAACAATAAGATGTTTACACAACAACGGATTACATCTTTATATTGGATGAACCGACGACACAAGCAGTAGAAGCGTCAGCTGAATGATATACACTACACTATATAGACGAGCGGGACGATCACCTGATGGTAAGTGATACGCCTGCCCATAACAACGTGGCGCTAGTTAGAATAGTATACACAGCAACACATTGCCCTCGTCGCCTTGAGACATGCGATGTTGCGTCTTGTTATCCCAGTAATTAAGGTAGCAACAGCACCCTTCAAATCGGAACAGTAATGCTTGCACACTACTGATTGGCAGCAGAATTGAACGCTGCGGTGGTACATACCACCAGTCGATAATAGATGTGGTGGTAAGTCTCATATCGGTATAACCGCAGCTCCTTTTTTTTTGCTCTACACGGGGGAAATGTCTTCGCATACCTGCCATCACTTGGGTATGGGTTATGGGGTACTTGCACCGATGCACCACCACGGTGTTCCACCTTCGTCGCTTTACAGCAGGGACACGGGAACGCTTTCGACAAACAGCAGCCTGCAGATATTATTGTGTTCCGGTTTGAATGGTGCTGTCGCTAGTGAAATTACTGGGGTAACGAGACGCAATATCTTATGTTTTAAAGTCATTTATTTCACTATCACTTACCATCAGGTTTAAAAAAAAAGTTGTTAGTTCAGTTACATAACGCTATGTATGTAACTTTCGATCGATCTCCACGAGCTGGTCAGGTTTGTGATGAAAGTTGTCTGCTCAGCCCGACCGCTCTCAGCGCGTGATCAATAATTCATATGCTGTACACCACATGTACGTTAGTTTCTGTTCTGTTTTGTGCATCCACAATTCTAAAGTAATAGAGATCCGGTTTTAAATATCTTTAAACAGTTGACGATAGTTTTTTACTGGTTCGAAGCTTCAGAACATTTTCTTAAGCCTTTGTATATTAAATATACCAGGGGATCTATAATTCAGCCCTGTAGTCTCAGGCTATTAAAAGTAGGACTATGGTAAACCCTGCCTATCGTTAAAAAAAAGTCGTAAAAAGGCGACTAAAAGGGCTTTGAAAATAGGGGCCCTTATTGTCCACAAAACGAGCGCGGGATGAACGACAAGTACGAATTGGTCTAATGCTTGACGTAACAAAGCGCGTGTGTCCAAGAGGACCACAGCCCTCTCTGGGAAGTGTTTCAGGCGTAGTGCAGGGAGACAGCGCTGCGTTCCGGAGAAGATCCCGGGGCCTTCTGCAATGCACTGAGGATGACCACTGAGGGAGTTAGAGTAGGGAAAAATCTAACATAACTGTCTTCTTCAGAAGCAGGGTATAATTTTGGAGATTTCATCTCGATATTAAATGAGGTCTCTGTTGCCGGACACTGTCATAAGTACATACCACTGCAGCTCTTATTGCAGACGACAAACAGTAGTGTGCAAACATTATTGCGTTCCGGTTTAAAGGGTGCTGTAGCTGGCAAAAGTACTGGAGTAAAGAGACAACAACCCGCGTCTCAAGGCGACGGGAGTAATGTGGTGCAGTATGTACCGTTGTAAGTAGTCTCACGTTTTTATGGTCAGGCGTATCACTTACCATCTGGTGAACTTCCCGCTCGACCAGTCGCTTTATCGAATAAAAATAATAACAATCTTCCTGTAAATAAAAGCAAACGCTTGGCCACTTCAACACGGAGGTGATAACTTACAAGCTCTTCAGTGTTATCGGTAAGTATCTTGCTATATAACCTATGTATATATTGGCTAATACTTTATAAACACTAATTACAGGGGAATAAGGGTTCCCGCACAACAACTAACGGGACTTGGGACCCGTGAGTTGTTGGCTTGGGCCAATCTCACCTGCTCGTGGTGCACCCTGATAATTATCAAACGAGGCTCTGTCAACCACCAACCCGCATTGGGGCAGCGTGGTGGGAAATTGCCTAAATCTCACCATATGAATCCCTACCCGTTGGGGACATTTTTGAGGGAGGCTTATGTCCAACAGTAGACGTCTATCGGCTGATAATGATAACTAATCACAGGCGTCTTCAATAAACGACTAGATAGTTAAAGATAACTGTAGCATCTGATAATGTTATCTGATTACTGTGTACAGCTGGCGGCCATTTTGAATTTTAAACAGATAATCGTTTTGAATTGTCATTTAAATAACTATTGTAGTTTGTTAATGGCACAGTCTCTAGGAAATTACTTTTTAATAACAATTCTAGTTTAAAACATCGCTTTAAACTAATTACCTATTGTTCTAAAAGGTTTTACGTAATGAAGTAATAACTGCAAACTTATCTACGCGAGCGGCCATCTTATAATACATACGAGGTGTGTAAGATTACAACTCGTACCGGAAATAGATATATAAACAACATTGTATATCATAAGTATAATATTAAGATATTTTTTTAAATAAAATCTCACATGTTATATTTAGTATTAACTACAATTTAGTTTTTAAAAAATTATAAAATTATTATACGTTTATAACGCAAAACCTAATGTCAGTTTTGACTGACAGATCAATATTTTATACTCTCCTAACTGATTCTTTATTCACTTTTATATTCACTTTTATATATATATTATAAACATCAGTTTTCTTCTTAGTACGATAATTTAATAGAAAGATAAAATAATCTTAAATTAATAAGAAGAATTCAAGTACACGTTGAGGGGGCAGGATATGAGAAATAATAAATATGGTTGAAGTTATATTCCAATGTCTCATTGGAATCCAGTGCAAAGATTTCGTGATGATCGCTGCCGATCAGACGTTGACACAGAATGTTATTTTATTGAAAAACGGTGAGAATGTTTTGTTTAATCTGAGAGTATATTGACGGAGTCAACGATGCATTTGTCTACCATACAACCTCATGAGAAAAAAAACCACTCCATTACACGAGGTCATTCATTTAAAAATGTTAATAACAAACAGGAACTGGTTAGGAAAATGTCTGTCGGTAAGTAATAAAGTGGTTTCGCTCGATATCGTGATAGCCGTCATCATTTCACCATGAACGTCATCCACCGCAGTACGGTCGCGGCGACCTCGCTCAGGTATTTATTATCTCTACACTGATAACATATTTATCAAGCGATCTTAGAATAGTTATGAGTCTCGTCTAGTTAAAGGTAAAATAAGTCCTAATTTTGAGACCTACAGATACAGATTTTAAACTTATAACACTAAATTTTATAGTTTAAAAAATTTTAAAAAAATTTAACACATGTGAATATTTTAAGAGTCTGTAAGAAGAGATATTAAAGTATTGATTATAGAAGGCAGCCAAAGCTTCAAATGAAAACACACTCATGATGCCCTCGGCCAATATTATAGACCTAGGACACCCAAAGAGCTGTTATTGTACCCAAAGACTGTGTAAATATTCCTAACATAACAGATACGTATCACTTACCAACAGATGAGGGTCTGGTCTGTCTCATCACTTAAGTGTATTAAAAGCGTAAATAGGGAAATGTATATCTTTTAAGTTTTCCTTTAAGATGCTCATAAAATTTTCAACATATCCGATACCATCGTGATGGGCGTAAACGGTAACCTCGGCGATACGACGCAGTTCGCTCAGTTCGTGACGAAGAACTCGCAGCTGTACAAGATGAGGAACCAGTACAACCTCGACACCAACTCCGTGACGCACTTTGCGAGGAATGCCATGGTGGAATCGTTGCATTCCGGGGTAAGTAGTGTACATCGCTTAATTAAATCTCTAATAAAAATGATACTGTTGCTGGATAACGGTAATTGACAGTGATGTCTCCAAGCAAAGGATATTATTTGCTAAGGACTGCAATTAAGAGCTTTTAATTATATGAGTGTACTATTTATCATTAGATATGTGGCTATTTGTCGTACATTATCACACTCTCAATGAGAAGTCGCCCACTGTTGAGCACAAACTGTATATTGATCGGTCCTGCGCTCCCCACCTGCCAACATTGTCGTTTCCTTAATGAATAAAAAAAAATTGTTGCTATAAATAGTAACTGATGACAACACTCAAGTAAATATAATAGAAATGAACAGAAATTGAAGGCAAACTACTGTAATGTACAATCAAATGTAAATTAAGAGGTATCGTTAGGAAATAAGGAAATTAATACAATAAATGTACGGTCAATGAGAACAACGAAGATATCTATGAAAGAAGGAATAATATACGGAATAAATGTAAAAAACGGTATGAAATATATTGGGGAGAATGAATGTACAGATGAAATAGAACAAAAATGGAGAAGAAGACAAAGATGTGAGATCCAATCCATTACAAAGGGGTAACGATTTAAAATACATAAGTATAAATAAATAAAGTAAATAAAAAAAGTAAATATCTAAGTGTGAAGATCTATCTTGTAGTCTCCGACTAACCAGAATAAGACCAAAGTAAGCCTTAGCTGTCGTAAGAGACTAAGAGTCTGGGTCTAAAACCCATCACGGTTTTAGAAGTGGGGACCTCTAACGCTCAATAAGCGAAACCACTTAATGTGTTTTCGTTCTTACTGTATCTTACTCAAGGTACTGAGTAACGTATGGCGCTTCTTTGAAATGTTTTATGCTAAATTGAAGAGCTTCGGTGCGGCAAAGATCTCGAAGTTCTTCCTAATGCGCTGAAGAAGACCTAGAAAAGAAGAAATATTTCAGGTAACCCTGATTTAACACTGGGAGCCACTAAACAAAAAGTTTTATAATAGGTATAGCCTGGATAATATGTTTTATAGTGTATGAGAGAGAAGAGAAAGGTGTACGAGTTCTCGCACAAAAACTCACGAGACCCAAACCAACCTCACTAGCTCGTGGTGGACCCTGCTCATAAAACAAAAGAGGCTCTGGCTCTCAGTAACCAATCAGCGTGGTGGGAAATTGCCAAAATCCCCTTCAAATGGACTTTTAGAAACGAATGTCGCGGAAAGCTGCTGGATGCGGGCAGCGCAGGACCGATCGATGTGGAAATCTTTGGGGAAGGCCTATGTCCAGCAATGGGCTGATGATGATGAGAGAGAGAAAAAAAATCTTGATAATTTTTCATACGTAAATAAGAATTGTACAGGTTCAATAAATTCTACAGACACCGAACATGATAAATATTCTGATCGGCGGATGGGACAAAGAGAAAGGCTGCCAACTGTACACGATGGACTTCCTGGCGTCCTGCCACCAGATCCCGTACGCGGCTCACGGCATCGGCGGGTACCTCAGCTGGGGCATATTGGATCACCACTATAAACCTAGTAAGTAGTAACCTTATAGTTTATTATAAGATAAAACGTCTGCCGTTACCATAAAGTATTACTTAAGTTATTTCAACAGTGTCTCCAACTAGCTGGTCGCCTGATGTCATGATATGTTCATCATCATCAGCCGTGGGACGTCCACAGGACATATGCTTTCCCCGAAGATCCCCACATCCCCACGGAACACAGTAATGTTACCACACTTCTGTTCGGCGGTAGGAATAGGATCTTCGATGGTCTCCAGCAACAGAGTCCTACCAATAGTAGTTGCGATTATTTTATGTAAACATTGCGATTATCAGATTTGACGGAGAAAGAGGCCTATGAGGTCCTGATAACATGCGTGCGCGAGATCCACCAGCGGGTCTTCATGAACCTGGCGAACTTCGAGGTGAAGAGCATCTCAGAAGACGGTATTAAGCAGCTGCCCACAATCAGCGCAGTGTCAACAGTTTTATAGGTTTGTGCTATTTTCTGTTAAACTACAAAGTTTTGGATATTGCTTATTATTGTTTTATTTATACTGATGGTTTACGACAATAACATTATATATTTATATTGTTATTATTACCAAACCTTAAAACATTACGAACAAATTGACCCGTGTCAGAAAAATTTTATTTCTAAATTTTTCGTGTCATTCAAACATTCATTATTATCATCATTATCAGTCTAAAGATTTCCACCTAGATCGGGTAGGGATTCATATGGGGGGATTTGGGTCATTACCCACCACGCTGTTTCAAAGCAGATAAGGCCACGAGCAGGTAAGGTTAGCTTGGAACCCATGAGTTGTTGTGCGGTAACCTTTAAACCCCCCACTCAAAGAGTATTAAATGTAAAAAGGTAGTATAACTTTCATGTTGTTAGAATTTTATAACCGATGGAGTAATTAAGGGATAAAGTAGGAACATAATTATACATTGACTAACTGTTCCCCTCCCACTCTGATGACCGTAATATAGAATTAGATCTGAACTGAAATTTAGTCCTGAAATTTGTCAGAAAAATTCCCGCCTGACCGAAACCCTTCACCCGCGGACACCTTCCCATTATTAACACCCCCGCGATCCCTTTGGGAACGAAATTGGAAAAGAGAACCTCTAAATGGCTGAAGCAATATCTATATACAATTTCTCAAAATTAAATTTGAAAAATTAAATTTTTAATTCCAAAACTTTGAGACTTAAAGACTCATCTTTAAGTCTCAAAGTTTTGGAAATTTCGTGAGGAGGCAAAGAATCTCTAGATATCCAGTGTACTGTCATATATTAGGGGGACCGGAAAGTAATGTCGTTTTCTTACGCTAAATACAAACACATACATTTTTAACGAGTCTTTATTTTTAATCAATGATGTATTCCCCATCATTGTCAATAACCTTTTGCCATCTAGTGAGTAAATTTTCAATCCCTGATCGATAAAAATTAATTGGTTTTTCGGCAAAATATCTAGAGATGGCATTTTGGATATCATCCAAATTTGCAAATGTTTTGCCACTTAAAAAGTGTTGCAGCGCTCGGAATAAGTGGAAATCCGATGGTGCAACATCGGGCGAATATGGTGGATGAGGCAGCACCTCCCACCCCAATTCATTAATTTTTTCTAGAGTTCGCCTTGCGCAGTGCGGTCTTGCATTGTCATGTTGGAGAATGACGCCTTTTCGGTTGACAATCGCTGGCCACTTTTCAATTAAAGATTGATTGACTCGCTGCAATTGTTCGCTGTAGAGGTCTGCAGTAACAGTTTCTCCAGGTTTCAGTAATTCAAAATGAACAATGCCGCGAATACTCCACCAAACACACAAAAGCGCTTTTTTGGGGTGTAAACCTGGCTTAGCAGTACTCCGAGGGATTTCATTTGGAGAGAGCCACTGCCTTTTGCGTTTTGGGTTATCATACAGGACCCATTTCTCATCTCCTGTGATCAAGCGATCAAAAAACGCTTCTGTGTTGTGTCGTTGAAGCAATAAGTTGCATGTGATTGATCGGTTAGCCTTATTCTGTTCGGACAGATTATGCGGGACCCAAACACCTGCTCTGCTTACTTTTCCAATCTGCTTCAAATGTTCTTGGATGGTCGACCAAGGTTTGTTGAGACTGTTTGACAATTCCTCGATCGTCTGACACGGATTTGCTTCCACTTCCGCCCTTAACACGTCGTTGTCTAACGCTGATGGTCTTCCTGATCGATACGAGTCGGAAAGATCAAAATTACCCGATTTGAACTTGGAAAACCACCTTTGGCATTTACGAATGTCCAGTGCATTTGGATAAACATCGCAAATGTTTTTGGTAGCAACTGTTGCGTTATTTCCCTTGCGAAACTCAAAGAGCATGCAATGCCGGATGTGTACCTCTTCTGGTATTTGGCTGGCCATTTTACCCAAAATTACAAAAAAAAATTGTAATTCAATTGTCTATAAGTAAAGAAATCACTATAACCTCACAATGTCTTTGGTACGCCTCTGAACAAAACAATGAGCTGACAAATGACAATCAAGTATTGGCATGCGCAGAAACGACATTACTTTACGGTCCCCCTATTATCAGTTTAGTTTTTGGTGAGGCATTCAAAAAATCAATATCTATACAATAATGCTTTAACATGGAAAATTACTATATTTAATTACTTCATTGATCCAAAATATCTATTATCTTATAATTACACTAATGGATTCTATACGAGAATTGGATTTTTTTCTAATAGACCTCTAATTAGTTAATAATTGTAGAGGTGAGCATGTGGAGAGTACTAACGATGATTTGGTTGTAAAACCCGGTCAGCGCGGTGGCCACGGTGCGTTAACTCGAAAGTGAAACTTATTTTAGTTTCATGTGGACGCTGGAGAAGCTGATAAATGTGTCGACTTCGAAAGTCTGAAGGTTTTAAAACAATTAAAAAATTATATCTGAGAGAAGTACGATTGTTGTCTCTTTGACAAACGATAATGTAACAGCAACCTCTAATGAGTACTTGTGTATGATAAGTATTTGTGATCTATCATCATCATCAGCCGATAGACGTCCACTGCTGGACATAGGACTCTCCCAAAGATTTAATCGTAATCTCTGATCTGATTAAGTCATCACATAATCACCTTAACTTAGGCGTAAACAATAAAATTTTGGGAGAAATATTGTTACTACTGTCTAAAGGTCAGCTAAGAATTGATTTTACAAAATTCCTTCGCGGAAGGGTGTTACAGGGTTATGAGTAAAGCTGGCAGAAAATAGTATTTAGTAGGTAACTCTTGCTGGAAACGTCTGCTCAGATATCACTGCAGCATCTAATTTTGTCTCCAAGTTGTACTGTGCGAGTCTCCTAAATTTAAAATTACTGCGAAACAGCCAGCGAGCGCAACCTGATACTGTGACCCCAATCAGCCGGAATTATGTTTATTTCTGGATCTGATATTTATAACTAATAACTCTGGAACCATAAGCCTTAAGGTAATTTGGTAGGAATAATCGTTTTGCCGAGTATACAGCAGATTTGAACGAATTTACGTCTTTACTGTCAGCTTTATAAAAAGACTCAGTGACCCAAAGGGCAATGGAGAAGGCTATGCTCGTAGTTTCCCTACGCAATCGAATCAGAAATGTGGAGACCGCAGAAGAACTAAGGTTATCGACATAGCCAATGAGATTGCTAGACTAAAGTGTCCGCGGGTAAGGCACATTGCTCGAAGGACCGATGGTCGATGGGGCAGTAAGGTCCCCGAGTGGCGCCCGCGTAACGGTAGATGTAGCGTTGGGAGGCCTTCCACAAGGTGAACTGACGATCTGGGGAGAATCGCGGGAACATACTGGATGCGACCAACGCGAGATCTATAGCGATCAGTTGATGTCTATCGGCTGATGATGAACGGATTTTACGAAATCACCAGCATAGCGGACGGGAAACAAGTAGTAAATAAATTATAATATAAAGATGCAGTGGTATTATCATATTATTTATCTATATTTTGATACTGGCCAAGTTCTCTTTTTCAAGGTTATCTAATCGGGCTGAAGACTCGCAAAATGTATATGGAGATGGCAGTGTAAATAGATCTTGAAGCCGTCACAGGGTGATAACTTGTGACGCACGATCTCCTTATTATCGGCACGGCCTCACAGATAACGAATATAACAAAACTATGTATATATATATATAATACACGATGCTAATACCTTAAACTGCTAAATTACAGTTTGAAGAAGGCAATTCATGATTGTGTACATTCATTTGGTAGTTCTAGATAATATTCTAAAGAATTGGACCCATTTGGAGAAGGTTAGAATTATGTACATTGTTCGATACATCTCTCTTCACCAAAACTCTTAAACTTAACAAAGTCAAAGACTTATATTTTCATGTATTTTTGCTAAGATAACATTTGTTCCTGATATACTTAGAAACTGCTGAAACAATTTTAACCGGACACAGACAAAAACTGAGGAAATAAAAGTTTATGTAAACTATACAGGAGCAACATAAAAGGACTTTGCCAATAAACTGCCAGATCCAACTGGCATGGGCAGCGTTCGGGAAACTTCGTAAGGTCTTTTCGGTCCAAAATCCCTCATTGCTTGAAGACCAAAAGATTTGAACAGTGCGTGTTGCCAATGATGACCTACGACTCCGAAACATGGTCGCTAACTATGGGTTCATAATAGAGCTAACAGTCACACAGTGGGCGATGGGTAGAGCGATGATTGAAGTATTTGCGTGATCGAATGAGAAATGTGAAGATGCGCGAAGAACCAGGATTACTCATAGAGCCTTACGAGTCGCGAAGCTAAAGTGGCAAGTAGAACCGATGGATGTTGGGGCCTTAATGGCAGACCCAACACTAAATGGTCACAGGACATATAAAAAGAATCGCTGGGAGCCACTGGATTCGAACAGCGCAAGACGTTGCTTTGTGGAACACATTACAAAAGACCTACGTCCAGCGGTGGACGTCCATCTGTCGAAGTGATGATGGTGTATCATCATCATTTCGACAGATGGACGTCGCACGAGCAGGACAAAGTATGACTTAGATAGTAGTACATATATGTTTAGTATACTAAGCAAGCTACTTTATTTACTATGTAAGCGATAACAATCAGTTCGTAAAATACAAAGAGCTATTCCTAAACCCTGACTTGTGGTTTAAATGTTGGTTCGTGACGTTTTCACTGCTGACGATAACAACCGCAGGAAGTGATAATTAACAATGTTAACATTGTAAAATAATTTTTATTACCACTTTTTAAATACATGCAGTAGCCGAAGTTCACAGATGCAAAATCATTGTTAGTCCTCTCTTACTAGTGACGACTAAAATTGGTCTTGTGGAAAAGCATCACCATCAGCCATTAGCCAATAGATGTCCACTGCTAGACATAGGCCTCCCCCAAAGACCTCCACATTGATCGCATCCAGTGAAATACTTTATATTATAGAAAATTCATATCAAAAATTTACTAGAGTAGTCATTTCTCGTGCTCTTAGTAGCTTCTATGAGAGTATGTATTGCATTGTCCGTCTAGGTAGGTATCACCGTTGGGCCTACTGCAACCGACAAACAATACTGTGCGAACATTACTGTGATCCGGTTTAAAAGGTGTTGTAGCTATCACTAGTGGTAGTATCTGTATTACCGGTCGTTCTCATAGTATCTCTGTTATATCGTTCGGTTCTGCGCTGCCCGCATTCAATAGCTTCCCGCGACTTTTGTTTGTGTATTCATATGAAGGGAATTGGGACATTTCCTCCTACGCTGGCCTAATGTGGTTTAATGGGATCCAGAGCCCCGTTTGTTGATTAGCAGTGTACACCACAAGCAATCAAGGTTGGCTTTTGTCCTATAAGTTGTTGCACTGGACTTCATACACCTCATACACCTTCGCGGATGATTTTAATAGTGGATAAGTTAGTACGCTTTACCACTTCACGACTTAACATCAAGTGGGATCAAAGTAAAGCGTTAACTTTGTTGATTAAAAAAAAAAATACTCCGTGCGAACAGATTCCAGTTACGAGTCGCTAAAGTGAAATGAAAATTCATTGTGCATACAAAGCAGAACAATTGCGGCGATGCTAATGCCGAACGAATAGTTTTGTTTCTTTTTTAAATGTTTTTTTTTTCTTTAAAGTACGAATACGTTATTATCTCGTACGTCTGTATAAACGTTTTCGCTAAATGTTTGCATTCACACAGCGCCCATTTGCGTTGTGTAACCTGTTTGTCTCCAACAAACAAAGCGCTCGCGGCCGGCGGCGACAACCACTTGCCGGTTATCGTCTGCACCGATGTTACATTACGATAACTTAAACACTTTACTATCTATAATGATTCCTTGTATATATACTAGAAAGTGACACATTTAATAATACTTCATTTTAAGGGCTGTAAAGCGTGTCTCATTACATGAGAAACTAGTTCTTTGCCCGCTTTGCTGACGATAATATAAGACTAAGTAGTAGTGTAGTAAAACTTTCTTTCTCTGGCAAAGTGACAGGAAGAAGTCTGACCAGATCCGCTAAACATTCGATTACACAGTCTATAATGATCTTCGAGTAGCCGGAGATAGGAACGAGATGACGAAACATCATGACCCTCAAACAAGAGGAATGCCATTTGAGGAGGAAGTCACTTTCTACAGCAACCGTTACCGCATAAATAGAAATGAAAATTTTTATAAAAGATAATTAGTAATAAAGTAATGAAGGATCTATGAAATAAAAAAAAAATAAATGTCCTATAACCATCTAGAAACATTCTGAGTCGAATAGTCATGTTCCCACGTCGATACGTTCACTAGTTTTCACGTGATTGGCGGACAAAGAAAATCCATTTTTATTATATATACATAGATTTTCACTTGTCTAAAGACAGATCACGTTATCTCTTACACCATAAGTCCTGGAGACTGGAAAGGTTTTGGTGGTAATATTCCTTTTGCAGATATAGGGTAGGTGAGAAAGGATTTTGAAAAGTTCCTTCTGCGAAGGGAGTTGCGAGGATGTTACGGCCAGCAAAGCGACCAGGGAACATCTGGTTTTAACTATTTACTATCACATTACCCCTCTAATATATATTATAAAAAAATATTACTCGGTAATAACCATCATTAACTATCAAGTTATAGACCGGAATATCATGGCCTATGTCTGGCAGTAGACTTCTATCGGCTGGTGATGATATCGTCATTGGTAGAAGCACTGCTCTATAGGGCTTAAGCTTTCAAGTACTGAGGAATGTAGAACGAAAAAACCATATGAAATTTCCTGAATGCTGCCCAATATTAAATCTATTTATATGGGAATGGTGGGCCAATGAGCGAACGGTTCACCTGGTGGAAAGTGATCACTGACGTCCATAGACAGTGTCAATACGAGAAGGGTTGCGGCTGCGTTTCTTTGAAGTAAATGTGGAATAGTACTACGTTTGGACTTTTATTAAAATACTTAAATAGCTCGATTATATATAAAATCGATATCGATCCGATATTAACGGCGCATCACTATTGCGGTCGCAAACAATCCAACCATAAATATAATATATAACATTGGTTATATATATTATATTTATATATATATATATTAATATCGTACATTGTTCTGTAGGTGACTTTACATGGAAATTTTTAAAATCGATAATTTCTTATTTAAAGTTTGCGTGTCTGTTAGTGATGAGTAAAATTGGTCTCAGTCTTGCAGTCCAAGACCGAGACCGATACCAAGATTGTTTAATTCTTGGTCTTGTTCCCCCTTTCTAAAAGATTTCCAATTATATGAGGTATTTGTAATGCGGACACAGTAGTGTAAACACTTTTATTCTGTAGACATAACATTCGCAGAAAGCGACTAAAAATACCGCACTTTCATATAATTTGATATATGACACACCGCGCCTTTGTTTATAGCTTTGAGATAAAATAAATGATTACTGCTGCAGAGTAAAGAAAATTTCATAACAAATATATGATCAGCCGACAAGTGCAAATATCGATGAGTTTTCGCAACAGACGTACGTTATATAACACCGGCATGCGTGCCGGAGGTGCGCAGGTTCGAACTCGGGCTGGAATGTGGCAACAGTCAATCGCTCCAACGAGCAATGTCGTCATTCACTTGCTGATGCGTTAAAGAAGATTGTTTTTTCTTCTTTAATGAAGAATTTATTCTTCTCTAGAATGCGCTCCATCTCAATATCAGAACTGTAACTACAGTAACCCCTATAACAGGGTTTGCGGAAGAACTGTTCGGTGTTATCCCGTGACCCTCGTGAATACTGTCGGAAGTGATTGGAATACCGCGTGAAGCGTTTTAGTCGGTTGGAGTCCGACACTACCCCGTCGCATTAGTTCCGGAGTGTGTTCCGTTAGCATTTCGTTACAAAGGTTAAAAAAAAAGTACAACAGGGTACTCTTATAACGCGTTTTCAATCTCAGGCATAACACGGGTATTCCCCTATAAACGCGGGGATTTCCCACATTATATTTATGTATTGGGAAATTTGAATTGATTTGTACAGTTCATAATTAATAATTAATTGAAATCTACTGTTTTTGGTTCATATACATAAGTTTATTTTATTTAAAATGTTCTTAGTTCAGTTTGATTTTAACAAAACGTACATATTTTGTTTATATTGTATAATATTTTCTGAAATTTGATTTAGACCTTCTTTAGCGAGAAAAGTTAAAAGTTGATGATTGATACGCAACGCGTTATACGGGATCGAGAATCGCGTAATACGCGAGTACTCCTATAACGCGTTTTCCTACAACACGAAATTAATTTACCGTGTTATAATGGAGATTACTGTAAATGATTTACTTTTAAGTAGAAAGTGCGAGAAGTTTTCCTCAATGAAATTAGAATTGAATCGTCTTTGAAATAATTCATAATATTTTGTATTTATACACACACACACACATATATGTGTTTGTTTTTGTATGTGCATTATACTTGTATTTATTTTTTGTATCTACCTCAACATCTCTGCATTAGCTGAGGTAGACTGGAACACAATGCCGACGGCCTTAAATCCACCCTTAATACGATGTGAATGAAGTTATATAAATAGATAAATAAATAAGAATTGATGCGATAAACAAGGAAAGAGTAGTTAGGCATAGCGGTACCTTGTACAGCTATGAATAGTATTAAACGAAGGTTAGGTTCTGGAAAACCCAATATAGCTATATTGTCAATATTTCTACGACATGAAGTATTTTGTGTCTGTGGGCGAGCGACAAGCAAAAGTCCTACAGCGCCCTTCGCAACACGCACTCAGAGTGCTGTTGGGGTTGTCTCGCCTTTGTCAGCATCAGGGATGTTTGCTCGGTTGCCTCCATGCCACGATGCATGGAAGATGCACAACCTTGGTGAGCGAGGTGCGAGCTAGCTTCACAACCATTCAGGAGATGATTGCCTGTACACCAGATTGTATGTCGATCACTGCCTAAAGCTAATATATATGTTGTTGGCGAGCCACTTTACACACGAAAATATCTATATGTATTGTTACTAACATAGTTATTATGTTACTAAAAAATTATGTGCATAATTTGAGCTTGAAATAGTTATTATTATTATTATTTGTTACTCTACGTAACTGTATAAAAAAATGTTTTTTTTTTGTATTTAACGAAACGATATAAGGCAGATGTTCAACTGATGGTAAGTGACGCAACTGCCTATAACAAAGAAGCACTAGTTAAGATACCATATACTGGATCACGTTGTGCTCATCGCCTGATAGGTAAGATGATGAGTGTCGTTACCCCAGTAATTACACCAGCTACAGCACCCTTTAATTCGGAACACAGTAACATGTGCATACTGTTTGTCGGCTGCAACATAGCCTTCCCAATACTGTGAAGTATTTGTTGTCATTGCCATCCTTGATTGGCAAATGCAGTACAGCAATAGTCACAGGAAAAACCATTCCACAAAAATGTTTCCTGTAAGGCGGCTTTAACAAGCCAAAGCGAAGAGATGATGCTGTGGATAGGACTTATTACACAGTTTACTGGTGGTAGGTATCTGTGGGGGTGTAAGGGGTTCCGGCCAAGATCTTACGGAGTCCATGTCAACCTCACCTGCACGTGGTGCACCCTGCTGAATAACAGAAGACGCTCTGACCATCCACCAAAATGCATTGAGCCAGCGTGGGTGGGTTACTGTACAATTCCCCTCAATGAACTCTACGATGTGGAGATCTTTGGAGAGAGCCTACGTCCAGCAGCAGACGTCTATCGGCTGACCATAAGGTCTCTGTTGTCGGAGTCCGTCTAAGTAGATACCACCGCAGCTCCTCTGCACGCGATAAACAACACTGTGCAGACATTACTGTGTTCCGGTTTGAAATGCGCTGTAGCTATGTAATTACTGACGTAATGAGACTAAACATTTTGTGTATCAATGCGACAAGCGCAATGTGTTGTAATGTATGCATATCACTTACCATCAGGTGAATGTCTTTCGTCGATTCGTTGTATAAAAAAAATCAATTTTATTTATGTATTAGGCACATGGGGAGTAAGGGGTTCTGCAAGACAACTTACGGAATCCAAGCCAACCTCACCACCTCGCGGTGTACCCAGCTAAGCAACAAACGAGTCCCTGACTCCCACCAACCCGCATTGGACCAGCGTGATGGGAAATGGTTCAAATCCTCCCAGCCTTACCCCTACAAACGACGTTACCTAGTGCTCGTCGATATCGAGAGCCATGCTGACTGTGGACCGATCTATGTGCAGATCCTTGGGGAGAGGCCTATGTCCAGCTGTGGACGTCCGTCGGCTGATGATGATGATTACATACAGATGTATAAACTCCGTTATATGAACAAATCTTTACATAAACTAACAAGAGTACAAACATTCGGCGGACATAATAATTACGTTAGCAATTGTCTATTCCACAATGGACCTTGAAGTGGATTTATTCAGACGAAAAAAAAAAAGAAATCGTAATGTACGAGTTTACTCACACTACACAGTTATTTGGTAACGAGCCTGTTTTGAATACAGCACATGTGTGGCCCAGGGTACGAATTCATTACTTCAATATAAAATTGTAACAATGTACCAACTAGTGATGAGCAAAGCGAGAATAACACTAATGCTTGGACAATCTTGTTCTGGTTTGTTCGGTCTTGGTCTTGAGTATTCATCATCAGCCGCAGACGTCCACTGCTGGACGTGGGCCTCCTGCGACCTTCAGTCAGCACTGTCTCTGGCTTCGTCGGTTACCAAGGGCCGTCGTTTGTAGATTCATGATTGGTGGATTAGGACTATTTCCCATCACACTGGCCCAATACCGGTTGGTAAGAGCCAGAGCCTCGTTTGTTGGGTACCAGGGTGCACCACGAGCTGGTGAGGTTGGCATTGGTCCCGTGAGCTGTTGTGCGGGAACCCTTACATTTACTTGCATATTCATATTAGATGGTTTTAACTCATCACAACGGAATTTTTATTTATTGTTTAGTCTAGCACATTTGGTCTTCTTGATCTTGATCATCACGTCTTGGGCTTGGTTTTGCTCTTTATCAAGACTAAGACCAGTTCTACTCATCACTAGCTCCAACCTGCTCGTTCCGACAGAGATAAAACACAAGTTGCGCGCAGATAAATAAATAAAACTAAAGCATTTCAAGTATTTCTTTTTAAAAACTAATTGCCGCGGTTTCTCTTTTTTATTAGTTTTTTTTTTATCTACCGTCAAAAAATAATGCTGCTGTGGTAGTAGATTTACTAGATGAGGATGGTAGTAAGCCAAGCGTGCTAACCTAACCGACAATAGCATACCAACCAAGCATAGTAGTTACATGAAGATTAACAGTTAATTTAACCTTTAAAAGAACTTCACCTATGTTTTAACCACATTCCATTGCAGTTAAGTTTTATCTTATGCTTTAACCACCATAATAAAACCCGCACCTTCCACAGCCTTGACAGTTTACATCTTAGTTAACCGTGAAAAATGTAAATGGAGAAGGTTTAAATCAAAATATGAACAGGTAAATATTATTAGTTAGACTTGTTGTTCCTCGCCTGCTTCGCTGGCTTTAACACCCTCGCATCACCCTTTAGTGGGGGTGATTTTGTGAAATCCGTTCTCAACAGTATCCTAAATGGCAGAAGCAATATCTCTACCAAATTTTGAGTATTTAAATTTAATAGTTTCTGAGATTTGATAAATCTATCGATATCTCTATATAGATAAAAGGTTTATAAGTTAGGTCTCTGTTGCCGGAGACCCACAGTACTGTGCAAACATTACTGTGTTCCCGTTTGAAGGGCGTTGTATTTAGACTAATTACTGGGCTAACTAGACAACATCCTATGTGTCAAGACGACGAGTACAATGTGGTTCTGTATATATCATCGTGACCAGCGTCACGTTGTTATGAGCAGGCGTCTCACTTACCTTAATATGAAATTTCCGTTCGTCTCGTCGCATAATTAATTAAAAAAAAAAATAATACAGGCAAATGTTTAAAACTTAATGGCATATTACCTCAGTAATAATTGAAAGATATCACCAAATTGCACACTATGAAGCACAAGAAGCTTCTCCGTCAGTGTATTACCACAGTCACAGATACTTGGTTCAGTTGCAGAGTTTAATTAACGGTTAAATATTGCAGTAGTCGCGGTTAGTGGTAACGCGAGAGACGCGGGCGCGCGAGGCCGGTGCGCATGCGCGGATGGCGGGAAGCCTCTTATCACGAGCCTTCACTGATAATACTTTAACCACGCAGCAAGGCTTTAGTGGATTCTTTTTTTTTTATTAGTCACTATTAACCTTGACACAAAGAGGAGCTGTTACAAGTTCAACTGATGTATCTGTGTGTAACTATCTGGTGACATAGTCCATAAGATTGTTAATCTCAAGAGCCAACGGACAGGACACATCGCTCGAAGTACTGACAGCCGAGGCACCTGGTCCAAGTCCATGTACCAAGGCGACTGCGTACCGGAAGACGCAGCCTTGATAGATCTTTTACTTAGTAATCCGACGATCTGGTGATCTTTGGGGAACTGTGGTACAGTAGTTACTAAATATTTAGGTTCATAATTGTTGTCTTGTTCATAAAAATCTGTGAACCTTTTTGATCACGTAAATTTTAATATATTTTTTTTATTTATTATGGTATACCACCACAGTATCATAGATAATTATAATGTACCTGAAGATGGTGAAATGTGCTCGGCTGAGATACTACGAATACATATTTATAAGGTGATGGTGGTAGTTATCAGGTTCGTTACATCTCTACGTATCTATTAATAGCAGCAATATATAATTAGACTTTAAATTTGTCTGAAATATTCCTTGGAGAGTAACCGCAACTGTGAATGACTTCCTATAGCAACCGTTACCATAGCAACCGCTTGAATAGTACTAAATGAAAATGTTTGCAAAAGGTAGAAATAAAATGATGAAGGTTCTATAAGAGTCAAAAAATAAATAGCCTATATTCATATGCAGTTCATTCCTCGTCGAATAGTCATGTCTCGTGTCAGTACGTTCACTAGTTTTCACGTGATTGGCGAACATAGGAAATCGATTTTCATTATATATTGAAGCTATACCATAAAGAAATAGAGGCTCTACAGAATATCTGTCACTAAATTAAACATGTAAGCATATCTATTACTCATATTCCTAAACAGCTTTGTGCAAACACTGCTGTGTTCCGGATTGAAGGGCCCTATAGCTGATGAAATTACTAAGGTATTGAGATTTTACATCTTATGTCTTAAGGCGACGAATACTAATGTGGGACAGTGTTTAACAGTCTAACTAGCGCAAGGTGGTATCAGCAGGCTTATCACTTACCATTAGGTGAATGTCCTGAGAGTCGCTTTGTTTAATTAATAATTATCGGTCGAGATTAATTATTAATAACAATGTCCGGACATGTCGTGTGGACATCCTATTCAAAAGTGAGATGAATGAAATGAAAGCACACACGAGCAAGTGGATGTAACGCGCCGCGCCGCTGAATGGAGCTAAGTGACGCTGAACCAAACCAGTCGCGGATGTTTGTCACGATTCCACTCAGCACAGCATCACTGAACATTTTAGCTGGCAGATGAAGATCTTCTTAATGCCTCGGTAAGAAGTCGAAAAGTCCAGCGCTGCGTACATCCAGCGCCTTCTCGCTACCATCACCAAACCGTTGGTCCAGCTAGTTGTATACCAGCACAGCGTTATCAAATACACGATTGCCGTGTTAGGATCTAGCTGCTCCATCAGCCGTCAGTCCTTCGAGCGATGTGTCCTGTCCATTGCAGGATTAGCAATCTTTTGGATTATGTTGGTGACCTTAGTTCTCCAGCGGATTCTCATTTGATCGCGCAGGGAAACTCCGAGCGTAGAGCCCTTTCACTCGAACGGCTGTTTCATCTGATGGTAAGTTATCCGCCTGCCTGATATATGTTGCTCCACATTGCGCTCGTCGAGAGACATAACATGTTGAGTCTCGTTACCACAGCAATTACACTAGCTACAACGCCCTTCTAACCAGAACTAAGAAACGTTTGCAGACTACTGTTGGACGGTAGATATAGGCGCTGCGGTGGTACCTACCTAGACGGTCTCCGGTAACTGAGATCTACCACCAGCATATGATGATGACGTGAAAAAATTTTATGCGCTAAATGAAAATACTTTCACTAAGTATAAATAGTGTACTTTCTCTGTTTACTATCGTGTGCTGCAGTTTTATAGGCAACTGGATTTTTTTTTACATTTTGTAATGTCTCGTTACCAGCGCTCGTTCATCTCGGTCTAATTACAGCCATATATTACTTTTTTTATACATATGTCAATGAAATAGATTTAATTAATATAGATAATTATCTGTTTTTTTTTTTTGTGTACCGGTCTTTACAATTAAACTAATCAATAACTCATCATAACATCATCAAATTTAATGAAGCTAATTTAGGCTTATGGTTCCTGAACTAGGAATTTAACCTGTATCTCATGATATAGTGCCCCACTTAGGAGGTGCAAGGGGTCCCGCACAACAACTCACAGGACCCAAGCCAACCTCCTCTGCTCGTAGTGTAGCCTGCTAACCAACAAACGAGGCTCTGACCCCGAATCCTACATAGGAACCCCTACAGACGACCAGCACTAATGCACGGCGGTGCCGGAGACCATGCTAGCTGCAGGTGACGTGGAGATTTTTGCGGGAGGTCAATATCCAACAGTGGAAGACAATCGACTGATGATGATGAAACTCTTAAATATAGAAATTACATTTTTTTTTTTTTTTTTATATAGTCACGCCTTTTTCCCAGTAGGGGTAGGCAGAGGTGAATAAACACCCACATTTCGCCAGATGTGGTCAGATTAGGTCCAGTGTAACAGGGGGCGAGCCTGTTGCCACTTTATTGGGAACACCACACACACACACAAAGATGATATCAGTGTGCGGGTTTCCTCACGATGTTTTCCTTCACCGTTTTTGTATCTCGCTGTTGTAACTAAAGTTCACAAATGTACATAACTTAAATATTAAGTCATTGGTACATGCCGAGGTTTGAACCCGCGACCTTCAGAATGAAAGCCGCACGCTCTAACCATTAGGCCAGCGAGCTAGAAATTACAACATTGCTAAAATTTATGTTATATATATAACTATGCTTGTTTTGCGCGCAGTATGGCTGTTACTGATAAACAGGGTCGAAAGTACCAATTCCACCTCGTGACCCCTCAACGAGGCCTCTCGCTGTCCATCTCGCTATGGTTATATGCGTTAGTACACGTTAGGGTTTTAGCAGTTAAATGTCCGGCATAACCCTTCTGTTGCCCCCTACAGCAGAAGGGTATCCAATGTAGGATTTCCACGGAAAAAAAAGTAGGGTGTCGCTTTAGTCCTAACCTACCTAAGATAAGTATTGTCTATGATTATAACTTATGAATGTAAATTAATGTGGTCTAAATAGAAAAATTCTCCTTTCTACATTTCCCATTATTAATATTACATGTAAAAGATGAAAAGAGTATGTGTGGAACTGAGAAGTTTCGGACTAAGGAAGTCATTCATATCATCATCATCATCAGTCGATAGATTTCCACTGCTGGACACAGGCCTCCCCCAAAGATCTCCACATACAGTCAGCACGGCCTTGGGTACCGTTGGGCACTAGAAGCTGTCGTATGGCCACCACGCTGGCCCATTGCAGGATGGCGGGAGCCAGAGCCTCGTTTGTTGATTAGCAGGGTTCACCACGAGCAGGTGAGGTTGGCTTGGGCCCTCGTGAGTTGTTCTGCGGAAGCACTTACACCTCCATGTCATTCATATACCATCTATGATATACAGATTTTTCGCTTCCTGTCAATTTGTTCCCACGAGACGTGATGCAAGCCATATGGAAATAAACTTACATGAGCAGAACTGTTGGAGATTCAAGAAGCCAATATGCCGCGTATCCACAGATGGTATGCCCTTCCGAGTTTCACTAACGATTAAGGACTTGATACAAGGAATGCTACCAGCCTTGCGCATTGGAACGGGAAGTGGAAACGGTGAGCAATGTACTTTTTGTGTTGTTTCCAACTCTAATTTGTTACTATTTCCTCGCAAATATGTTATTTTCGAAATGGAATGATTAAGCGCTTTCCGTGAGCTCCATTTCCTGCATCCGTCCGGATCGATATGAGATGTGCCTTTCCGGAAACCGCTATCGTATCTATTCGTAATAACAGTCTGCAGCTATTTTCGAAAGTGCTATATATAAACATAGACACAAATTGGTGTATTGTATACCATTTTACAGTTATTATCCTTATTAAGATATGTTAGTTAATATAGTAGGTAGGTAAAGGAATAAGGATTACTACCGTAACAGAATAACTGTAGAAATTGAATTCTTACGGTTCTATTACATTGGGCTCAAGGGCCCGAGTAACTAAATTTGAATATAATGAAGATTTAGAGGTAAAAACAATTCCATCAACGTTTATATAATAGTAAAAAAAAAGGAAATAGAAGTGACAATATCAAATACATTAATATGCATGAAGTTAACCTAAGCTCGATCTCGTTTTAACCCACCTGACCTCGTTACTGTTTGCCCTCACACTAAAACCTAGTCAAGTGCACTCAGCTTAAATTGAATTTCATCCATAAAATTTATTTTATTGCACATATGAATATATGCTGGTGTATATCATTAATTCCTACTTCAACAAGTTTCATCTATTGCGTATAATAATTTGCAATAAGTGTGATAATAGACATTATGTTATAAAAACTGATATCTGTTTGATTAGTTTCTTGGAGTTTGAAAACAATAACATGTACAAATTAGAAAAAATGCTATTATATTTTTAAAGGCGCTTTATAAAATATATTGCTGTCCTGATTAGAGTATTATTTGCAAATATTAAGGACTACATAGAAAAACTTTATTTCCTTCGACACTTAACAAGTTATTACTACTCGGAAATGAATTAAAATGGGCAAACATTTCACACAGACGTAAATTGGGCTGTGTCATGATCATCATCATTTCAACCGATGGATGTCCACTGCTGGACATAGGTCTCTTGTAATGTGGTCCACAAACCACGGTCTTGGTTAATTAGACTGGGTAACTCATATAAAAAGGTTCAAAGTCACCCAAAGGACAATGGAGAGGGCTATGCTATGTTTTTCTGCGCGATCGAATCAGAAATGTGGAGATCCGTAGAAGAACTGAGTTCACCAACACGGCCCAATAGATTGCTAGACTTAAGTGGCAGTGGGCAGGGTACATTGTTTGAAGGACCGAAGGCCGAAGGGGCAGACGTGGTGTTGGGAGGCTTCCCACAAGGTGGAGCGACGATCTGGTGACAATCGCGAGAATCCACTGGATGCGAGCAACGCGGGACTGATCGATGTGGAGATCTTTGGAGGAAGCCTACGTCCAGCTGTGGACTATCGACTGATGATGATGATGATTAATCGTTATAAAGCATTTCAAATTCAATGATCTTTAAGTTCATTAATAGCTTAGTTTTGTGAATTACATTACTATACCGACGTTCTTTTTACACTGCGATTTAAAGAAGCAATAGATTCAACATTTTATTTTAAATACTCGTTAGAATCTATATAATTCTTCAGCAAATCCTTGTTTACGTAGACTACATCTAGTCAATAGCGTTATACCATTAAATGGGAAAAAAGGTTTGTCTTAAGAAAGTAACGATGAGGACTAATAAATCACAATTGATATGATAGTGAGATAATAGATATAGAAAATCACGTTACTGTAATATTTATAACATAACGTGTGTTTAAGTATTTGGACTCGCCTTTAAGGCATACCAGTGTAGATATTATTATTCACTCTGAATTAGAAAGTCCCTTTTTAATAATTGTAACCAATCAACGTTACTGGGCTGCACTTAGCACGCTTGTCTTGCGGCGATCAGAAATATATTTCGCGAAATGCACGAGCGTCGAGTACTATTCAATCTGACCGGAACAAATGCACGTTTAACCGACACGTGCATTGAAGTATTATAATACATATAAAACGTTTTCATTCAAAACGTAATACTATAAGGTTGTTATTTCTTTAAAGACTAATTTTAATTATTATCGATAAAACCATAACTTATAAGAATAGGACTTAAAAAATAGCTGCGGTTGTATGCTTGTACACTCATTTTTCTTAATCACGAAAGCTGCTGAGACGATGATAAAGAGATTTGACATTTTTACAAGTAAGTGATTATATATATGTGAAATAAAAAGTTTCAATTAGATGTGATTAAAATAAAACGTGTGCTAGTTTTACGTGTGATTGTTGCCTTAGTTTGCAAAATTGACGCAGAGAAATTTATTACAAATGCGAATGCGAATATTTCTAACATTACGTACTCGCAGTAATAGTCTGACTATTTGTTTGCTTTCATGGATCGGACCCTTTGCTTATTTTGTAATGCGTCTCAATGTTGGGGGGATTTGTTTAAATAAAAACCACGTTACCCTTGAGAGACCCTTCAAGGTGAACACGTGTAACTCGACATTGCAGAACCCTCTGCAAGATACGTCTCTTCTTTTACTTCTCGAACCATTGTATAAAACCTGTTTAAAAGTTATGAAAATAAAAACACCACTGCTACCTAACTCCTTATTGTGAAAATAGTTTTAATGTTACTTTTCTGCGAATTAGCAGTTTAAAATTAATTAATTTGTATTAAACTATGGTCACACGTATTTATAAAATACTTATTGATTAAATAAAGTAATGATTCAGTTCATATAACTGTAAAGTAATATCTATTACATATATTAATTATTCAGTAGTAATATATATAAAAAAAGAAATAAATAATTATACATTGCCATAAATTAAAAGATAAGCATGAAGTTACTTCAGTATGAATAAAATTTAATTATTTAATTTATATATTTATTTTCATGTAAGATCGTAATTATTTTGCGGCCAAAGTGAGGTTATCCACGCAAACTCAACGCATGCGCGGTCAGTCGCTTCGGAACTGTCAAACGGCCGATCCTCCTCCATAACCTATAAGGACTAATTCAAAACAATAAAAACACTGTAGTTTGTTGTGTATGTGTGTGCCTTCATGTCTATTGGTTCGACACATCGGACCACTATCGGAATCAATTTAGTGTTTCATTCGCTGTAATTTCTTCTTTAGTTTCGTCACGCGACGGCGCGGGTATATTGTTGTACATGTTGCTTGTTCCCGGTTTGTGTTGCGTAGTAATTGTTTAAAATATATTGTAAGTATAAAAACGACTGAAATGCGACTGAAATATTTATCAAAGTATGTTATAATAGCGATGAAGGTTATTCAATTGTAATTTACATGTAATTGCCTATTAGTGTAGTACTTATAATATCGGCTGTCTCTTCCTCAACTTAATAATAATAATGCATACATCAAATTATAAACGTTTTAATTTTTTTATAAGTAGTTTTGTGTGTTCAGTAAAAGTGCGTATGCTATTGAACAATACAAATAAATTTCGTCATTTATACCGTCGATAATTAGACTTTGCCAATCGATAGTAATATGCTAATTAATGTTATGAACTAGTTATTATATATGCGATCTATTTTCATTTACTACTTGCAAATTACCGCTTTTTTAGGAACTGTAATTTAAAAGCAACTACTGTTACATAGTTAAATTGGTTTATCGCTGATGTATTGAAAAAGTAAAAGGACTGTTAGATCTGTCGTTATAGTTAGTTTAGTATCGTTGGTATAGTAATAACTGATTCGACGGCCGTAGCAATGACAAGTACGGAATATTGACTTTATAATGCGAAGTTCGATTCCTGCCTGATGTGCATATGAATAATTGTCAATTGAAGTAGCAAGTGGCAATTACTAGTGCATTAATGCGAAACCTCGGTTACTCAGCGATTTGAGCTTCAGTCTGCGAGGCTTCCTCGCGAATTCAAGTCAATTTGAAAAATAATTTCAAACAAATCGATTTTTTTTGCTAAAAGCATTCAGTTATGTACAACGTCTACGTTTTAGTTTGAAGGACGTTCTAGCTTTTATAAGCTAGATATATATCTAGTAGGCTTTGTTTCTCGTTTTAATTCCGAAGTCAATTAGTGTATTGTGGTAATAATAGATAGGTTTAAAAAAGTTCGACAAGGCTAATCTTGCTCGTCTCGTTATTACGGGTACTTGTGTAAATTTGTTTCACTAAGAAAGTCAATGGTAGTATTATCATAACTATTATTATTAATACAATTATTATAGCATGTTAAAACAAGTGTTATATTTCGCGTTTAAAAAAATATCTAGCCGACTATTTATTTCTGAAAAGCTACTTCAAATAGCCTAGCTCTGAGTTGTTAAATAGAGCGGAAAGATTAGACTTTTAGTGTTACGCCATTTCATTTTACGAACTTTGCCATTGGCTCTTTGAAGAGAACGATCCTGTCCTGGTACCGTTAGAATTTTTTATATTTTCAGCTCAACCATCATGGCTGATACTGGTGAAGACCAAATAAATATTTTATATTGATCAAATCAGAGATAATTCAAAAGTCGAGGGCGTGCACAAAGATTTTGGACAGGATATGCACACATACTCATCATAAGCCGGTAGACGTCCACTGCTGGACAAAGGCCACTCCCAAAACTTCCCACAAGATAGACATTTGGGCCATTTTCCACCACGCTGGCCCAATGCGGGTCGGTGGGACCCCGAGCCTCGTCTGTTGATTAGCAGGGTGCACCACGAGAAGGTGAGGGTTGACTTGGATCCCGTGAGTTCTTGAACGCGAACCCTTACACCTCTATATATTTACCAACTTAAATTAAACATTCCTCTTCTTCTTCGTGTAATTCTCCAACTAGTGGAGTATGGACACCAGTTCTGCGAATTCCTTTCCGTTGCGTGCTAGGTGAATCTTTTTGTTTCCGGCTATTTTCCCCCATTGTTAGGGATTCCCGATTACAATCTGCGGAAGACTGTATTTTGCGTTTCGGGCATATCTTAGATATTCTTCCGTTTCCGTATGACTGACTTGAGATACTATTATATTATTTTAATAGCTAGGATATTTCATAATTGTTGTAATTGAGCGCTAATCTCTGACCGGAGTGTGAAGAAAGTATTTTACCGACAAGACCAAAAATATCTTAAATTGCTAATATAAGAAAAAAATTCTAGCCTTCATTCTGTTTTGAATAATAGTACTATTAATCTGAAATGGGTTAAAGAACTTTCCAGCGTCCGCGGTCTTACCATTTTTTTTTGTAACGTTTATGCTGACGTTACTCATGCTTTAGTGCTTTTGTTAAATCGTGTCTGAAATCATTGCAATGGCCCCTCGGCTGAGGTGCGATGACTCTTTATAATCGCGACGCGCTAAGTACGACTTCAACATTTATCTGCAGTATACTTTTACAGGCGATAGTAAAATATCACAGCGGAATTGGACTGGCTATATATGGCTTATTAGTAACAACATATTTTTTTGTCATTCAGGCTAATGAACTTATTGAAGAAATAAAAATAGACAAGTTACGCGAGTGCTGGTCATGACGAATTTTCGGAGTACTTGTTTCGCTTCAAGTGCAAGATAGTCCGTCATGTCTCTGCCAGAAGGTCTCGAAGGTCTTGAAGAAACAATCATACACCTGATCGTGGAATGCCTGGTGTTCGGGAGGAAACGAATAGATTTAGAGTTATTTAATTAGGAATATGAAAATTAGATTATTCTAGAATTTTGTAAATACTTTGCACAGACAACTGCAAATACGAATAGCTGGTATTAGTTCATTAATAAATGCAATAATTGTCTATTTATACAAGAACTCTGAGTCAGAAGAAATACACCTGTCCCTCGATTTGCACGCCACACGGTTTGTTTTAACACGGTTTTTAAATAAAAAAAAATGTATTTGCTCTTTTTCTGATAGCTTTACATTATGCTATTTATCGGTATCATATTGATGAACGTACGTTTAAAAGCTCGTTCGAAGTTACCGAACGCTCCCTTGCATCAGTCTCTCTTTTGGAAGAAGAGGAAACATCAGTCATATGTTCTGATTGAATTCTAATAGCAGGTGAAAAAAGGCAATTTTTTAGTTTTATAAATTTATTTCGTAATAGTGTTTCAACTTTATTGCCGTCAGGAATCAGTTTGGAAAAACAACATATCTTTGCCTTTTATTTGTCTTCTTTAGATCGATTTACACAGTTTTCAGGTTAACTCTGTCCCGTTTTGCACGAACCTAAGAACGTATCTACCGTGTAAATCGAGGGACGAGTGTATCTAGAAACAAAAAAAAAACGTAATTTTTAGAGTTACGGTACTCTGAATGAGTCAACGTTGTTATAACTTATGACTCAACCTAATATTTCGCGCTTCAGTTAAACTTCATGCAAAATACTAAAATTAACGTGTTACCAGTTGAGGATATTATTGAAGAAGAAAAATACTGTTCAATTAGCTCCAAAGGTTTGCTTCTAAATTTAATGCTCTTTTTTTATATCACAAAATGACGAGACGAGCGGGACCTTCACCCGATAGCAAGAAATACGCCTGTCCATAGCTACGTGGCGCAAGTTAGGCCATATATTATACAATAGACCTACGTCTTTTAAACCGGAATATAGTAATGTTTGAATAGTACTGTCTGTTGGCTGCATAAGACCTGCGTACCTACCTAGATAATAGAAATCTACCAATTAAAATGTTTTCTCGATTAGTAACTTTTAGCTGTGATGTGTTGTCGGATATACTAGTATGGATATTCTCTTCATCATGAGCCAATAGACGTCCTCTGTCGGACATGGACCTCCCCCAAAGATTCTTACATCGATCGAATAGGTATGCATATGGTGGGATCTGGGCCACTCTCCGCCACCTTCCACGTTGGCCCAATGCGGGTTGGTGGGAGCCAGAGCCTCGTCTGTTGATTGGCAGGGTACACCACGAGCTGGTGAGGTTGGTTTAGGTCTCGTGAGTTGTACGGAAATCCTTACACTCTGGATTTTTTTTTTAAATAAAATATTGAAATTTTTATAGTAGACGTGGGAAAATCGAATCGTAAATCTACCTTTCATAATCAGATACCCCGATTCACAATTTGGACATTAGTTATAAATATAGACTCGCGCTTGACTACTATTCCACCTAGTGGGTAAGTGGAGATGTAGTTTTTGGTATTACGCCGTGGACAACGAATCCGCGAGCCCAGCATCTGACAAATTGTCGAAGTTGATTAATTACTAACAAGATCTATATACAGAGTAGTCTTAAAAACATTCATCATCACAGACAATAGACGTCCACTGCTTGACTTAGGACTTCCCCCAAAAGATTTTGTTAGAGTTCATTGTGAGTGATTGGGTTATAGTACCTAGACGGACTTAGCCAACAGAGACCTTCTGGTCAGCCGATAGACGTCTACTGCTGGACGTAGGTTACCTCCAAATATCTCCACATCGTAGAGATCATTGAGGGGAATTGGGCCGTAACCCATCACGCTGGCCCAGTGCGGGTCGGCGGGTGGTCAGAGCCTCATCTGTTATTCAGCAGGGTGCACCGCGTGCAAGTGAAGTCTTAATTTTTATTGTTTTAGCTCGCGGATACCGGATCCGCGAGCCCTGAGTCCGATGAAGCCGCTATAATTGTCAATAAAACTGCGGCGAGAACATCATCATAAAAAAAAAAACAAGTAAAGTTGACTTGGGCTCCGTAAGACGTTGGGCGGAAATCCTTGCACCCCAGAAAGATGGCAGACATTCATCGTTTGTATATTGATGTTCGTCTATACCTTAATTCAAAGTTGTATATATGGTCACTTAATACGCATTCGACCTTCACCATGTATCTGAACTCGATTCTGCTATAAATAATTCATCATTGAGGACATTCATTTCGCCGCTTATCAGCTCAGTTACGTACCGACCCACATTTGAATCGCATCCAATGTTTGGTTAAGCCACACAGTTTCTCCATTGCATCATCAGTTTCACACAGACCATGTGTTCTGTGAATATCCAACGGTAGTTTCGTCCAGTAGTAAGACGGAGTTGGTCACTATAGAAAGAGACAGCAGTGTGGTGTAGTGTCACCAAGTTCAATGAACAAGTGCCGTGTTGCGTGAAGTGTCGCCCGTGAACTTGAAGCTGAAGAAGTTAAAAGTAATCGTGAATTATTATCAGTATTAAGTAGTGTTTAATGAACTTACCGCGTTGGAGTAAATAGCAATGGCTGCATTGCTTGATGATAAAACACATGCTTTGGATAACCCAGCGGAGCCGGTTTCACTGATCAACGAGACCGATTCCTCGACGCGGCTGGACGTCGCCGGCAGCGTGATGGACGGGCTGACAGAGGAAGTGAGCGGGCTCAGGTACACGGTGTACAAGAGCAGGTGGCTGGTGCTCATCCTATTCGTGATATACTCGTCATCCAATTCGCTGCAGTGGACGCAGTACACGATAATCCAGGACATTGTGGTGAAGTATTACGGTGTTCAGAGCACTTTAGTGTCGTGGACGTCTATGGTGTATATGATAACGTATGTGCCTCTCATATTCCCCGCCAGTTGGCTGCTCGACAAGACGGTGAGTTTTGTAATTTTTTTATCTATAATTTCCTATACTTTATCTCAATTGCAAAGGTGTTAAATGACAATGAGATTGGCAATGGTAAACCCATTCCTACCAACTAAATTCAATAAGTGACTCCGGAACCGAATCAAGGATCTCTATGTGCCAAAGCAAGCTTTCAGCCACCGTGTTTGGGAGGTTACAAATTCCTACATAATTTAATTCCTTCTCTAAAGGGGTTGCGTTTGGAGGATAGTCAGTACTACATAAAATACCAACAATCGACTAGATATGTAGTTATATCCCACTACTTTTCTACTCCTTCGTTCTTTACGTGCATAATTACACAGGAACATCATCTTCATCATCATCACTGTTATCAAAAACAGTTATTTTTTGCTACTTTTGATACTTGAGGGTTTTCTCATATTTTTAGTTTTGGTGTATAGATGTTATTTATATTACTCAGTAATCTCCATAGAATATAAGATACTGCGTATCTCACCATTTTTTAGTCTTTTTGGGATTTTAATTTACATAGGTCCAACTTGGTTTGTTACTCTAACGAGATCTTAAATGTGACAAAAGAATGAAAAGTTATGAAACAAGACTATCCTCTTTGTCGTCAGTTAAAAACCACTTGACGCAAAAATAGAGATGATGTAGCTGTAGCTACAAATCAAAGTAGTCTTTGTGCGGTGTAATTTGAAAGCGAACAAAGGTATCAGATTGTATTACCAGCCTCTCCCCCGCAGTATCCATTAGCGAAGTTCGTTTCACGTTCGCAAATTTTGCGGCCGGCTTATTGTCGAATCGTTTAGACATTAAAACCCTCAAAGCGAGGACTTGAGGCCGGAGGGGAGGTTTTAAGGCAAAAACATATTTTTGATTGTGAAACTCGAAAGAGAGTTTGTTCGTCAAAACTAACGCGCAACGGTTACAATACTTAGGATTTTACAAAAACCACTCCGGGGTTTATAAAGATTTAGCGGTCTCCGACAGACCTGCCGGCAGGTCTCTGTTGCGCCAGCTCTGTAGTCTCGGGCTAGTAAGAATAGGACGGTAAACCCTGCCTGTCGTAAAAGCTGACTAAAAGGGTCTAGGAGTTTCGCGGGGGCCCTTATCGCTCAACAAGCGAACCTGCGTGGGATAGCGTGTGGCCCAGTGATGGTGCTTAAGAGGGTTAGGCTCCTCTTTAAAAAACATTGTTGTAAGTAGATTTATCACCTACCATCAGGTGAACGTCGTGCTCGTCTAGTCGCTAGTAAAAAAATCTCATATCAAATGCAAGTAAGTTTTAATATATTTCTTTAAACAAATTTCTCTTTGATCGCTATCCCTCCTCGGAGTTAAGTGATGGTAATAGATGTTTTCTGATCCAGATCTGTGTAAACTACTTCTTACAACCACGCTAATGCCTTGCCGAATAGTTTATGCAGAAGTTCAATAACTTGAACTCGATAAGCAGTAATAGTGGTTAAGTTACTGGAAGTAATTCTCAACGATGCTAGCGATCACTGCTATATTATTTATGATTCGATGTTGGTAAAGAAAAATATAATAAAAAAATTATGCTTTTGTGATGACTTTTTTTAATTCAACGACCCGAGCAGACGGCGACAGTGAGCTGGAGGTTTACCCGATGGTAAATGATATGCCTGCTCTTAATAAAACAGCGCTAGTTAGCATAATACACACAGCACTGGGGTGTAAGATGTCCCGCAGAACGACTCAAGTGACAACCCGCGTAGGGCTAGAGGGTGGGAAATGGTCCAAATCCTCCCATTTGAACCTCTACAAACGACGGCCTCTGGTGCTCGGCAGGTCTTGGGAGGCCGCTGGATACGGACAGCGAAGGGCTGATCGATGTGGGGATCTCAGAGGGAGGCCTATGTCCAACAGTGGACGAGTATCGACTAGCAATGATGATGACACAGCACTACATTGCGCTTGTCATAGACAGAATATTGTCTCGTTACTCTAGTCACTAACAACAGCGCTCTTCAAACCGGAACACGGAAATATATGCACAGTAGTGTTTGTCGGCTGTAACAGGCGCAGCGGTGGTAGCTAGATGGTCTCCGGCAACAGAGACGCTGCCAGCAGTGATGAGATCTTATCAGACTAGTTTTATTTTATATCATCATCATCATCAGCCGATAGACGTTCATTGTTATGAGGAGATTTGAACCACATCCTATCACGCTGGCCCAGTGCGGGCGGTGGGAGCCAGAGCTTCGTCTGTTGATTAACAGGTTGCACCACTAGTAGGTGAGGTTGGCTTGGATCCCGTGAATTTTTTTTTTCTTTTAGTTCTATTCAATAACCGAAATAGACGTTATCACTTATCACATTACTCGTGAACTCCGATCATTGCACAGCGTATATTCTTGAGAAAGGAGCCGGCGTGATGATTAGAGGTGATAAGCGACAGCCGCGTTAGTACTGTAACGATGTTTGTATCGAGATAACGCGTTAATCGGATAAGTATCATCGGATGATAGATAAAGTACGAAAAAAAAAATTCATCAATAATCACTACGGTAACAGTCCATTGTTAGATACAGTTAGACGTGGCAAACGGAGACAGATCTGTGCGGTGTAGTTTTATGGTTATTTGTAGGATGTCAGTGCGCGGAGACAGGAGTAAGATGGGTTTCACGAAAATGGTTGAACCTGATAATCATAACCTTGCTGGTAGTGTGATGGACGGCTGCGGAGAAGAAGCCGGCGTTAGATATAAAGTGTACGGAGCGAGATGGATGATGCTGGCATCCTTTGTTATGTACTCGTCGTCAAATTCTATGCAGTGGACGCAGTACACCATCATTCAGGATGTGGTGGTGAAGTATTACGGTGTTCAGAGCAGTTTAGTGTCGTGGACCTCTATGGTGTATATGATAACGTATGTGCCTCTAATATTCCCCGCCAGCTGGCTCCTCGACAGGACGGTGAGTATATTTAAAGGTTTCTGTATGTATGATTGTAATTTTTTTTTAATATATAATCGCGGTTGACTTCATATGGAAATGTGATGATTTTTTTATTGGTGGTAGGTTTTCTTGCCAGAGACCGTCTAGGTAGGTACCACCGTAGCGACCATTTATACCGCCAAATAGTACTGTGCAAATATTGTTTTCCAGATTCAAAGGTGCTGTAGTTAATGTAACCTTTTTTTTTTTTTTTTGATTTCGCGGGGGAATCCTTCGAAAAGGTACTCTGCCTCCTGGGGGGAAGTCAAAGTTATGTGGAGATTTTTACCCACTAAAACCCCCTCGGTGGTCACCTTCGGCGTTTGGCGAGGTCACGGGATCTCCGTTCGGAACACAACCGCGGCCTCGCTAACGCTGTGCTGGGATAGCCCGTCCCGGGGTCTGCTTATACAGACCCAATGTAACCCTAACCTAACCTAACCCACCAACCAGCATTGGGCCAGCGTGGTGGAAATTGCTCAATATCCCCCAATAAGAACCCATACAAATGTGGAGATCTTGATACAGATGATGATGATAGAACTGGGGTAACGAGGCTTAAAATCTTATGGCTTAAGCGATGAGCGTAATGTGGTACAGTACATAACATTCAAACTACCGCCACGTTTTATGGGCGGGTGTATCACTTACCATCAGGTGAACATATTCGTCTCTTAATTGGATATATATAAAAAAAAACTAATATTATGATTATTTAAACTACCCCTTCTTTTTGTGTTTCATTATTTGAAATGTAATCGTTACATAGTTTTATTCTAGTGTACCAAAAAAAACAGCCTATCTGCTATAGCTTATATTGTCTATTAAATATCTATGGAGTAAATCTTAATCGTAATTTTGCCCAGCAGTGGACTGATGATGATGAAATCTTGCTACATCGTTCTAACCGTCTTTGCTCTTTAACTTTAGTAATTCACCCTTATCAAAGTCTTTAAAATAATGCTGAAAATAATTACTTTTTCCTTTGACAACTTTGTCAAATCGCATTAATCTATCTTCTGTATATCTTTAGATATGTAAAGTAAATAGGTTTTCTTTGTTCGTCAATCACGTGAAAACTAGTGAACGTATCGACACGGGATTACGAGCATTCGACGCTGAATGATTTGTAGATTTTCATAGATCCTTCATCGTTTTATTTCGAATTATAAATTTTCATTTGGAATTATTCATTCGGTTGCTATAGTAACGGTTGCTATAGAAATCCATTTGCGGCTGCGGTTGCTCTCAAGGAATATTTCTGAGAAATTTCAAGTTTAATTCTTTATTACGGTTAGCAGAGCGAGCGAGGAACAGCTCCGTATGTTTAAGAGATTTCCAGCTATATAGAGACTCATCACGATATCTCTGGAACCATAAGGCCTGGAGACATGACATTTGGTAAGAATATTCCTTTTGCAGAGTACAGGTCAGCTAAGAACGGATTTTACTAAATTTCCTCCCCAAATGGAATTGCAAGGGTGTTACGTTCAGCAAAGCAGGCGCTGAACAGCTAGTTTTGTATATGAGGATAATTGTTCTTAAAATTATAGAGATTCTTTGTTAGCTTTGTAACTTGAATTTATGGATGTGATAATCTAGATTTATAGATTGATTATCGGCTTACAGACTTGTAGTAAGTGGATTATAAACTACCCCGATAACTTATCGACAAGTTATCTGGCTCTACAGCAATATTGCGATATATACCTTTCAAAAGTAAGCGGTTATATAGATAAGTAGCTGTTACCCATTCGCTTTACTGGCCGTAACACCCTCGCAACTTTTTTTTGAGGGAGGAATTTTGTAAAGCTTTTTGTTAGCTGACCTGTACTCCGCATAACGAATATTTCTACCAAATTTCAAGTCTCCAGGACTTGTGGTTTCAGAGATATCATGGTAAGTATCGATGTAGGGAGAAATTTCTATTATGTATGTATTGCACCTGGTCCCTAATCGCTTTGCTGGCCGTAATATAAAACTACTTTCTATAGCGACCGTTACTATAGCAACAGCATAAATAACACCAAATAAAAATGTCTATAAAACTTGATTAGAAATAATATGATAAGGGATCTATGAAATTCATATAATAAATGCTCATGTGCCCATGTCGATAAGTACACTAGTTTTCACGTGATTGTCGGAAGAAAATGTATACTGTTACATAAATACTTTTTTTTTTCAACTTTTTAATTATTTTGCATTTGAGACACACGCATTGGCGCCATTTCATATTTTCATAAATTACAATATGGAATGGGGTGTTAAAGTAAATACGGTTGCAGTGATCGCCTTGCACAAAGTGGGTATGGAGCCGATCCGGTCGGTCATATTCCAGACACTTCAAAAGCTTGGTATCAGCTGTATGTTCGTATCGTACTATCAACAGGTACTACGACACTTCCTCTGTCGAACACCGGAAAAGATCGACACGACCGCGTGCTGTTAGCTGTCAGAACTACAAAGGCTGTTAATGCTGTTGAAGCCAGAATTCCTCTAAACACCATTAGGTAGCAAGAAATCTTATCGCGAGAAATGAAGACTCCCGCTAGGACTCTGTCGCGTATTATAACAAGACCTGTAGCTAGGTGCTCGGTGCTTATCAGGTCACGGTCGATATACAGAACACGACCTAAATCAATATTTTCAATTAAATATGGATGCAGTGGATCGATCAAGACGAACAGATCTTCTGTCGCGATACAACGGGGGCAAGTAAAAGGCACAGAAATATCCTATTCACCGATGGAAAAATGTTCACGATTAAAAAACTACAATAAGTAAAATGATAGTGTACGCTCACAGTTCTGAAGAAGCTGCTCAAATGATAGTGGTCGGAAAAGTACAACGTGGGCATCATCCTGCGTCAGTGATGGTCAAGTGATGGTAGGGCGTGTTTCTTATCAAGGACTCACAAAACTACATTTTTGTGAAAAAGAAGTGAAAACTTCAGCTAAAGTGTGTCAAGATGCAGTCTTGGATCATGTTGTGAAGAATATACCGTGGTGTTTCAAGCAGGACTCTACGCCTGGTCACAAGGCACGAACTACCCAAGCTTGGCCTGAAACCAACGTTCCGGACTTTGAATGAGCTGAAGACTGGCTCTCATCTAGCCCAGACCTTAACCCTTTAGATTTCAATTTATAGTCAGTTTTAGAAGACATGGCCTGCTGCTTCTCTAAACCACACGGATACATTGGGTCTCTTAAAAATGTTTGGAGCAAGCAGTGGCGGCGGTGGTGGTGGATATTACCCTAGGAAACAGTGCGTGGATCCATAGATGCATAAAAGCTAAAGGCGGCCATTTTGAATGGAATATTTTTTTTTATTTTTTGCTGAGACTAATAAATATGTAGGTACACATTTTAATAATATTATATTACGTCATTAATAAAAATGCATTTCCATTTGTAACAGAACTTATGGCTAGACTAGATACTGTTATCAATGCCTAGTTTTAGAATTTAATTTATTTATGACAGTTTTTGATTTGTTTACTCATTTTTGACGCGATTAATCGACCAATCAGAATACGAGCTTGGTTTTGGGAGATCTCTCCCTAAAATGGTGGGAGAAATACTGCCTGGTATGATGATCGCTCTATTCTCGATAGTCTGTTGTCGGCCATAAAATTGGAAGACACGTACACGTGTGATCCAGAGGCCGAAGGAATATTAAGGTTACACACACTACAAGCGACAGCGCCTAGTGGTCGACGTTGCCGGAGGCCATGCTGACGGCAACGTCGGACCGAGGATCGATCGATGTGGAGACTTTTGGGAGAGGCCAATGTCCAGCAGTGGACGTCTATCGGATAATGATTGTGATATATATATATATGGTTGAGATTCATAAGATTCTCTAACGAAAAGATATGAAAGATATTTCGCTTAATGCTACATTTGAAACAGCAGTTTCAGTAACGTCCTTACACAACGTCATTCATTTTACGGACAGCCAGCTTAACAAGACCCGTAGACCTCCTATCCTTTGTTGCCGTCCCGTATAGAGAGGCCAACTTGCGATTTCCTTATTCTGCACCTCTACGGTTGAAACTTGCTCGATTCAGTAAAATTTTTAGTTTAACTTCTAGTTCATACGATACTAGTGTAAGATGCGGATTAATTTAGCGATGTATTTAAATTAAAAGGGGTAAGCGTTATTCACAGACAGTAAGCAGAGTATATTGCTCGAAAGACTGACGGCTGATGGGGCAGTAAGGTCCTCGAATGACGGTGGTGTGCCGTAAACCTAGTGTTAGGATCTGATGAGAATCGCGAGACTATTGGAGGCGAGTAACACGGGACCGATCGATGTGGAGGTCTTTGGGGGAGGCCTGTGCCCAGCAGTGGACGTCTATCGGCTGTAAAGCGTAGGAGTATAGAGGTAGAAGCATAGGAGTTAAATATGTTAGGTATTTTTAATAGACCTAACTCATCTAGTAACTTTTCATCTTATTTTACCAGACGACGAGACTAGCGGGACGTTCTCCTTATGGTAAGTTATACTACACGTGCCCATAACAACGTGGCGCTAATTAGGATGGTATACACCACATTGCGCTGGTCGCATTGTGACATAGATGTCGAGTCTCGTTACCCCAGTAATTACACTAACTACAGCGCCGTTACACTAATGTTAGACGGTCTCCGCAATCAGTGGCCAACCATCAGTAAAAACTTTTAAGTAATACACAGAACGATTATAGTTATTATTGCATCTTAGGATGTTTACAGCGCCTGTTAAAAAAAAAACTAGATAGATATTTTCATGCTCTTTCACTAGATTGAAACTGTAGGCGCTTAGTCTTAGCTCTTTCACCTTTACAAACTGAAGAAATCACTGGTAAATATATTTGCGAGGGTAATACAGGACTCGGTAGATTTCATTTTTTTGACCTAGTGGTAGGTAATGGAATAACTGAGTTAATGACACTCAACATGGTTATATATTATATCAACCTAACTAACGCACTCTGTTATGGGCAGGTGTATCACGTATATCAACTCAATAAAAAAAAGTATTATTCCAACTTAAGAATATTTTTTTCATCTTCATTGTATACATTACAGCGATGTATATAATAGAAGGAGGGCTTACTGCCTGTTGAGATTCTCTACCAGCCACCCTTCGGTGAGGTGAGATGTGGTGGTAACTACTGACTTATACTATAGTGGTGATAGTAGCAACATATGAATAATACAAATATGTATTCTAACACTATATATTTAAATTTTAGCCTCAAACCTGGATAATCAGTCGTTCGCTACCAGGGTCGTCGTACTCCTTTTCATATAAAGTGTACTACGTACAAACCTAGTAAAATATTCAATACCAATTTTCTATAATCGGGTGCCTGAGACCTTTATAAATACTAAGCACCAATTGGATGAGAGAGGACTGACTGAATCCTCCCCGGAGTATACAATACTGATTCTAGTTAACTTTGTTCAGTTCTAATAAAAAAAAGTTCAGGTATCGAAAAATTTTAAATTTGCAAGCAGCAAGCAATAACTCCATCAAGTTCGGTGTCATGTAACTTGGGAACTCTCGGCGTGCGAGGGCTGTGACCTCGCTGCGAACTTCCTCTACCGCTTTCAACTTTTTAATACTTAGCAAAATAAGTTCACCGGTTTCACGGTGACTACTTTTCGACATTACTGCATGTGCAAGTGGTTTAATTTTACGCTAGTTTTTCATTAAGAAAGTTCTGATTAAAAAAGTCGCCCACATCCAATTCCTGTCGATTTTGGTCATACCTAAAGTCTGGATGTAAAGTGCTGGTAGGTCGCTGTTGCCAGTGAGCGTCTAGGTAAATTTTTTTTATAGAAAGGGTGAGCACACGAGTGAGCAGTTCAGCGGGTGGAAAGTGATCCCTGACGCCCATGGAGAGTCGCAACACCAGAAGGGTAGCGGCTGCATTGCTTCCTTTAAGGGAATAATACGCTCTTTTCTTGAAGGTCTCCATGTGGTATTGATGCTGTACCACCGCAGCGACTGTTTCTGCCGACAAAGAGTAATATGCAAACATTACTGGGTTCTAGTATGCGTAGAAGCTTGTGATGTTACTGCGGTAATGAGACTAGAAATCTTATGCCACGACCCCTATCTAGTACAGTGTATGATATATAGTCATAACTAGCGCAGTTGTTCCGGGCAAGGGTGTCACTTACCATCAGGTGAACTGGCTCTTCGCTACGCTAAAAAAATTCAGTATCACCAATCAGCATGAGCTGATAGATGTCCACTGTTGGACATAGACCTTCCCTAAGATGTGGGTCATTTCCCACCACTTGAGCCCAATGCGGGTTGGTGGGAGCCAGGGCCTCGTTTGTTGATTAGCAGGCTGCACTACGATCAAGTGAGGTTGGTTTGGATCCCTTCAATTTTTATGCGAGACCTCTTACGTATACATAAGCCCATATTCCTAAATTTATAGTGGTGTCGGAATATTGTGGCGGCAGTGCCGTAGCGCTATAAATCGCTCACGGAAATAAATGGAATATCCGATACGAAGGCAGTATTGAATTACTAACCTGATATACCTAGGTTTCTAGTGGATTTTAGGCTTTCTATGTTTGACTATACAGATATAAAAGATATAACTGTTTTTGCTGTGAAGCTCCGGCATTTTACCACAGACATCCATACCACCTATTATGAAGTTTGCTTAGTGGTAAAGTTTATTTGAACCTATTCTTATGTAAATATATCACCATTATCTCCCTGTGTTCCTGATGGTAACATACGAGACTCCAGAGTATCGTCGATGAATACGTTCTGCTACATACAGCCTCTTAGATACTTATCACCTAAAATTGGAAGTCGTAATTAGTGCCAAAATTACTTTTACTGGAACCATCTCAACGGCTATTGCAGCCGACAAACGGTAATGTGCAGATATTATTGTGTTCTAGTTTGAAGGGCGCTATAGCTGGTGTAATCTTTGGTCTCAAGGCGCCGAGCATAATATTTTGCTGTATATACTATCCTAATACCGCGTTGTTATGGACAGGCGTATCATTTACCATCAGGTGAACGTCTCGCTTGTCTCGTTTATCATGAACCTATTGCCAATCTTCTACCAAAACAGTGTTATAGCTGTCGACTTATGAGGACAAGAGTAATTTAGACAAGAATCATCCTACACATCTACATCTCTACAGTCACTTATATGCAAAATGGAGGATGAGTACCGATAATTATTAAAGAACCTTGCCTAGGTTAGTTACTAAATAACCTAAACTAAAGTTAGTGCATTATCACGCTCAGATGATTGATGTATGAACTTGTTTCATTACTCCATCAGTTCATCACAACAGTTGCCTTTCGGAAGGGTTTGCTCTTATTATGGAATCAAGAGAGAAGAATTAAATAAGACCCTTAATTATTGAATCCCTTGTTATGGAACTTCAGTCTGAAGACTTCACCTAAGACTAAAATTAAAAAAGATAATCCGTTTTTTATTTTTAGTGATGTTTTTTTTTAAAATTTTTGGTATAGTGCGACTTAACATAATTGATCTATTGACAGTAACGTAAAGGGATGTATGATGTGGAATTAGGTGATAGGACGCAATGTAACATGACGTTAAGTTGAACGTTTTTCTTATCCCCAAGGGTTTATTTTACACCATATTTCAGTTACCGCAACACCCACTGGAGAAGTAGTTTTGTAAATTTCATTCTTAGTTGAAGTCTAAATCGTAGAAGTAATATCTCTACCAAATTTTGAGTCTGCGTCTAATATCGGAGATCCCATGATGAGTCAATGAATCTTAGGATATCTGGTATATCTGGTACATATTTAAGATATAGCAGTTCTATCGGCCGATGGTGATGGGACATATAATATAACATAAAAATATTTTTTATTAACATTATCGTTTGCTGTTGATAACGCAAACTACAAGAGACTGTAGAGAAAGATACTTCAGGTGGTACAGGTTGGCAGCAGGTCGGGAACCTGTTGCCAACTGTATTATTTTTATTGCACGAAGCGAGGGAGCGATCGATCCGTTCACCCAATGGTGAGTGATTAAATGATAAGCCTGCCCGTAGTAATGTGGTAACAAACGCTAAGTTCACTAACAAACACTACACTTCATTATGCTCGTCCTCTAAGCACGTAAGACGTTAAATCTCGTTGTCATAGTGATACAACTAGCTACAACTCCTTTCAAACCGGAACACAATTTTTTTTTTTAAAACTAACGAGTGCGATTACTATTCATTACATTAGATAATATTTACTCCAGTCCAGGGATCAAGGGTTAGTAAGGTAAGCCCTGCCTATTGTAGAAGGGATTGAAAGGGTTACGCCGACCTAGAAGATGAGAGTCCTTGTCTCTCAATGAATGAAACCACATGAGACTGCAAATGCGGTATTGTTCCATACTTGCCGTAGTCCATTGCAGATGCTAAGGTGGGTTTGATCCTTCTCTGACATGTGCTAAGCCAAAGAATTGAACCTCTTCTGTGCGATCCGTAGAAGAGCCCTCGGGGCCCTTTTGAATGCACTCAAAGACACAACTGAGGTTTTAGTGGATAAAAATGTCCCATAATTCTGGCTTTCTCCCACGAGTAGAGTATCTTTCAAAGAATTCCAGTACGACACCAAAACGAAAAAGTAAATTTACTTAACACTGCATCTCGCTCAGTGATATTACTCTGGAATACTACTGACTCCAGCTCTATGAATAAGAACTCAAAAAGATTAATAGAAACAATGATTTCAGTGACTTTACAGCTCTCTATTGACAGTCTTCAGCTGCAGTAAGCAATCATCAGTAAAAAGGTTCAATTTTAAATGAGATCGTTTGAATAATTAGATAAGAGTAAATTTGAAGCGTCAACTTAAATGATACGTGTCCATTTCGGTGTACATTGACCCATGACGTGTGTCAGTGGAGATGTAGTGGTACATCAGATTTACGAGCGACATGTGCTATTAATCTTGTCCAGGCCCGGGATTCGCTCGGCGGAACACATGTACAATGGATGAGGTTAGCTTGAGACAGTCGGTGTCTTAGCGTAAACCCTATCGTCCATTTAGTTGGTGCCATTGGTGTTGGTACATAACATACTGCACTTCTGTTGCAACCATGTATACATAAATGAGATTATTGATACCAACCTCTTTTTATATCTCAAACGTTAGTGCCTTCAAGGATTACTACAAGTATCCTTTCGGCGAGTGTCCCTCTATATTTTGTAAACTTCCTCTGTTTGCGAACAAAGAGGTTTAACACCGGCTTCTTGATAAAAACAGCAAAGGAATGGAACAGATTGCAGGCAAATACGATGTTAATGTATTGAAGAAAGAGTGTATAATTACTGGTGCAATATTCCCACAAACCCTATCACTTCTTAACAATAAGGGAGAGAATGGAAGAAATGAAAAATGTAATGAAAAAGGAGAACGAGAGAAATGTACAGAAATAGATAATATATAATGAAGAAAAAAAAATATATAAAGCAAAGCAAAATGTAATAGAATAAGAAAGAAAATAATGATAATGTAGAACGGTTGTCTCACTCATTTAAATGCGATGTATGATAGAAGGAAATAGAATGGAGAATGGATGAGGAATTACATAGTCAAAGAAAGATAAGAACGGAAAGACAGAGTGAGAGCAAGAAAGAAAAGAAAGCAGGTAATAAAGTAAAGGAAATGTGATAAAAGAAAGAATTGAAGAAACAATGGATGATACTGTTTGAAAATATTGTTTGTTTATATTTGATGGAATTTCTGTAAGTGTTGTAATTATTAGTTTAATCCTGATAGAGCAAACCATATCATCAAGTTAACAAACTGGAACTTCTAATCGGTTTGTGATAAAATACCAAATTAATTAAGCAAGAACCATATTTACAAATGGATTTATATTCGGACGTCGCAATAAATTTATGTGCCTTCGGGTATGAAGGTCTAGAATTGTCTATAGTCTATTTTCCAGAGAGCTCCGCATAAAAGGCGCCGGTTTATCCGGTTTTAAAGTTTTCTATTCGCTCCGCTTCCAGTCAGTGGAACGATGATAAGAGTATACTGCTTTTATATCCTTTTTAGTACTCATAAATATCTAGAAGAGTGATTTCTAGTTTTCTGACTTTATTTTTATCATTTGCATGATTGTCAATCTTCTGCTGTATATAATCAAAACTTTTAATGTAGATTTCTATATTTTTGGAATTATTTTCTGTATCAGCATTTTTCAATTTGACTGTTATGAATGTTCTTGATCATCAATAATCAAAACAGTAAAAATATTTAGACGGAATATTCTCACTAAAGGTTATTAAATATCAAAATAATGTTGTGTGTATTCAAGAGAATAATAATTATGCTGTATGCTAGACTACTGGGCCATACTTTCGAAGATTTCATCATTCATGTGATATAGGACTATGATGAATCTGATGAATGAATATGATCTAGTGCCTATGCCTAGTAAAATAATACCGTAATATGCTTTATTTAAAGCATCTCAAGATTTTAGATGATAATAGAACAATGAAGACACTGGAACATGAAGAATGTTATATTTGTACTTTATAGTCTATAAAATAATAGTTATTTGTACGTCGAATCGTTTGGCGCAAGTAGATCCAAAAGTTAATGACATCGTATGACACTAGATCATTTTGGTATAAAGAAATTTTAGCGATATATCTATAAAGCAGATTTTTTTTAGAAATAAATAAATCAATCCAGGGACGTAAGGGGTAAGTCAACATCAGCTCGTGGTACACCCTGCCAATTAACAAACGAAGCTCTGGCTCCCATTCAACCGCATTGGGGCAGCGTGGTGGGAAATCGCTCAAATACCTTCCTAATGAACTCCTACAAACGACGGCCCCTAATTGCCGGGGTATCGGAGGCCATGCTGACTGTAAGGTCGCGGAAGGCCGCTGACTGCGGTTAGCGCAGGACTGATCGATATAGAGATCTTAGGGCGAGGCCTATGTGCAACGGTGGACGTGTATCGGTTGATGATTGAAATCAAACTAATTATTGTTAACGTATTTGCTCATTGCAGATTGGCAGACTGACCCCGTTACTCTGTGTGAATGTATATTGAACGAGTATTGACGAGTCTCTGGTTATACAACCGGTATCATAAGAAAAGAATTTCTCTACTTCCAAATGACAAATGTTGGCATTCAAAGTTTAATTATATTGTAATTATGATCATTATAAGTTCATTAGGGATGTGAAGTCACCCGTACGCCAGTTTTATTATTTAGCAACTATGCAGATACGTCAAAATGTATGAGATAGGAAACGTGTCATGTTCTCAATATCCTATACCTTACAAGATTTTAGGTTTTTTTTTTGTACTTATGCAGACTTCCTCAGTAGTTAAACTAAAATTAGCGCCTAATTCTGATGTTTGCCTAAACTGACTAGCTTGACAGTTCGCGACGGCTAATACGATAATAATTTCAAGGATAGGGCAATAGCCTTCACTTCCTTTCCTCATAAAGCGCTTGCCGCGCGTGTTGTGGATACAACAGATGTTCCTTTCTTTCAAAATGTCAATAGTCAACAGTAAGCTGGAATGATGATTATGATTAAATCGATTACGAAAACTACGCAGACTTTACTGGCTACTTTAATTTAGGGGACAATGAGCGTTTTATTTTCTGCTATTTATAATATAAATATCCTTTTATATTATTCAAAAATACACGAGTACAACATATTGAATATACAGACAGATAGATTATAAGTGCATTTATTCTGAAAACTAATAGTATGTAAGAGCACAATGTGTTCCAAGAGTTGTGAGAATATGGCACGGCACGTATCTTAAAATTAGCAAAAAATCTTAAAGGATGAATGTCCTTTCATTAGTAAAAGAAACATGTTGGAATTTGTCTCTACAGTACGGAGGCGAAGCAGCACATAAAATAGAAAACAGGGTTAAAAGGACCCGATAATTGATATCGGTTCTATAGAAGGAGCATCAGTATTACTTAGTTTAATTACAGCCTTGCCACCGGCGAAGCGTACAAAGAGCGTCACTATGTCACTATGTTAGCGGTTTTAATTAGTTTTTCATCGTCGATAACGAGCAAGGATATATATTTAGTGATCCTGTTGGATTTTAATTAAATTGTTCCTGTACCAATATTTTAAAATTCGATGAGCAAAATCCCCATGTTCAGTTATGGACAGTATTAAGCCGATGATGAGATTTATTTAGTAAATTGTTTGCATGTTATAACATTGATGAACTGCCGTCATAAGCATTATTGTTTTCAGTCGGTCATATATATGATAGTAAATGATGAGGCAAGCAACTGTCATTGTCGCACAACGTCCAGTGACGTTGAGGTTAAATGTTAGTCCATTGGTGAATTTTGCAAATGTTTTCAACATAAATCTGCGAGATTCATCTCGGTGAACTGATATTATCTTTAATGCCCGCAGCTCCCGTTCTTAGCGTGGCCTGCGACTGATAGAGCGAATCAATTTTGACTTCCAAGTTAAATAGGCCATTAAGACCTCCTCAAGAGAAGCGAGCGCGGTTAAGTAGATTCATTAATTTATAACAATGGTGTTGGAAACATATCACTGAGGGAATTTATCGAGCGAATAGATCAGGGTCGGGGCGATTTGATGATTTAAGTTTTATCATCATCAACCTATATCAGTGCATAGGTATCTTCAAGTATACGTAAATGACTATGAGGAGACTTATTCCTTTGTCTATTTAAGATGTGAATAATGCTGACTGCAATTTTATAATACCCTCGTCAGTTCTAATAATCTTTTATATCATAAAGATGTGAGAAGACCTGGACGTTTGTTAAGTTGGTGAGTAAAGATAAGGAACTTACTGAAACACATAAATAGTACCACATCGCAATCATAGCTTCAAACCCTAGTTATGATGAAGACAGCGTTGTGTTGGGAGACATTGTTCAAGATCAACAATGAAATACTGTTTTCACTGGTGGTAGTTTCCTGTTGCCAGAGATTATCCACGTACCACCGCAGCACTTATTTCTGCTGGCAAATAACAGTATGCAATTATTACTGTGATTCAGTTTGAAGTGTTTTAGCTGGCGAGTTTACTAGGATAACGATACTAGACATCAAGTCTCAAGGTGATGAGACAAGATGAGGATAATGTGATACTGTGTATATCATCCTAACCAATTTCATGTTGTTGTAGAGACACTTGTCACTTACCAGGTAAACATCTCGCTCGTCTCCTCACTTCGTCGGATAAGAAGAGTATTACCACATTGTTGTTCTATAGTGACAGTCAGATTTTGTTGTGGACATAATGTCATCGTATTAACCTGGTCTAAAACTCGATGTAGAGAACGCGAGTTATAAATTTTCTATTGATCTCGTCACAAAGAATCCCTGAATGTTCAAATTTTTTTTTCCGTCACGAGGCCATATTCTCGTTCGACACTAGCATAATCGAACTGATTACCATAAGGCCGCACGCCAGCGCCGTAACTAACGCGCCTTGAATGGCTATCGGGTTAGACACGGCGGATGTCATTTCCGTGGGTACACCGCAGCGGTGCAGCGGCGCACATTGGGAACCAGCTCACCAGATCATACACTCTTGATAAATTTCACATATATGTATACAATCGCCTAACCAAACCTGATGAGTCTTCTCAAAACTACAGCAACGAAAACAGGCTCACTAGTGGGTAGGTCTATATGATATATCCAGCACCTGATATAAGACAGTAGGCTTGATACTTGAGACAAAGATGTTAAGTATCGTTACCTCATTAATTTCACTAGCTACAACTTCTTTCAAACTGAAACACAGTAATGTTTACACATATATGTTTAGCGGCGACAGTCTCCGGTAATGGAAACCTACCATCAGTGCCACCAGCTTCCACCGCTCCTCCTACGGCATCGGACCAATAGCAGTGTGCGAACATTACTGTGTTCCGGATTGAAAGGAGTTGTATCTAGTGAAATTAATGGGGTAACGACAACGTCCTATGTCTAAAGGCGACGAGCGCTATGTGGTGCATTCTGTACTATCCTAAGTAGCGCCAAGTTGTTATGGGTAGGTGTACTACTTGCCCATACCAACATAGTAATCTGGTTGAATAAAAAAAGAGGTGGTGGTTAAAATTTGTAACTGTCTTCCTCATGATATACACGCGCCTTACACATAATATATTTCGGATGAAAGTCAATGTCGTTACTTATTTAAATTATTTTTTTATTTTTACTTTTAGTAAGTAGTTTTTACTCTCACTCGATCACAAGATCGTGTCTGTTTTTTTTTTCTATTTATTTCTAATTTGAAAGGGGTGTGAGGGATGGGGTCCCGCACAACTCACGGGATCCAAACCAACCTCACTTGCTCACGGTGGGGGCCCGGTAATCAACAAACGAGGCTCTGACTCCCGCCATTCCGCATTGGGCCAGCGTTGTGGTAAATGGCCCAAAGTGCCCCCCTATAGGAACCCCTACATACGGCAGCACCTAGTGCCCAGCAGTATCGAAGGCCATGCTGACTATATGTGGAGATCTTTAGGGAGGCCGGTCTAGCAGTGGAAGTTTATCGGCTGATGATGATGATGATGATTTTTGCTCCCCTATTTTGGAAATCTGTCAGAGTCCAAGTAGGTTATATACTTTACTCTCACCTATTTACATATAGTTTGTCTTATTGTTTGAACAATTTTCTATATATATAAGAGAATTCTACCTACGTGGTGAGTCTCGGGAACCAGAAGATCTGATGACTTGAAATTTGGTAGGATTATTCGTCATGCCGAGTATAAGGCGACTAAGATTTTGCGATATATTACCCACAAAGCGGGTTTGGGGGGGTGTTAATAAAGAGAAGATGCTCCAGGGAGCGGGTTTTCAGGCGGTGAATATTTATGACAAATTAAAAATCAAACTATATTACGGACAGTAATTCAGGCGAGGTACAGCTAGTAAAGAATTTAGGTAAGTAAAGAAAAAACTGACAAGATGATCAATAGGATCATCATCATCATCATCAGCAGATGGACGTCCACTGCTGGATACAGGCCACATCCAAAGATCCTAATATCAATTGGTCCTGTGGTGCAGTCCAGCATCTTCTCGCGACTATAAATCAATCGTTTATAGGAGTACATGTGGGAGGATTTGTGCCATTTCCACGACGTAGACCCAATGCGGGTTAGTGGGAGCCAGAGCCTCGTTTGTTGATTAGCAGGGTACACCAAGAGCAGGTGAGGTTGGCTTAGATCCTGTGGAGTGTTATGCGGGACCACTTACACCCTATCAATAGGATAGAGTTTCATTAATTTTCTGAAGTTATCAACTTGTTTAATGATCAAGAGAATTTATATAAGCACTTAAAATTAAATGTCTTTTGCAAAGTATCCAAATTTATTAATGGATGAATTGAGTAAGCGGGTAGTATGATAATAAATAACGAAGTAATGGGTATTAGCTCATTAAATATGTAGCTTGATGAGCTACAGCGTCTTTTGTAATAAATTTGAACACAAGTGTTTTCGCACTGAACGCGGCTATAGAAATGAATGTATCACCGTGTTGACAGCCTAGATACCCTGTAAGGGTAAAATACCCTGTAAGAGAGAAATAAAATAGATATTTATACAAGGCAAGATTACAGATTTGAATCCATGGTTTTCTATGTCCTATTTCCTTTTAATGCATATTTGTGTAAGTGTACACGTACGTTGGTATATAAGTACTATTCGTGTATTATATTATGTTTATATAGGATACATCGGTAGAAGGACTGACAGCCTATGGGGCATCATGGTCCTGGAATGGCGACCGGAAGTCGTAGTCTTGGTAGGCCCTCCATCAAGTGATCCGGCGATCTGGTGAAGGTTGCGGGCAGCGCTGGATCGATCGATGTGGATATCTTTTGGGGAGGCATGTGTCCAGCAGTGGACGTCTGTCAGCTGATAATGATGATGAATATTTATGTCAATGTTTCATATATTATGAATTTTGTTCCTTATATCAACTGCGACAATTATTACCTCCGCAGCTAACACATCTGCCGATAAACAATGTGTGCGAATGTTAGTGTGTTCCGGTTTGAAAGGCGTTGTTGTTAATAAAATTACTGCGGCAATGAGACTTATTATCTAATTTACGCGCACAATGTGGTGTTGTGCATATCCTAAATAGCGATACGTTGTCATGGCCAGGCGTATAACTTACCACCAGGTTAACGTCTCGCTCGTCTCGAACCGTTGGTAAATGAAAAAAAAAATCATTAGGTACAGCGATAATTGAACTAAGATTAAAGCAATACTGATCAACATGGAATGTAAACATAACACGGTGTGGGTGATGTATCCGTGTTTACAAACAAGCAAAAGGTTAAATAGCTGATGATTGTTGATACGGTGACAGCCGGTCTGGTCGTATCATTGTTATCATCGCGCCGAGCGGACGGAGGGTGCGCAGGAAGTGTTCATTCAGCCTCCCATTCAAGGGGAAACACAACAGTCGACTGCGGAGCACCGCGCGCGCCGCCAGTCAGCACCGCGCTCCGCCCCGGTCACCGCGCGCCCCGGCACTCTGACAATAATACTTTTAAACGGTTAAAAAAAAAACTAGAAATCCTGACAATAATATTTCGACAATAATATATACGTTAAATACAAAAAAAAAAATGAGCGATTCGAAGAACATAGAAGTGAGCGGCAGCGTTATGGACGGAGTAGCGGAAAAAGGCGGCGTATTAGAGTCGCCTACCAAAAAACCCGCCACCGAGTACGTCGTATACCCGATCAGGTGGCTGGTACTCTTCATCTTCGTCTTGAACTCGGCCACTAACGCGATGCAGTGGATCCAGTACAGCATCATACAGGACGCGGTCGTCAAGTACTACGGCGTCAGCAGCATCACGGTGTACTGGACGTCGTTGATCTACATGATCACTTACATACCGCTCATCTTCCCCGCCAGCTGGCTCCTGGACAAGACCGTAAGTTAGCGAATTGATATTAAATCACATTCATTGGATTTTACAGTTTTCGATGTTTGAAACCGGTTTCCGTCCGTATCATATGAATATAATTAAAAAGTTTTTTCCAAGTTGGTAAGTAATTTTTTTTCAAATAACTTAAATCAACAATACTTTAGAACAAACTGCGTCGTGCATTCAATTAATTATGCCTTACTGGTAACAGATTGAAATATTCCTAATTTATATTAATATTTTACTGCAGTTTGTATTGTCATCATCATGATCATTAGTCAATAGACGTCCACCGCTGGACATAGTTCTCTCCCAGATTCCCACCATCGATCGGGTAGTGATTATTCATATGGAGATTTTTATATTGGTGAGAGCCATAGCCTCGTCTGTTGATTATCAGGGTGCACCACGAGCTGCTAAGGTTGGCTTAAATCCCGTGTATTGTAAATGGTATTAGGCATATGTTATATAAAAAAAAAATTAATCGTACTCTAATAAAATTAGAAGTATTAGATAAGATTAGTTCGCAGCGTTCGGGTAGAAAAATGTTTAATGTCGCCGCTGCGAATGTTAAGCCCGTATGATAATGAGAAAGAAAGTTTCAAGGAACTATTCGTGTGTATATATATATATATATCATAGCCGATAGACGTCCACGATATACATATATATAATTTGTCAGTATAGAAATAGACTACTTTGTTGGTAGTGTCTGTTGCAGGAGACAGTCTAGGTACCACTGCAGCACCTATTTCTGCTGACGAACACTGTGGCAAACGTTACTGTGTTCCGGTTTGAAGGTCGCTGTAGTTATTGTCCAAACATATCTCAAGACGACGAGTGCAATGTGGTGCTGTGTATATCTTCCTATCTAGTCGATATTGTTATAAGCAGGCGTATCAATCCGGAATATAATTTTTTATTCGACGAAGCGATGAGGCGAACGAGACATTCACTTGATGGTAAGTGATACGCCTGTCCATATCAACGAGGAGCAAGTTAAGATGATATTCACTGCACCACATTACGCTCGTCGCCTGAGACATAAGACGTCGAGCATCGTTACCTCAGTAATTACACTAGCTACAACGCCCTTCAAACCCGAACACAACAATATCCAACGATTGCAATAGGCGTTGCGGTAGTACCTACCTAGACGATCTCCGATAAAAGAGACGTACCACCAGCAGATTCAGACATCGTGGAGCTAGTTAAGATGGTATACAACACTATATTACAATTGTAGCCTTGAGGCAAGATGTTAAGCTTGATTATTTCGGTAATATGATAACTTACAGAGTCCTTCAAACCGGAATACGGTAATTTTTTCACATGATTATTTAGTGGCTGTAATAGGAGTTGCAGTGGTACCTAGACAGTCTCCGGCAACGGAGATCTATCACAAGTATCTCCGTGCGTCAATGGAGGTGTAATTAATTTAACCTCAAATCACTAACATTTAACTACTAATAGGTTAACACTGCAGTTAGGCAAATCCTAAGTTGTACTTATTACATAACTTAGTTAACCAAGTAATGTTCAAGTTGGCCAGGAAACTTGGAAGCTGCGTGTTAACGTGTGGATGTTGTAACCGCTGTTTCTACGGCGGTTTATCGTCATGACTATTACTTTAAGGGTTAACCTTTTAGTTAAATTTTATCTATTAGTTATTAAAATAAAAGAAAAACAGTTATTTTTTTATGAAAGGATACGATGTTGGGATTCCCGCACATCAACTCACGGAACCCAAGTCAACCTCACCTGCTCGTGGTGCACCCTGCTAATCAACAAACGAGGCTCTGGCTCCTACCAACCCGCATTGGGCCAGCGTGGTAGGAAATGACCCAAACCCTCCCATATGAGTCCTGATCAGAGTGGGGATCTTTGGATGAGGCCTATGTCCAGCTGTCGACGTCTATTGCTGATGATGATGACTATCATGTTTACTTGCGAACGATTGATGCCATTCGCACGTAAGTATACCGTTACGTTACTGTCGATTGTCTCTTTGTACGTCAAACCGGTACATAATAATATTTGCACACAACTGCACACCGGCATTAATACAAACTGGAGTAGTGTGCAAACATTACTGTACTTCGGTTTGAAGGGCGCTGTAGCTAGTGGAATTCTTGGAGTAATGAGATATACATCTTTATTGAAAGCGACGAACATATTATGGCGATTGATATCACTCTAGCGTGCCGTGTTGTCATGGGCAGGCTTATCACCTAAAATCAGGTGAAAGTCTGGCTCGTCCTGGTTCTTCATCGAATTAAAAAAAAAATGACACTTGTACCAGCTAGCGACCACTATAGGTCTATTTAATTGATGCTACGTCTCTGTTGCCGGAGACTGTCTGTGTAGGTACTAACGCAGCTGCTATTTCTGCCGCCAAATAATACTGTGCAAAAATCACTGTATTCCGGTTTGAAGGACTCTGTAGCTAGTCATATTACCGGAGTAACCAAACTTAACATCTTGTTTCAAAGCGACGAGCGTAATATGGTGCTGTATATCATCCTAACTAGCTCCACGTTTAGATGGGCAAGCGTATCTCACCTGTACAATCATTGTGTTCCGGTTTGAAGGAGGTCATAGCTAGTGAAATTACTAGGCTAATGAGATTTAAAATTTTATATCTGAAGGTCACGAGTTTATCATCCTAACGAGCCATGTTGTTATGGGCAGGCGTATCTTTTACCATCAAGCGAATATCACCCTTGCCTCATCATTTTGTCCAATAAATAAAAACTTAGAGAAACAAAATGGCGGTTTAAAAAAACAATTATTGTTACAGACTTATAGGGGGTGGGTTCAGATGAATCTGTAATCACCATTGAGTGTCACCTTCAAATTGCAGTGAGGTGGTCATTAATAGCAGTACAGGTAGAATTTACTAAACGAAGCGACGAGATAAATGGGACGTTCACCTGATGGTAAGCGATACGCCTGCCCATAACTGGATGGTAGTTAGAATGATATACACTGCACCACATTGTGCTCATCGATCGGGACCTAAGATATTCAATCTTAATACCCCAGTGATTACACTAGCTACAGCGCCATTTAAACCGGATCATAGTAATGTTTGCACACTACTGTTTGACTGCAATAATAGGAGCTGTGGTGATAGTTGCCTGGACGGTCTCCTCTATATTTTAGTTCAGGACATTGTCCACTTTCATATTATTGAAAAATTTATTTTTTTGTTGTCTTCCGGATGTTCAATTTCCAGGGACCTTGCCTACAGAACTTGCCGGCCTGATGAGAATAATATACTTAAATAGACACCATCTTAACTAAGAGAGTCCTAGATCTTAGTTCAATTTACATAATCATCAGTCAATGGACATCCACTGCTCTACATAGGCCTCCCACAAAGATTGGTCCTGCGCTGATAGTATTTAGCGGTTTCCCGCGGCCTACTTTTATAGTTCAAAAGGAGGGATTTGGGATATTTCCCACCACGCTGGTCCAATGCGAGATGGGAGCCAGAGCCTCCTTTGTTGATTAGCAGGGTGCACCCCGAGCAGGTGAGGTTGACTCGGGTCCTGTGAGTTGTTGTGCGGAACCCCTTACCCCCCTTTTTCTATTCCTTGCTATAGATAGACAGCTATTTACTGGATGGAACTACGAAGGTAAAGGTTTTAAACATTATCACTAACGACCAGTTAACTAGATAGTACATTGTATAATTAATCACGTAAACAAGAGTAGGTGTAATTAGTCTAGCAGCTGGAGTCACGGCCTGATCTAGTGCTATGCACTGATATCTTTATTGCACTGATAACGGCTTCACGTGCGCTGTAACTATGCAGCTTCTAGCTATCACGTTTTAACACACATCATCATTCATCACAGTACCCTGTAACAATTGATAAGGAATAAAGATTTTTTTTGCAGTCGAACTTCTTTAGAGTCAGAGCCAATTGGGTTTGATTCTCTTTCTCTCTCTATTTCTCTCATATTCGTTTACAAATAAGCTAGAATATATTGTTTTAAAGATGCCTCTCTCATTATATTTGGACGAGGATACCGAATTACAAACCGATGATCAGGTCAGCAAGATCATGTTTTGTGGAATACATTACAAGAGATCCTGCAGCAGCCGTCCATTGGTTGAAACGATCATGACCATGATCAGGTAATTATTCGAATGAATCAACCAATTAAATTTTAGGTCTCTCAGATTATACATCTGGGTCTGAACCTTTTCGGCAATTAGGAAAATCCGGCACGTTTATAATTGCCCAATTAAAATAGGGTTACTTTTTTAAGCCCGTATAAAATTAATCGGAGTTTCTAATTATGGTGATGATGATTAGAAACAAATGCAACCGTCGTCGGAATCATCTGATGCTGCTAATTATATCAATGATAAAAATCCAAGTTGCTCTCGCAATTAATATAACGTCTGTTATTGGATTGGATCAGTATTTTAAGGAGATGGTCCAAGACGTTCACTTGATGAAAAGTTTTTCGAACTCTCCTTCCTACACTCTTTTTTTTTGGATTCGGAGTGGAAATCTTCTAACTACACTGAACAAAACCCTCGAGGTGGTCCTCTTCAGTTCATTGCGAGTTTGTTGGACTTATGGAACGCGCTGATGCCTCCCAAAATTACATCTTAACCATTCTAGGGATGTAGCATCCTCGACACCCCCTGGCTTTTGTACAACAAGAACTAAACCATCACGTACACGAGCTTGCTTAGTGGACAATGAGGGTTCCACCTTCAAAGCCACCGAACCCGAAAACCTTTTCAGTCGCCTTCTAAGACACACAGGGCTTACCTTAGTCCTATTTTAATAGCCCCAGACTGCAGGGCAAGTCCTACCTACCACGTAGCGATGCTTTATCAGACCCCTGACGAAGGGTATACCAACATCAAATACATGGTATTTTTCAAACAATATTTACATTGGTCGTATGTATAAGTTTCTACTATACTAATATTCTGGGTTTCGTACATTGCTATAGTATTGAAGGCATTACTCGTCAAAGCGCATCGTGGGGTGTAGCGAGTAATCTTCATCCATGGACGGAAATAAGTCTTGCTTGTACAGTGAAGGCGATGTTCTGCAACAACAACTAGTAAAATAAAAAAATAATAAAATGGTTGATTTAAAAAAAGTTATATTGTTAAAGATTATTAATCGTTTGTTCAAACAGAAAGCAGTAGGAGGTATTGCTGATAGAGTTCGTGTCTTTTTTCTCATTTGGAAATAGATACATCGGGTTTCTATGACGTCGCTACATGTTGCATGCGACTGTGCTATTAACCCTGATTTTTGAATAACTCCTGTAACTTAAAATATATAAATAAATAAAAACTTACGTAGGATGTCCTTCAATTCTATTTGAAGTAGGTACCACCGCAGGACCTATCCGAATCGACCAACAAATTATTCGCTTCATCCACAGTACCATAGTACTATTCATATTAATTGGTTATCTACATTTATAATCGTGTATGTATGGCTCTCACAATTCAGTGAATGTTCCTCTTCACACATTGAGAGGGCTCAAAAATTTTCAAGTACCCGCCTTTACTGCAACGGCTCTGTAGTATGTTTTTTATTTGTATGTTTCATTGTGTATTATATTTTCAATTGCTCAACGTTTTCATAAAAAAATACAGTTTGATTTTTTTTGTTGCTGATCCCATTTTATCAATATCATAACCATCAGCCGATAGACGTCTGCTGGACATAGGCAGGCCTCTCCTAAATTCCTCCATGTTTGTGGGGGTTCATGAGGGGATTTCCCACCACACTAGCCCAATACGGGTTGGTGGAAACCAGAGCCTCGTTTGTTGATTAACAGGGTGCACTACGAGCTGGTGAGGTTGGCTTGGGTCCAGTGAGTTATTGCCGGACTCCTTACATCCATTTAGCTGTCTTAAAATAGCAGCTATCTGCTTACTCTATAACAAAGATGTTCTAGTTTTATTCTAGGATTAGTTATAGTTATGTTATGTGATAGTAGATTTTTAGAACCCCCTTAATCAACCTAGTAACAGTTCAGTGATTCTACTGAATACACCTGCCCGCTGGACAAGGAAACGCTAACGTCAACAAATTGTTCCACTCCTGTGGTGCTCTTATCAATGAACTAGGAGCTAGGAGATAAATCTCTTTGTTCGAAAAATGGGTTTACATTCCAAGCTAAACACTGTTAGGTGCACTAAGCACGACCTGGTTCAGCCGAGGCTGTTATACTTTGATTTCCATATGAAAGTGCTGGGATGCTGTGAGGCGTGTGACTTGAGGTGAATGCAGAAGCGAGGAGGATACCTAAATAATAAATAAAATATCTTCCGCATTATATATTTTTTTGATACGGTATTTTTTTTTAAATATAGGGATGAATGTTTTTAAATGTTACATATAATAAAGTACGAACTAACGAAATCGGAGAAAGAGAGAGAGGAACATAAATAATTGCAATACAAGCCAAATGTCTCTTTCCAAATCGACTGTTCTTTTTTTTGTTAGACAAAGAGAAGAATACAAACCTGATAGTAAGTGATACTTCCATATTGATGCGACGCGAGTTGGAATGATACATCACCGTTATCATCAGCCCATAAACGTCCACTGCCGGACATAGGCCTCCCCCAAAGATCTATACGTTCATAGGGCTTCATATGGGGGGAATTGGGCTATATATTGAGTTGGTGGGTTGACATGGATCCACGGGCAAGTCATGAGGGTATGGGTCCCGTACGTTGTTGAGCCGGAACCATTTGCACTCCTATGAACAGTGTACGGCCACAGCACAATATGCTCATAGCCTTGAGACAAAACATTAAATCTAATTACAGTAGTAATTTCTCTTGCTATAGCGCAGTCCATACCGTAATTGCGTAAACTGTCGGTGGTACCTACCTAGATGCCGGTAAAAACCTGCTATTAGTAATAATTAAAAAAATGCAATATAAAATGGCTGCCTTTTCTAAATCAACATTGTATACAGTGTTCGCTTTATTATTAAAATGTTTTCCTGTTGTGTTGGAATTTATTTAGTAAGTGCCTGACTTATATAAATGATACTATCTCCTGAATCGGTATCTATCATCATCATCGTTTCAATCGATGGACGTCCACTGCTGGACATAGGTCTCCTGTAATGTGTTCCGTAAAGCACGATCTTGCATTTTTGAATCCAGTGCCCCCCAGCAATTTTTTCATGTCCTCTGTCCACCTAGTGGTAGGATCTGGCAACGCCGTGATTTCCGGTGCGGAGTCGCCATTCTAGCGATTTAAGACTCCAACGTCTATCGGATTTGAACCGGGGTCACCAACATAGTCCTACGAGTCGCGAGGCTGAAGTGGCAATGGGTGGGGCACAACTGCTGGAATGGGCGACCCTGCATCGAAAGCAGACAGAGTTAGCGGACCCCCCACTAGGTAAACAGAGGATATAAAAAGAATCGCTGCGTATCTATAATTCAACGGAAATTAAAGCCCTTCTCCGCTTTAAGTACATTAAATGCAAATTAAACATCCGTTACACCACGACGACTGTTATTATGCTCGGAGACATCTATTCGTGGATTGGTAGATCAAGGATTTACTGATACTTTTGTAAAGATTGTTTTTACTTACTCTCACTTTCACATACATCAGACAAATGCACACACACACACACAAACCACTGACATACAAATGTTATACAAGCCGACGTACATTGGAGTATCTTTTCATGCATACATTTTTATTATAATTTTATTACTATACAATCGAGAGAGAGAGTAAGAGAGAGTTAATTCCTGAGACACTGAGATTTAACTCCTAGTTCAGGAACCAGGGGATTTGTTCATAATTCTTGTAAAATTTCAATAAATTATCATATCTTAAACAAATGTTCACTATCTACGTTTCTTTCCATTGCCCAACCTTGACTTCTTTCGAGAAGAAAGAACTCAAGGTTGAACCCGAAAAAAGTTTCTACCTAAACCGTCTCCAGAAACGGTGACCTATCACCAGGGAACTCATTACTCCTACAACGCATTTAAGTTATATGACCTTTAATAATTATCAATTTGCTTCTAGTTCCTGACGATATTAGCGCTTGAAAGCCATAGTGACTCTTCCAGCTGTTCTAATGATACTGGGCTCCTAGACCCGGATCTACAGCCTGTTGCATTTTGCATATAATAATTATTATTCATCAACTACTTTGTGATAAAAATTTGAACTGCTCCCGTAGCCTACGTGTCATGCATTGTGCAGTTTGATCAGCATTCTGGTATTAAAGGTAAAAGAGCTAAACATCAAGTGAAATTCAGCTCAAATGTTGGGTCATGGAAAAAATTAACTAATTATACAATTTAATATATGAAATTTCCAACCCTGCATCACTCGACCTCCTTCATTATAAAACTCTTGAAATTAAGAGATCTCGCCAGTTGTGTGTTGTATTAATTTAATGTAGGTCACGAGGTGGATGTAGTGTTTGCTTCCTTCAAGGTCAAGTTTTAACTAAAATAGGTTTAAGCGTTTAGGGAGATGTAAGGGTTCCCACACAACAACCCGGTATCCAAGCCAACCTCACGTACTCGCGGTGCACCCTGCTAATCAACAAACGTGGCTCTGGCTACCACCAACCCGCCTTGGTACAGCGTGGTGGCAAGTGCCCTAAATCCCTTCATATGAAACCCTACAAACGACGGCCTTTAGTGTCGGGCATGCGGTCAGCGCAGGACCGTTCGATGTGGGGATCTTTGGGGGAGGCCTATGTCCAGCAGTGGACGTCATCGACTGATGATGGTGGTGGTGGTGGTTGTTTAAATGTTCCTATTTGAAAAGCGCTGTAGCTTGTGAATATTATATTTTTAGCCGACTAGTGCAATGTGATGAAGTGTATATCATCCTAACCAGCGCCGCATTGTTACAAGCAAGCGTATCACTTACCATCAGGTGAACGTCTTGTTCTTGCTCGGCTCGTCGCCTCGTCGCTTCGTAGATCAGTATTTTTTTATTTTATCAGAAGAATTTCTTTCGTTGTTTTTAGCAGTACTTTCTCCTGGAATTTCGCTTTTCTGGATAACCCTGGAATCTGTTCAAAGTATACATTGGATCTTATCTTCAGTAAATCGCCCGTTTTTCAGTCCGTTTACTTCACAACCTGTTCTCCAGCATAACGGTATGTAACTCCTCGAAACTTTATCGGCTGGTTAGGTGAAGCGAAATTAGAATTGTTGGGAACTGTTACATCAGTGTGTATGGTATGAGAGTGGTGCGAGTGGTGCGAGTGGTCAAAGTTGAAACATTATTTTTTAATTCCTTCATCACGTTATTACAAACATTTTTAATTACTCAACAATGCATCGAGAGTAACGCGACTTTCATGATAACCGATAGACCTGCTCATGATAACGGGTTACTGATAGGGACTAGTGTTGATGGGCAAAGTGGTGGGTGAAAATAGTGTTGGTTGTAGGAAGAAATCGTGGTTCCGTAACATCGGGGAGTGGACCGGGATCGCGATCGCCGCACAGCTGTTCTACCTTGCAAGACACCGGATGCAATATGTGAAACTGACCGCCAACTTGCTCTGTCCAGAAAAGCACCTAGGATATCAAGTCTCGTCACCTCAGTAGATATACTATCTACAACATCTTTCAAACCGGAACACAGTAATGTTTGCTTACTACTGTTTGTCTTCTGCAATACCCGATGCGGTGGTACGTACCTAGATTGTCTCCGGCAACTTGTTGGTGAAAAGTATATCCAAATAGTATTAGCCATATATCATCTCGAATTGGACTTAGTATGCCAAGAGAGCGTCCATCTGTAATGACCTTGAACTCAAAGACCCATTTAGTCCTCTTCAACCACAAGAAGGGGTTAACTTAATCTTATTCTTAGCAGGGTAGTTTGGCAGTGAAGATCCGATCACCAGTTAAACTACTTTATCTCAGACAACTTTGTAGACTATTCACAAATCTGGTACTTGGTGACTATTAGCGCCATATGAGGGTATAAGACCAATGATAACTGTGACAGCTTGACCCACATTAAGTTTCTGGATAACCTATGAACTTGAACTATAATATATAACGTTTGACGTATTAATCAATATATACATTAGGTTCACATGTACTATCTAGAAAAACAATAGTCATGTAATGTAAAGAAATATAGTATATATATACTGCCGATAGGACGTTAAGATCCTCGATTGGTGCCCGCGTAGACATAGTATTGGGAGGGCTCCCACATGGTGGACCGACGATTTGGTGAGGATCGCGGGAACCCACTGGATCCGAGCAATGCGGGACTGATGGATATGGAAATCTTTGGAAGCCTATGTGACTTCTATGGGCTGGTAGTGTACATATATATACATACATTAACTGGTGGCAGGTGTCTGTTGCCGGAGACCGTCGAGGTAAGTACCACCGCAGCTCCTATTTCAGCCGAAACCGAAAACAGTACTATGTAAGGACGGTGTTCCGGTTGGAAGGTCGTTGTAGCTAGTGGAGTTACTGAGGTAACGAGACTCAACCTCTTGTCTTAAATAACTTGAACAATGTGATTGGCGGTTGTATATACCATCCTAATTACCGCCATGTAATGAGCAGGCGTATCACTTATCATTACGTGAACGTCGGAATAAAATAAAAACATATACAAGAGTTTGAACGGAGATTTCGAGTAGTTTATACACACCCGAAATCTCTATGCTTATCTATACTTAAAAATAACCTTACCTGTATACATTTAGAGATTTAAAGAATTAGCTTGTGCAGTGCTTATTTGCCTATGTGAATCCTGTGACCTTACATGACACGGGCCGAATACACGGCACCGTGTCATATATTTAACCACCAACAAGCTATTCTCTCATTATAAAGTCAATAATCCCTTTCATCATATGGAGATATGTTATAATATTATCGTTGTCATTGTAGCTTTGCCATTTTATAAAAGACTTTTTTTATTTGTGTACCTACAATACGCTAATAGTTGATCTGAATTTGGATATGTTAAGTGATAATAAGGCCGATCGGCACGGCTTGGCTGGGCGGGCAGCTTTTGGGAAACTCCACACCTCGAAAATATCACAACGTCTCAAGACGAAAAGTCAGTGCGTCCTATCCACCCTTACATATGGCACAGAGACATGGCACCTGACCATCGGGCTGCTCCACCGATTCAAAGTAACACAGCGATAGAGAGAGCTACGCTTGGTATTTCTCTAAGGGACAAAATCCGAAACGAAGAAATTCGACGGAAATCTGAAGCTGTCGACGTAGCTCTCAGTATCTGGAAGCTGAAGTGGCAATGGGCCGGCCATGTCTCTCGTGTCAGTGACGGCCGATGGGGGAGAGAAGTCTTGGAGTGGAGGCCGCGTATACGACGCAGAAGCCTAGAACGCCCTCCCTCCAGATGGATCGACGACATCATCAGCGCTGAAAGAGTTGGAAGTTGGTGGATGTGGGAAGCTAAAGATGGAATTTGGTGGAAGACATTGTTTATATCCAGCAGTGGATAAACAAGGCCTGATAATGATGATGATGAAGGCCGATGATGGTCATGTGCTAACCCAGAATATTCTTGTTCTGATACAGTTGTCCTAGAAATAATGGTTACCAGCCAGGCGGGTTTGAAGACACCATCTATACTCCACAATCTATTACTTCTTGATACTTGGTAACAGGTATACTGTTGTACATCGGCGGTAGATTAGTTTTTTTTTATTTTAAAGGAAATCAACCAACTTCTCTTATATTCCTAAGTATTGCTCCGGGGAATCAAACTGATTGCAGATATATCGATTGCAATAAACTTAAGAGTATGTTTGAGTGCATTCACTTCCGGTCACAGCACATTGTGTCTTACCGATACGTTCTCTTCTTCGTCGAGATCAAATCATTCATAATCGTATTTAGACATACGATTTTAATATCCATCAGCAACAGCCGATAGACGTCCACTGCTGGATATAGACCTCCCCCAAAGATCTCCACGTTTGTAGAAGTTCATATGGGGGGGTTTGGGCCGTTTCCCACCACGTTGGCCCGGTGCGGATTGGTGGGAGCCAAAGCCTCGTTTGTTGATTAGCAGGGTGCACCACGAACAGGTGCTGTTGGCTTGGGCCCCGTCAGCTGTTTTGCGGGACACTTTACCCCTCCCAACGCTATACACAAGCTGAACATTTAAAAATACCTTATTATGTATCTGTGCAAATTGACCAAGCTCCTCACGAGGACGTTCATACAATAGTAGTGTGATCATTTTCACATTTGACGTAACATATCCATAATCATGACGTGTTAATCATACACACTCATTGCCGCACAGGTGATAAACGGTAAATCCGTGGATGGCATGGTTTGTTAACCATTTCAATTATTGCTTACATCGTAAAATATATTACGACAATTATAGCCTACTTTTTGGAGATTTAGCCTTCTTCGTACCATAAAAAAGACATACTCAGTTAATTTTTATTGCATAGTTGTAACTGGATTTCGTATATCTGAGATTAAAAAGAAACATCTAAATTTGCGCACGATTGACCAAATGTGAAGTTATCGCTGTGCACATCATCTAAGTAAACGTTGGAAGCACTAAGTAATCTCTCAAACATAAGATTAAACCTGTTTCTATATATGCAACGGCCTTGTTACAGTTTGAATTTCCTTATTAAAAATCTGAGACTTGATCTTCAAGATGACGAATAAATGTTCACTGTGAAACTAAATCATACGACCATATAAAGTCTACTACAATGCAGTGATGGCACAGTTAGTGATAGCAACAAGTTCGATTCCCACCATTTTATTTTGTTTTAAGTGGGAGAAATGCCTTACAATAACTTACGGGACCCAAGCCAACCTTACCATCTCGTAATGCACCCTGTTAGTCAATAAACGAGGCTATGGCTCCCACAGACCCGCATTGGGCCAGCTTGAGGGGAAGCCCTACCAACGATGGCCTTTATTATCATGCGGTACTGGAAACCATGCTGACTGTGACGGACATTGGCACGGCGCCGGAATCAGGGGTTCTAAGAATCCTCAGGCGGCAACGATTTTCCATTAGACGATATCGCGGGAACCCACTGCATGCAGCAACGCTGGATCGATCGAAGTAGAGATCTTTGAGAGAGACCTATGTCCAGCAGTGGACGCCTATCGGCTGATGATGATGATATCAGCCATCCCGGGAGTAAAGACAGGTTATGTTGGACTTGCACCTTCGTTGCTTTACGGCGGGGTCACGGGAACGCTTTCGCACAAATCCCCGATACCACCAGCGCCATGCAGCCACATCTCGGGGTAGAACCCCACATTTCCTATTACCGTCACCTGGGCAAAGGACCCCTTTCGATTTCGTCACCCAGAGGCAATAGGAGCCAAGTGAGAACACTTGACTCCCTGCAGCAAAATTGGTATTGTGCTCCGCCGCTCAAAGATGAAGAAAGCGACGATGGTCTCTTTCGACGCTCTCTTGTGCTAATTCAGAGTATATGAAATATAATCCCCACGACGGTGAACGGGCTGAAGATCCACTCATCAGGTTACCGCTGTACCATTTAGAATGTTCATAATAAAACCTCTTTCGCTATCCATACTCATTACGTACGCCATTGGATCATGAGCGCGTGGCGATTTGTGACGGTACTATTTAACGCTGGTAACAATGGCTCCGCAGCAGGTGGCACGACTCTAGCTGTCGAAACCTTGACGACTTTAATTATATTTTGTACGTTTGTACTATTATGTTATAATTTAAACAGGTTCCGTATATACGCAAAAAAAAGTATATTATTGATCTTATAACTATGATGAATGGTTATAAGGTAATTCCGCACGACTTCGACTACAGACAAAAAACTAAGGGATCAAGATAAATCTGGATTTTATCTAAGCAGCCTTTTTCTTTCTTAAGGTGCCTCTCCGACTAGCGAAGGTTGGCGGTCAGTTCTCCAAATTTAGCTCTGTCTCTTGCGAGGCGAAATAGTTGGGCGGCACTCGCAGTTCCCGTCCACTCTCGGATGTTGCGTAACCATGATTTCTTTCTACGACCAACACTCCTTTTACCGGCAACTTTTCCCATCAAGATGAGTTGGAGGAGATCATATCTGTCATGCCTGAGCACGTGACCGAGATACGATACTTTTCTCATCTTGATGGTCTGCAAAAGTTCCCTTTTTTGGTGGACTCGTCGTAGAACCTCCTCGTTTGTCACTCTCCGAGTCCAGCTTATGGCCAACATGCGCCTGTATGCCCACATCTCGAACGCTTCTATACGTTTTCTGAGGTCTTCTTTTATTGTCCAGGCCTCAATTAAAACTATTGTAAGCAGCCTTACAATAGTTTTAATATTCTGTCGTTTCCTTCGCGTAAAAAAAAGTTGTCTATCATCCCGAAGAAACGCAAGTTAAATCCACGTTGAGATTGAGCTCTTGGCGAAAGAGTACATTGTGAAGACATCGTCACGCCTCAACGGATGTGGATATCCAGAAACTTGTACTTGGTCAGTGTTGTGTATGACCTTGACTCTCTTGTGCGATACGGCCCAGTTATCCCAGCATTGGGAACAATATCCAATAAGTGATTCGTTATTCAAATCAAATATGTTACGCCACCTTCTTATCTAAGGAATGCGATAGTTTTTTTCCTAGCGTTAATATTTACAGTCGTTTACTTATTGCAACACTTTGAGTCACTGTAAGATAAGTGCAATGTTAGTATGAATATGTAGGTGATGGTTGTTAATTTTTTTTTTATGTTAATGAAGCTAGTAAACGCGCTGGTTATTCACCTGATGGTAAGTGACACGCCTGCTCATTGCAAAGTGACGCTATCTAGAATGGTATGAACTGCACCACATTGCGCTCGTCGCCTTAAGACATAAGATATTCAGTGTCGTTATCCTAGCTAGCTACAGCACCCTTCAATCCGGAACACAATAATGCCTTCACACTTCTGTTTGGCGACAGAAATAAGAGTTGCGATGTTACCTAAAATTTTTTTTGGTACTCTAAATTTTTGAAAGATACCCTGCTTCTGGGGAGAAGACAGGGTTATGTAAGATTCTTACTTACTAAAACCCCCCCTCGGTGGTCTGCATCAGTGCATTCGGAGAGGCTCCGAGATCTCTTATAGAACGCACCGGTGCCCCTCTACTCTTTGTGTTAGCACGTCTCTGAGGAGGAGCCTAACCCTAGGAGTCTAGGCACCATCGCTGAGCCATACGCTTACCCACGCAGGTTGGCTTGTTGAGCCCTCACCCTCAAGGTCCGCGAAATCCCTAGACCCTTTTAGTGGCCTACAACAGGCAGGGCTTACCTAAGTCCCTTTCTTAATAGCCCGAGACTACAGGGCTGGCTGTGGAACCTACCGTCTGGAAACCTACCACCATTAAAATTGCTAGGGTAAAGAGATTTAATATATCTTAAGATGAGTAGTATAATGTGATGCTGTGTGTATCATCCTAACTAGTACCAAGTTCTTAGCGTGTCAACTTACCAATAGGTAAATGTTTCTCTCGTCTCGTCGCTTCATCAAACAAAAAAAAAAAAAAAAAACCGCTTAGTACCATTTCGAAATATCCTACTCGTATGTAAAGACTAAATGAATTTTCAGTTTAATTAATCTAGACCGCAAATTGGAGCTGGACTCTGAATGGGGCTGATTGTATAAGTGCTAATTGTTCTTTACACATTTTTTTAAACGAATCAATTAAAATTCTATTAATAACCTTTGTGAGGGGAGCGGAAATAATTTTACCCTTACGAAAGATTTTTGTTTAGTCGCATTAGAGGAGGGTTGACTTACGTTATATATACTAATGATTAGGGGTTGCTATTTTTTTCACTTTGAGTTTATTTCTCAGTTGTTGAGCTGTTATATATTTTTATTTGTCTTTCCTAATAGATTCGGTAATTATTGATATCGACTTTTATTAGTATTTTACATACTAATATATGTGTGTAATATATATATGTAATAAAACCTTCCTCTAAGCAAAAATCACTTACGTCACATTCAAAGAGAAACGTTTGGATTTGTAGAAAACTTCCTGATGCTGTTTTCACAAATACCAATAAGATATATTTTTCCTCTTCAACGAAGGGATGAGACGAACGGCACGTTCACGTGATAGTGAGTGATACACCTGTCCATAACAACATGGCGCTAGTTCGGATGGTGTATACTGCACCAGATTGTATTCGTCACCTTGAGACATAACATCTTAAGTCTTGTAATATGTCAAGTGTTAATTTTATTAGCTATAACGACTTTCAAACCAGAATATAGTAATGTTTGTACGATAGTTTCTCGGCTGTAATAGGAGATGCAGGACGGTTTCCGGAAACGGAGAGCTACCATCAAATGTCCGGTCTCTGGGCCTTATGCTTCCCGAGATCGTGATGAGTAGGTGCATAGGTGGACATCTCTTATATATAGATAAATATATAATGTTTTTAATATAAGTATGAAATATTTTGCGCGAATGTTATTTTTGTGATGTCCAAAAATGTAAAGGTTTTTGTAAAAAATACACGAGGGATTTGCGGCTACCCCCTAGAGTGGCCGTTATGCGATAAGAGTCGTAGCAAACAACCCTTGGAACGGACATATTTATATTACATTAGAATATCTGATCTAATTATACTACACCAAGGATCCAAAAAATTTTTTTATATATATATATGAAAAAAAATTATATATTATATAGTTAAGTTAGTAAAATAAATATATAATAGGTTGGGGAAAAAGAAATCCATTATTTTTATATGAACTTCAGGACTTTATTTAACATGCTTCGGATTGTCCGATTTGGGTCAAATATGCACCGTTTTGTTCTATGATTTGTTGCCATTTTAAAGGTAACTTCATAATGCCTCTCTCGTAGAAGTCCTGGTCTCCATTTGCAAAAAACTCTAGTAGCCGATTTTCACAATCTGCCCTAGATGCTAATTTTTTATCATTAAAGAAATTTTGTAATGCAAGAAAAACATGGTATTCGCTTGGTGCCAAGTCCGGACTGTATGGCGGATGCATTAAAACTTCCCAACCAAGCTCCCGAAATTTCTGGCGAGTCACTGTAGACGTGTGTGGCCTAGCGTTGTCCTGGTGGAACACGACACCTCTCCTGTTGGCCAATTCTGGCCGTTTCTGGTCAATTGCTATCTTCAAACGGTCCAGTTGTTGACAGTAGAGATCAGAATTTAGTGCTTGGCCATATGGAAACAACTCATAATAAATAATCCCCTTCCAGTCCCACCAAATGCACAGCAGAACCTTCCTGGCCGTTAGTCCTGGTTTGGCCACCGTTTGAGGTGCTTCACCGCTCTTTGACCATGATCGTTTTCGCACAGGGTTATCGTATGTGATCCATTTCTCATCTCCAGTCACCATCCGTTTAAGAAATGGGTCTATCTCATTCCGTTTGGCCAAGGCTTCGCAGATGGAAATTCGATCCATCATGTTTTTTTCTGTTAATTGATGTGGCACCCAAACATCGAGCTTCTTTTTGAATCCAGCTTTGTGTAAATGGTTTAAAACTGTTTTGTGGTCCATTTTTAGCTCCTGGGCGATGTTACGACTGCTAACATGCCGCTCAACTTCGATCATTTCTCCGATTTTATCGACATTTTCGGCGACCGGCCTACCTGTGCGAGGTGCATCTTTAACATCATAAATTCCTGAACGGAATCTACGAAACCAAAATTGCACATAATTGGCTGTTACAGTATCGGGTCCATAAACACCACTCACAATTTTAGCCGCCTGGCTTGCATTTTCGTCTTTGTCAAAGAAAAACTGTAAAATGTACCGAATTTTCTCTTTGTTCACTTCCATTTTTAACACCCTGTAACTCACAATCGAATGCACCGAACAAAAAACAGCAAAAGAATTTTTTTACTGCGAAATGTCACTTTTCCAACGAGCATAAATCTGAAACTGTTTGATCGATACTTTACGAGAAATTTATCACTACAGCCATCTACCGAAAAAATAATGGATTTCTTTTTCTCCAACCTAATATTATAAGTCACCCAAATGGCAATGCTGGGAGTTTCTCTGCGAGAGAGAATCAGAAATGTGGAGATCTGCAGAAGAACTAAGGTCACTGACATAGCCTAAAAGATGGCTAGACTTAAGTGGCAAGCCATATTACTGGAAGTACCGACTGCCCATGGGGCAGTAAGATCCTCGAGGGGCGCCGGCATACCGGTAGACAGTGTTTGGAGACTTCCCACAAGGTGGACCAACTATCTTGTGAAAATCGCGGGAACCCGATGAGGCTTAGGAGGCTTATGTCCTGCAGTAGACGTCTATCGGCTGATGATGGTGATTACAAATACGTTATTTTTAGTGAAACTTCTTTTGGAATGTTGTGGATTGGGTTTATGAAACGAAAATTTGTAACGAGAAAGAGACAACTATACATTTGTTACGGCTGGGAGAGAATGAGATAAAACACCTTTCTGTATAGTTGCGTTATTGTAACGTGGCGCTAATTACGATGATGAGATTTTTTTTCTTGACTCTTGAGAGACACCCTCCTAGCACCATCGCTGAGCCATAGGCTGTGCGACGCAGGTTGGCTTGTTGAGCGATAAGGGCCCCCACCCGATCAAGGCCCGCAAAATTCCTACACTCTTTTAGTCGCCTTTAACGACTGGCAAGTCTTTCTCTTTATCAGCCGACAGGCGACCACTGCTGGACATAGGCCTCCCTTTAAGATCTCCACATCGATCGATTCTGAGCTGATGTTACTATGAGACTACAGGGCTGACGACAACAGTGACCTACCACCAATAAACGTGCCTCTCTCTTAGCTTTTCACTTCATCATTCAAAAGAAAAAATGTTGACGAATCTCTCTCTCTCTGTTCATTTATAGGTATATTGTACTCATCTCATTCACTCTCAAATTAACCGGAATACAGTTTCACTTCCAACCAGTGTGAACACGCAGTCGTTTTTTTTTCATTTAAATTTTCAATGTATTCAATTCTGCTCCAGTCGAATAAATCTCGTCCAGTGACAACCTTTGCAAATTTATTTCAAGCGGTGCAAAATAAAAACTGCCGGCGCTCGTATATTTGTAGGGGGGCGAACGAGGGGTCAGAGGGTTAGAGGGACGGGCTAGGGGAGGAGCCAACGCATACCTGACCGTTTGCTGTAAAATATATTATCGATTCGTACGCTCGCGTAGCTGACCGAGGCAAAGTATTATGAACTGATCATCATTAATCCATAGAAAAATTACTACTGTAAGGGAGTACTTCCGGTGTGCTTCACTCGCCGAAAACTACCTCACTCTAACCTCTATTTATAGTGGAAGATAGGAAGGAATGAAAGAAAGGAATGAGGAAATTAGTTTTTAAGATTAGTAAGATGATAAGTGAGTCATGCTTAAAAGTGCACAAAAAGGCCCTGACCCGCCATACGCAGGGGAATGATGATAAAAAAAAAAAATCAGACTTATTACTCTGGTTACAGTACCATACCTATGGTAATCATCATGCAAAAAAAAAAAAAAAAAACTTCTATTTATATTGTATACGATCAGCTTCAAAATCTTCTTAGAAATTAACAGGAAGCTTACTTAGTGGGAGGCTTTCCGCTGGATGCGAGAATCGCGGGACTGATCGATGTGATCTTTGGGGGAGGCCTATGTCCAACAGCGGACGTCTATCGGCTAATGATGACGATGACACTTATTGCTGCTACAGCTGGGTGACCTACATTTATTTATTTAACATCTCTTAAGGGTAATGGGGATGGACGTTGTTACCCAATCAGTCTTGGTAGATGGAGGATATATAAAATGTTTATTAACATAACACAGTAACAGTTTTACGTACCAATCGTCATCATCAGTCGATAGTCGTCCACTGCTGAACATAGGCCTGTCCCCAAAAATCTCATTTATCGGTCCCACGTTGCCCGCATCCATTGGGTTCCCTCGATTCTCACCAGATCGTCGGTCCACGTACCAATAAATGATTGTGTAATAGACGTATGAGAAAGTAACACACCTGGTGGTGGGTCGCCGTTGCTGGAGACCGTCTGGACAAGTACCACCGGAGCTCGTATTTCTACCGCCAATTAGTTGTGTGCGAGGTTACTGTATTCTGGTTTGAAGGGTGTAGGTAATGTAATTACTGGGGTGAAGAGGCTCAACGTGTTATGTCTCAGGCGACGAGCGCAATGTGATGTAGTGTATACCATCTTAACTATGGCCACACAGTTGAACGTTGTTATCGTCACTTCACTTAATTGGATAAAAAAAAATAGTGTTTATTGTTACTTTCATCCTAATAGACTTCTAGATTGATCTAATGATAAGATATATCTTATAGAACATGTTCTAAGATTTAATAAAAATTGATTATTGTTGATGCTATAGAAATTTTGATAAATAAATTAGGTTTTGGGTCTTGGGGTGAAAAAGCAAGACCGAATGAACAAGACCATGACCAAAGTTCAAGACTGAATACGCAATACCAAAACCAAGACCAAGATAGAATACGCTAGGCCAAAGACCTTATCCTCAGAGACGTGTACCACAAAGTGTAGAGAGGCACCGGTGCGTTCTATAAGAGGTCCCGGAGCCTCTCCGAATGCACTGATGCAGACCACCAAGGGTGTTTTAAGGAGTAAGAATCTCACGTAAGACTAACTTCCCTCAAAAAGCAGGGTATCTTTCGAAGATTTCTACTCTCAACAAAAAAAACTAAAGACCAATATTGAGATTGTCCGCGTTTTGCTCTCTTACTACTTAATCATCAATATATAGAAATCCTGACTTCTGTGGTTATGTTCAGCGGAACCTCCCGTTCGCCGTATTTGTGTACAACATCCGTTTTGTATAAATATATCGGCACTGTCGGAATTCAATTCCGCCTGTGTCAATAGCAATGGAGTGGAGTGAACAAAGCGGCGACCTTCGCTCACAAAAACCCGTACATCTGAAATGATCGCTCCATTATACCAAGTGGCGGATGTCAGTCAAGATCATTGTCAAATCTATATTATTAGCATTACAATAAAACATTTTCTTTTTATTCGATAAAGCGACGCGACGATCGTGACGTTCACCTGATGGTGAGTAACACTCCAGACCATAACCACGTGACTCTAATGCACACTGCACAATATTGCGTAAGCCGGGTTACCCCTCTAGTTACACTAGCTACAACTCCCTTCAAACCGGAATACAGTAATGTTTGTACACTACTGTTTATCGGCTGCAAGAGGCGCCGCGGTGTTACCTGGACAGTCTCCGGCAACGGAGACCTACCACCATTTGACTGCCAATCTTTTCAATCATCTTGACCCAGTGGCCTTGTGAGAGGATGCTGCATCTCTTTTCATTCTCTATAAAATATACCACAGATAGAGTTCCGAGGAGTTTTTCAGAATTATTCTACCATCGCGCTACACGTACACAACGCCTTTTACTGGTGTTAGATGCTATATATATTTATAGGTGGTAGGGTAATGATGGTAGGGGGTGTAAGAGTCCCTCCACAACAACTCCCGGGATCCAAGCCAACCTCACCTGCTCCTAATGCACCTTGTGAATCAACAAACGCGGCTCTGGCTCTCATCAACCCACATTGGGCAGCGTGGTGGTAAATGGCCCAAATACCTCCACATAAACCTACCTGATCGTGTGGGAATCTTTAAGGGAGGCCTATGTCTAGCTGTCGACGTCTATGTGCTGACGATGATGATGATGATACACGTATTAAATCATGAAATAGCTGAAACCTTCCATAATGTTGTCTTATTTATCTTTCACAGGGTCTTCGGGTGACCACTATCATTGGATCGTTCGGGACATGCGCGGGCGCGTGGATGAAGGTTTTCTCGGTGCCGCAGGACATGTTCTGGCTCGGCTTCGCCGGTCAGACAGTGGTGGCGATGTCGCAAGTCTTCATATTGAACGTACCCCCTCGTCTAGCAGCGGTGTGGTTCGGAGCTGATCAAGTCTCCTCCGCTTGCAGTATTGGTGTGTTTGGGAATCAGGTGAGTGGACTTCTAATGATCTTGTCTAAGAATAAATATACGTAGTTTCATTACTAGTAATAAATAAATATCTTGTGGTGGTATGTCTGTCACCAGAAACCGTCAAGGACGTTATCAATGTGGCTTTTTATCTCCCTGCCAAATAATAGTAGTATGCACACTTTGCTGTTTTCCGGTTTAAAAGGCGCTGTAGCTAGTGAAATTACTGAGATAACGAAACTAAGTATATTATCTCTTCACGCGACGATCTTAATGTGGTGCTGTGTATATTAACTATCGCCTCGTTATGGGCAGATGTATCACTTAATATAGCGTGAACGTCTTGCACCTCTCGTCGCTTCGTCGAATAAAAAAAAATTGTAGTGTATAAAGTGATGTAGCATTACCGAAATTATTTACTTCATAGGGCTGCTGGGTCCAGATAAGAGGCTGCCGGGGTATTATGATCTTTGCTATAATAAATTTCTTTAAATCACCATTACTATGGCAATTATGAAGATAACTGTTTCTTTGGTGCAACAGTTAACCGCTTACCTAGGAACATAGATATCTCTGGTTCGATTCCCAATATTTTAAAAATATATAAATTTGTCTACTTAGACTTAACACTACTTCTGCTTCGTCGGTATCACTCTTGACAGAGTGATCGTGATCATCACTTCAGGTGTTGGTCGCAAACTTAACTCGTCGCCATTCCTCTCTGTTGGCTGCATTCCTATGTTGATATTATTTCGCAATTATATAAAAGGTTCTTTTTATAACCGTCTCGATCTTATATCCTTTTCGTCCTTAGGGAAATTCGAGCTCGTCGATGCGGTACCACAAAGCCTTAAAATTACAATAGGGCGATAGTAGTTCCTAAAGTGAAATCTCTTACAAAGCCTCGACTTCGGATCCTTTTATATCCTAATTTTATTGCACTTACCTAAAGTTGGTTGTAGTTTCTACTAATGACGGCCTGAGAATTATCCTTGTTCGATTCAGTGTCTTGACTGTAGTAAAGTTACTGGGGTAATGAAATTTAATGTCTTGACGAAGCGACCACCATAATACGATGCTGTATCATCCTAACTAGTACCATATTGTCATAAGCGGGTGTTACACAGGAACGAACTCTTCGTCCTTTCTCTTGATCGATTTAAAAAATACTACAGTTTAATTATGGAGTGTAAGGATTCTTCACATGATTCAAGCCAACTTCATCTCCTCGTGGTCCACCCTGCTAAACAATAACCGAGGTCCTGACTCCCACCAACCCGTGTTAGGTCAAATCACCCATATGAACCCGATCGATGTGGGAATTTTTGAGAGCGGTGTGTGTCCATCTGTGGACGTCAATCGGCTGATGATGATCATCATATGGCAGTCATTCTAAATCAATTTAACAACCTCATTATATCAGTACCCTATTTCTTTTATTTATTTATAAAGGAGAAGTCAAGGCGGTTAGAACAAACAGAGTTTATTACTTAAAGAAAACTAGAACAGTTTGTGAGTGATCACTAGTGGATGGTGAAGGTTAATAAAATGACCATAATCAATGAATACCAATACATACCATACCAATGAAAAATCGCGTACAGGACGTAGAAGTGTAGGACGCCCTCCTTTCATATGGACCGACGATGGATGCGAGAAGCCGAGGATCGCATTTGGTGGAAGACATTGGGGAAGGCCTATATACAGCAGTGGATAAAGAAAGGCTGATGATGATGAACCAATAAATATTAACTCGAGTGGACAAACAAAAAAAAATAACGAATAAAAAAAGTGTAAAAACCCATATTATTAAAGTATTTTGCCTTACATCATCATCATTATCAGCCGACAGACGTTCATTGCTGGACATAGGCTTCCTCCAAAGATTTCCACATAGACCGATCCTGCGCTGCCCGCATCAAGTTGCTTCCCACAACCTTCACCAGATCGTCGGACCCCCTGTTAAAGAGGCCTGCTAACACTATGACTTCCGGACGCGGTCGCTATTTGAGAACCTTGGTGCCCCAATCAGCTGACAGTTACATATAATGTATTGATATTATTCTCCCGATAAGGCTTCAGGTACATATTATTTGACCATGTGTGTTATATGACCATATTTTCTTATACAAGAAGATGAATCTTTAATCATAAAACCTGTTCAATTAAAAAAGTTCCACGATACAAACATGTTCAAATGAGATATTTTCCTTTTATGGTTTATTGCACCATGGTCAAAGGCTTATTTTCGAAATCTATTGCTTGTCCTCAGCTGTGGACATTGACAAGTTGAAATGATGATGATGACCATGTATACAATCTGGTCGTTGCTTTAACTTTTTGCTATATAACATCATCTCATCAAACCGGAACACGGTATTGTATCCTATTCACATAGTTACCATTGGATCTTATGGCAGAAATGATACTAATAGTCTAAGACACCCGGAATAGGGAACAGTGGAGGATCTTCTTTAAATAGACTGGGTAACGAGCTGTTAGACTAGGTAGGCAGGAGGAGTACGTCAGTTTGTAGAGTAGTAACTGACTGATTGCGGTATGATATCACACGAGCAGCAATCGGAAGAGTTTATCCAATTCACGCCGAGCCAGGGGGGTCCACAGTAATGGCCGTAATGAGTTCGTTTCTCACCAGCGACGGTGACGGGAACTATCCTAGGCCGTGTCCTAGCGATTGGTTAGAGTGTTATGATTTTTATTAAACAATTAAAAATGAAGTTTTTTAGGGATTCGACATAAATATATATCTGGACACGAATGAAATTGGTTAATTAGACCCTTGGCTTCTCCACGAAACAGACGGAGAGCATATGTTACTTTTACTAGAAGAAACTATTAGAGATTTTGCTTAAGAAGAAATTATAGCTGAAGTAGAAGCCGTAATAAACGTAAATTTTAACCATATGATCCTGAAATCTAAAACAACGCGACCAGTAATGATATATTATATTTCTTTTCAGAGACTTTTGACCTTGGAAATGTTTGTTTGAAAATTTTTGTTACATCTTCAAGGTAACTCTTATCCTAACAAATATAGAATCATAATCACAGCAAAAACTTATGATTGGATTATACATCTAAAAGGAGTAAAAAAAAATGCATTAATAACCTTCTTGATATAGATTATAAATAATCCATTACTGCTCAAGGATGGTGTCATGTTTAATTGTCTAAAGGTATTCATTAACAGGGTAGGTATGAGGCACTGGATAAAGACTTTCGTCTTGAGACATTGAGGTGCTTCTTTCCCACCCTTATTTACGGCGTAGAGATATGGCATCTGACCATCTGGCTGGTCCACCGATTCAAAGTAGCACAGCGAGCGATGGAGAGAGCTATGTTTGGACTTTCTAGATCCGGAACGAAGGAATTTAACGGAGAACTGAAGTTGTTGACGTTGCTCTCAAAATCTGCAAGCTGATGTGGCAGCGAGCCGACCATGTCTGTCGTGTCAGCGACGGCCGATGGCGGTGGGAAGTCTTGAAGAGAAGGCTGCGTATACGACGCAGAAGTGTAGGACATCCTCCTTCCAGAAGGACCGATGACATCATCAGGGCGGTAGTTAGTGGCTGGTTGCGAGAAGCTGAGGATCGCATTTGGTGGGAGACACTGGGAAAGGCCTATATCCAGCAGAGAATAAACAAAGGCTGCTAATGATGATGAATGATGATTCATTAACCACAGCGGCAACAATACATTTTCATATTGATATTTTGCCTTTTGCAGGTCACCTTTATATTGTTAGATTTATCTTACTGTTTATGAAAAGGCCTCAGGATTCTGCATGATAATATTTCGTCCTTATTAGATCCTTTGCCACTCTTCTAACAGACATCTCTTAATATTCTTTTAGGTAACCTTTTTCCAGTTTCAATGTTCTTGTTTTTCATTGACTTCTAGATTCATTGCTTCAATGCTCTTTGGAATTTAGGTCTCTAGATTATCAACTTTCTGCAGCAGATAATTACTACTATAGTCACATGTGGATCTAAAATTAGTCTCATCCGTTTCCAAGTACAGTTAAGAGATTTTCAGTTGATGCTTTCTTTTCTTTGTTCGCCAATCACGCGAAAACTAGTGAATCAATCGACACGGGAACGCGACGATTTGAAGCAGAATGATTTGTAGATGTTCATAAGCTATTTGTTTTATGAATTTCATAGATCCTTAATCATTTTGAGCGGTCGCTATAGAAAGTCGTTCAATTTTATATTACGTCCAGCAAAGCGGTCGGAGATCAGCTAGTATATATATATATATATATATATATATATATAAGAGATATCCACCTACGTGGAGACTCATCACGATATCTCTAGAACCATATGGCCTGGAGACTTGAAATGTTGGTAGGAATATTCCTATTGCTGAGTGTACGGTAGCTAAGAACGGATCTCTACAAAAGTTCCTCCTCAAATATTGAATTAAATTATATATAAATATATATTTTAATTTATACTTATACACACATATATATATATGTATATGTGTAAGTCGTATATACGTTTGTTTTTTGAATTCGCTGCGCACACGGCTCTCACTTGCGAAATATTACACGTGCATTGGCCTTACTTAAACTGGTTTTTGAGGAAAACCTGGGTCGGACGCGTTCCGCTGAGGCGACGCGATCCTGTTTGAAGCGGTGTTGCTGTTAAATATTAAATATCTGACCGTGTACCTGCGGTCGGAGATTTTATATTTATCGTTTGTTGTCCTGCTACATTTTATCAACAGTATATTTGCACAGATTTATTGACAGAAATAAAATGCTCGTCGATTTCAGACATAATATGTTCAGTCTCTTTACCCCAGTAATTATGTTAGCTGCATCACCCTTCTAACCGGAACGCAGTAATGTTTGTACACTATAGTTCGTCGGCAGAAGTTGAAGCTGGGGTGGTAAGTAACATCAGTAGGCAGTAGGCAGGTAACTAGTAGTAATTTGAATTATTATTTACTATACATTTACTGGTGGCAGGTCTCTGTTGCCGAAAGCCGACCTGGTAGGTACCACCGCACCTAACATTGCAGCTGATAAACATTACTGAATTCGGGCTCAAAAGGCGTTGAAGCCAGAGAAATGACTGGGGTGCTTACTACATCTTAATATCGACAATCTCAAGGCGACTAGCAAAATGTGGTGCTGTGTACATCATCCTATGCAAACTCCTAATGCAGCCGACAAACAGTACTATGCAAATATTACTGTGTTCCGGTTTGACGGTCAATGTAGCTAGTAAAGTTACGACACTTAACGTCTTATGTCTCAAGACGATGAGCGCAATCTAGTGCAGTATATACCATCCTAACTAGCGCCGCGTTATGGGCAGGCGTATCACTTACCATCAGGTGAACGACTATAACGACCTGTCGCCTTATCGAATAAAATAATATACGAGTACTTATATTTATGACTTATACATCTTTGTCTATATATGTGTTTTGGTGATGGTGATGCATAACGATATCGGTGTAAGATTGGCACCAATGGTGTCAAGTGGACACTTTGCTTGTGATTAATGCATCCGGCAAATGGCTGCTGATTTTTCATTTCCCACCAGGGTATCCGACGCGGCCTCGTAAATTTAAATAATAGCCTTTGTTCAGCACTCGCTGAATGTGGAGATTGATGATTGAATATTAAAAAAAATTTCGCGCGTACCGACTTAGGTATGGTATACTTTAGTGTACACATATCAGATCCTCGGATATATAATTAAAAAAAAAATTGTCTTATACTGGGTGTTAGGAGACCGCTTCCGCGATAGTACTGATGATATCTTTGATGATGGGACAGAAAAAAAATCAGTCCTGATTAAAAAAAAAATCATATTTTTAAAACGTTTTATTAGCATTATTTACTCCCCATCATGTTAGTACAGTTAAATGAAGGGATAGTTTCATAAAAATTACTTCACTAAAAGAAACCAGCAATGAAACAAAATCAATACAGCTGATGCTCGGATCAACGAACGTCCGGGCCCGCAACCTATTGTAAATGCTCCTTGGCCCTATGATATAAGGTCCAAATTAAAACCAAATACATGTCGAGTTCCAACATCCGAGCATCAGCTGTTTTTGTTTCATTGCTGGTTTTTTTTAGTAGAGTAATAAATCTTTTACGAAACATTTCGTTTAGTTGTACTAACATGATGAAGTATAAATAATGCTAATAAAACCTTTTAAAAAGATGATTTTTTTTTTTTAATCAGAATCCATTTTTTTTTCGTCCCATCATCAAAGGTGTCATTAGTACTATCATCTGTCGTCGCTTCCGGAAGCGGTCTCCTAACACGCTGTACAACTCCCCGAAACAAAAAAAAAAAACAAAAAGGAAAGGTACAACTTGAATAATTGCTCCTTACGTCTATGGTATGGCATATATTATGTAATTTCCGGTCAAAACAAATAACTTCCGTCTTATATATTAATAATCTTATATTTATGTCTCTTTGTTAAGTATATTATTTTTGTCTTCAGCTCGGCGTGGCTATGGGCTTCCTTCTGCCGCCGATGATGGTGCGCGCCCAGGGTGCGACGGACGCGATCGCCTCAGACTTCCGGCTCATGTTCTACCTAGTCGCTGGGTTCACCAGCGTACTCTTCGTCTTCATACTCCTTTGTAAGTTAATGCGATTCCGTTTCAGCCTAAAGGAATGCTCAAGTTTTTTATTAAACTGTTATCGTGTGATATTAAGGAACTTATACAATGTATAATAATTTCAATTTTTTTTCTCTTTATAGCAATCTTTGTCAATTATCAGTCGACTAAATAGGGTACATGAGTTTCCAAGTTTGACGCAACATTACTGCAGTAATTGCACAGATCCGTACATAATTTTAATTATAGGGGTGGGTTCCGGCCAACATCTTACGGAACCCAAATCAACCTCACCTGCACGCGGTGCACCCTGATGAATAACAGACGAGGGTCTGACCACCCACTAACTTACATTAGGCCAGCGTGGTGGGCTAAGACCCAGTTCTCCTTAATGAACTTTCCTACGTGGAGATAAATGAGAGAAGCATATGTCCAGCACTGGACGTCTGTCGGCTGATAATAATGATGATGATGACACATAATTTTTGAAACAGAGAATTTTGAAAAGAAACGATAAAACGAGAAAAAGAGAAAGATCTTAATACTTTTTTTTATATAACAAGCGACCAGGCGGGATGGACGTTCACCTGATGGTAAGCGATACTGTCTATAACAAAGCGGCGCTAGTTAAGATGGTATTTAAAGCACTACATTGCGCTCGTCACTTTGAGACATAAGATGTCAAGTCCTGTTACACCAGTAATTGCATTAGTTACAGCGCCCTTCAAATCGGAACACAGTAATGTCTACACAGTACTGTTTGTCGGCTGCGATAGGATTTGTGATAGTACTTAACTAGACGGTCTACGGCAACAGAGACCTAACACCAGTAAACGTGTTATTATTATGACTACGCAATAAAATCGTACACTGGATAAAACGTGATGAGCATTAAAAAATTATCTTCACGTAATTGTAAGTGGTTATTATTTAAAAGCATTTTTTAATATTCATAACAAGCTTAATAGCAATGGTTCGCTATAAATTTGAAGTGTTGAAGTTTTTACTTGAAGTAGTTGAACATTGCGAAAGTTTAGAAGTTTGTTGTTTGATCGCAACCCACTTGATGGAGGGGCGGCTGTTCCTGGTGCTGGAATAGTTGGAGCATCTTCTGAGATCCGCTTCGAAATTGTGATCTACGAGAACTTTATTTAACTACTTATCTAGATGAGCAACAATGGGAAGAACGTAGTGTAAATAATCTAAACAATGTATATATTTAATAAATACTTTTTATACGAAATCTCTAAGATTATAAATTCACTATGAATAAGATACTATCCAGGATACATTACGAGACCCAGCAATGGACGTCCATCGTTTTACAAGATGGGAACCCACTGGATGCGAGCAACGCGGGAGCGATTCATGGAGAGATCTATGGGGGAGGCCATTGCCAGCAGTGGACGTTTATAGTCTGATGATGATGATGATGGTAAAGACTCTCTCTAGAATGTTACATTATATTCAAGTGTTATCATTGCAGCCGATTTAGTATCGGCTGCTTCGGACAGGCCTTCCAGAAGAAGGCGACTCGGGATTACTCAATTGATATAGGAATCGGATAGAGGAATATGCTGATGGGGTACGTCATGGTACTTTCCATATACATGTTATACCTATATGATATATTCATCATCTATCTATCTTCATTTCAGTCTTCAAAGCTGCCCCACCCACACCACCGTCGGCGGCTGCGGACCTCGGCTCCAGTCTCGATTCGAACTTCCTCCTCTCTATCAAGAAGCTGCTGACCAATCGTAACTACGTACTGCTGCTGATCTCATACGGTCTGAACGTGGGAGTCTTCTACGCCATATCCACGCTGCTCAACCAAGTCGTGCTCACCTATTACCCGGTTAGTGAAGATTATGATGAGCTATTATTAGGTTACGTCATTTACTGGTGGTCTCTGGTGCTGCAGACCGTCTAGGTGGGTAACCACCGCAGTGCCTATTTCTGCCGCCAAACAGTAGTATGCAAAAATTACTGTATTCCGTTTTGAAGAGCCTTGTAGTTATCAAAATTACTGAGATAACGAGATAGTCTCAGGCGACCAGCGCGATGTGGTGCAGAGTATACCATCTCATCTAGCACCACGTTGTAATGAGTGGGGGGGTATCACTTACCATCAGGTGAACGTGCCACTCGTCTAGTCGCTTAATTAGGTAAAAAAAAACATCAATACGTAAACAGCCCACACAATGTTCCCATTAGTGGGATTATAAGCCTTCCCTCTAAAAGAGAAAAGGGCGTTTATCCACCACGATAGACAATTGCGGATTGATGGTTGTTAATACTTGTTCTTTAGAAGAAGTCGGTTTCTTCCCAATGATTGTCTATACCGGAAACAGACTGATCAGGGGATCAGGGGACTCAGGGGAACAGGCGATCGTACCCCCGCGATATATAACGTAATACAAACCTATAGTGTTCCGGTTAGTTAAACTAATGTCTTCCTATGTATCCAGGGTGCTAATGAGGACGCGGGTCGCATCGGGCTGGTGATCGTGGTTGCGGGCATGGCGGGCTCGGTGCTCTGCGGGCTTGTGCTCGACCGCACGCACCGCTTCAAGGAGACCACACTCGCGGTGTACGCGGCCTCCGTCGCCGGCATGCTCATCTTCACGTTCACCCTCGACTGCGGTATCATCGCGATCGTATACCTTAGCAGCATCATACTCGGGTGAGTTACCAGAATACGGAAGAGGTTTCATTCGTTTCCATTGATCCTTTTACTAGTAACATTGAGGTCCTTGGTTCAATCGCGTTTCCTTCCAAATCTTCCATGTCATTTAACATAACGTTCCGTTTCTAATTGGTTTCCGGTTGGAATATATTATAAGAGACTCATGTCCATGACGAACATCCAATTTCAGTTCAAATGACAGTGGAGATATTAGAACTTGGGAGATAACGGGACTCATCATTGTCGTTCGTGTATCAAATTTATTCAACGCTCTTTGATGGCAGACGGTAATCAACCACTGAACATTGAAGATGTATTATACTTTGTCATGAAGACTAGTCTTTTAGATAAATAGTCTATTCTTCTTCATCGATATCACTTTAGACAGAGTGATCGTAGTCATCACTTTAGGTGTTAGTAACAAGCTTAACAGTACGTCGCCATTCCTTTCTGATGGCTGCCTAGTGAATTAATAGTGTATTAAGCAGTCAGAAATACTATTCATAGGTTAGAATAAAATTTTTCAGACACATTGTAAGCGTTATTTCTGTGTGCAATAACAATAAGACTCACAAAACCATTAGGTTTTTCCTCTTCCGTAATGATGACGTATTAGTCGAAATCATTGTAAATCACCTGCTGTTAACGCGGACATCGTTAACTGTCGTATTGTTTTAACTTGAAGGTCTGACAATTTAATTTAAACATGTATCCATTTATTTTCAAAGGTTACATCCTTAATTTATAAAAAAATAAAGATGCTTCGTTCAAATTCTTATAAAAATAATATATGTAGTGTAGTTTGTAGTTCTCTTGCGTCCGAATTTAAATAACCCGTCCGGAAATATGATCTATGCAAAACAGATCTATTAGAAATTTAATTTTATTCCTAGAAGAGGTCGTTAGGGGTCTTTCACAACAACTTACGGGACCCAAGCCAACCTCACCTGCTCGTGATGCACCCTGCTAATCCATAACCGAGGCGCTGGCTCCCACCAACCCGCATTGTGCCAGCGTGGTGGTTAATGGCTAAAATAACTCTATATGAACTTCTACAAACTATCAGCTGATGATGATGAGAGGACATGTGTATGTTCTTGAAGGATGATAAAACAAACAGACCCATATAACAGATTATTCTATAGTTTAATTGTAACGTTATTACTCCCAGCTTCTTCATGACCGGCTACCTCCCCGTTGGCTTCGAGTTCGCATCTGAAGTGACATATCCAGAACCAGAGGGCACCACGTCCGGTATCCTCAACGCCGTTGTTCAGGTAATTTTTTTTAATTAATTATAATCTTAATACACCAAAGAGAAAATGTATCTGATATAGTTATATCACATAGGTTATATCTCTTTCTCTTATTTGGCTCTATATGTTATTATATTTGACGTGGAGCTGGACATGCTGATGATAGGTAAGTGGTATGCTCATCTAAAGTATCTTTCACTATACCTTTTTAGTTAGGATGATATGCACAGCACCAAGATCACCCTTATACTTTCACTAAAAAAAACGTGAACGAACAGACGACGAAGATATAACACAATGATACTTCTACAGTACTGTTTGAAGGCCTTCACCAACAGAGGCTTATCAGCGGTGGAACTGTTTGAGTTACACTCGAAAATTTGTTAATAGGTTTTCGGCATCGTACTGACGCTTGCGTACGAACGTATGTTGGAGGCGGTAGGCGACCGCTGGTCGAACCTTGGCCTGTGCGCTCTGCTTGCGCTTGGCACGGGCATCACCGCTGCGATACGCTCTGACCTGCGCCGGCAAGCTGCGCAGAACAAGGCTTAAGATCAACTACAAGCTGTATAGGTAAGAAAACTTCTTTTACACATTCTCTTCTTTAACATCCTATCTTCTGTAGCCACTGTATAGGTGCAGAATATCTCTTGCGAGTGACATCCGTGGCCGCCCACGTTCACCCAATGAAATAGATGAGGGTTGATAGAAAGGACATGTGGGGACTCCTTTAAGATCATGTGGTAGCAGTTTGTCTCCAATGCTCAAGTCCTTGAGAGCTAACTGCAAATGTAGGCTGATGACAACCGTCATGCGAAAAAAGTTTGCATTTTGTGGATATCTACAAAGAGGATCCGTTTATGAGTTCCCAAGGTTTATCTTGTAGCGCAAAATTCCTGTAAAACGTGCACCTGGTAGACAGCTCAAGAAATGGTTTAAAGGCATAAAGGAGTGGACCGGGTTTAAATACCATCACTTAGAAAGAATAACTGCGGATCGAATCGGTTTTCTCAATCTGATCGTCAAACTTCAGTTTGAAGAGTACACCTAATGAAGATTTAATAATAGGATATTTCATTACTATTATCTAGAAATTAAATATTATTATCAATAATTACAGAAGTGGTGCCTACATGCGACCAGTGGGTATCCCGCCGGTACCATAATGAATGATCTCTGAATAAAACGGAAACGGAAACTACAAAGCAACGATAAATGTAAAATCTTATCTATTCCTTAGAGTATTAATAACAAAAAGTTGTTTCTAGTTAATATTGCGCCGCTAAGCAGTAGTATGCAAACATTACTACGTTCCGGTTTGAAAGGCGCTATAGCTATCGAAGTTAAGAAGATAACGAGACTTAACATATAAAATGTTAAGTCTCTTTATCTCTCAAGGTGACGAGCACAATGTGGGGCAGTATATCGTTCTAGTGCCATGTTCTAAACAAGAGTATCACTATCAGGTAACCTTCTTGTTCATGCCATCGCTAAGTGGAATAAAAAAAAAGGGATATGAATTACCAAAGGATAACTATATCAAAATTCAGTTTAGGCGTAGAATAAAAGATGACAATACATATTCAGACATAGGGTAATATTTAGAGATGCATGTACTAGCGTTTTGAATCAATTTTCGATATCGATAAATATATTATCGTATTAATAATGTTACAATTAAATAGCAGAATAATATTATAATTACGTGCAATTAATTTAATCTTTGTAAATCTAAGTTTATGTGAAATCGATTTATAATTGAATTTATATAGACATTTAAACGATATAATAATCGATTAATGTAGATGTTCAAAAATGGATTCGATTATGACGATCTAATTAAACGCATGATATTATTACACTTCAAATCTTCTAGAAATATATTCGTAGAGATTAACAAATATATCTTTCTATATTTTAATTATATACCACTTTATACATAAATTTTCAAAATTTGTTATATATATATGTCACATGTTTATTATTGACTTCGGGGCGAAATGGTTAATGTGCATTAACAGAAGTTCTTGATTCGATTCCGTTGAAGTATATTATGAAGTTTCGTTGGTGGTAAGATTTTTTCGAACTCAACCTAACCACACCAGCGACGAGATCCGAGACGTACATAAAGGGCCACAAGGGACACCCTGGATGCTGATGGCACATGACCTTTCGATATGAACAATATTTGGCCGATGATGAAATATTTGATTCGCACAAAAATTTCTTGTTTCTACCTTCATTCGTACCTGACGCTTGACTTTCTGGGATGGAGATAATAAGTTAAATTATAGTTCGAAATGTATTACTAATTAATGATAAATTATTTTATGTCTTTCTTTGTAACTCTATAGTTCAAGTTCGAATCCGCGATTTGACTATAGTTGCTAAAGCTTCGCTAAGTACCAATATTATTTAAGGCTATATTTATTTAGGCTCTATAAGAAAAAAACTATTTACTTATATATGAAATATGGATATGGTTTTATTGTCTGAAAAAGTCTCTACTCTTAATTTCGTCACTAAATCCAGCAAGCACTACTCAAATTATTTCAGGTTTATAGTTTTATCTGAGGGCATACTATTTGATCATATGTGCCATTGACCATATATGAACATTTTCAACCAATTTTCATTTTCAAATTAATAATAACCATCATTATGCACAAACGATAAATTTTACTTAAAATAATGTGTTGATAGTAAACTTCATGCAGCTGACTTTCCTCCAGTAATCAGATATCAAGAGTATCTCTAGTAATGTTTTATCAGCAATAATTCACGGAGCTAGATAATTACAGTTCCTTTTATCCAATGCCATTGAACCCATGTTTTCCACCATCATAATATGAAAAAGGGAAACGTTGTTTCATAACTTTTATCGCGCTTGAAGCAAGGTATCTTTTATCTTAAAAGATACCTTGCTTCAAGGGGGAAGACATGGTTATGTGGGGCTTCTACTTCCTACCCACTAAAAGCACGTCGGTGATCTTCAGTGTATTACGTATTACGAGGGGCTTCGGGATCTTCTACGAAACGCACTGGTACACCTCCCTGTACTCTGGCTAAAACAACCCACGGAAGGGCGAAGCCCTCAATACGCACGTTGTGTTGCGGCTTTAATTGGGGTTGCGCATTTAATTAAAAATTTGGATCTGTTTTTATGGCGGCCGACAAAATAGTAAAAGCTATAAATTGTTTTTAATCTATACCAAATTGAAATTTCTTAACATATTTATTATCAATCAAGTTTAGTAGCGTAAATAAATATATGTGATGCTGTTTAGATAAACCATTTGTCCGAAGCAGTGTATTATATCCTAAGAGCAGCATATACTTTCAAATGATTTATGTAATCCATCCAAACATATTTAACCATAATAATGTATGCAGTTTGTTTGTCTTATTTCAATAGTTATCCCACTTATTAGGTGATGGTGTTGTGGTAAAACTGATGCATCAACGCAGCTCCTATTTATGCCGCTAAACAGCTGTGTGCAATCTTTACTGTGTTCCAGTTCGAATGGCGGTGTGGGTAGTGTAATAACTGCGGTATTGACTCAACAACTTACGTCTCAAGGTGACGAGCACAATGTTGTGCAGTGTATAAAATTTTAACAAGCTCAGTTTTGTTAGTAGCGGACGTATCACTTCCCGTCAGGTGAACATCTCGCTCGTCTCGTCGCTTAGTGAAATAAAAAAAAAAAACCCTTTAGCCCAGTTAAAGTATTCATTCGTGTTATGAAGACACCCTCGTTGAATTTAGATGGGATTTTTTTTTATTACAATATGCTGTTTTTATTTCTTGCTTTATTATTAATATATAAGAATTTGAGAAATTCCTGTTTCATACATGTCTTTCATTATAGCGAAATTGTAAAGTACGTAAATCTTTGGTGATGTTTCTTCTTTTAGTTCCTAATCCATTTGTTAAGTTCCTCACGTTATGTTCATATGATGACATACAATCTATTTATAATTTATTGTTGTAATTAATAAACTATGAGACAAAGATAATAATTTATTACTGTTCATCGAAAATTTAGTGTTAGTGTATAGTTGAAAGCATTTTAATAAGTGCTCTACATGCGCAGTATATTGTACCAGGGATCGGCAACGTACGACCTACGGATAACCCAATTGATTACAAGTGACTTTGGTTCCACAACACAAATAGAGAATATAATATAAAAAGTACAACAATAAAAAAAAGTTTGCATGATGATCTTGAGTCTTCTTAATTCAAACATTTTTTGTCATTTTGATCCGCAATGAGGAAAGGTTGTCGACCCCTGCAATATTTGATTGTAGATAAGTAACGTTTAGGAGCTGAATAATGAACGGTGACAATAAACGAATGACTCGGTAAAGTAAATTTTTACTGTTTTACAAATGTTTTTGGCGACTTGAAATATTTTGGTAACTGTGTTTGTGTAGGACTAGTGCTCTACGTAGCCATTAATAGATCCTGTTATGAATATGTGTATTAATATTAAAAAAAAATCGTTCGATAACTCGACTTGAATACATTTCAAATAATAAAATAAAATAAAATGAGGTTTTTAGGTTGCATTTATTTTAAATATTTTCTGTGATTTTTTTTTTTAAATGTAACCCAATTATTTTACTGAACAGACATGTTTATGGCAACACAAAATATTTACCCCCGTTAGATCCAATTGTTTTTTGTTGTATTTATTTATAAATGATTTAGTACATTACGTCTAAGATTTTGCATTAGTAATTTTTTTTTGTTCTCCTAATATATTTTTTTTACTTTGTATTTAAGCCGTTTTAGTAATTGTAGTTTTAATTCCAAACATTTTAATCCAGATTTTTACTAAGACGATGTTAACAAGTTTTTGTTTTTGTTGTGTGAGTATAATGTATTAGTTTGTTGTGTAAAAGATTTATCCCATTGTCCTTTCTCATGCCTTAGAGTTACTTTATAGTAGTATTCATTTATATTTAAATAGAATAGTTTGACCTTAAGGTCTTTGTAATCCATGTGATTGTAATAAATTTCTCTATGATAAAAATAAATGAATAATATTGTGATTTGAAATAATCTTAGAATGTATTTCTCTTTCTAGTATAATCAAGTTGAATTTTATTTGCTTTTCATTACATACTTTCGTGCATTAAATTTGAGCATTTGATTTATTAATATTAATCAAATCACTGAAACGGTGAGTAATAAGCGCATAATTTCATATGATGGTGCTTCTACATAGAACTTTTTGTGATTATTCATCGAAATAATTATTTTTCATATTGTATTTATGGCGTTATTCCATTTATTTGGCGAAAGGCACTTTGTATGGCGAATTGGTTTTACATTATCTATGTTAAAAAATCTACGGCCTCATAGTCTATGATAATAAATTGTTTATTGTTTAATTTCGCATGTGCGTCTTACTCAATTGACGTTGTCTCGATTAAATATTCAGTATCTGTTTAACTAGAACGATACCTATAATTAGATTTTTAATGTTTTTATAAATTTCGTCTTTAATTTGTTACTAAGACATGTAACGCTGTGCAAAATGTGATGATATTCAGTATTATGTTTTAATTTTTAATAATTTAAATTTTGTTCTGTTTCAAAGATTTAACTAAATATATGTATTCAAAAAAGACACTTTTCAGTAATTTATGTACAAAAATAATGATAGCTTGTAATAACCAATGAAATATATCAAATACATGTCTGTTGCAAATAAAACTGTGTTTTTATTTAACCTCCAATAATCTGTTTTCTAATTTTTCGATCCATATTATCTGTTTCCTAAAAAAATATTAAAATGTTTAAACGTTGAAATAAAAAAAAACTACGAATGATACGTAGTTTTTTTTTCATTACAATACTAATTAATAATTAGTAACCCTAAAAATCCATAATGGCACAACGCTTCAAAATGCTTAAAAAAATTGTGGCAGTACGTATCAAATAACCTTGGCCTTTGAGAATGATGAAGAAAGTGTTTGTTTGTATTTGTTGCCATGGCGGTAATTTTGTAAAATTTCTTGTTCGAGTTTTCGCAGCAATAAATTTGATTGTAAAATAATATTAAAAGTTATGGATTAAGTACAACTATATCTTAATATTCTACTTAGATATAAATTATGAAACTTGCTTCAAAAAGGTGATGCTAATCACGTGTAAAAATGTTAAAAACAATTTTTACAATAGCTATGAAATCAGATATAAAGCTATGATTTAACAATTGTATGATGAATAATGATCAAAAGCAAATTGTGCGTGAAACGTGTAAATCACATGCAGCAAAAGGGGCAGATCGTGGTATGTACGTTAAACTACATTAAGGTTTGATTGTAGTATAGTAAAAGCCTTAATTGGTGCATTTGATAAAGTTTTAAAATAATTTTAAGAATTTGGTCGCACTTGTCCATCAAAGCTGACAAAGCGTGAACTGGAAGATCTTTATTTTGCTATACTCGACAATAATTTAGAGCTAAAACAAACCATTAATGCTCAAAATGAGAAGATTAAACAACTGTCCACAAGGGTTCAAAGACTGTCTGCAGTTCAGAAGGCTGGCCTTGGGAAGATCGATAAAGACTGCTGCTCTAGTAGTAAGGCAGTAATCCGCGAACAAAAAGATATGTAATTATACTTTTCTTTTGTCTTTATTAATAGTATTAAGTAAACCATAAATACTACTTTGATATGAAAATAATATAAAAGTTTAATTATAAATATTGTTAATCAGTCCCTGGTTTTAATTGGTAGATAATGAATAAACAATGCAATATGTATCTACTCAAAACCTACCAAGTAAATTAGGTAGTGAGGTATCAAGTAATAACTAGACACATATTTTATTCACAGTATTGCAGAGCAAAAAAGAGCAAATGACAGGCTGGTTGAGAGGAACCGTATTTTAAACATGAGACTTTGCTCTGCAAAACAATTTCTTGGAAAAAATTCAGTTCGCTGTAATAAATGCTGCTTTGCTAATGCTACATTAGTAAAGTAAGTCTTTTGGCTGCTAATTTGTAAGGGTTAGTGCTAATGAATAAGAGCTCTGGGAATGTTGTCTGGACCTCATATTGAATACAATTATATTAATTATAATATACTAAAACATAGACTGTTGATATTAATATGATACAAGTATACTTGTATAATATATTACAGAATTATTCTATTATACTAGTACATTATTCAGTTTCAAGTTCTTTTGTATATTGAAAGTATAAATAAGTAACATCTTTGTACATAGGAAGTAGACATTTGTTTTAAAAGATATTAAAAGTTTAGACCCTAAACTTGTAGTTTGTAATAACTAAAACATTTTAATTTAATCACAAGTACATGCTGAACCAGTCAACTAATAGAGTCACCTTTTTAAATACAATTCTTCTCAGAAATAATTATTTAAATATACTTTCAGAAATTCTTCTACAAGTGCTCCAAACATCGGCATCAAACTAAGCACTACTAATATGGAGACAATGGTTTCAAATACTGATCTTAATAAGTATGCTATAATCAGATCTATATTACATATTAATGAATTTGTAAAACTAGAAAAAACAGCTAACGAGATAATCTGCTATCTATTCTGCAGTAACTTGTGGTTTGACATAGGGACAGCGTTAGTAAGATACAACACATTGACAACAGCAGTAGGTAGAAAAGTAAGGCAGTGGTAGATTTTTCGACAATACTCACATCACTAAGATAACTCCAGGCATCTTACAGACTTCTACAGTACTGTGTGATAGTTATTTTACACATCCAAATCCATCACTCCTGAAGAAACATCATGGAGTCTAGACGTAAAAATGTAGCCAATATCTGGATAGATATCCAAAAGTATATGGTAGTGTGTATGGTGAAGTGTAGTTAACTGGAAGAGTTGAGACTGGTTTGACAACACACTCCAGTATTCTTTCTTTTTCTATTATAATTTGTTCCTTTTCAGTAATTATTAGTGGGATTGTGTCAAAGTTAAATATATTTTTATTCTCACTATATTTCAAACAGTATAGTGGTTTTCTAAACTTATACTATTTATCAACGCAATAAATGTATTAAAATATTTAATGAATGATTAGGGATGAGAAATAAAGAAAATAAATATTTTTCTGAGTTGAAGGAAAGGGGTTGTAACATTTTTTTGTTTAATAGGGAACCTGTGTTATTAAAGTCCGCTGAGGTGCAGACTAGTCGGTGTGAACTGTGAGAGTATTTTCATATTTAATAGTCTTTGGTAAATATTTAAAAATTAATGTGCTGAATGCTTGTCAGCTTGCTTGCCGCTTTGCCCCATATGCTTACAGGACTACTATCATAGTGGCACCAGTGTTCTGTAGACTATAAACAGTGTTTAGAGATGGTGCCATGTAATTCCACATATCCTTCCCCCTGCAGATTGGGTATCCTTCTAACGAAGATAGTCCAACACTATAATAAAAACCATTTTTATTAAAAAAAATTAAATTGCTTTCTGTTATGTTGTTAAGTCACAATTAGGCCCGAGATGATGAAATATGCTACCAGCTGTACCCAGGCTATCATCTGTCTATAGCCATGACACAATGGCAGATTTACAATATGAAGACTGTTAATAGTTATAGAGCTGGTTAGAAAAAATGCTATTACCATACAAACTTCACTGTTCCACTGAATCGGACTAGGGTCCTCCATTTTACAAGACAATATTTTTTTTTACAAACAACATCACAGGAGCAACGGTGGTGTGTGCGACGAAAACAGATGTAAGACTCTTATGGAGGAATTGAATCAGAAGATAGTCGTGCTAGAAGAGGTCTGTTGGTTTTTATTGTTTCCCTATTGGTAACTTCTGTAATTTGCTTTTATTTACATGGTTGTCCCTTTTTATACCATTATCATTGTTAATTTTTACAAGGATGAGGTTTTTATGTATCTTTGGACCCTATAGCGCGATGGTAAGAGTAACCCTGTTGATATTGTGTTCGTTATGAATGTGATTCAATTACTAGTAGAAGATACTCCAAGAACCATCACCGAACTATCGGTTGTGGTAACCACTGCGCATGCGCAGCCAACGGGTAATGACGATCGCTATTTGTTTCTGTCGAAAGTGCGTGGTTGTATAGCAAAGTACATATACATTTACATTAATATGTACGAAAGTGTAACGCATGCAAATTAAAGTACCAATCACCGGTTAACACCTGGCACAGCATATTCAATGTGATATTGAGTCACTGTAGGAGGACAATAAACACAGCTGCATCATTATAGGAGTTGAATAAAAGCCGCAAGGAGTACACATCTCGGGTGAGCATGCTGGAGCAGGAGGCGGCGCGACTGAGGCGGTCGGGCGCCGGTGGTCGACCGCTGCAGCTTGAGGGCGCGGAGGCGGATCGCCTGCTGCAACGGCTGCGTGCTGCAGACACTTTGTGCGGTATGACTCCCCACCATGAACAGAACATACATATAGAATCAACGGAAAAGTTTTCTTTATTTTATATGTTAAGTGTAGTGTATGTTCGATTCTTCAGTTTCATCAGCAGTTGGCGTATATTTGGAAGATTTAACTAGATCCCCTTCATTGAATGTTTCTACTATCAAATAATAACGTGCTAACATTGCTGTGTTCCGGTTTAACGTGCGTTGTAGGTAGTGAAAAACTGAGGTATCGAGGCGTTCGTATTTTGTCTTAGAGCGATGTCCGCTATCCAACATTTGAAGTTAAGGCACAAATAGGAACGCTTACGCTGCAATAATTTTATATATTATATATATGATTATTTATTAACTATGATCATAATTAAATAAAAGTTGAAAGTCTTATTGTTGTCATCTGAAAGATGCTCCAGTGACAGAGAAATTGAAAATCAAGAGGCTAGCGTGGTACACGTTGTGCGGAGGGATGAAGGGCATATAACGAAGAAAGCGATGAAAATGTACGCGGATGGTTATAAGGGTAGAGGAAGATCGAGGAAAGTGTGTAAGAAGTGTGTGAATTCAGATACGACGGCTGGTAGAGGGATATAGAAGAGATGGACATACTGTGCCAAACTTACATAGCTGGTAAAAAGGCAGGAGGAAGAAGAAGAAGAACATCATAATAAAATAAAAATGTTTTATTTTATCGTCATTTGTTGTAATTAATATAAGGATTTCTTTTTAATGTATAGCTTTAACATTTTAGAGGACATCAATCACCAGCTGAGCGTGGAGAGGCGGAAGGTGTCCGAGTTGGAGACGAGGCTGAAGGCGGCCGACGTTTCGGCGCAGGTCGCGAGTACAATAGAACAATATCTCAGGCGTCAAAATGTAATCCTATAATTATTATTATTATATATTTCTAGATCCCTTTTCTAGGTGATAGTGTAGATACTATCGGTATCAAGTAGTGTGCAAACGTTATGTTATACATTTTGAAGGATACGTAATTAAATAGCTGATGATATATACAATTGTTTCTAGACAAGTGATACCACCCTATTAACACCCTGCTCGTTACTTCGCTTTGATCTAGATATATAAGGAGTAGTAATAATCAAACTATATATATATATCTATACATTCAATACATGTACAGCCGATCGGGCACTAAGGTCCTCGAATGGCGATCGCGTGCCGATAGACGTAGTGTTGGCAAGCCCCTCACCAGGTGGTCCGACGATCTGGTAAAGTTTGCGAGAAGCGGCTGGATACAGGCATCGCAAGATCGATCGAAGTCGATATCTTTGGGGAGGGCTATGCCCAGCGGTGGACGCCTATCGGCTGTTGATGATATATATATATATATGTATATATATATATATATATATATGTATATATATATATATATATATATATATATATATATATCACTGCTGATATATATATATATTATACATATATATATATATATATCAGCAGTGATATCTATTTAGCTGGAGCGGTGAAGATAAATATTGTAAGCATACCACCCTGTTCTAAAATATCAGAGACAAAGGAAGTCCATCAACTTGGATTTCATAAACGTGTTAGATAAATAGCCATGAAGTTCTCCACACGGTAGAAGAAGATCCACGATTCTCAGTAATGGAAGCATTTAGAGAGTTATTAATTGACTTATAGTTTACTTAATTTATTAATTTGCTTTAAAAAACCTGTATATAAATGATGTGTTAATATGAATTGTAATCATTTGTATTTACAGCATGCTAAGGATAAAACAGAAAACGAATCTTCAGAGCCGGTGCGTTGTTAAGTATTTATTTGGTCCTTTTACTTGTGAGAGAGAAAGACCACACGTCGAGGTAATATATCTTCTCAACCTCTATCTCGGCTTCCAAGCGGTACTTTATATACATCACTATATATTAAGTACTGATGGTAAATTTCCGCTGGATATCGTCTAGATACTAATGCAGTATCTATTTCTGCAACCCAAAAGTACTGACAAACGTGCGTACAGCTTGAAGAACATCATATTTAGCGAAATTCCTAGGAAACACTTAAATTATATATCTCAGGGCTAGAAACTCGTGCGTCCTTACCGTTCTCCACTCTTTCGTGTACTTGATGACTGACGGTCGTGCTTCTTTCGAAATGCTCTTGATGACGCGTCAACCAGCTCCCTTCAAACCGCTCTACTCTCGGCATGTCTTAGGGCATTATAACTTGTGCCCTTTACTATACCTTTTTTTTTTTTTTATATTGTCACGCCTTTTTCCCAGTAGGGGTAGGCAGAGGTGAATAAACCACCCACCTTTCGCTAGATGTGGTAAGATTGGGTCCCATGTAACAGGGGGCGAGCCTGTTGCCACTTTATTTGGACCACCACACACACACACACACAAAGATGATATCAGTGTGCGGGTTTCCTCACGATGTTTTCCTTCACCGTTTTTGTATCTCGCTGTTGTAACTAAAGTTCACAAATGTACATAACTTAAATATTAAGTCATTGGTACATGCCGAGGTTTGAACCCGCGACCTTCGGAATGAAAGCCGCACGTTCTAACCATTAGGCCAGCGAGCTACTACTTTACTATACCTTGACTCTGTTATTGTCAAACATCGTTCTCTATCTCAGTTATGGGAAAGTTAACTGTCAATGTTGCTTTGCTTGATAACAACAATAAAGCCCTGTATGTATTCCAGGCTGAATATCGAATCTCTACACAATTGTCGGAACCCGACGGCAACATACCACAAAAGCAGCACAAGAACTTCGACGACTCCGGCTACATGGAGGCAAATATTCTGGATGAAAAGAAGGTAGGTTTGTCGTTCATGGATTTCGAAACAAGATTGTCGAATTTGCTAGAAAATGAGCTGCTGCAATAAAACTAGTGTTAGTAATAAGAAAAATATGTGAATGTACCGAGGATGACCTTTCATGATTTTTAGATCTTTTTAGAAAGGAAAACAGTGGGTGACGATGGTCTTCACTTAGGAGAGGAGGAATGGTAGGAATTGGTGTGTAGAATGAGAGATAAGAAGTTTGAGAGAAGAGCAGAGCATGCAAGATATGATGAGAATAAGAGATGAGAATGAGCAGGGAATAGAAAGTGATGGTAAATGTAATGCACCCTAAAGGCCCTGACCAAAAAAAAAACAAAATAAAACTAGTGTGCAAATATTACTGTGTTCCGGAAATTAAAGGAGTTGTAGATATTGATATTACTATGGTAATAAGTCTTAACATCTTTAGTCTGAATGTAATGAGCACAATGTAGGACAGTGTATATCAGGGTTGCGGTCTTTATAAGGTACAACATTACCTGAATAGGGTCCTTTCTCACATGATCAAACGTATTTTTTTTTATTTCAATGTTAAGTTTTTTTTTCGTGGGACAATAAACAGTATATTATTATTATCATAACTAGCGCCACATTTATGTGACTAAGCGTATCTCTTCTTCTTCTTCTTAGCATTTGTCCCGTCTTATGACAGGGTCTGCTCTCTTACTTCTCTCACTCCACCTCGCTCTATTTGGAACATCACTTTCTTTGAGATCGCAGCTTATCATATCATTTGTCAGTACACTCAGCCATCGCAGCTTCGGTCTTCCTATCCGCCGTTTGCCGGGTATGTTGAGGCTGAGTGTTTTGTTGCCTATGTACTCAGGTGGTCTTCTTTTGACATGCCCATACCATCGCAGCCGGTTTTCCTGCAGTTTTTCGGCGACATCGCGTACTCCGAGGTTGCCACGCACGTACTCGTTGCGGATCTTGTCAAGTCTCATTATCCCGCACATCCACCTCAACATTTTCATCTCGGCCACGTGAATGATGTGACTAAGCGTATCATTTATCAAAAAATAATTATACAAATTATTCCGTAAATACCACCACATTTACATTTTTTTTTAGAAAAAGCTTCCAATAATAATTATATTTTTATCAAATTATTCAGACACTAGCTCGAGAAGTCAGTAGTGAACTGCGTGAGAAAATATTGGAGCTGCAAACCCAGTTGAACTCCCTGAAGCGGATGGCTGTAAGTTTTGATTAGCTTTAACAGAAAGTGATGCTTTCTTCTCATAATGAATGACGAATTAAGATGTATACACCACACTTCATTGCATTCTCTAATGACTACAGCTTCCCTAAAACTGTAATGTTTGTGATTGGATGTAGATTGAGAGTCATGCGGACTTATGTTGCAGGACCTAGTATTGATCAGCTACGGACATTCTTATGTCTAGTATAAACATGTTACGTTAACTGCAGGCAGTTGAAAAAGAAGCCGACAAGTGTTCACCTAACTTTGAGTCCTACGACCAGGCTATAGAGGAAGACCAGATCTCGATGCTGAGGAGTATCAATGATTATAACAACATGAAGAAGGAGCCAGAATTCAATTTGGAAGTGAGTACGTTTGTTGTGTGAGTTCTGTGTGAAATCTGTGCATGACAAATGTGTAAACAATGCTGATGGTAGAGCTTTGTAGTTGAAGAATATCTTGACTTTTGTTTTGTTTGTTGTTAGCAGAGAGTAAAGATACCTTGGATACCAAGGTATCTTTACTCTCTGCTAACAATTTATATTGCGCAAGTATTACCGTGTTTCCGTAATTCCGTAGATATTATTCTGTAATAAAGAAATTATTTCCGAACTGCGAATTTGATTATTACTTTTAAATAATCGAAGTTTTTAAAATAATCACAAGTGGCCAGTGTCTTATACATAAAAAAATTTTTTCGCAAAACTTTCCGAGTGACCTGATACATACATATAAATATATATATCACGCCTCGTTCCCAGTTGGGTAGGCAGAGACCACCTCTCTACACTTGCTACGATCCTGGCACACCTCTCTCGTTTCCTCCACTTTCATGAGCGTCTTCATGCACGCTCGTCGGTTGCGAGTACTCTTTACCCGTCCTTTCTTTAGGACATCTTCGATTTGATCAGAATTTGTCCGCCTAGGTAGACCTGCACCGATTTTTCCAATCATTCTTGCCTTGTATAACTCTTCTTTCATTCATTCTTTCAACATCCAAAAGATGGTCGCTATTCTCTTTCGATCGTTCTCTGAGGTTTATCTGAATATTGATAGCTAAATCGATGGTAAGAGTTAATAACTTTCTTAAAAGAGGTAATCTTTGTATCATATTTTCCACAGTCATCAAAAATGGGTGACGTGTTCGAAATCAAGAAGCCAGAATCGTATATTTTACAAGAGCGCACGGAGGAGAGTTTTAATGAGAAAATCATCGAGCCGAGCTATAGGCAACCTATTCAAACGTTGAACATCCCAAAATCGAGCCACAACGTCCCGACCACCAGTAAAGGCATCTCCGAGAAATCCCAAGAGTTAGTGATCTGTACTTCTGTTTCAAAGTTTGTTCTTAGTGTTTCCGGAACATTAAGAAATATATTCCACCAATAGAAGAAGTTAAAAAGAAAACATGAATTTTAGGTATAATACAGACTAAAAATGTTTGATTCCTGGTAAAAACATAATATCACAAGATTCACCTCATTCAAAAAACATCCAATACATATTCGTTATTACTTGCCGTGGATATATACATTAATCTATTTAAACCTTTCCAGATATAAAACGCATAAAAAGGACGAAAAAATATCAAAAAGCGTTTCTTATGAAGATATCGATTTGGATAATCAAAATATGGATTGTATGAAAAATACTCTAAAAAAAATCGAGGGACAGTCTGACTTGTGTACAGTCGGATATTCCCCGTCTGATGATAAACATTTCGCGGGGAATGAACTGATGAGAAATCAACAAGATTTAAACGTCAATGTTACAGACTATAGAGCTGCTAGAACAAATACAAATGACGATAATGTTTGCGCAATGACAGGCGACACGATCAAAGAAGACACCTATAGAGATGTTCGAGATAGATCACAAAAATCTTATAAAGAACACCATAAAATCGGCAAATGTATTCATATAAATAATAAAAAGGCCAAACACGAAACAAAACTAAATGCTGACATTGAACAAACGAATAAAAGTAAGAGAAATATGAAAATGGACGTTCCTGAAACTGTCGATATCACCACCATAAAAGAAAAAAAGGGATCTGCTTCCAAAGCTGTAGCTAAAGTTCCCGACATTGAGATCGTCAAGTCCGATTCCAGTAATAAAATACTTCCGAACGATGAAATCCTGTCGAGAGGACTACGTGTCATACCCGTAGCGCTCCGGGACGACTTTAAGGTGATCAAAGAAGTCAGAAGTGGCTCCGATGTCAACCTGCAGAAGGCCGAGCAGGTGGACGAGAGCAAAGAGAACGGGAATGGGCGTGAAAACGTATCAAAGACCAGCGACAGTAAAGCTTTAGCAGCGGATACAATTGGAAAAGCGATGGAGAGTGAAAGGAAGTCTGTAAAAGAATTAGGTAAGTCTAATTTCGCACGATATTATCAGGCGCTTGATGGTGAAGAGAGCTCACCTTGAACACGTGGTTCTCGCACGTGGTTTACCGATAGATTTACCCAAAACAAGTGAGGCTCAGCATTCTTCATTCTTCGAAAAACCCCCTGTCACCAATCAAACTCCATAATATGTGGCTGCCAAATCGAAACGGCCCTCACCCTCATATTGAGGGTAGGCCTGTGCCCCAACCATAGAGACGTTAATTGGCTGTTGAAAAAAAATTACCGATAGATGTGAACATCTATGGGAGACGGCCCATAGACGTCTGTAGGCTGATGATGATGGTGAAAGAAACTAAGACACGGATTTCTGAATTACAAGGCAATTGCTTAGCTTTCGTGTGACGGAGCCAGTTATCATAGTTTAAGATAATAAATATGGACTGCTGCTAAATGGTTTGCATGCTGTATTGGCTCTGCTGAGGACATCCGTCATCAGGTATGCTGAATTGTGGCCTGCTTGATTGTATGCATTTTCTATAACCCTAATAAGAAAGTAAGCGTGACGTCGCGCATCAGAACTGTGCGCGCGGCATGCGTACGTGTGCACGTGCCCGCGCGTGACGCGCCGCGAGCTCGTCGTGTTCCGCACGTGCAGCGGCACCGCGCGCTTCGAAGCGGTCGCCAGGGAGGATAATGCCTTACGAAAGTGCGCATGCGAGAAGAAGGAGGCCGCTGCCAGTCCAGCCAGCCCCTCCAGCGGTATAAACGCCACCCACCGCCATTATTTCAAATTTTATTAAATGTTGTTACTAGCGTTTCATCATAGCGTAATATGTCTGAAATATTTCTTGAGACCAACCGCAACTGCAAATGTCTTTTTATAGCAACCGTTACCATAGCAACCGCATAAATGACAGCAAATGAAAATGTTCATAAAGGTTATATAGGAATGTAGCGATGAAGGATCTATGATCTTCAAAACATAAATAGCCTGTAAGCATCTGCAAATCCGCGTCAAATGGTCATATTTCCGTGTTGATACATTCACTAATTTTCACGTGATTGGTTAACAAATAAAACCCATTTTCATTATAGATATATATCATACATTCTGATAAAATACATCTTGATATTGTCATTGTTTAAGTTGTTATAAAATGTTAGTCTATACAACCTTGTAGCTTAGTCTATTTTTTCCACTGCATTACAAATTTACCTTCATCTCATTAATAGTTGAATACAATACCTATTTAATAACATTGCCAAATAATAAATTTTAAGTGTAAACCATTACAGTGTGTTCCCAAACGCTCGCACCACGCCGCATGGCCAGCGGCGACACGTACGTGGTGCGCGCTTCGGCGACGCTGCACCGGCGCGCACGCAGCCCACCGCGCACGCCCGACACAGACGGCCAGATCTCCGCACTTTCAGACCTGCCCGACGAGAGTGATGGTATCAACGTCTACCACACACAAGAATTGAACAACAAAAATAATTTCACAGAATAAAAAAGGAATACTTACCTCTAGTAGCTTGCTGGCCTAATGGTTAGCAGGTCGCGGGTTCGAATCTCGGCATGTACCGATGACTTTAATATTTAAGTTATGTACATTTGTGAACTTTAGTTACAACAGCGAGATACAAACGGTGAAGGGAAACGTCGCGAGGAAACCTGCACATGAATTAGAATTTATTCTAAGGTGTGTGTGAAGTCATCAATCCTCATTGGACCCGCGGTGACTATGGCCCATCGCCCTCGTATTGAAGGTAGGCCTGTGCCCAACAGTTGGGACGAATATGCTGTGGAAGACTTACTGCTTATTGATCTGCAGTGCGACCTTACAAAGTGAGCTTCAAGATCTTAGCATTCAGAGTCCATCTCTGTTCAACAGAAACACCGCGCCACACTACTTCACCGGGTGAGGAGAGGCAGACAGCGACCTACACAGAGACGTACACCTCGACCACTGACTACGTCACACTCAGCGATGGGGAGCTGCCTCTATCGACATGTATGCGGTGATTTTTTTTTCAATTTCCATTCCCTGTATCTTATAGACTATTACATTTATACTTATGTCTATCCATATTTACAATTTAATTCTAAAATCTTATTTTATTATATTCCCTTTTATTTTCCTTCTCTGTTTTGTTTTCATTAATTGTTTTTCATGAGACTTGCCTGAATTATTAATCCTTACAGGCAGGAGGTCACTGTCACCAGGAGAGAGGAAGTGGAAGAATAGTTGCGGTGAAACGTCGTAAGCACTACAATCTACATATTAGCAACACTTGGAGGCTTATGCTCTGAAGTGGGCGTCCTTAATCTGATGATTATATTAGTAGCTACGTTCCACTACTAGTATGATTCTGGGGCTACATATATGATAGTATTTGGATGATGGTAGGATTTTTACATTCCACCTGGACAGGCTACCACTAGTGAAACTATTTTGAATGGTGCAGCTGTTTGAATATTACCAACATAGCCCTACGAGTCTACCCTGCATCGGAAAGTGCAGCGTTGGCAGACCTCTATCTAGGTGAACAGAGGACATATAAGGAATCGCTGGAAGTCACTGGATTCAATCTACCAAGACCGTGCTTTGTGGAACACATCACAACAGACCTATGTCCAGCAGTGGACGTCCATCTGTTGAAATAATAATGATGATGATGACAGCTGTTTGAATATTATCAATTTGTTTAATATTACACTCATTACTTTTTTTTCTTATGGGGAGAGTTTGTGAAGAATGTAATTTCCATCATTGACATGGTGATATACTGCGACCAGGTAGATTTTCTACTATAAACAGTCAGAACGTACAATTGCTTCAGCCCACCTCGGACAATGTCTCAGAAGGTGGAGGAGGCGCTGCACGCGATCGGCAAGGAGCTTGCGCGTTGCAGACAGCTGCTGCAGCACCAGCGGCCGCAGGTGACCACACCAACATCACCAAATCGCCACCCTGTCGTTTAGCTGCCGTGTAAACTCATGTATATATTAGTTAAATAAAACTACATATTTGTAATTTCTTACTTGTAATTGTTTATATGTAGATTATTTATTATATGTTAAAACCGTCTCAGGATATTTATTTGTCTATGTCTCCTACTGAAGCCATATTGTATTTTAATCACCGATATATAAATCAAAAAAAAATTTGTGCTCTTGGCCTGCCTGACGTCACCATATGCTGAAGTAGATATATGTAGATACATTTTTGTCTTATTTCCTTTATAGATAACATAGACAAGTAATGCGGGTAGTTGCAAAATGTTTCTGTTATGTTAGCACTGAATAGAATATACATCATGTTATGGTTATATATCCTCATTGTCTTCTTGAAGATCCATATTGACTCTATGGTCAGTGGAAGTACGTTACAAAACAACGACACTAACAAAATGGAGACGTGATTGTGTTGAAGCAAACCGTAGACTATAGACTGTATCTCTAGATATAGATATAAATCATAGACTACAGCCCTGTAAAGAAAAAAATGGCAATTAATTAACAACATCATTTTAGGCAGGTAGCACTTCAGCTCCTATTTCTGCTGACAACCAGTATTTTGCAAACATTACTGTGTTCGGGTTTGCACGGCGCTGTAGCTAGTGTAAGCCGACGAAGGCAATTTAGTGCAGTATATATCATAACTAGCGCCAAGTTATGAACATACGTATCACTTATCATCAGGTGAACATTCCAATCGTCTGATCGATTTATTGATTAAAAAAAAAAATTCAGTTCGTTGAAAATCTAAACGATAAAAGAAAATATTTCACAGTTTTTTAAGCTTGCTGACGAAATAATTTACTAGACTTCGGATAGCAAATGTATGGCCAAAAGTTTACCTATAACAGCAATAATATTTAACTACAATGGAATATGAACCTTATTGATTGCGTTATATTTTTATTATTTACACTACGAAGCGACGAGACGAGCGGGACGTTCACCTGATGGTAAGTGATACGCCCGCTCATAACAATGTGGCGGAAGTTAGGATGATATACACTGCATGATATGCGCTTGTTCCTTTTATACATAAGATGTTGAATCTTGTTACCCCAATAATTAAACTAGCTACGGCGCCCTTCAAACGGGAACATGATAAGTTTACACGGTATTGTTTGTCGGCTGGAGCCGGAGCCTACGTACTACAGCACTTCAAATTGGAACAAAGTAATATTCGTTGCTCTGGTACATATCTAGACGATTTCCGGCAACAGAGACCGACTACAAAAAAAAAAAATATAATTATAAAAAAAACGGTATATCCTTTCTGAACGTATCACAGCGTACTAGCTCTAAGGACGAGTCGTCGATGACGGAGGCGGGCACGGATGGGATCGCGCTGCGCAAGGCGGACGCGCAGCCGCGCATTGCGCACGCGCACGTGCATCCTTGCTGCTTCACGCTGCACATAGGCACCATGGTGCTCTCCGACCAGGTATTACTCATAGACAAGGAGCGAGAAACGTCCATAACTATTAAGATTAAGTGATACGCTTGTTGGTAACAACGTGGCGG